>BSBN01000597.1:682857-1365714 GCA_027924645.1 Cunninghamia lanceolata | reverse complement strand
TGAAGAAATATCAGGATGATATCATCTTCATGGTCAGCAAAGATGAATGTTACATGGAAGTAGTGGAACCCATAATAGTCTGGATTCTAGAGATGGGGTATGAGGTAGCAGAAGATATAATTGTAGGTCTTGCAGACCTAATGCGTAGTAAACCAAAAGATACCTCGGCATAAAGATATGGAACCTATGAAGAAAAATCCATTGAAGTGCATCTAAAGCACAAGGAAAGAGAAATAAAGAAAAATGTTGAGAAAATGAGGTCTAAGGTTGAAAAGATGATGTCACCTAAGAGCCCTACGGAGAAATCCAAAGGTGTATCTAATACTCCAAAAGAGTCACCAAGCATAAGAAGGTCAACTAGGACCTCTACCTCCTCTACTGCTGCTCCAAAATCTTCTGGAGCCATGCCTGCAACAAGTACAGAGAAGAATGAAGCATCCAGTGCCTCTATGCAACCATAGCTTTCCAAGAAAAGAAGGGTAAAATAAAAGGCAACAAGAGAAAAATACATAAGTCATGATGATGTTGAGGAAGAAGTGGAAGAAGGACACAAGTTGGTCTGAAAAAAGAAAAGGGAGCCTCAAGTCTCTAGAGAAGAGACAAAAGTCAAAAGAGCAAAAATTGATATAGTTACAGAGTGTGAAGAAGACAGTGAGAAAGAAAAAGAAGGCTTCATATTCAAGAGAAGAGAAGAAAAATCTGGTGAAGAAGCCCAGTCTTCTAAAGGAAAAGGAAAGGGAAAGAAGAAAAGAGAAAGTGAAGCTGCAAAAAAAAGGAGAGGTCTCAAAGGAGAAGGGCAGAGAAAAGACAAAGAAGTCAAAAAAATCAAGCTACTATTAGTGCCATTACAGAATATGGAAATATGAAGGAAGTAGTAGAAATGTATGATGAAAGATCCTCAAGTGATAAATCAATCATTGAAACTACAATAATAAGGTACATGGATGCCTTAAATGTTGCCTTAATAGAAATTATTGATCAGTTACCTGATAATCTTGCTAATGTACTAACCAAGAGAAGAGATGAAGCCATGAACAAGGACACTGAAATGAAAAATAAGGCTATTGAGAAAGTTTGTCCCACAATTTTTGTACAAGAAAAGAATAAGGCTATACACAGGAGATTGAATACTTTAATGTCCAATGATAAAGATGAAATAAAGAGGCTGGAAAAGTGCACTTTGAAGATAACTGCAGATGTCCTCAAAGAATTAAAAACTAATACAATTGAAGAATGGTCTTCCTCTGAAGAAAAAGAAAAGGATGATGACCAAATTGCTGCAACAAATACTGATCAAGATGTGCTGACAAAAGAAAATATGCCATCTCCACCAGTAAACACAGATGCAGAAGATCAGAATGTTGTCAACCCTCCTCCGGAAAATATAGAGAATATTGAAGAGATGAAGGAGATACCAGAAGAGAAGAAAGATGAAGAGAAAGGAGAATAGAGTGAGGGAGTTTTAGCACAAGTTGAAAGCACTATGGATAATGTCTCTATTCCTCCAGACAATGAAGAAGACAAGATACATGAGGAGAATTGTCCTCCGGAAACCTCCAGTTCACACATGATCTCCATCTTAGAAGAGAAGAGAAAGGATACAGTTGGTGAGTGCTCCAGAGTCTCCCCAATAGACTCTATCAGAGAATTTTTGGCCCAACAAAGACAAATTCAAACTATGACCTCACCACAGCTGCTTTAGTTGCAATCTCTGGATGGACAAATCAATTTGTCCAATATCTCTCCACTGAAGAAACTTCAACTTGGAACAATCTTTCAGGCCACAACTCAAGAGGAGATTCTACAATCACATGTAGAAGGCAATGAGCTTCTAGAAGAAGCAATGAAAATTATTGAGAAGATGCTGCTAGAAACCAAGAGGGATGCCTCTTTGACTCCTACACAACAAATGAAGCATCTAATGGAGTCTGTTAACAGTCATTTTGAGTTCTTAGAAAAGGTAGCTGAAAAGAAAGTAATGGAAAAAATAAGCAATAAGAGACTGACAGACTTATTAGAAAAGTGCTCCAAGGCACATAGCATGTTGGAAGTCAGTGTAAAGAATATTCAAAATGCTTTGAGTGATGCAAATGTGATGTATCAATTTTGTTTATCATGGCCTATATCTACAAAAGAAATAAAAGATAAGATTGATGGCTTGGAAATGGAGATAATAAACATCTCCAGAACTTATGACCCCCTAAAGGATAATAATAGAAATCTAAGGGCTGAAGTGGAAAAGACTCATGCTATTATCAAGAAATTATAGAATCAAAAAGAATTAATCAAAGATAAGATGAGTTAGTTAAGAGAGATAGTCAGCTTCAAAGAAAGCTGCACTAACAGGGTTATTAAGGGAAGCTGATAAGGTTGGAAAGATGATAGCTACTCCAACATCAGTTGAAAAGGTAGAAGGCTTACTCTTGCAAATTAATGGGCAAATACAGACACTCAACCCTGCCAAGATGCATTGGGATTTTGTAGTCATACAGTTGAAGAACATATATAAGGATATTTTTCCCACCAACTAGTAAGTTTTGATATTTTGATGTATAGAAATAAAATAGTAAGGGGGAGTATGTATGTAATAAAGCAAGATTAGATTTGAGATAGTGGGAGAAGTTTTTGACTTGTAGATATACAAGCAGTTCCTTTGTCATTGATGACAAAGGGGGAGAAGTTTTGACTATGTTGCCATCAATGACAAAGGGGGAGAAGTTTTGACTATGTTGCCATCAATGACAAAGGGGGAGATTGTTGGAAACATAAGCATGATGATGAAGAGACTGATGAGCATGGCAGTAAGTAGTGTTGTCATTGATGGCAAGAAGGAGTAAAGTCACAGTGGTCTGGAGAGTGGTGAAAAAGTGCAAGGATATAGTTATATTGGTCTGGAGAAGTTGCTAAGTATGATATGGAAGAGAATACACCTAAGTGTTGATCTGGAGAAGCTACTAAGTAGGATATGAAGGAGAGTATACCTAAGAAGGATATCTTTCCATTTTAGTGCTCCACAATCTGGCACAACTTATTGAAGATTTTCCTAAGGCATTCATAGTACAAAACCTATGATAGAGTCACAGTATTTCAGTCTGCATTTCTCTGCTATGAAGAATTTTGTTATGCGGTTGTAAGGTAGTGTTGGTGCATACTAAAGGAGTGTAAATCCAAAGATTCAGGTCTTGAAGTGCTCCGGAATGAAAGATAAAGTTGATAGAGTATCGGAGTTTGTATTGACAGTGTAATGACAATGCCAGTGGTATATTGGAATGCTCTGCATTCCACCGCAGAAGAATGGTTTTCTATGCGGATTTGAGGATAAGGTTATGGATGTCTGAAGTATGTTGTCTTCAAGTGGTAAGCATTTTTTTGGTCTGCATGTTGTGTTGTGAACTAACAGATAGTTCATGCTATTGTTACTTCACCAGTTTAGCCGACCTAAAGGTGTTGAGGTTGTGCGGAGTTGATTCATGAATGGAACAAAGTCATGGGAGTAATTATAGGTTGTACCGACCTATATGAATGTGCTACACACTTTGGTTCTCTCTATAAAGCATGTAGGGTTAAGTTTTGGGCCTATAGAACATGTAGTCACATGGTAACATCTTTCTATCGACCTAGTTGATGTTTTTGCTTGAGTGTGGTATATATACAAGATTGAATTCTTGTGAAGAAAAAAAAAGGAGTGTAATGTGAAGGAGTTAAGTGTGTATGTGAGAGAAATCTGATGTAGAGGAGGATAAGTTGAGATTGTGGTGAAGATGAAGTGTGCAAAGTTAGTATTCCGAGCTTCAGTGGAACTGTATCTCCAACATATGTTAGATGTATTATTAGCAGTTCATTTTTGGCAGTGAGCCATCCCTTCTTCTATCTCTTTCTATTTAGGACAGTGATTCTTTTGGCCGTGAGCCACTTGTAGTGAGCATTCTGGACAATGAGTCCACCAATTTGTATCAACCTTAACTGGTTGCATTATTAATATATTGTGAGTTAATCCTCACTGTGATTTTTCCCTTTTTGGGTTTTCCACGTAAAAATCTGATGTTCATGTGTTGTGTGCTTTAATGGTTGAATTCATGCTTTCCTTTCTTACTACAATTTAAATATGCTATGTGGAATGAATGTTTAAATGCTTAAGTGGTTTCAGACAATACTGATTCATCCCCCCTCTCAGTATTCTGGTGTTCAACAACAATATGGTTTTCTAAAGCCTTTTATCTTTCCTGTGCACTAACCATCCAAATACCTACCTCCATATGGAAAAGTAACTCTTGAATATTATTTTATTACTAAACTATAATTTATTTACAAATTAACATTAACCTACTAACATATTAATTTATTATTTACTTTATCTATAGTATATACTATAGATGTAATATATTTCCAACAAAAATAGCTGTAAGAATAGGAGTGTAACATGCCTTCTCATATTACTCAAAGAAAATCAAGAATTTACAAGAAAGTAAATAAACATGGTAAACATGAGTGAGAATTTAAAAAAAAAAAAATACCATTTGCATAATCACCAAGAAATTAAGTATATCTTTCTGAATATTCTCAATCTTGAAATTATAACATATTCAAAGATAGAATCATTTCATTTTATATTTATAATACATAAATTGCACTTGGCATGAAGAATAGTCTTACATCATAATTTGATTATCATAAGTTATAACATGGAATACACTATATCTGGAATATTGATATCTATCTTCACAAGTCATGGTGAGTCATCTACTATAGAGGGAGAGAATCATCTGAGTGCTTTACCTTCAACCATAGACCGGCGGTCCCCGCTCACCTTCTAAATGGAAGTGGCCCTACCCTTCATGAAGAGTATAGATATAAGGAACCAACAAGCTTTTGCCATTTGAGTCTCTAGCGTTGTGTCCTACATAACCAACACGGTCATACAACTATAGACTCCTTCTAACCGAGTATGACAATACTGGATGGTAATGCAAATCTGGAGCACAGTGAATCGACTAATGTATACAGAGATGGATGCATTACTTTGGCCAGAGATTCAATATAAATAGACGTTCGCAATGAATGTAGTCGTGAGTTCACACACTTCTAACTCAGCTTGGAGACTATCTCATCCTACAGTTTGACTTTCTTCACTTAGTATCTCTAGACATAAATTTGATTCTACTATATTCAAATTCTAGTCAATCTAACTTAGAACTAATCCTCAACCTAGGATATACTTGCAATATATAGGTTTAGGTAATTCTAACCTTTCAGAGAGTCCTTCTTTGCATACTTGCAATTTCTAGGGTCTATGACTTCCTGTCATTCTACTCCTTGTCCCAAATAACAAACACTCTTGTGCAATATAGCAAGTTTCGACTCTATTGAATGACTTAAATTTATCAAAGTACTACTTTCTTTCTGTCTTGTTCAATGGTTTTCTCAACCGTTCAAAATTGACCATAATATATAAAGTCATAAGTGACTTAAGAGTTTAAGTTCCATAAACCCTTCTGGGTTGATTCTAGGGTCAAACTTCTTTAACCCGTTACATAGAATTATCAAATATCTTTGCTATCCAAAAATAATAGTTATAATATAACAAATGCCTCTAGTCTTCCTAGACCACTTGGCATTGTTCGACTTCACATTTCCATAACATGAATAAACATAGTATACGAGATATATCCTCATCCATATAATATCTTAATGGATACTATCACTTTTCATAACTAGTCTTTGACTAAGTTCAATCTATCAACCCTAATAGATTTGAATCATAAAAGATAATAAAATACTTTCGACCTCTTGGTCTTCTTATGTCTACTAAAATTCGACATAAGTTAGGTTATGAACTCTTATATAACATCCTTTGTATATACACAACATAAACCTTTATCAACAATCTTGAGTACAACAATCATGTGGGATTGTGTTTTGAATCTCCTAACATACCCAACTTGGTATAAATCATATCAAGAATACCCAACATTGGGTTAACTTTATTTTCTTTGCAATAAGCACTAAAACAAGTTCTATTGAATGTATAATATAAGAATTATAACTTTCCATCTCCTAGTGCACTAATACCCTTGAGTTGGTTAAATAGTTTCAATTTGAAACATAGTAAAGGTTAAATATGTCTCCTATCATACTCTTTCTCGAGATGGTTTTTTACTTAAGCAATAGTTGCCAACCAAAAGGATATCTAGGTTCCCACTACTAACTTAGAATCCAAGTACAATAATATAATAATACAACATGAATATAGTGCACTCCAGTTTTCTCTAAACCACTTTGGTGATACAAATCCTCTTTACCCATGGAATACGAGTGCACTATGAATAATATAAACATCCTTGACTTATTTAGTCTTTCTCCTAGATAAGATTGACTCTACAACATAATTATCAACCTTCTTGGTTATCACAAGTCAACTAACTTTGCTAAAAAGAGGGAATGACTAATATTCACCATCCTATGTTTATCTTGATAATCCTTCTCATTGTTATTGAATAAGTGACATTTATCACTATTCCAAAGTTGTTCATAATGATAACATCATTCTAGTTATAAATGAACATCAATACCAAAATCTTTGCTCTCAAGGCATAAAGCTTATATCTTTCATCTCATTTTATGTATATACTACCCAAGATTTTATCCTCTAAAGATTTGATGGTTGATATCATCATCATGACTAAACCTTAAATTTTTTCAATCCTAAATAGATTGAATTACAATATTAGTATTATAATCATAATTTTGACCACTTGGTCCTCTTGAGTCCTTCGACTCTTGATATATAATAGGGGTATGAATCTCACTCATTAACAAAATCTTCATGACATAGTTGACTTAAGAACTATTGCTTATCTTAAAAACTTATAGTTCATACAACTTAATAAATATCTTCATAAATGTTGATAAGGTGACTAAGATATCTGTCGACCTTACAAGACTCAAAGGTTTATATTTATATCTGCCGGCCTTAGGAAGCAGAGTTCAACCTTATAACACTAAAGTTATATACATACAAATGGCCTTATAAAACACAGTGGGTTATTTATGTCAGTCGACCTTATAAAATAAAGCCTCACAACATATATTGGCTTCATAACACTATAATTTATCAAAATAACAAAGTTACTATAATCATCGGCCTACAACTCAGACAGAAATACTTAGTGTTTACCTATGCCTAACGGTCATAAAGACACAGTGGTATTATGTTTTTAAAGCATTAAAACAAGAAGAAAACCTGTAGTGTAGAGGAAGCTCCTTCAATCTCTTTCCTTTCCAACGAAGAGCCCCTCTCTCGTTGTCCCGCCATTGAAACCTTTATGGTAAAACTCGAAGCTACTGCACATGACGTCTCACTGACATTTTCTTAGATACTACTCTCTGACTGGCTCGAGAGTAAACACCTGCTTCATACACGAAACTTTCTCTCTTTCTCACCGATTGTTGTGCATTCCCCATAACACTATCCTCTTCCCGATATATTGTTTCCTAAAAGAGGTTCAAAAAGATATGCCAATAGGAACAATCGACGGGTCGAGAATCTCCTCTTGCATGCCACAAATTCCTAAGCACCATAATGCTCATATATAACTGTCTAACCGCTCTTGTGGTGCTTGATACCTCCAGTAAAAATGATCGCGCCCACCACATGGTTTTCCAAAAGCTTATTAACCAAAATCTCAATGACTCTCTAAGTTGCCAGATAATATGGCCTTGTTAAAGGCTTTAGCATTTCCACTAAGCCACAGAATAATAGGCAACATCTTTGCCTAATAACATACATTGCTTGCATAAAAACTTCATGGAATAGTGAGTCTTAATGACCACTACTTTGCTTATTAAAAGCTCCTCCAAAACAGTTAGGGAGTCGAGCAACCATAGTCAACAAGTGGTTGAAATAAATGAATACTTTACCATGTATTCATTAGACTCCATGAATACATTGAAGGAGTCCAAAATTTAAATCGTATAGGATGGGTATATATATAAGACAATATAATTTTTACGTAAACAATGTATACTAACATCGTTTTTATCACTCGGCAAGATGTGTAAACACGGTCGAGGTATTCTCCCCCTTACAATCTTGCGAAAACATCAAAAAGAATAGATAGATTATCAATCGGAAAACTTATTGGAAAACACTGATAATGAATTAGTCAATCCACTAATAATATTATCTCTTGGATATAACTATATTCATATCAAACAAGGACTAATGACTGTCGACCATTTCCATGTCAACAGTCAGACTTTCTTGTCATAATCACGACAAAATCTACACTTAAGAATCCTGACGGCAACTCGACAACTTGTCGAGTCGAAAACAACTTAGACCAAATGGGTCGAGTACCACTTACCTGACTCAACAAGGTTCACTAAATTGTACAAGAGCAAGACTAGGATGGCATCAACTATTCTTCCCCATACATCTATTCATTTCTCTCAGATGATACTCTCCCTTTCTTTCTCCGAGGGGCGAAACCCTGTTTCTTGAATACAACTTGCAATCACTAAACTGTGATTAGTGTATCATTAATCAATTCATAATCCTTATGAAATCATAACATCTTAACAACATATAATCACATGTCAATTATAATCAAATAAACATAACTCATGAAATCATTGATTTTTCCTGACATTTTCACTAAATGTCAAATCATTGAATCATGCATAATCATCTACTAATTACTTCAAAAGTAAAAAGTAAAATGTAGTCAAAGTTAGGAATGTGACAACGAGGTCTCTAGTCTGTCATTGACATTCTCGACTTACACCTGGTCCTGCCTGTTATTACATTGCATCTATGAAGCAAGCACGCACAAGTAAAGAATAGGTGATCATAACAATGTGTGCCTAATAGACCATGTGAAGCTTTCTTTCCCTATAGAATTTACTTCTAATTGTGAATTTACTATTTTCCCAAAGCAAGCCTTGAATAGGTTACCACAAGAAACTGATTTTTTTAATAGAATGTAAGCCAAATCACTGGATCGACAACACAATGCCAACAACAACAGGCTTGAACTGCACCAGGACTTAAAACCTAGACAGTGCTCATAACCATCAATTTGATACCATGCCATTTCATCACAATATGCTCTCCAACTTTTCACTCAAACACCTCCTAACATACCTAGTGAAGCTTTCTTTTCAGAAAGCATCACCTTCTAATTGTTTATTTACTATTTTCACAAGAGTGAGACTAGAAGAGATCACCGCAAATGATAATATCAATGATGTTTAATCTGATCCAAATCTACATCAGGTTTAAACTGTGCCACATGCATGATTTTTGAAAAATTCACCAGATTCACAATGTTGTGACTTGTGTCTTCAACCACTTCATCCAGATCAATCTGAGACTGGGTTTTTATCTATCCCTTGTATCAGTTTTGATCTATATGGGATTTTACTCGCATTGTAAACTCATTCATATGTGTATGTTCCAAATCCTTAATACAGTCGAAGGCATTGACAATGGACTCAACAAAAGACAATTGCAATATTTGAACTTAATTTAGAACATGATACCCAACAAAAGAAAAGAAAAAGAAAACGAAAACTATATTAATAAACATGAATGAGCCATATGGATCAATGGGACTCAAAAATACAACCGACAATGATTGCAAGAAAGAGGGTACATAAAGCATCTCCCACAACAGAAAGAAACTCAGGTTCGTTATGGTTGGGAGCAAACAGGACCTATCTATCATTGATCTATGGAGCTTCACCCCAAAAAGTAAGAGCTTTTGGAAAAGTGATTGGTGTGGGGGTATGAGTCAAGGGTCGCTTCCGAAACGATACACGATAGAATCCGATATAGTTGTTGCATGTTAAAGTTAGTAACAATCTGAGCGATTTCAAATGGTGAACATTTTTTTGACATAGTTTGTGATTTATATTAAAGAATTTGTGTTGTGTAAACATGACAACATTCCTTCCAAGGACAATGTAAGCAAAAAACTATCCATTTTTGGAGAGATTAAAGAGAACATGGTCCCGCATGACAATGTGAATGTTCCTTTCAAGGAGAGTTTGAATAGGCCAGTTTAATTGAACTCATAATAATGTCTACATTGCGAACATTCTCTGTAATCAATAATCTGAAGTTAGGCATCAAAGCCCTGCAAATCCATACACGCTTAAATGAAATCTGATCTATCATAAATGCAGTATAATTATTTCATAAAAAAGGAAAAGAATCAGAGAGGATACCTTATATAGATGATGCTGATGCTAGGTCATAGATGAACTATGCCATTGTATTTGGGAGATGTAACAAAAATGAAAAATATGGATGCGAAATAGACCGAAAAATTGTATATCCAATAAATCTACTATTACTGTGCACTACGAGAGCTCCCAAAGAAGACCACTCATTACAGTAAATCACAAGGACTTCCCACATGTTGCCCTTGAACCTTCATTTGAGTTAGCTTCTATTTCTTCATGAATGGCTTCCATTTTTCTTGGTTTGTCTGTTATCCTAATTATAGTTTATCAGTTTCTTCAATGGTTATGCCAGTCCTTTAGTTTAAGGCAAAACCTTTCTTATCGTTGTTATTTAATTTAATATTCTTTTATATTCACGAAATTAATCTACCATGAGTTAGTAACTGCACTTGTCCATATTTTGGTTATTAGAGATGTTTCTTCTCAGACTATAACAAGATCTAATTAATTTATTAAACTTCACAGCTACTTAAAATTTAATGTCTTTGTACTCCCATTTAAGGCA
Source organism: Cunninghamia lanceolata (assembly GCA_027924645.1). Taxonomy (NCBI): domain Eukaryota; kingdom Viridiplantae; phylum Streptophyta; class Pinopsida; order Cupressales; family Cupressaceae; genus Cunninghamia; species Cunninghamia lanceolata. The sequence goes on along the minus strand of BSBN01000597.1, from coordinate 1,354,964 downwards.
ACATCACCAAAAAATAAAACAAGTTTAACAAACAAAAAAACAACAACATTACTTCTGAGATTTGAAGCTGGAAATTAAAGCAATCATATCTATGGTTCCTGCAATACTTACAAGTTTCCTTCCAGAAAGTTTCAACAAGAGGCTATGTTGAGACATTGGTCTGAAGATCAGGTACTCAGTTTTTCCTTCGTAGTGTCTGGAATTATGATGTACATTGGTTTCAATAACTTGGAACGCATCTTATAAATCTATCGAGTGAGATTGTACATATCACAAGCATGCTGAAATTCAATCTTGCAAGTGAATGAAAACTAAATAAATCAGTAGTAATATAGCATACTTGTCTATATCTTCGTGGGAAATAACCTTGTCTATTTGCATTGAAGTTGGCCAATCTGCAGCAAGTCTGTGCAATAAACATTTCCATGGTCACAATCTAACAATATTGTATTCAATGAGACTGAAGTTTTACAGTGTTTCACCAGATATCATAGTGACAATGTCTATAGAAATATAACCACACATCAAGGAAACCATTTCTATTGAGGTCAAATAAGCCAAAATGTGTCCATACAAGTCCTAAACAAGCCTTCAAGAATCAATCTACTACCAGCGTCAAACAGAACTTTAATGGGAGAAGACTACCAAACAAATAGCTGCCTTCTCAAATAGAACTGATACCCTATGATCCATTTGATATTTCATTTGTTAATTTCCACTTCCGTTGCCCTTTTCATGAACGTAAAAGATTTTTTATGTTACTATATGGATCTATTAAATACAATTATTTTGATTAAGAAAAGAGAGTAACTCCTTTGGCATCGTAGTGTTCATCAAATAATGCATGACATTGGGTGACCTAGGAAGCTTAAAATAATCTCCTCCTGTGGTTTCTCTTATGGAAAGAATTTGAGATAATCATTTCTCCCAAATCACCTGCATATGTTCCTAGACAAACCACAAAGGAGTAGTTATTGCATACACAGTCTTGACAGGAGTTGCATCGATCTAAATCATATAAATATATGTTGCTTCTTGGAAAAAATGGAAATGTTTTTCGGGTGATTCTCCCTTCAAGGTCCAATTATTCGAGTTATAACAATAGGGCAGAGTTAATGATGATATTATAATACTCGTCACATGTTTTGTGTTACCTTTTGGAAAGACCAAATCTAGATGATTTGGAACATCTATACAAATTATGTTTTGTTTGTGTTCTTGATTAGGTTAAATCAAATTAAAACCAAGTAAATTCTAGTGCCCAATGATAATAATTATGCAGCCTATTAATTTGTAATAATCGAACCAATTAACTGATCAATGTGTAATGTTCTTTTTGAAAAGAACTTTATAACCATGCTTCTGGTTATCTAGATGGATTCATAGCATTTGTGGGTGATGGAAGCTAGATTGAGCACTTATGTTTCCAAATTTTCTGGAGAGAGAATAAAGGAAATTATATTAATGTGCACAAATCATCGATGTAAATAAATGGGACTCAAAAAGTTCACAACCAATAACACTAGTAAGAGAGATAAAAACAGGTTCCAAAAAGCTAAAAGCACAACAAAATATTCTAACTAGAATGTGTGAGTCCAAAAAAGGTAAACCCTAAATAAGTCTGAAAAGACATGTATCACAAACTTTGCAAATAACCAATTGAGAGGACGACCCATTACCAAAGTTGATAAAATTGGTGGTGACCATAGTTACATGCAGTAGCTTTCCTAATCTATATCAGAATGCCGATAAGAGGAAGACTCCAACATCCTCAAGCCAATAAGATCTCTGAATGTTTATAGGAGAGTAGTTGGACTTGGTGGTCTTGAGGAAGCAATCCTAGGGGTTAGAAAGAATGTCTCCCTAAAATTCTCCTTACATCCTTGTTTCAAGCTCCTCCAAAGGTAGAGAGGAATCTAGTAATGTGGTTTTGTTTTGCATCTACCTAAATATGGATTCCCAGTAACTGGCTCTCTACACCAAAGAACAATTAATTCACCATGTCTAATGCAAGAAAAGGATGGAGGCATCTTCATGCAGAGGGCGGCATGGTCAGACTGATCTTTCATCATCTGTGTGGGTAATTGTTGTGAGCAATGGATAATTAATACCTCCATACCTAGAATAGGTTGGAACGTGGTAATTTATCTGGTAGTCCCTAAAATCCCTTGCAAATCCCCACATTTGAAGGATACTACATCTCAAAGATAAAATAGTTGAACAACTCTAGTCAAACTAGCAGGAAAAAGTAGCAAGTAACCTTCTCCTTAGATGTCATAGTAAATAGGACACCTGAAATGAAATGTTTCTCTGTCCATCTCATTGAGAGAGTAAAGGCAACAGGAATTTGAAGATACAAGCAAACAACATCGAGGTCATTTTCCTAGATAATTAACAAACATTACAGCTAATCATATGGGTGGCTTGGGGAATTGTGTTGTACAAATATCTAATCCTCATGACATGAACATTTCATATTCTTATCAACAATTTTATGAAAACCATCTTTGTTTCTCTTTCATTAAGGGCAAGGATAAGGTCGTGGTGTTGGAATATAACAAAATAGGTATAAGATAAAAATTAATGTTAGCCATCCGACCAAGGCAATATTGAAGTTTTGGTTAGTAGTTAAGTATTCTTCCATAGCCATTGTAATTTCAAAAATTGCATACCTTACAAATTCACATTATGTTTTGAACTCACTTTAGTATCCATTCCCATTACATGTTCTAGGACCACTTGGACTCAACCTTGGCCTATTTCCCTTGCATCGAAGTTTGCCAAGAATCTATACTAGAGCATTATTCTCATCACTCTCTTCAACACACATGTCAAATTTGACCCATTTTCCCTAGGATGGTAGTATACTGCATAGACGTTTGTGTGACACGTTGGCATCTTGTGTCGTACACTACCTCAAAATATCTATGTTACCCCAAGTTTTCGGGATGTGGAGACGTGTTTCGGGGTGGCTTTTTTGGGGCCATTTTTGGGGATGGTAGGGGACCACAAAGGGGGTGGCTATATAAAAATAGGAAAAATTTAAAAAATATAGGAAAATTTCAATATTCATATGATAACATTGATAAAACATTTATCATATACATTATAGATCCTTAATACATAACATTTGAGTTGAATTGAGAGTTCACATGAGAGTCAAAAAAATTAGCAAATGTCAAGACTTAATTGCTTTCATAATTCATTGTCAATGTGCATGTGATAGGTTGCAAGTTTCAACTACAAAATTGAAAATTCTAAATACAAAAGCATAGAAAGAATGTTGTTGCCCCTAATCTGCATCTGCCAACATTGCATCAAAATCAGAGTCCTCTTTTGAGCCACTACCATTGTGAGGCTGCCTCATCTGATGGAATTCCAACCAATCCCTCATGTGCTATTTTCCCCATTTAGGGCAAAGTGGGGTGTGGGGATCCACCTAAAAACAAATAAAATATTATTATTTTTATTCTGGGATGTTTTTCATTTTTAAATGTTTACTTTTGCTCGGGGATGGATGGGAGACATCACAAAAGTCCCTAATTGCCCTAGGGATGGTCAACCATCCTTGAAATATCCCTTGGATGTACTCGGTTTCTGGGACAAGACTTGCAATTTGTTAAAAATTGTGGATGCCTCCGAGGCATCCCCATGTGCTTTAAACATTTCTGAGATAGGTACGCCCCAAAAAATGTTGGGGATGCATCCCTAGATAACCCTATAAGATAGCAATAAAAAAACATGTTTATAGATGATAGGATCTTCCTTCTGGTTCTCTTTCTCCATCTTCATCTTTGCAAATTTCATATAGGGATTCTCCAAGTTCTCATTGTTATTGTGCAAGTTACAGGTTTTATCAAAAGAACAACTTTCACCATCGAAGTTTACGCTTCTCCCAAGGATTCCTCCAATCTTTCCTATGCAAATCATTGAAGGTATTTTCAACAAGAAGCAAGTAGCAAGTTGATCCCTGAAAATATTCCTCAAAGTCTAAATCACCATAAATATGGTATCAAATCTCTTGGTATTTTATTTATCATAATCATATTAAAATAATATACTTTATTCTCCTATTTCTTTATCATTATGTTGATCCTGTTGCACAAGTCGTGCATCAACAATATCTATATTGTTATCAAATCCAATCCCATCTCCCTCTTGGCAATGTATTGGTGTAGACCACCGCCCCTTTTATCAAATTTGCACACTAGGCCTAGCATTATTCTTTGTAGACTAGGGAGATACTCATAGCATTTTGTCACTGCATCCTAATTCCTAAATGCACATAAGATAGGAACACACATTGTTTTTTAATCCTCTTTATCATTTGGCTATCTATGGAGGTCAGAAAAATAAATTGGGGGCTTGACCGCTCTCGACAAGCTCTTATACAACCCAACCATTCTTTTCTAACTTCGGCTATAGGTATTTGGAAAGCACTCAATCACAAGGAGGTTTGGTTGTGTTTTTCTTGTCATTTTTGTAGGATCTAACTGTATCATTTCAATTCTAATTTTATCTTCATCACTGGGATATTATGCTTGTTTTCCTCTATTTCTACTGTGTAGGTTTAGCTAGAAGCCATATAGGTTAAACTAAAAATTGTTGGGAAGACACGCAACATTTTGGACTACATCTATTGGTCGTACTATGCCATATAGACAATAGCACAAAGCACAGACGTCCATGTGGACCACTGGCGTTCAAGGCCGAGACTCCCAGCTTTCAACACTAGGTTCTTATTTGTATTCTATTCTACATTTTAAATTCCTTTCTATAAAATTAGTCTTATCAGTTTGTTATTTGTAAACTTAGATTAATATTAGAAAGTTTTAATTTAGTTGCAAATCAGATTTAAGTAGAATATTTTTTCCCATTCACATCCATGTGATTTTATTAAATAGGTACATGAGAATGATATTGGGTACACAAATTCGCACCTCAGGCTACCCTTGTGAATTTATTTGCCTATAGTATTCAATTTATTATCGTTTCTCCATTATTCTCATTTGTTAACGTAAGAGTGCTTAAATTCATGACATAAGGTTCATTCATTTGTGTAGTCTAGCCTAAAGTCAACCATTTAGAATATCAATGAACACATTGGACCATTGCCCTCAATCAACAAATAGACTCCAAAAATTTTGGGGCATAAATAGATAGAAATCATGCTTTTGAGATCATGGCTAAATGATAGTTTAAATTTATTGCAGTACCATTCCTAACAATATTAAGAGATATTTCTAGTGAGCAAGCTCGTTATAATTAAAATGGTTCCTACATAGCAAAAGAGTTTCATTGAAGAGAAACATAAAAACTAAACCAAATCTTTCTCATAGATTTTAAAAAATAGAAATGTAGATGCACGTATAAATTGCAAAAGTGGATAATATAACTCACATTTTTGGTGAAGTTATTTTCCTGTAAGCCTGTCACAAAAGGTACACATGGTTAGATTCTTATACTGATAGCTTAATAAATCACCCCTAAGATGACAGAATCTATAAAATTTGAGGCAAACAGATATTGTCCTGTAAATGCAGGAGTCAAACATTCTAATTAAGGTGTGAGTTGAACTAGTTATTGATAATTCTACATCAAGACAATTTCAAAAGAAACATATGAAATCAAGCCAAAAGCACAAGAAGACATGTGAGGCCATTTGGGAAAACATTCAAAGTGTTAAAGCAAAAGAACCATATGTTTGTACGCAGAAGTAGTATCTTTTAAAATAATGTGGTCAGACTTGAAATAGCAGAAATAATTGCCACAAAAGTGCAAGGTGAAGAATCTATGTGCTCTGGAGATGTGTCCCTTATGTCTTTTGATCCACCCCCACTATGGGATGTTTCGGGGACATGGGAATGGATAGGAAATGTTCCCATCCTGTTCTCGATTTCAAAAAAAAAAAAAGGAAACATTTTAGGGACGACTAATTTGAGGCAAGAAACAATGGCTACAACCTAGGCATTTTTAAATGCATTTAAAAAAAATATATAAAATTGGACAAAAAGAGATGGGGCCCACAAGGACCCCACAGTCTTTTACATCAACTCTAAACCTAAAACAGCCTCACTAACAACTAAAAACAAAAAAAAAATTCATTTTGCCATTTTTCAATTTGTGAAGAGAAAACAAAGCAAGAGAACAATTGTGAGAAGAGAAGAGAACAACATTGGAAACAAGGTAAGAGAGTATCAAATCTACGTCATTTGAGGAAATTTTACTATCCATTGTTCATTTGTTCAAATTCTTTTGCATTTTTTAAAAGTTCCAAACACTTAGGGAGGGTTTTTTGTTTTATGTTTACACTTGCAAAGTTGCAGCTATGTTTTGAATTTTCAACAGAAAAACAATGAGCAATAGTGAGGGTGAAGAGGTTAAATTCAATAAAGAAGCCATAGAAGTATTGTTGGGCGTTCTTTTGGGAGTGGGAGTGTTGCAAAGACAATGAGTTCAACTAACCCATTTGAATCCTCTTTTGAACTCAAAACCTTTTCAAAAGGCTAATTTAATCCAAAAAAATTTCTTTTACAATTACAGTAGCCATAGACAAAGGCAAGGAAAAAATTTAGGGTTTATTATCATTTTTTGTGCATAAGTGGACTAGAGGTAAAAGGTTGTAAAGAAATAATCCTAGCTAAGAAGGCTGAGGTGACTAGGTTGGACATGGAGGGTGGCAAGAAATGAGGGAATGCCAATAGAGACTATGTAGCCTAGATAGATTTTGGGAGTCAAAAGGGAGAGGGTTCTTCCAAGGAAAATAAAGGGACTACTAGTGTTGCAGGGATGTTTAATATGCAATCATGAAAGGTGGCTAAGTCTTCTATTGCTAATTATTTATTTTCCCATGCGATACCATTTTGTGTGGCATGTTCTCCCTATTTCAAACAAATGTTCAAAGATGCAATTGTTGTTGATCCCTCATTTGCCCCTAGGAGAACATAAGCTACACACGACCTCTTTGATAGATAATATTTAAAAGTGAGTGTGGTGATGGAAGAAATGAGGTAAACTTGGATAAGGAATGGCTACTCTATCATCATGGATGGGTGGACTGATATTAGACATCGACTACTCATCAATATCATTGTCACATGTTCAGTTGGATCTTATTTTCTTAAAGCTATTGATTGTTTAAGGAAGAGGAAGGATGCAAACTTCTAATTTTAAATTTTGAAGGATGCCAAAGAATTGGTTGGGCTGTCTATTGTTGTACAACTAGTGACTAATTCATCCTGCATATGTAAATTAGCTAGCTTGATGGGGGACGATTCTTACAAGCACATTTTCTAGATCTCATCTTGTGTTCATGTGTTGAACAACGCATTAAAAGACATTGGGAAGATAGATTAGGTGAAGGTAGTGGTTATAGAAGTTAGAGACATACAAATGTTCATTTGCAACCATCACACTTTACTTGCTTTGTTCAAGATTTTTTCGAGGAAGGAATTCCTCAAGCCTATAGATACTAGATATGCACAATTGAAAAAAAAAATGTGAAACAAAAGATCTTTGACAATGATTGTTGGTCCACGGTGAGGTAAGAAATTGTTGATTTTATTATTAGAATTTTAAATAGTTAATTTGTTAATGTTTCTAACTTGTCAATAATTTTCATTCTTTATAATAGCATTCCACTCTTCTTTGTCATTTGAGTCTTAATCTTTTTTGAAATTTTATTTTTTGTAACTTGTTTGTAAATATGTTTGCTCCTTCATCCCACCTATTGTGTGTCATAAGATATGTTGATATAGACTCTTCTATCGTTGGAGAGATTTATGAGACATTTGATAGCATGCTTGGATAGATAAAAGACATTTATAGCAAGGATACTACTTTGGGAACTTATGAGGAGCATATTAGGTCAATTGTGATGTGGTGAGGGAACACTATGAACACCCTACTTCATAAATGCTCTAAATCCCAAATACTATGTAGCTAGGCCTAGGAGAGTTCCTCCATCTCATGATGAAAGGTGAATGAAGGGCTCGTGAAGGACCTTCAAAAAATACATACTAATGAGGAGTCTACTTACTTCACACATAATGGCTAGCCTTTGTCAATCTTTGTGGTCCAACATCCAACAAACCAGAGGCGAGGATAGTTAGAGCTACATTAGCTCAAATTGACCTTATTGGATAGTGGATTTGGCATGGCAAGGATGCACTAGAGTTGAGGATACTAGCCACTCACCTCCTTTCATAGGTTGCTAGTTCCTCGGTTGTAGTGAAAAATTCGTTCACATACAACTTCATTCAATTAGTCAAGAGTCCAATAGGCTTACCTCACGACAAATAGAGAAGTTGGCAGTCATGCATAGTGCCTTGTGGCTTCAATATTGATAGACTCCTGAGCATCATCAGATTTCATCGGCAAGTCCTGATGTTGATCTCAAAGATACCACACAGGTTGATGAGGAGGCACAAGAGGGATTGGTTGGAGTTCCATTGGATGAGCCAACCCCTCATAATGGTAGTGACTTACACTCATACTCCAATTTTGATGCAATGTTATTAGATGTTGCTTAGGGACAACAACATATTTTCTATGTTTTTGTGATTTTGTAATTGAAACATGCAACTTTGGGGTATTTTGTTGTAATTTTTATATAATATATATGCACATTGAAAATGAAAACAATTAAATTTTGTTAATTTGTTTGTTGACTATCATGCTATGTTATTAGTTCGCTCCCTGCAAGCCCCCGATCTGGATCCCGTTCGAACCCAATTCGAATTATGGGTTGATCCCACAAGGGAGTCTAGCCAAAGTTTGTTTGGTCTGTGGGTTTGTCCTGCATGTAGGTCATCGCAAGGCACTAGTTTATCTACACTCATAGGCTATGTTAGGGGTAATCTACACTTATTATACCAAACTCTATCTTCAATTCTATTATGGTTTGCACATTAATAATATTTGGTATTGCTAAAATATTTTTAGTTTAGATTGTAATGTTGAAATCAATTTAATCTCTAATCTATTTCAGAACCACAAAATGTTTTACTTTGTTTCTAAATTATTTGATATTTGTGAATTTTTTTAAATTTTTTTTAAAGAGGATCTTTACACTTTAAATTTATGAAGACCTAATTTTATTTTTTTAATATAAAAAATAATATCTTAGCTACTAATATTATTTTATTGATATGTATTATTTGTCAATTTTGATGTTATTATTAATATCAATCGTTTAATATTAAAATAATAAAATTAGGTTACAAATTAATATTGAAGTAATCATTTAATTTTGATGGTTTTTTTGTTTATTAATATATTATAATATTATATCTATGTTATGAGGTATTTATATTTAATTCTTGTTTTTAGATTGTACTCCAACAACAAGTATATATATATATATATATATATATATATATATATATATATATATATATATATATATATATAAAAGAGTAAAATAAAAAATATCTAATATCTATTTATATAAATTATTAAATATATATAAGATATTAAGAAATATATATATATATATATATATATATATATATATATATATATATATATATATATATATATATATATATATATATATATATATATATATATATATATATATATATTTTGTATGGTCAAATCCAAAACGAACCCACACCTAATTTTTTTTTTTACTGAATTAGTAGCTAGGAACCTACAAACCCAAACTCGAAGCATTACTAGGATCCGTAACTTAGCTTTCATCTTATATTTTAAAATTTCTCCTAATTTTTAATAGCAGTCCCTTGCCTTCTCCTAAAAAATGGCCTCTCAAAAAATCCATGGCGGAAACATGTCTCTTGTCATCCCCATCTTGGAAACTTGGTGTCACATAGTAAAGAACCGAGTTTTTTTATTTTTGAAACCTTTAAATCTTAAACAAACAATTCATTCATTTGCTATTTTACATTAAAGGCATTCCTTTGTTTAAGCAGTTAACTCACCTCCAGCTTGCAAATATAAACTGGCTTTTTTTGTTTCAGTGCTACTAGCATACCCTGCATAAACAGAAATGGCATCCATAACTAATACAAGAGCTGACAGCATAAGAAAGTAAATGGAACATTTATAATTGTTCACTAATAACAAATGAAAATATAATAGAACCATAGTTACTTTAGAAAGCATAGTAATGACAAAGGAGTCCTAAATCTACTACATTAGAGAAAACTTAAGACTTTATTACCAAAACTTGACATACATAACTTCTATTAGGAGAGAATGTGCAGAACCAATATCGAAACCTCAAAGTGATAAGGAAACAAATAATAGATGCATATGCAAGGTATAACTGGAAATATAATTTGTCATATTCTGGTAATTAGTTTAAAACAATGGGACATTATGTTAAAGAACCTTCAATAGGGAAGACATTTCCTAGCATAATTCTGTCTTATAATCCTCACTGATATTATCCATCACAGCCTCCATTTATACACTTGAATCAATAGAAGGGAGGATGTGGCTGAGATAATGCAGTAGATTGAAATTGCTGCAGCATGGCAGATTCTAAGACATTGAGGCTGTCATGGATGCCGAAAAATGTATCATCTCCAGTAATTTTTGCTTTATATTCTGTGGCTTACATTGTTGCAGTGTAACTTCCTCAAGCTGACAGTCCATTTTCTCCCCGTGCTTAAATATCTGTTTTTGATCATGATGGTAAACACCTTTGGATGCTGTATACGTACTAAATCACCCCTCAAGATTCCAGGATCTTGGGAATAAGTGGTGGCTGAAATGAGCATGAAGAGAGCAGAGGTATGAATAATCCAGCAAATGGGTAGGTGTAAGCACTATAACCTCACATAGCGGGCACAAAGTTGGGATGCATGATCAATGTTCAAACTAAATATCTGAGACCCATACCCAATGGTACATGCAGCTGAAGAGATCAGTGATATATATGTCATACACAGGGTTCAATTCACTTGCATTATCAAGGTTAATCTTCTAATATGGCTCAGTCAACAGCCCGCCATGTTACCCAGGGATAAAAGATCAAGCATGGGGAACAATTACCATGTAGGAATATATCATCCATTAAGGAAAGCAAGCTCAAGCAGATTTGATACACAACTACTATCAAAATACAAACCTTAGCATAGAAAACTGACAGATTCTACTCAAGCCACAGGCCCCAACAAAGTAGGGTGGAATGAAAGGTGGGTTACATCACTTAAACTAACTAGTAGCAAAAGATCTTGACGTGATCTTATGATAGAGAGATTATATTGCTTCATGGAGATGCTTCCCAGTTCTTCCCCAGCAAGAGGTATGATCATGCCTCTGAAAATAGCTCTAAAAGTTAGTGACATGCTCCAAGCAATTCTCTTAGACTCAATATTGATGAATCCACAGTGATATATCTACAATTTTGCCTTATAATCTGAGAGTATTGGAAATTTTATGCTGGCGTATTCCACGTCTCACAGTTTCTATTCTTCTGGAGCAGCTTCTCTTGCTCTATCTTAACTTTTTTAATGGTTCTATGCATCTAGTTTACAGTTTCCTTGTAAGATTTTGATAAGTTGGAGATGCTTCAGCCACTCCTATTCATTGCTATTAGTTCTAGATGAACTTTTGTGTCTGGATTTCTGGACACTAAACTCTCACTGAAATTTTGTCAAGTAAATCCACAACTCAAGACAACTCTTTTGACAATAAAAAATACTAAAATATCATTTACCCAAATCACAGTTTCTAACATTGTGGTAAACACCATCTTTTTCATGATGTTGGTGTCTAAGTATGAAATGGAAAGATATACAGAGAAATGACATACCTCCCAAACTTTTGTGCACTTTGCATGACCTGTCACTAGCTGCTGAGAAGCAGTGATAGTTGATGGCAACTGAGGATCACCCATAGAACTGTTATCCACTCCATGTCCCTGTACCATTTTCACAGTTTCTGTAGCAAGTTCGCTGTTTGGTGCATGCACATATCCACTCATCACTCCATCCACTACAGAATATGAGAAATAATTATTTATCATGAGATTTCCTATTTCTATAATAAATAATATGACCAAAATTTCTGAAGCATGTCCATTTCAGCAAATAAGATAACCTTAAAAAAATGGGGAGTAGACCCAAAACCAAAAGCAGGGAAGATGATAAAAGACAAACTAACTTCATCATGGTTCAAGCATGCATCTTATGTGCTAGCTGGAGCCTGGTCCTATGGCGAGAACACCACCCGATTGATTTGTAGGTCATTTTTTCAAATATTACAGCTAAGATCTAAAGGTCAATTTAGCCCTACATAACAGCTACTCACAAGAATATGGTATCATTTCTATGTCATACTAGTTAACTGTGCAAAGAAGATACGAGCATATATTACAGTGTATGAGGGAAGCTTAATTAGTGCAGCAAAGCTTAATTACTGCAGCACAGACAGCTTGGTTTCAATTGTGTAAAAAAACTCAAGTAAATATAAAATTTCTCTTTAAAACTAGATATCTAGGACTGCATAAAGTTCATGGTAGAAATAGAAAATCCACTGCTACAATTTCAATGCATATTGATTTTGTTTGTACTACTATAGGCAAGTCAGAGTGCATTTTAATCGATGGAATCTACTACTTAAACTTGGATAGTGTTCAAACAAACATCTAACAAATTTCACAATTTATTTGAGCATCTTACCTTGATCTTATTTTAGTCATTTCTATTTTACTTCAAGTGCATCATTGTATATTATAAATATCCATAATGTACATCAGGTAGATTTTCCAATCCATATTTGTAATTGCAGCATAAGAACACACTAATTTACCAATGTTTCAAACTTTCATGACATTTAGAGGCTATTAGGCTTTATTAGTCTCTTCACATCAAAAAAATTATTATAATTTCTATCAAATTAAATACCAAACAATTGTAACAGTCTAGTTTCTAAGAAACCCAAACAAAATTGAAAATGCTTTCAGTGTTTGGGTATTTGCATTTACACTTAGCTCGAGCATTCTAATGCTCATTAATTTATGACACCCCTAATACCATATAACTCAATCAATAAATAGCTACAGGATAGAATCTATAATTGCTACTCACGTAAAAAAATAGTCGTGAAATCTAGAGTAGTTCAACTTCATTTTGTTGAAATATACGTATCTATGTGCATAGAAGCTCTGGTAACAGAACACTTGTACATCATACGCCAAAGACAAATGAGATACTATGTATCTATGAATAAAACTAATATATTATTACTAGAAGGCAACCCAAGTTATGCATGATACATATCAACTATGCATAATATATAGCACAAGTAGGGTTTTGCATGATAATATCTTGATATCTTCTGATTGAGTTCTGATTGCACTATAAGTTTTTGTCTTTTATATTCTTTTTGAGCACTTCATAGTCCCTATGCTAGTACATGGACATCTTCTGTATAATGCATAAGAAATGGCATACTCTTACAAGCTAAGTTACCATGAAAAGAAAATGGGAATTGCCATTTTCAGGAATTCTTGGATTGAAAATGGCACGGAAGCATTAGTACAACATAGTACTAAAAAATATTTAAAAGTACACAATTTATATATTTTGTGCATGAAACAATTAAAGACATAAGTAAATAGGCATCATAGCTTAAGCTGAAACACATCTGCCTAAAGAGGTAGCTGGGATATCAATGAATAAAGTCCACTCTAAGATTTTCCTAATCAGGTACCATTGAGTTGCTCCCTAGGTTTCACTCACTTTGAATGTTATCATGCAGATCTGCATTTTTTATTAATGTTTTGTATTGTTTTTCCATGTTCGTTCTCTCCTCATTCATAATCTCACTTAAACTTTGAGGGTAATCACTTTTCAATTCTCACCCTTGCCCGAACCTAATAACATGCCTTGTTTATTCTGTCTTGAAGAGGCTATGCATCCTTTGGCTTAAGATGATTCGATATACTATTTTATTTTATTTGAAATCACTTAAAAGAAAATCCTTGGATTTCCAAAACGAGCTCTGCTTTTATGCCAAATCTACACTAATAAAAACTTTACATCCATAATACAAAATTTAAAATTAAAGTCAAGTGAGACTCAAATTACTCTCCCCACAATTTTTTTTCCAGCCAACAGTCTCTGATCCTCCTTGGTTCTGAACATTTTAAGGAAACATATTCCTAGGTGTTTTCAGTTGTCAACCTATAGCATCTTTACTGCATATTCCAAATACTTTTTCTTAGTCAGAGGAAAAACAACTAAATTACCAAATACCTTCCTATCTGTGTTTTACAATATTTATGATTTTTTCATTTCTCGAATTCAAGGCAATCAAATGAACTGCCGGATTTGACAATGGCTTAGATATTGGCACACGGTAAACAACTATGCACACAAGACAATTGGGACACTTCCCTTCTTCCTTTTGATATTCAATTATGTACCATATTTACATCAAGTTCGAAGAGTGGAGGACTAAATAGCCACCTGCCTTGAAAAAAATTTAACAATGTATAGCTCAAAACCTTTCCCTTTGTCACATAGATTGTTTAATAAATCCCTAGAAGAACGGAGCTCCATATATTATATTTTTCTAATAATGTTTTCTTTTTTGAGACAATAATGTAAGATTGCATTAGTAAAAATGTTTGAAGCTTCCTAATAGATTAATATATCATGTAAATTAATCTAGTGTTACTCAGAAAGCACCTTAACCAATTGTTTGTTGAACCACAATCACCTATTCTATGCATAAAGAATAGGAACATTAAATACAGATAATATTGATCTACATTGGATAAGAAAGCGAAAATACTGACAACATCCTCATTTGCTACTCAACTACCAATGTACTACCTAAGAATTTTGTGCGAATTTCATGTATATCCATATGTAATGATAATGATGAATACGCATCGGGAATATCTCAATGACTTTCCTCTCACAGATGTTTATGTCTTAACTTTGGCATCAGGATATATACTAAGCAGCTGTCCATGTCCTAATATCTGGTAATATCAAAGGCTTTTTGAAGTCACTAAAGCATCTGTTCATGTCATAATATTGACATTCTAGACGTTTTCTTCTAAGCATCTTCGTCTGGGTCATGCTATATCCTATAGTGAAATTAAAACACCCTAGTGTAAAAACTTAGTTTTCCTGCAAAGATGTGGAAACATACCTAAGAACATCATTGTGCACATGCACATGCCCATAAATCACAAAGTAGTGTGGTAGTTTGCCACTCGAAAACTGAAGCAACCTGATATGAAATATCTAAGGTTTCCCACAATTTTAATGCTTCACCTCCAACTCGTGAAAAGCAGTAAAGGCTGGTTCTTTTCAAGTATGTAGTTTGAAATAGACTAAGAAATTTTATAGTACCTAAATCCCAACATGCTGGTTCATTTCACAAAAAAACATACTTTATAAAGCAGGAAATGTAAACTTCATTCAGTCTAAATGGTATTATTATAGTAACAGTGGTTATGTAAACCGAAGGCATATGCAGAAAATCAGGGAAGGGACTGCAACCTGCTTGGCTTGATGAGGGCCTGGTAGCAGTAGTCTGTGGCTGAAGGGGAACCGAATATATAGCCGCAGATGTCGAATCAGTCTTGATCAAATTTGGACTTGAATTTACTGGTGTTGCTCCAGAGTACCTTAGAGCAGAACAAGCACATGCAAAACTGTCTGAAAGAAGAACCAAGTGATGTGAATGCTTTATATTTTTCCGTACTGTATCTGTTGCTGATGGTTTATGTTGCGCCTGCACAAAATAAAAAATATAATCATTTAGAATGAAAGGCATTACGAGAACAAAGTCTAGTGAGTTAAAGGTATATTACATGTTCAAGGAAGTGCATCATTTTATCAGATATCTCAAAGCATACATAATATAATGTCTTAATAGAGTAAATGATAGAAAATATAATCATTTAGAATGAAAGGCATTACAAGAACAAAGTCTAGTGAGTTAAAGGTATATTACATGTTCAAGGAAGTGCATCATTTTATCAGATATCTCAAAGCATACATAATATAATGCCTTAATAGAGTAAATGATAGAAATCCACAATATATTAGGTAAACGTTGAATACCAATTTTGGTCCATTGGGAACAAAAGTTCACTTCTATATGTTGAAGTAATGCTTTGAACTTAATAATCGCTATTTTATAGTTGTATTGATGGTTTTTCCAAATATATATATATTTTCCCCCTTGAAAACTATATCGTGAAAAAAAATAGTCTAACTAATAATGTTAACATAGAATCCTCCCATGTTTTTGATAAAGGTCAAAAATAGGATTTTGAAGGGTCCGGTCCCTTTTACAAAGAAGTAGCCATTAGGTGAGAGAAACAAGTTCTATGAGATATGGAACAACCAAAACAACCAAAATCAATAGGAACAACAACTGAGAAGAAGAACAACTGCACAACACACAGATAGACAAACCAAACTAAAGCACCACCTAGTTGGTGTCTGCAAGTTTTTGTAGGCTTGAAGTAGCCTACCATTCTTTAGCCAAGAAATTCACTTGGACCACAAATGAGGCCTTCAAGGGTCCTCAATGACAATAGTATCATCTTTGTAGGCCTTTGTCTTCATTTTAGTTGTTTTGGATGGACCTTCCAACTTGATATCCCTTTTCCTTCTTTGTATTTCATTATGAAGAACATCAATGCTCACAGTTAAGTTTGTACCCCTTTTCCCTCTTTGGAGTTCATTCTAAAGCACATAAAGGATAGCAATTGAGTTTTTTATAGTGTTTTTATTGAAAGCAACAACTTGAACCAAATTTTCATTCAACTCATCATGTTTTTTCTGTACAGTGAGCATTTTGTGCTCTAGATTTTCCCATCTTTGAAAAGTGGCAGAGAATTTGTTAACTTCCTGCCACATTTCTTCATCAAATTGAACTTTGGTTTCTTCCTTATCCACCTTGAACAATTCCTTCTCCTGGACACAATTTCTAGTCTTTTTGTGCTGCCAAAAAAACCATTTCAAGATGCCATTGTGAAGACTTAAGTTCTCCTCTAGGGTGTCAATACAGTCTTTCAAGTTGGCATAGTTAGGGAAGTTCAGGTTTTGCACATTACTAGGATTGCTCAGGTGGTCATTAGTCTCCTTTTGTAGAGACTCCCTGACATTGGGATTCCTTTCCATGAAGGTTTTTTTGCCTAACTTTGTCCATGAGAGGGGGAACCAGGGGGTTGGTAACCTCTATAGGGGGCAGAGGAACTAGGAAGGGGGTCGGCAGAGGGATCATCCTCCAAGATTTTCTTCCCCTTGTTGATAGGAATACCATTGGGATTGGAATTAGGGGTTTCAATTTCCTCAGTTGGGGCTTGGGAGGGACTAGAATAGTAACCATGGAATTATGTTTAGAAACATGAGACTGACGATGGGGGATTTAAGTTTATCCATGATCACAGCTTTATGAGCAATTCCCCCCATAGGGTTAGCGGGAGCTGAGGAAGGAGCGACGAGGGTAGCATTATTAAGGTTAGGTAGGATTTTGGTAGGGTTAACAACCCTAGGGAACAATGTTGGGGTGGGGGGTTTAGCCAATTTGAACTTGTAAATGTAATAAATAAGGCTTTGATGTAGGGGTAGTTCAGCCTTTCCCAATAGCACATTTTGAACAAAAAATTTGAGGGAACTTAACAAGAAAAAAGGAAAGCTCATTTTATTCCTATGACAAAGATGATTGAGCATTGGAAAATGATACAAGGAAATCCTTTTGTACTTGCCCTCAAGGGTGAAATACCTGATAAGGACATTTGCCACTTCATCATAGGGATTGAGGATGTCATCTTTCTTGAACTTGCTCTAGAACCTAAAAAACTTTTCCCCCTTCCTTAAGAAATGCCTTCATCTATTGGTGGTCTCTTGACTTGATTGTTTTTTGCAACTTGAGCCCCTCCATTTCTAATCTCGTAGCCATAACAATGAGTTTCTTGAAAATATTGAATGAAATTCCTCTAACATAAATAGTTTTGTTCTTCCATGATCTTGCAGACTCACTCGAAAGCACAAGATCATACCTATTGATGGCTTCTATGAATGGAGTGAGACTGCTAGTCCTCAAAATATTCTAGATAGTGGCCTTGTTTCTAAGCTTCTCACATAAAGAGAGCTTGCTTTTGAGCATATCACCTCCCATAATGCTAATTTCTTTTACAAGCCTGTTTATCTTGACATTGGGCTACAAACTAAGGTCAAGGTTGATGCAGATAAAAATCTCAAGGACATCGAAGAAAGATTTCTTGTTACCGGTGTGAAAGGATCTATCATAATTATCAATCTCCCCCTCCACATTGAAATCTAAGTTTTTTTTTTAAATCTTTTTTACATTAAAATCTAAGTTATCATGATTACTTGAGTACTTGTCTCTTAATGGCTTCATGACAAGCTAGTCCTCTATAAAAGAAACCGGTGGCTGGGAATTAAGAGACCAATGAGGAAGGGTCCCCTCCTCATGCCAATAAGAGTAATCATTAATTAGGCCACCCAAATTAGCAAGTAAATCTGCAGTCTACTTACCTTCTCTATATATTTGTATAATTTTAATATTTTAGAAAGTCTTTAAAAGTTCCTTAGCACCATCTATAATTCTCTTCTAGGACCAATGAGGAACAACCTTTGAGTTAAGCATATCTATAATGATTTTTGAATCCCCTTCAATCTCGATGTTAGTTATGTGAAGGTTCTTAGCCAAGGTTATACCTAGAAGAGCCACAGAGGCTTCAACATTATTGTTGGTTTGAAAACCCAAGTTCTTAGCAAAAGTAGCAATAAGCTCCCCCTCGTTGTTCCTAAGCAACCCACCTCCACCAGCCTGTCCAAGATTCTCTTTAGAAGACCCATTGAAATTAAGTTTTATCTATCCCGTATCGGGGGGAGTCCACACAATAGCTCTTTTTTTCTGAATTTTGACAAAATCCACATTATCCAAGGTAGATAGATTGGATGTTCCAATTAACAACAATTTCCCTCTCAACAACAATTGGGGTTTTTTTGGGGATTTGGGAGGAATCAACATTCTCTTGAATGGCCTAGCAAATTTTCATAAGAACCACATTCTAAGGCCTATCTTTGTTTTTGAATATCCTATTATTTCTTTCCTTCCAAATGCACCAACAGATGTTTGTATGGGCTTGTGTCCAAATTTCTTTGATAGTAGGATGAACAAAGGAGGAACCCAATTGGCAGCCAACACCCTAATTTCCCTAGGCCAAACTCATTGGATTTTAAATCTACTTAGAATAGCTTGCCTAATGTTCCAGGTAAAAGGGCACTCAATTAATAGATGATTGATGGATTTGTAAGCTTTTTTGCAAGAGAAAAACCTCTATTCTTCAAATTGTCAACTATGAGTATCTTTTCTTGACAGGTGGCTCACAAGAAGATACTAATCTTAGAGATGAGATTATGGTTCCACATGAAGTTCTAGTTGAAATCCCAAGACAGGAAGCCCATAAGTAGATTAAATCCATATTTGACTGAATAAGTTCCAGTTAGGTTAGTTGTCCACACTATTCCATCCTGTCTATGAAATAAATAAAATCTGAAAGGTCTGATTTTAGTAATTAAATCTTCCAATGTAGCAATATCAAAAATACTTGGTAGATTTCTTGTAATCTTCCACGAAGTATTTTGAGTGTCTTGGTTCTAGTAGTCCATAATGTACCATCCAAATCTTTCACAAAGCTCTTCTTTGATTCGAGCATAAGGATGTGAGAGTTCAAGGGGCATTTGAGAAATCCAAAGATCTTCCTATAACTGGATTTTTTCCCCATTTCCCATCTTCCATCTTTTGTCTTTTCTTAACAACTATTTGGAATTCAAAATATTGTTCAAGACAATTGAGCCAGCAAAGAAATTCAGCAAAGCGATAAAAGACTAGCCATTTTGATTATTCAAATATTTATCCTTCATGATTTTGCTCTACTCATTGTTAGTTGTTATGAGATTCCATTCAATCTTTGCAATTAGGGCCTTGTTCATATCCTTAATTTTACACAACCCCAACCCACTAAGTCTCTTCGAAAGACAAACACTATCCCAAGCCACCAACGAGATTATCTGCTTATCCTCCATTCCTGACCATAAAAATCTTCTTTGGATCGGTTCCACCTTCTTTGCTAGGAATCGGGGCATGTTGAATAGAGATAGCAAATACACATGGATAATCTAAAGAGAACATTTGATAGGTTGTAATTTACTTACTTGGCTCAAGAGGCATCCCTTCCAAGAAGCAAGTTTCCTCTAAATTCTCTCTCTTAAATTATTCTAGGTGCTAATTTGAATTCTTCCTACACTTAGGGGCATTCCCAAGTATGTGGTTGGGAGTTGATTTATGTTGCAACCTATGGTAGAAACAATTTGATTTTGTAATGCTTGGTTGGTATTGCAGAAGAATATCCCACTTTTGTCCAAACTGATTTGTTGACCAACAACTACAACATAATGGGATAGGATATTTTTCCAACCCTTGGCTTTTGCTATTGTAGCTATCCCAAAACGAATAGTGTAGTGCTTCAAACTTCAGTCTTTACTTCTGTATTTATTTGAGAAATTCTAAAATCTGGCCTTTAAATTCTGAATTTTATTTTGATTTGTGTGTGAAATACAGTAATTAGAAAATATAATTCAATCTTATTTATTTTGGAAAATCCTTTGACTGTTGCACTGATAGTATGAATGATTGAGTTTACAAAATTGATTTTAATACTACAGTTAGTGAATTTCTCTGATGAATGTGTTTATATAAAGGTTGAAAATACAAGTGTTGCATTATTTACTTCTTGTATTCTTTATGATCTTTTGATTTTTCTTAAAAAAACAGGAGTAAAGTATAGATCAATTTTTATCCAGTTTGAATAACTATCAAAAAACCAA
The DNA here is from genome assembly GCA_027924645.1 of Cunninghamia lanceolata. NCBI lineage: Eukaryota > Viridiplantae > Streptophyta > Pinopsida > Cupressales > Cupressaceae > Cunninghamia > Cunninghamia lanceolata. The sequence continues at coordinate 1,334,103 of BSBN01000597.1, read as the reverse complement.
GACCCCTTGTTAAACTGTCCACATTTACCCTGTGCTTATGCAGCATAGTTGTGACCCAACTCCCTCGACCTTGGGGATAGTTGATCCTTTTTGGATCAATTGTCTTTTTAGGAGAGGCGGGTTGAATCTCATCTTGCCTGTGTTGCATGTGTGTTAAATGGACCATCAATAGAACTGGCGCTTGGAGGGCCTTGAATTTATTTCATTAAAATTTTAAACTGGAGTGCATCAATTCCTTTTCTCCTGAGAGATTTAGGAGAATCTTGAGATCTTCACCTGACAAGGGAGATTTCTTTGAGCTAGGGTTTCCTACTAGAGCAAGAAGTGTGAGAGTAAGACACAACAATCAACCTCTTGCCTCTCCATCAAATCAGCAACCCACAGCTAACCCTATCATTTCACCTGTCCCACTTCAACCAATGGCTTTCTTTCTCACTGAAAATTCTCCTTTAGGAACTATGCCTGGAGGGACTCATGAATTACATCTATGGGGAAAGCAAGACTGCATAGGAACATATACAGGCCTTTAAAGATGCTGTGATTTGATCGCAAATAGCCCACCAAGATGTGGTTTGTAGACTGTTCCCCTAATCATTAGGAGACTTTGCATATAGCCGGTATCTTAGTCAACCTTCAATTGATCTCTTCATGACAGGAAGTGGAAACAACTTTCATTAACCAATTTCAAACATATGTAGATCTAGCTATCCTCTACCATAAAAGAACCAAATGAACCTTTGACAATGTTTAACACTAGATTTCAGAGGTTGTACAAAAGGTTAGCTACCCCATACATAGCAACAGAAGATGTAGCCATTCAGGTTTATTTAAAAGCAATTGATCCCTTGACCAGTCTGTTTTTGAGAAGGACTCAGAGCCTAGATGATAGATACTCCAGCCAAAACATACAAACTAGCTATTGAACTACAACACCAGATTGACCCCTCTCCCAAGGGGATTAATGGTTCTATGTCTTCATTGCGATACCTAGGAGGACTGAATCAACTACCTGCAATAATTAATGCTCTGGCCAGTAACATGCCCTTACTAAACCTGATACCTCTAGTAATGCATCAGGCAACCAACCAAGCATTTGCCACACCTACAATAACATGGCCTAATCTAAACTAAAATAATGAGCAAATGCCTATTACCAATACTAGAAACTCATTTTTCGAGAAACCTACCATGACCCAGGCAGCTCCAAACAATGTTCAAGCCAATGCAGCGATATATCAACCAGTTGTTAATCAGACTATGCACCTAACATCCGAAATAGAAGCTCTAAAAAAGACATTGTCCCAGGTCACAAACGAGCTCACCCAGTTTCGGTTAAATCCTCCACAAGTTCAAAATCAGAACAACTTTCAAACTCAAGGTAATTTCCAAAACCAAAACTGAAATTACAATCAGAGACCATTCAACAGATAATGGAATACAAGACCTAACAACGGGGGAGTGACAAATTCAGGCAACGAGTTAAATGAGGGAAATCAAAGGAATATCAATACCTCTAATACAGTAAACATGGTTGAGTTGAACCATATGGTTAATTGGTGTAGGTTGCATGACACAACAGACCATTCAGAGTTAGACTGCCCTCAGATGGAAAAGATAGCCATAATTGCACATGCAAATTCTTAGACTTCTTACAACACAATCCAAGAAAATAGTAACAACATAAACACAAGCATGGTCTTGGATACTTACGTCTTCCCTTTGATGAACCATTTGACGAAACTTATGAGGTCCAGGCCTTTCAACAAGGCAAGAATAATTATTTCCTGAGGAACAAAGCCCAAGGCCCGTTTACCACAAGCATACCTCCCAGCAATGGACCCACACTGCCTGATCCTAAAGCCAGTAACAATCCCCTGCCACCTCGAGCTCAGACTAAAGGACAACCAAGGTCGAGTCCTATGATACGAAGTCTCATGCAATTACAAATATGAAATATGACATAACTGAAGACCTCAAGAAGACAAAGTCTAACATGTCGATCTTCACCATTTTTCAAAACTGCCCCAATCAGAGAGAAGATTTGATAATTTTTTTGGATAAGCCAAACTCCTCTAAAGATAAAGCAAAAGTTGTACCTACTACCGATGCCTATACAATGATGTACAGAGGGAAGTTAGACTCTCCTCCGTTCCTCCTGAGTATAAGAATATTTGGAAAAAAATTACACAATTGCCTGGTGGATTCGGGAGCATCTGGTAATGTGACGCCCTATTCAATGTGCAAAAAGCTTGGGATGACACCAACTCCCACCCAGAAAAAGGTGATACAGCTGGACAAGACAAAGGTGAGTGTGATAGGAGAACTTAAAGATGTGCATATCCAGTTAGTGTCTGATCCTAGGATTCAACAACACATTGATATTCAAGTGGTAGATATTCTTGAAGCCTATGGAATGTTACTGAGCACGGATTGGTCTAAAAGCTTGAACGAATATTTTGCTACTGATTTTTCCCATCTATGGCTGCCCTGGAGAGGAAATTAGAACCATATTAGAATTGAGAGCGAACCCAAATTAAAACACATGATCACAGAATACAACCATCACAACGAAGTGGCCTATACTGAAGTTGAACCAGGGGTTTACAGGGTGGATGAAATCTTGACCACCCTCATGTTCTCTCAAGACACCACAGGCGATAGGGAAATTAGAGGTTTGGATTTGTATTCCAAGTGTGAGCAATTTGCTCAAAAACTGGAAATAGATTAGGCTTTGTTGGGAGATGACATCAACATCAAGGATTTGTTACTACCAAACTGGTGCCGAATTCATGAGTGTAATCATTTAGAATTAACATGTGCAGTATGTGTTGCAATTGTGAGAAAATATCTTCCAGAAGAACAACATCCAGAATCTCCACCAACAGATGTGAGCACCTTATGCAACACATGACTGTTGGTTAGAAGAGACAATGCTGAAGAGACGGTTAGCATAAATAGTGATTAGCAGATAAGGCAAGCAGATGTTGATCCCATTAAACCTATAGATGAACAACCTAGTGTTGTTGTTATGGATGCACAAGTAATGAACACATCTGAAGAAACCTCTTGGGGACAAGGCTTGATGAACCTTGCTCAATCGAAAGAAGACTTGATTGTCTTGACAGAAGAAATCCATTCTTCAAAGAAAAGTGAAGAAGAACCAAGCCTGTCTACCCCAACAATCGAACAGATACCTATTCAGCAGATTCAAAACATAGAGCTTGTCCATAAGGCACAAATATCACCACAAGATTAGACGTGGACCTTGAGATTTGACAGCTCCCATTCTAAGCAAGAAGCTGGAGTAGGAGTGGAATTAGTGAGCCCCAAAGGAAAAGCATTTTTAGAATCCTATCGACTATAGTTCAATTATACTAACAATATGACTGAATATGAGGCATTAATCAGAGGTTTAATTTTTTCACACAAGAAAGGAGTACAATGCCTCCAAGTGCAAGGAGATTTAGAATTGGTGGTAAAATAGGTATGGAGTCAATATGCTTGCCATGACAAAAGGCTTGCAGCCTACAGGAACTGAGTATGAACCTCATTGAGGATTTTGAAGCTTTTGACATAAAGGTCATCCTGAGAAGCAAGAATCACATTTCGGATGCACTTGTAGTAGCAGCCAGTACTCTTGAACCGATGACACATTCAAGGTTGAGGAGATTCTCTATGGAGTTGGTCCCAACACCAGGAATACCAGATAACGTAAGGAACTTCCAAGACTTTCAAGATGACCAACATATCCTGGAATTCATTACTAATTCAGGCATCTTCAAAGGACAAATCGTGGATGAAGTTGATAGAGAACCTTTCGAAGAGGACAATGACAGAGTGATTAACTTGAAGACCAATAGCATACCCAAGGGTATGGCGGCCTTGGAAAGGATCTTTGACTCTGACCCAAGGGGCAAACAAAAAATGCCTTCTGATTCTAAAAGCGGTAAATATGAAACCTACAACCTAGGGGAAGCCAGAGCTGAAAAGAATGTTTTCATCAGAAACATTTGTTGTAGAAAAGAAAGGGAGGACTAGGAGAGCCATTAATTATCACCAAGAACATTGGTGTAGTGAAGTAGCTCTATAAAAGGTTTAAATCTTTAACTTGAAGCCAAATTTGAGTGGGACTTTCAATAAGAAGTCTTAAGAGACTTTATCATAGGCTTTTGAGTTGTCAAGCTTTAGTGCCATGCTCTCCTTTTTACTCTTGTCCATATAATGAAAAACCTCATGGACATAAATAATAGAATCTAAAAATTTTCTTCCTAGGACAAAACCACTTTGATTGATATTCATGATCTTCTCTAGAAAGGGCTAAATTCTTATTACCAACAACTTGGTTATAATTTTGTAGATCATGTTGCAAAGGCTTATTGTTAAAAAATCCTTCAATTTGTTAGCACCTGTCTTCTTGGGAATGAGAACAAAGAATGTGTTATTGATTTCCTTCGGTAAATGCTCAGTGTCAAAGAATTCTTGAACTTCTTTGGTTACATCTTTGCTAACATCCCAAAAAATCTAGAAGAAAGCCGATAGGAAACCATTTGGGCTCGGAGCTTTAAAGGGGTCAAAAGAAAAAATAGTTGCTCTAACCTCTTCCTCCAGAACATTATGTCCCATCTCCTCAACATCACTAGGTGACAAAGAAGATGGAATGGCGTCTAGAAGATCCTCCTCTTTCGAAGGGTTAGTATTGGGGATGGAGTTAAGCAAATTTTGGAAAAAGCTTATCCCTTCTTGCTGAATTTCCTTCTCATCAAAGAATTTTGTTTCGTCCTCTTTAATCAGTTCTAATATTCTATTATTTTTTTTATGTTTCAGCACCGACTAATAGAAAAATTTCATGTTCCTATCCCTTGTTTTGAGCCAATGGATTCTAGATTTTTGCTTCTAGTAAATTTCCTCTTTTTAAGTGATGTTATGCAAATTGCAAAGAATTTATTTTTCTTCCTGACAGAGTTCTTCTGATGCTCCATTTCTATCCATTTCATGTTGGATTTTCTGAAGATTTTGCTTGGCCTCCATTTTTTGTTCAAAGATGTTATCGAAAGAGTGTTTTTTCTAGAGCTTTATGTTTCTCTTAACATATTCGAGTTTGTTGATTAGCCTATACATAGCATTACCTTCCACCTCAAAATCCCACTAGTTTTCACTAAGATTTTTGATATTGGGATGGAGGGTCCACATTATTTCAAATCTAAAAGGGTAGTTCCATTTCCTAGAGCCCATTTCCTAAGACATCAAAAGACGAGTTTGGTCTAATCCAATTCTTAAAGGAGCTAAGAGGCTATATTTGTCCAAGATTGACCAATTAGAAGAGATAATAAACCCATTGAATTTGACCTAAATAAGGTTCTTGGACACTTGGATAGGTTTCTTGTCTCTTCTAATTGGATAAGAAACTTGTTCATCTCTTCTAATTTGCACACTATATAAAAACGCCTCTTTGTTCCCACTCAAACCTTGGTGATCTCATTTCAAAATCTCTTTTGATCTATAGGGACAATGTTAATGACAATGTTGATATGATATATGAATCCTCCAATGTTTTTGATTAAGGTAAAGAGGTTTTGAAAGGGGCCCCACCCTTTTACAAAAGGACAGCCCAACATGAGAAGGAACACGTCCCACAAGGAGTGAGACAAACAAAAGGAACAACCAAAAGAGAAGGAAATAGCACTACAATAGCCACAAGGCAAGAGCAACAACAGGCAACAGTACGACTGCCCTACAACAACAAACATCAAAAAAGGAACACAAACACAGACATACCAACAGCCTAATGAAATCAAACTTCTCCAGGAAGCATTGTGTTATCTCAATCATTTTTTCTTTTCTATTAAATCTCCCTTTTTTTGATGAGCTAGACAAAGCCAAAGGGTCACATGAAGTTCCCCGCACCACATCTCTTTTATCTCTTTCCAATGCATTCAAAGTCTTAGCCTCACCTTTGCGAACCTCGGGATCTTTTCCCCTACTAAACTCCTTTCAGTCCATAGAAGGGGAAGGGGACTTGGAATCTTCTAAACCCATCAAATGTTTGATCACCTCCGCAACGAAAAGGGGAGACAAAACAAGTTCTTTTTTCCTCTAGCATGGGTATTTTCTCTTTTTTCTCAGGCATACCACTTTCGCATGCCCCACTTTATGGCAGCAATGACAAACAACCATAGCGTTCTCAACTTCTAGTTGTTGTACCCAAGTTCCTAATATAGAGACTAAAGAAATCTAAGAAGGAAGCACCTTACTAGCCACATAGAGGCAAATTCTAGCGAACAACAACCTTTTCTTGAATTTGGTGACCGCATCCACTGCAATGAACTGTCCCAAGCGAGTTGGCTGTCCATAAATATCTCCTCATTCCAATATTCCAGAGGTAGCCCTGGTAATCTAACCTAGATTGGAAGCTTGTTATTGCATTCTTTCCCAAGATTGAATCCCGGTGCCCATTTTCTAAGATGAAGATGGTTCTTTCCAAGAAACCAAGGGCCTTCCAAAAGGACCCTAGAGCAATCTTCAGAGTTTGTGAATGAAATCAAGAAGAAACCATTCAATAGGGTTGCAATCTCCACCTGTCCCCTAAGCTTCCATTTGCAGATAGCCCATCTTCTGATCACATCAATGTTGGGATGATATCCACAAAATCTCCCAATAAGAGAATCCTTGAACCTGGCAACAAATTTCTCAATATGAAAATCAGGAATAGTCAATTGAGGATACTGCCCCTCTTCGATGGCCTGGGAAGGAGCAACAACGGCCTTAGACAAGACCCCAAGTTGCCCACCATCAAAGATAGCCTTAGCAAGAAACCCTATCTCTGGATCCTGGAAGCTAATCACCTCATTTAATCGAGGGGTAGCAGAAACCTCCACATCAGCTTCCAGTCCAGCCTTTTGACTTTTCTTTGAGCCAATCACATTGGCTACAATACTAGAAGCATCAACAACCGCAACAACCATTAGTAGGTTGTCCGATAGAGCAGTCTCTCCTTTGGCATGAAAGAGTCGCACCTTATTCTGCAATACGAATCGACAATGGAGACCTTGACAGGAATCCTTTGAATTAGCAGGCCCATGCATTTTGAGAGAGGCCTCCTTTTTGACGGATACGATTCGTTGAGCTTGCAACTAGAGGTCAAGGAGGCATTCATCTTCCTCCCCATCCTAGCTGCTGTAGGACTAGTACTGCTCCTCACCATAATCCATGTTCCCTTCTTCATGTCCATCCTCATTGTCTCCTTCCCCTTCTACTTCCTGGTCCTTCCCGCTCACACCTAGTTCGAACCTTCCATTCCCGCTCATTCCCACTCGCTTATGCTTCATCGTCCCCTTCCCCTTTTGCTCCCTTATCCTTCCCTCTTGCACCTAGTTCGAACCTTCCATTCCTGCTCATTCCCGCTCGCTTATGCTTCATCGTCTCCTTCCCCTTCTGCTCCCTGATCCTTCCCGCTCGCACCCAGTTCGAACCTTGCAGTCAAGTGATAGGCCAAGACTAGACAAAAGAATATGAATCCTCCCATGTTAATAAAAATGAGTAATGACTTCTTATGCCAAAAAGAAAAAAAATGGGGGCATCTCCCAATATGCTAATGAATTTTGTCTACTATAAGCATAATCAAATGGAGGAAGCTTACTGATTGGATCACATTCCCTTTATCCATCTTTTAAACGTGAAGGCATTGACCTTGCTAGCAGTGTTCCCACCATCATTCATCCAATTCACTCTTCTAATCCAATGTTTCACCGACCTCCTACCATCATGTGCACATCCAGACCAATAAGGAAAGAAATGTTGTTGGAGATCATCCAGAGAATTCAGAAAGAGGTGGATAGAGATCTACATAATCTTCAAATCTCGGAGTCGGACAGAATCCTATAACAAATGGTCATTCTACAAATGAAATCTAAAGATCTTAATATCATATTCTATGTCCCTTAGGATAGCAGACTGACAGATATTATTGTTTGTAGTTCTGATATTTTCTTTGTTGTTAACGTTTTTGTATATTCAAGAAAGTGTTTTAAGGACTAGTTGAAAACAGTGCAGAATATCTCAGAAAAAAATGGTTCTTGGTTTTTTCAATGCTATTCCAAAAGTAGCAGGCAGATAAATTCTGTGTTTTTCTTTTTTTCCCACTAATTAATATAATCTGCATCTTTGCCTATAAAAATACCAGTGCATTTTAAATTTAATCATAGGACCATAGGGCAAACGTAAGTGGACTCTTACCGCATTGAATACTGATATAAGCTTGGGAAGTTGTTTAGGTACAATCACTGAGAGAGAAACAGAGCACTGAAATGAAAGGTAAACAAATATTACCAAGGGCACAAAAATTAGCACAAATCAATGAGATTCCACAAAATCACCCAGCATTATGCTTTTGCATTTCCAATATATTAAAAAATCCAAAGGTTGCACAAGCCATTATCAATACCTGAGCATAAGCCTTGGCAACAGTTTCTGCATCAGCAACCCACTGTTGACATGAAGCATGGAAAGAAGGTCGAGGAACTGGAGTTGCAAGAGGAAACGGATTCGATGCTGCAACTAACACACAATGCTTTTGTCTGTCCATCTCCTGTGCCATCTGAGTCACAGCCTGGCCGGGAGCAAGCATCTGATAATAACAAAATATTGAGGTAATTTCAGAAATTAAACATATCAAATTTATAAGTAATTGAAGAAATTAAGTTTGTTGAATTTCTCTTTATGTTCCTATACCAAATCTTAATATATAAGCATTTTAACTAGCCATCATTTTTAAGAAGAAATATTTCTTAGCCTCCATAGAAGATTCTGTTCTGTTTGGTACTAAAACAAAGTTTCATTGGAATAACACACTTGAATTATAGGACTATCAATTGCTAGCCTGAATTAGCAGTCCACTATTTGATCAAACCAGCATGAAATAAACATGATTTGATAAGGACTTCCATTCACTAACTTGAATTATTGCAAAATAAATGAACTCAGCATGTCACTATTTCATTGCCAGTATGACTACGGAGTATGTTGAGATACGTTTCTCTTGTTAGTTATTTGTTGACCAATAACAAAATCCACAAAGAAAAGCCATAGAAAAACTACTTTAAATTCAAGGTTTAAATACCATTAATGCTTCAGAAAGGCCTTCTGCTATAGCAGCTTCTCCAAGGCCCCCAGCACAAAAGTTGATTTCTGAAAGCCACTCTAGGAAACGATCGAAATTTTTTGTCCATGCACTCCGTCGCACCGAACACACTAAAAAAAGTGAAATATCAGTCGTCTATCAAATGATGGTGAAATCACTCACAAAACCATTCTACTCCAGTTTCGGGCAAAAGATAAAATATTGAACCTAGAATTGTTTGTAATTTTATCAAATATATTTTACTAAAGAAATGATTTGTGGACAAATACATAAATGACACAAAAGAGTTGTCTTCTAGGTAGTTTTCTGCTGCTGTATTTGCTGTTGGTCAGCTGTGGCAGTAGCTTTTTGCTGTCGTTTTTGATTGGTCAACTCCACTCTTTGTGGAGTTCAGTTTCATTTTATTCTGCTATCGGGGCTTTCTGTCTTTCTTGTCGCCCCGTTGTATAAGGGTTTGGGCCCTTTCAAAAACCCACCTTTACCAATAATATTAAAAAATATGAGAAAATTATAAAAATCTAGAACAAAATATGAGTAAAGCTCAGTTACCAATAACATACCACTATGAGGCCCATGGGTGTAGAAAACAACAAGTGCCATCTCAATGTTTGGTCCAGAGCTCTTCTACAGTGCACAACATACTTGTCCATAAAAATTGTTATAGACCAATCCAAATCATACGTCAAGATTACTAATAATAAGTCACATAATAGATAGTGTTGAATAACTACATAAAACAACTGTCAGAAATGTGTATATTTGACTGTAAGTTCCATATTTTCCATAATCAGTCCTAAATGCATCGAATTGGAAGGTAGGTGTCATACAAACAATTACCATAACATTTATGATTAAGGATTCCTTACACAAAGACTAATTATGGTTTCAAGATCTTAGATGTTTTGCAATTGAAGTCATAAGGTGTTTCTCTGTCAATTGTAATCTGGACTCAGTGACCAAATGTTTCAGAAATTGATTTTTTGAAGCCATATTGTATTTCTGTGTTGATTAGAATTTGGTCGAGGTGACCACTTGAAATCTATTTTCCAAATATAAGGCGTTTTTCTGCTGACTGAAATTTAGTCCAGGGACCACTTTTTGAAACAATGTCAATTTGTTATTCAAAGATTTATTTTACCATAGACTCACAAAATTAAAATAGATTAGTATCCAAACATGGAAGCAGGAAACAGAAGTAATTTTGTACTGAAATCATCCAGTCAAAAGTTATCTGCAAAGCTTAAACCAGTAACAAATGAATACAAAAAAAACAAGAGTGTTATTGGTCTCCTCCCTTTTGCAGTTATGGATGATATTCTTTCAAACATTTGTGCCAATAATATGCCTTTGAAGTCTGAGAAAAGCTTAAGCCCCTGTCAAAAATATAATGAATTGATTGTTCTGTAGCTGACCAATTTGAAGATGTCTGAAAGTAATAGACTCACAAAACATGTTCAAAAGATCAAACAATTAAGAAATTATTTTCAGGCAATCCAAAAAGAAATTGATGACAATTTTGTCTAAATGCTCGCCAATTTTTGGTAATAATTTTGTCACATTTCTATGTATATTATCTCAAACTAAAGCACCATTATCAGTGTTTATCTATATTGTCCTACATCAATATAATTATTAAAAGGTTAAGATGAAGATACACAATCAGGAATTCGCAAGATGAAAGATATATATGGTCATGGTTGAGATTCAGGAAAAGGGAGATACAGTTGGCAGAGTCAATACTCATTCCAATAGATCTGATAGACATTGTAACTGGTGAAGTAAAATGAACCATACGGAAACTGAGTACTGCTTGGAGTTGAAACAAAGAGATTAATCAGAAAAAAAGCAAAGAGGAAAAGGTAGACATGACAAAGGAAATGACAGAGGATATATGATGGCCATTTTGAAAAAAGTAATGAAACACCAAAATAGAAAAATCTTTTCATGGCCAATATGAAAAGTCAGCAGCATCCGAATTGATGTTTTTCCTTTGGTCTAGGAGCAAGAAAAATATGGCATGTACAGAGGATGAATTATGTAGGCTCATTACCTGTATTGATCATACAATAGCTCTTGGAGAATTTTATTCATAAAACTAAGGCAAAGATGAAATTCTCCTAAAGAACTCGTGTAATCAGATTAACACAATTTGGATGTTTTATATGTATTTTGATTAGAACAGAATCTGTTCTTGTCAGCTAGCTAAATGAGAACTTCAATGTTGTGTTGGAAAAAGAGTGTTACTTAATCAATGCAAACCAAGTTGTTGCTATATGTTTCAAAAGCGATGGTCTCTACAAAAGCAAAAGAATTAGGTTTCAAAAGCAGGGGTGTCCACAAAATCAAGAAATTTGCTGAAAAGAAACATCACTGTGTTGTGCCAGTGTAATATCCCTCCAAAATTCTAACTGTTATTGGTCTATTCAACTAGGTCAAAATCAAAATCCTCAATAATTCTGATAGCAATCTGTAGACTCTTCAGGTAATTCAAAAATCAGATTTCAACTGGAAAAAAGAAAACTCAGATACACTACATAGAGAGCAGGATCAAGGGTTAGTAACAAACATTATCAATAATTCCCAGCAGCGGCTGGGTACTGTTTTATTAGTGCAAAATCTTTGAACAGCAATTAGGTTCAAATGTGGCACAATACATACTATAAACTGGTGATACAATGGATAGACAGTTGTCTCAAGAAATCATGACCTCTTCTGGAAGTACTGATTCAACCCTGGAAATTAGCGCAACTCTAGGGTGATCCCTGGATGATATGCTGACCACTAAGACCTGCTGAGAAGGCTGCGAGTATCAACTATGCTCGCCTTCAGTCCATGCGTCCACTACGCCCTCATAGTAGCCTATCCACCTGGGTGATTGTCCACTTCAGTGAATGCAACTGAAAGATTGTGACTGAAGATTAGCTTCGCTAATGAAGTGATTGTGATTTGATCTACATCCAATTATGATCAGTATTCCAGCGACTCAGTATGCAGATCACCAATTATTAGGATATGGCGGTGAATTAGTTATAACCTCAACTTGAAACTTCAAATGTCCTCCTCGTGCCTTCTTCACAAATATGACATCCCTTGAGCCACTGAGCGGATATGGTGATATCTTGAATTGACAGCGTGAGATTTCTTACTCGTAACTCCTCTAGTCCTGGCGCTCCTAAAATTACAATTCAATCACAATTATCAATCCAAATTGCAAACCCTGACTGGATTTGCTCAAAAACAGACGCAGGGGTTCCGTCCTGACCTCACTCATGAAAAATAAGGGGTTTCATCCTCTTGCACTGTAGATGGAATTTGAAGCATTCACTTGTAATATTCAGAAATCAGATTGTTGTCACGTGAAATTGCACCCTGCTTGGAGGCTGTCCAAGCATTCCAATGACACAATGGGATTGATCTCAAGGTGTGGGACTTTGCAGATAGATCAGACCTCTAGAGAAGATATATTTTCTCTGCTGTTAATCTTCTGAAATTGAAGATATATTTTGCAGAAGGGTGAATATATTGTTTATTAGGGAGACAATCAATATATTGTCCTCGGTGAGCAGTATTTCTGCTTTGAAGGAGATTTGCAGCTGTTCAAATGCTGAAAAGAAGCTGCTGCAGAGGAGGTTGCTCAGCCTAACTATACTCCTGATTTTGCTCTTGGTGCAGATCATTGGGGGGAACCTACTATTGCTGCAGTTCCTGTTGATGCGATGCCCCCTGCAGAATGTGTCAATTCTGTTCAATGGGATTTGTCAGTCCCTCCGGTTATGGCCACAGCTGTAGAGTGGGATGCAGCCCCTGTGCCATCATGGATCTCAATGAGTTTATTTTTTTGGTCTTTTCAATTCTACTTTTCTCAGGAATGGAGGACTTCTTTTTGCGATGTATTAAGACATAAAAAGAAGGATTGGAGAAACTGTAGATGAAAATGATGCAAAGGTCATCATTGTTAGTGTGTGACATAGCATTTGCTGATATTGTTAGATAGTTTGAGATCATCAAAGCACATTGAAAAAAAGGTTGTCAGAGGAAATATGGGTTCCTCGACATGCCTCCATTTATGGTGTTGGAGGAGTAGTGGTGCATCAGATTTCAGAGGAGTAATGTTGTGCTCATGTGAGAGTTGGAGTTATTTTAAGTTATTCATTAAAAGGGGATGTTAGAATATAATGAATAACTGGTTTATTCACATGTGAATATGTGTCAACTAGAGTTGTGTAGTTATAGATGTGTCAATAGAAATTATAGAGGTGTCACTAATTGTTGTAGTTGTGTCATTGTTAATTTTAGTTAGGTGTCAATCAATTCTAGTTAGCTGTCAAATTAGTTAGCAGATTTGTAGGAAGCTAGTAAACTTCTCTAGAGTTATAAATGTAATCTTCTTTGTTGAATAATATAGATTAATTTGTGCAGTTGTAATATATGTTGTCATATTTGTTCTATTCATATTTTTCTCAATATTTTATCACCTCTTTCTAAGCTTAAGGCTCAGAGAATTAAACTAAATCTAATACTACACAGAGGGAAAAGGGGGAGAAAATACTGAAATTGAAAGGAGGTGATGCACCACATTTATAATTGTGCTTAATTGTGCCTGAATTAGCACAACAATGACCTCAAAACTGCGACAAACTCAGATAGACTCAAGTAAATCATTACAGAGGTTTGAGTAGAAAATTGAAACTACTAAAGGGACCGTTTTATCAACATACAATCTTCAAATAAACTTAGTGTAAAAAAAACTACAGAGAGGCAAAATAACATTTTATATTGATCATGAAGGCTAGAAAGCCATTACAAAAGTAGAGAATTAGTTACAGGGGAAATAGACACAAAATAACAATTTTACAATCATAGGCGAATAGTAGTTAGAGACATCAAAGGCTCATAATTGAGCACAATGTATCACATCCAACTAGTTCATGCAAAATATTACAAGGCCTGTAATGCAACACAATTCTCCAACTAGCGCAATGACCCAGGAAAGTAGCGAACCAACAACAACCTTTTACATCTTTGATTCATGTATATATAGCATTTCGAGTCCATCTGTAGCAATAGGCGCCACTTTGGGCATTGAAAATTGGTCAATCGATTAAACCCAACAACCCACACTACATTGAATTTGAATCAGAAGAACTATCAGAGCCTACAAATTCGGGATGGTGGCCATGCTTCTGATAGACCTGCAAACTTGCAGAAGAAGATCTCCTACATGAATGCATACCGAATGCATTTATGAGAGGTCTAAAATACCTTCTATGTACCTGCAAATCCATTTGTTTCTCATTTGTATAGGAGCATTGAAGATTTTCACTATTTCAGTTGCCTATAATTGACTTTGGCAAATTGAATGTTGAGTACCTTCATTCTAAGAAAATGGCGCGATTTCAAGGATTGAGCAAGCTTTTACAACACTTTAAAGTGTTGTACCTTCGAATTTGCCATCAGCACCACTGAATTCCCCATTGGCAAATTTGCCTCGGGCCGAACTCTGCCATTTGATTTTTTCTATTTTGCCCTATCGGCAAACTTTCGCTTTTGCGAACTTGGCCCTCTTCATCTTTTATTTTTCCTTTGCCTTACTATCAAAGTTGCATTTTTGCAAATTGGTCTCTCTCCCTTTTCTATTTCCTTTAGTCAGTGAAAACTTACTTTTCAGAACTAAAGCTGGCCCCTTTTTGCTTTGTCGGTGATCTTGACCTTTTTAGAACTTTCCATCGGCCCATTTACCCATTTGTGAACATTGCCTTTGCCGCAACACTCTCTCCCATTTCTATTTCCTTTAGGCAGAGAATTGCCTTATCGGTGAACCTTTGAAAACCCAAACCATACAATGAGTTCAAATTTTCTCCGATCTTAATACGGAGCCCCTTTCTTTTTTACCTTGCCTTGGCCGCTTGAGCCTACCTTCACTACCTTCTCTCAGTTGATGAATTTGCCGATCGGCGAACCAAAGGTTCGCAGAACCAAAAGTTTGTCAATAAGGCAAAATTCTTGTCTTAGTGAAGTTATACGCTTGCCTTGGACATTTTCTTATCACCTCGTCTCTTCAGTTGGCAAACTGGTGAACCGCTAAACCAAAAGTTCGTCAAACTAAAATTTTGCCGACTAAGGCAAAATAAAAGGCAAAAAACTTAGAATTTTTGAGGATTTTTCTAGGTTTTTGCTAAGGGAAATTTCCTTCCATTTGGGTTTTCTCAAATTGGATTTCTTTGTTGGAAGGAGGGATTTCTGGTATATTTTGGGCTGGGCAAAATATGACAGCACGGATGATTCTAGGAAAGCTCCAACTCTTAGTTTAATACCCTCATGATTTTGGTCCCATGGAACCCAAAATTGGGCGCCAAAGGAAAATTTGAGTTTTCTTTTATTTTGTTATTAATATATATATTTATCATTTTTTATTTACTAATTTTATATTTAATTACTTATTATATATTTATAGTGTTAAAAAACACTTTTATTATAATAATAATATTATTTTTTAAGGGTGGAGGGGACATGATAGTCCTCCCTCAAATATTCCTTGTCCTCAAGCAACTTCAGATTTCGGTGATCAAAAATATCCACTCCTTCCCATGTAGCATCCTCGAGAGGCAAATCCTTCCACTTCACCAAATATTTTGGAAAGACCTTATTTCTTAGTTTCTTCTCTCTCTCTCTCATATCAATGATGGCATCGGGCTCCAAAATCAATTTACCTTTATCATCAAGTGGTGACAACTCCAAGGAAGGAGTATCATGCTGCCCAAGTACCTTTTTAAGGCAAGATACATGAAAAATATTGTGAACTTTGTCGTCTTCCGGTAGCTCCAGCTCATATGCAACCTCTCCTATCTTTTGTATGATCTTATAAGGCCAATAAAATTCTGGCTTAAGCTTCTCCACACCACTCCCTTTGAGGGAAGACTGCCTATAAGTTGCAACCTCAGAAAAACCAAGTCTCCCACCTCAAAATGCCACTCCAAATGGTGGCGATCAACATACATCTTTTGCTAATTTTGGGCCTACTGCAAATTTTCCTTGAGTGCATTCAAAATATATATGCTCTGTTGAGCCAAATCTCTAGCTCCAAGAAATTTGCTATTTGAAAGAATCAAATCCACGAATGATAATGCTTCATAACCATATAGTGCTTTGAAAGGAGTCATATCTATCGACATATGAGGAGTGGAATTGTAACAATACTCACCAACATGGAGCCATTTAATCCATGTTGATTGCTGCCCTGTAACATAATTTCTCAAATATCATTCGAGTCAGTTATTTACAATCTCCATTTGTCCATCTGTTTAAGGGTGATAGCTAGTGCTTGGAGTCAACTTTGTGCCTATCAATCAAAAAAGTTCTTGCCGAAACAAACTAATGAACATGTTGTCCTTGTCACTCACAATGTTTCTAGGCAGCCCATGTGATCTAAACATCTCTCTAAAAAACAATTCAACCACTTTGTGGAGCATTATATTCGGAGGATATAGCATAAAAATGAGCATACTTAGTATGTCCACTACCACAAAAATACAATCCTTACCCTATATTCATGGAAGACTGGTGATAAAATCCATAGAGATGCTTTCCCATTTCTAATTTGGAATGGGTAAAGGCTGCAATAAACTAGCTGGAAATGATTGTTCAACCTTGTTTTGTTGGCAAACCAAACACTCCCTAACATGTTTCAGAACATCTCCCTTGAGGCCTTTCCATGAGAAATGCTCTCTCAACTGCTTGTAAGTCTTGTAATACCCCTGATGACCAACCAATGGTGTGTCATGACATGCCCTCAAAATATCCTCCTTAATCTTTGATTCTGAAACAAGGTACACTCGATCCTTGTAGAGTATGAGCTCATCTGCTATTATGTACCTATCATCTTGTAGATTACCATCCACAATATTAGAAGAAAAAATGTTCTTGGCATACTCGACTATTATAAAGGCCTTCCAATTAGCAGATATATTGGTCATAGAACACAAATAGGGCATCGTAGATAAAGCATTGTAAACGTTATTCTTCCCCTTAACATACTCAATATCAAAATCATAAGCCTGCAACTTACCCACTTCTGTTGTCTGTAATTCAAATACGTTTGGTTGTGGAAGAACTTCAAACTATTGTGATTTGTTTTCACCACAGACCTCTTGCCAACCAAATACTGCCTGAATTTGGCCAAGGATGCATGATCACCAACATCTTCTTGTTGTAAATAGAAAAACTCCTCTTTGACTCCTTGAGCTTCCTACTTTGGAAAGCTATGGGGTATTTGTTCTAAATTAACATTGCTCCTATACCCTCTCTCGAAGCATCACACTTCAAAACAAAAGGAAGCAAAAAATTTGGAATAGCCAAAATAGGGCATGAACTCATTACCTCCTTGAGCTTATCAAAAGCTTCTTGTGTTGAATCACTCCAAAAAAAGCTCCATTCTTCATCAAATTGGTCAATGGGGCAGCTAAATGTGAAAAGCCTCGGACAAATCTCCTATAATAACTGCAAAGTCTCACAAACCTCTCAAATGTAATATAGTCCTAGGTCGAGGCCAATCCACTATTGCCTTAATCTTCTCCTCATCCATGTTGACTCCTTGGATGCTGATCTTATGCCCTAAATATAAAATCTCAGTCAACCCAAACTCACATTTGGATGCATTGGAAAAAAGTTACTATTGCTCAAGAATACCTAGTACCTCATCTATGTGCCTCAAATAATCCTCCCAAGTTATGTTATAGATCAATATGCCATCAAAGAAAACCAACACAAATTTCTTCAACTACTTGACAAATACCTAGTTCATGCAAGACTAGAATGTGGCAGGTGCATTTGTCAACCCAAATGGCATGACTAGAAACTTGTAGTGCCTATAGTGACACCTAAAAATTGTCTTGTGCACATCCTCATCTCTCATCCTTATTTGATGGTACCCAGACTGCAAATCTATCTTGGAAAAATATATTGCACCATGAAGCTCATCTGTCAACTCATCAATCCTGGGAATTGGGTAGCGGTTCTTGATTGTCTTCTTGTTGAGTGCCCTATAGTCAATGCACAGCCTCATAGTGTCGTCCTTCTTCACCAACACCATGGAAGAAGCAAATGGGCTAGAACTTGATTGTATGTGTCCCATATCCAACATCTCCTTGATGACCTTCTCGAATTCCTCCTTGTATCTCCTTGAATGACGATAACGTGTAGTAATGACTGGCTTAGATCCCTACAACTCGATGACATGCTGAAACCTTCTATTTGGAGGTAACCTTGGAGGAATATCACTCAATACCATGCTATGCTTGTCCATAATGGACTGACTATCCACATGAGTAGTCTTTTCACCCATGAGTGAAACACTATCTGTGATCAAACACTATGTTTCCCAAGCTACCTGTTGTAATACTACTTTTCTCCCATAGTTATTTAACTATTTGCAACGGATTTATTATAGTTAATACTAGAGTTAAGATAATTTAAAATATTCAATGATGTTAAAATAGAGGTAAATAACTGGGGAAGACCTTGTGGTGAAATGGTGGGGCTCCTTGCCTATAGTGCCAACAACCCAGGTTCAAACCTCGCGGGGTTTCCCTCTACCACGTCAACAATTAAGGGACCTTACCTATGGTGAAATAGTGGGGCTTCTTGCCTATAGTGCTAACAACCCAGGTTCAAACTGGGTTGCCCTGTACCGCGTCAACAATTGAGGTACCTTACCCCCAATTTAGGGGAGACCCTGTGGTGAAATGGTGGGGCTTCTTACCTGTAGTACCAACAACCCAGGTTCGAATCTGGTGGGGTTGCCCTCTACCGTGTCAACAATTGAGGGACCTTACCTAGGGGAGATCCTGTGGTGAAATAGTGGGGCTTCTTGCCTGTAGTGCTAACAACCCAGGTTCAAACCTCACGGGGTTGCCCTCTACCATGTCAACAATTGAGGGACCTTACCCCCAATTTTTGTGGATGGTTGGGTGGGAGGCCTTCCACACACCCGGGTGTGGAAGGTTTGGGGGATGGCGTGACGGACACAGTGGCTCATGGTGGACAGATGGACTAGCTTTTCTTGTTCGATACTCAAAGTGAGGGGACTCTTGGTTCACGTCATTCTTCAGACTGACATCATTTCAAGTGAGTCTACATTGCCATCTCACTTCAGAGAGATAATAATTAGTAGGCATGCCTGCCTTATTTCAGCCTTAACATCCAGAATAATCAATGGTCGAAAGTCGGGAAGGGGAGATCGTTATAAGCCCTCTTTACTCATTCAATTGTCATAAGTCATGCACTCCTCATTCGATAATGGCAGGCAGAACCAGATTTGTGGCATGGGTAGCGACAGAAGGAATTATCTGCCTTGGCATGGACACTCTGATACATCTGGAGAGTGCGGTCAAGTAGCTCACCTTCAAGGGCGAAATCAAAGATCACAGGTTGAAGAGGGTGCTTCACCAAAACGATGACCTAGTCTTGACTGCAGTGAAGGTGATTCTCGGCAAGAAATTTGTGGAAGGGCGAGTTTTATATGGTGGACACTACAATAGTCTCCTAATTCCTGGCTTCAATTTTGGACGCAAGTCTTCCAAAGGACAGGGCAGAGCAACTGGTCTGAAAGCTCTTTAAAGCCAAGCTAATTGTTGGATTGAAGAAAACCATAAATGTTGCCTCTCTGGGGTTAGGGATTCCAAGGCTTGTAGATTTTCACATGCTCCAAGATGCAGACAAGGTCGTCAGGTACTATCCCTTTCTGCTTGATTTAAAGGGCATGGCTTTGATAGCTCACAAGGAGCAAGTCGAGGCAGGGATGAGTTTTCTCCAAAAACTTCTGCAAATGGAGCCACACAATGGCAGTTTTGAATGGGTGGCCGAGTTTAGTGCACTCGCCTTCAATCTAGGTTTTATGTGAAAGGTCTGTGAAGTTCCTGTGGCTGTTAGTGAATTATGTTAATATAATAAGTCTTTTTAGTATGTAATGGGGGGTATGGATAGCCCTGCGTGGCCCTCTGTGATTAAGTTTCATGCAGCTTTTTCGACCTTGCGTGGTGTTGGGCGAGATATGCTTAAGTAGGGCATTTTGGTATAAGCCCGTAGTCTCAAACTGATAAGCCTATGAGGCTCTCCATGTATTTGTGATACTTTATTAATATAAATCTTATGCTAATGAATAAAAAAAAAGAGGTAAATAACAAATGTAAATTATAGCATGTGATAATTTAATAAGAACTCTAAAGTAAATCATTAACAAAACAAATTGGATAACATTATCACATAATTCAACCAAATTAATATCAACATCATATTTATATATTACTCCAAATAACTCTTAAACATCAATGGTTGTCAATACTTATCTGAATTAGAGTACTTGGATTGGCCACTTTCACCCTAGGAGGATTTTAGTGGTCTTGACCCTCATAGCTATGGAACACTCTAGGAGGAATAGTTCTTATTTAGAACACAACATATCATGCTCAACACAGGTGCTTTAGAGCCATGCTCAATAGAGAAAATGTTCAACAAAGTGCTTAACAAAGAAAATGCTCAACACAAGTGATCCAGAGCCATGCTCAATAGAGCAAATGTTCAACACAAGTGCTTAACAAAGAAAACACTCAACACAAGTGCTCTAGAGCCATCTTCAATAGAACAAATGCTCAACACAAGTGCACACAAGCCCTGGCCAGGACAATCTTGAGTGTACACTGTACCCCAAGTTGGACACACACTGTGTGCCCCTTCTCCAATGCCCATAGCCTACCAAAACCACCTTCTTCTTTCTTGAGTGATCTCCGTGTCCTTTTTCCAAGTCTCACATAAATGCCTTATATAATCTTTTAAGGGGTGGTTTCTAAACACATGTCCTTTGTGAAAAGCTCTCTCCATACTATTGGTTGAAACAACTCTTGGAGCTCCATTAGACAAGCCCCAAAGAACCACCTCCTTACCCTCTTATTTGAATTTTAGCTCTATAGTATAATAGTTCTGGGTAAACTCGCCAAGTGAATGCAACCACTACACACCCAAAATGACATATGTCTCACCTATACCAACCACATAAAAGTCATCACATACTCTATGCCTTCCCAAGGTGATGTCAAGCTATCGGATCCTCATGGTGTAAGGAATAGTAAATCCATCAGCCAAAATCACATTGAATCCCTCAAAATCATCTGTCTTCAATCCCATCCTAGTCACCAAACCCTCAATAAAATTATGGGCAGCCACACTGTTAATCAACACTTTCACCTTGTCAGCTTGCAAAACCCCATGAACTTGAAAGAGATGATACCTAGGTGCTTTTGAAGGAGTAGCAAGTGTGCTTCTTGAAGAACCTCCTTCCTCATGTTCCCCCTCATCAACTACAACCTTGGTCTCAGATTCTTCTGTCTCTGAATCATCATCTGAAACTACTTCTATGAAATGCACTTGTCCATTGCCCAAACACCTATGCCCAAGCACCCACGACTCCCTATATGAGAAACATAATTTCTTCCTTTGGAGTTCGTTCTTTAACTCTTCATTCCTACTAGGCCTCAGAGGTAGTACCTTGGGTTGAGAGAAACTCTTTTGGAAGGATTTCCTTGGTTGTCCTATTGGAGATGGCTTGGGATTGAACTTGTGTTTGGCCATCGAATCCTCCAAATTCAAAGCTCTCTTGATGGCATCCTATAAAGATCTAGATCAAATGCACTCACCAAACCCTCGACAGCTTTCTGTTCCATTTCACGCAGAGTTAAATTTTCTTCAGTACGAGTTAAAGGGATGTCTTGTTGGCCCTTTATTTCCATATAAAGAACCCGACGAGGAAAAATACCTTCTTGAACTTCCATTTTGATCGCCTGAATATCTTTCATAAGAAATTGGAGAAAAATACGCTGATTTCTTCCGGGAAATCCCCAACAAAAAAGGCATACAACTCCTTTTTCATCAAACTTATTGTAGCCACTACCTACATTGGTTCAGTTAGACCTTCCACAAATCGCACTATGAGTCTCCTCTTTGTCACATCTAGAACCATCATTGAAAGCCTTTGAAACTGTACTACATAGCGCTCAATGGAGCCCTCCTGTCTCAACTGTGCTAACTCTCTGAAATAAATCTTTGGATCCTTCTTGTCAAATCTTTCCATCAATCTTTGGCCGCCATCAATCTCTGGCCAAACTCCTCTAGAGTGGTAATAAATCCATGCCCTTGTGTCACCATGCCATGGTACCAGCATTCATGAGTTACACCCTCCAAATGTAAGTTAGCAAACTTCATGGCCTCCTCCTCATACATGGGGTTCAATGAAAAATATGTATCCAACTTCTACAACCATGCCCTAACTAAACAACTATCTAAGATCCATCATATGTTTTTTCGGGGCTGCTCTTGATACCTTCTCCTCCTATGCCCATTTTGTTGTTTTCATCTCATAATACTCAATGAAAGACATGTCATGATGGATAGCTGGGTTTAGGGCATTATATTCTGCATGATACCTTGCCATTTCATCCTCCTGTCTTGGTGGTAATTGTTTCTCTTCCTCAAGGGATCCTCTTCTTCTCTTTATAAAACAATGGCTTTGAATGTCTTCGTAGGTGGATTAATTGAAACCCTGTCATTATCTGAGTTGCTTCCTTTTGCAAAATTATGATTCAGTCTTCCAACACTCCATTGTTGGTTCATTCCCTTCAAGATCCGAGCTATTTCTGTCATAGATTCTCTCATAGAGAACTGAAATTCTCTGACCATCTCTCTATTTTCCCAACTGATGAAATCCTGAATATTTCCTTCTTCATTTCTGTCACCCATAATTTCCTCTTTCTTCTTCTCCTTTCATTGATATTTGATCTCCCTATCACTCCTTTGCATGAATCTGCATCACAAAGTCCCACAGGCTGGCAAGGAGTGCTTTGATACCAATGTAATATCCCTCCAAAATTCTAACTATTATTGGTTTATTCAACTAGGTCAAAATCAAATCCTCAGTAATTCTGATAGCAATCTGTAGACTCTTTAGGTAATTCAAAAATCAGATTTGAACTAGAAAAAAAAAAATTAGATACAATACAGAGAGAGCAGGATCAAGGCATTGTAACAAACATTATCAATAATTCCTAGTAGTGGTTGGGTACTGTTTTATTAATGCAAAATCTGTGAACAACAATTAGGTTCAAATGTGGCACAATACATACAATAAACTGGTGATACAATGGATAGACAGTTGTCTCAAGAAATCACAATGTCTGTTGGAAGTAATGATTCACCCCTATAAATTGGCACTACTCTAGGGTTATCCCTGGATGATGTGCCAACCACTAAGACCTGCTAAGAAGACTATGAGTATCAACTATGCTCGCCTTTAGTCCATGCACCCACTATGCCCTCACAATAGCATATCCACCTAGGTGATTGTCCACTTCAGTGAATGCAACTAAAAGATGGTGAATGAAGATTAGCTTTGCTAATGAAGCAACTATGATTTGATTTGTGTCCAATTATGATCAGTATTCCAATGACTGGGATTTGATCTGCGTCCAATTATGATTAGTATTCCAACGACTCAGTAGGTAGATCGCCAATGATTAGGATATATGGTGAATTAGTTATAACTGGCAGCGCGAGATTTCTTACTCCTAACTCCTCCAATCCTGGCACTCCTGAAATTACAATTCCATCACAATTATTAGCCCAAATTGCAAACCCTGATTGGATTTGCCCAAAAACAGAGGCAGGGGTTCCATCTTGACCTCACTCGTGCAAAATAAGGGGTTTTGTCCTCTTGCACTGTAGATGGAATTTGAAGAATTCACTTGTAATATTTAGAAATTGGATGATTCTATGAAAGCTCCAACACCTGGTTTACTACCCTCTTGATTTTGGTCTCATGGGACCTAAAATTGGGCGCCAAAGGAAAATTTGAATTTTCATATATATATATATATATATATATATATATATATATATATATATATAATTTATTAATTTTATATTCAATTACTTATTATATATTTATAGTGCTAAAAAACACTTTTATTGCAATAATAATAATATTATTATTTATTAATTGTGGAGGGGCATGACAACCAGTTCAGCCAATAAACTATGGATTGAGAGGTATGGCAACTGAATCATTTCTATCATGGATGGACTTCTGTTCAAGAAGAACAAATAGTGTGCCAAGTGTGTCTTGCAGGGAAACAACATTGAATAAAGTTTGCAGATAGCTATATGGAACAGCTCATATACAAGATCAAAACACAAAAAGGTGCACACAAAAAGAAGGCATTGGTTATGAAGAGATTCACATACACCTATGTTGATAAGACCAAATTTTATTAGATATTGGAACAGAATTTGGTTGGCAGGTTATCATTCGTACACTGCTCCCACAAGGTTTTCTTGTTGACAGAAAAAGAAAATCTGATCTGATTGAGAAAGGCTTTGTATGGACTAGGTAAAGCAAGTTTAACAAGAATTATATAAGGAGGTTGATGATCATCTAAGATATGTCTATAATGCCAATAGTGACATGATGTGCCAAGAGTGCCATGATGACCATGTCTAGAAGGTTTAATGAAACACGTGAGTGAAGAGCTCATGCTACAAAGATTAATGTGTACTCAAATGTCACCTGATATGTTTACTTTGAAGACTGATACAAACATGGCTCTTCAAAGCGTCCCAAGTATGACCCAGGTTTACTCTATAACAATGACTTCAACACAGTGATTTTCTATTCCTCAAGTATAACCTATAAACTAATTTCAAGGTGATTGCAATTTGCATCGTGCCAAATGCCATCCATTTTTGTTGTAAGAGTAAATTTTCATGCATAAAGAACTAATTTAAATTTATATACCCTATATTGGAAATAAAAACTTTAAGAAAGATACAGCAATTACAACACACACCATTTTTAAATAGAAAACATCAGTTTCTAACAAAAGCATATAGAAAAAATGGTTGATATTAAAAGTCCTAGACAGCCATCATATGAAGTGTTACATTGTAAAGGAAGGCAATGTTTTCATAACAGGGATTCAGATGTACCTGACTACCCAACTCATTTCCAGAAAAGGCCCTGCATACAAATTGTACCCTAAAGTGAGAAATGAGCATATTGATTGGAAACATTTGGCAACAATTATAGTGACCTTGAACAAATCTAAAGCAGTATGGAAATAGAATCTGTGTATTATTAATTTGGGATTAAAATAATACAAGGAGTCAAAAAAGTGTTCAAATAAGATCTAAGAAAGTTCTTCCAAAGAAAAGAGATTTCATCTGAAATATCTACCATTTCCTACCCTAAGGCTGCAGGAGGGGGGCTTCCTAAATTATCTCAGCCGTCTTGCTGAAATTTTTTACAAATTAAAAGATTAAAAATGATCAAATTCAAAATTTTCCTTCCAAAATTTTCCCTACGTTGGTGGGGGAAAGTTTCAGTCCCACCCAAAATGCACCCTCTCAAAATCAACAATCTAAAAAGTAGGGGCTTCTATTTTGGAGGAAAAGATTCTAATTTATGCTGTAACATTTTTTCTGCACGAAACCCCTTCCTAATGAGAGCTATTTAATTTTATTACATCTAAAAAAAGACAAAAAGAAAAAAAAAGGCATGTTGGACTATGTTAATGCTTGACTCTAGTTTAGTTGTTCTGAAACTCCAAGTTGACAAAGAGAAAAAAATGCTATATATAGACAACCAATGATGTATATTTGTTCTACTTAATGGAGAGTAAAATTTCCTTCTAGCAATGTAAAATATGGTAGTGCCCATCTTTGGGTTACTAATATCAAAATTGCATGAATTTGTAGCAAAGAAGATACTAGCACTCAGTTTTTATTAAAGCAAGCTGAAATGAAGTTGAATCAAGTTCCATAACTAAATCATCAAATTTTAGAAAAAGAAATTTAAAATATTAAGAAAATGAAAAACACATTATCACTAACTAATTATAAGTTAATTATTGTATTATTATAGAATCAAATTCAAATTTAAAATCTTAACAAAATGAAAAACACATCATAATAACTAATTATAAGTTAATTATTCTATTATTGTAATAACTTTAGTATTTAGATAAAAATAAAAATGATATATCAATAGTTAAATAATGCTGAAAAAGTGACTTACAAAGAGCATAGCCAATTTCCTCTACACTAGAGAAGTTAAAATTGGTGAACTTTTAGGAAAGCAACCAATGGCAGTAAGGTTTGGTTAAAACATGTATAATCAAATTTTAGTGGAAAAATAAAGAGTTTAAAACCCTAAGAAAGTGAAAACCACATCCAAAAGTATGTCAATGCTTAGTTGTAGGTGAATCATTTAAAAAATGGAATCTCTAATAAACACACAAAAAGCTCAAGATTGATATATCAATGGATAAATAACGATGCAAAACTGAATTACAAAGAATACAGTCAATTTTTCATGCATTTTGAAATACAAGTTTAAATTCTATGAACTAGAAAAGCTATTTGATATCATTAAAGTTTTTGTTAAAGCACATCAATTAAAATTTTAATTGACAAAAATTTTAAAACTTAATAAAATGAAAACTACATCCAAAAGTACACTAGTGTGGAGTTCGAGGTTAATTTTTAGCCTATAGGTTATATTATTGTTAGTCTTTCTAGAAATTTGTCTCACACTGCAAAACAACTTTCTAACTCTCATTAAACTATTTTTAGGCCATCCAAAATCAATAATGTAAAAAATCAAGTCTTCCAACAAATCAAATCTTTCTAATGGAAAACAATAATGTGAAAAACCAAATCTTCACAGTGTAAAAATATCAAATCATAATTAAAAATATCAAATCATAATTAAAAATATCAAATCATAATTAATGCATCTAAATTATTAATATCATTATTTTTCTATTGAAATACCATCATTTATTAGGCTGCAGTCCCATGGAGGGGGGCTTCCTAAATTATCTCAGCGGTGTTGCTGAAAATTTTTAAGAACATTTTAAAACTTTAAGCTCTGAAATTTATGGAAGTTGATGGTCTCATGAGTTTTTTTAATAATAGTTTAATGCTAAATGATTTAGCAGAGATTTCTTAGGACTTACAAATAAAAGATTAAAAATGATCAAATAAAAAAATTTCCCTCCAAAATATTTCCAAATTTTTCCTGGGGGAAGGTTTCAGCTCCACCCCCAAATATACCCCTCAAAATCAACAATCTAAAAAGTAGGGGATCCTATTTTGAAGGAAAAGATTCTAATTTATGCCTAGCATTTTTGTTTTTGCTTCATGGGACCCCTTGATCCTCTAGCATCTCCATGAGACCCCTTCCACTATTTAATTACGCTGAAGAGCTGAAAGATTCCAAGATTCCGTATAATTTTATAAGATTTCAATCTAAAAAAATTATATGCATGAGATTATTAAGATAGAGGGTCATAATGAAACACCACAATAAATACACCATGTTTTTTCTATTTTGAACCAAAATGTGAATATTCTAGATGTGAGTAATTTATAAGATGCTTGTTCTATTTTAAACCAAAATGCCAAAGTAATTTATAAATGTGAAGAATAAGAAATATATTTAAATGGGAAATGAAACGCTTGATTCTATCTGCTAATAATTTTTTATGATAGAAAATACCATGCAAGTAATTTATAAATGTGAAGAATAAGAAATATATTTAAATAGGAAATGAAATGCTTGCATTCTAGGTGCGAGTAATTCATAAAAAATAAAAAATCAAAGTAAAAAAAATAATTTATAAAAAATAAAAAAAGAAAAAGAAAAAAGAAAAAAGAAAAAAAAAAAAAAAATCAAAACCAAAAAGCAAAAAAATTGGAAGATATCTCTCGGCATAATGTAGATATATTTTTTAAATATAAATATACTAGTTTTATCACATCTACAAAGAAAAATGCAAAAAGAAAAAAGACATGTCGGACTATGTTTGTTTGATTCTAGTTTAGTTGTTTTGAAACTCCAAATTGACAAAGACAACAAAATATGCTATATATGGACAACCAATGATGTACATTTGTTCTACATAGTGGAGAGTAAAATTTCCTTCTACCATGGTAAAATATGGTAGTGCCTATCTTTGGGTTATTAATATCAAAATTGCATGAATTTGTAGCAAAAAAGATACTGGCACTCAGTTTTTATTAAAGCAAGCTGAAGTGAAGTTGAATCAAGTTCCATAACTAAATCATCAAATTTTAGAAAAAGAAATTTAAAATATTAAGAAAATGAAAAACACATTATCACTAACTAATTATAAGTTAATTATTGTATTATTATAGAATCAAATTCAAATTTAAAATCTTAAGAAAATGAAAAACACAGCATAATGACTAATTATAAGTTAATTATTCTATTATTGCAATAACTTTAGTATTTAGATAAAAATAAAAATGATATATCAATAGATAAATAATGTTGAAAAAGTGATTTACAAAGAGCATAGCCAATTTCCTCTACACTAGAGAAGTTAGTTAAAATTGCATGAACTTTTAGGAAAGCAAGCAATGGCAGTAAGGTTTGGTTAAAACACGTAGAATCAAATTTTAGTGAAAAAATAAAGAGTTTAAAACCTTAAGAAAGTGAAAACCACATCCAAAAGTATGTCAATGCCTAGTTGTAGGTGAATCATTTAAAAAATGGAATCTCTAATAAACACACACAAAGCTTAAGATTGGTCTATCAATGGATAAATAACAGTGCAAAACTGAATTACAAAGAATATAGTCAAATTTTCATGCCTTTTGAAATACAAGTTTGAATTCTATGAACTAGAAAAGCTATTTGATATCATTAAAGTTTTTGTTAAAGCATATCAATTAAAATTTTAATTGACAAAAATTTTAAAACTTAATAAAATGAAAACTACATCCAAAAGTACACTAGTGTGGAGTTCAAGGTTAATTTTTATCCTATAGGTTATATTATTGTTAGTCTTTTATAGAAATTTGTCTCACACTATAAAACAACTTTCTAACTCTCATTAAACTATTTTTATGCCATCCAAAATCAATAATGTAAAAAATCAAGTTTTCCAACGAATCAAATCTTTCTGATGGAAATCTATAATGTGAAAAATCAAATCTAAAAATATCAAATCATAATTAATGCATCTAAATTATTAATATCATTATTTTTCTATTGAAATATCATCATTTTTTAGGCTGCAGTCCCATGGAGGGGGGCTTCCTAAATTATCTCAGCGGTGTTGCTGAATAAGAGCATTTTAAAACAAGCGGTCCCATGAATTTATGGAAGTTGATGGTCTCATGAGTTTTTTTAATAATAGTTTAATGCTAAATGATTTAGCAGAGATTTCTTAGGACTTACAAATAAAAAGATTAAAAATGATCAAATAAAAAAATTTCCCTCCAAAATATTTCAAAATTTTTCCCTAAGCTGGTAGGGGAAAGTTTCAGCCCTACTCCCAAATGCACCCCTCAAAATCAACAATCTAAAAAGTAGGGGCTCCTATTTTGAAGGAAAAGATTCTAATTTATGCCTAGCATTTTTGTTTTTGCTTCATGGGACCCCTTGATCCTCTAGCATCTCCATGAGACCCCTTCCACTATTTAATTACGCCGAGAGACGTTCTACATTCATAGCAGGGGTGGAGTTGAAGAGCTGAAAGATTCCAAGATTCCGTATAATTTTATAAGATTTCAATCTAAAAAAATTATATGCATGAGATTATTAAGATAGAGGGTCATAATGAAACACCACAATAAATACACCATGTTTTTTCTATTTTGAACCAAAATGTGAATATTCTAGATGTGAGTAATTTATAAGATGCTTGTTCTATTTTAAACCAAAATGCCAAAGTAATTTATAAATGTGAAGAATAAGAAATATATTTAAATGGGAAATGAAACGCTTGATTCTATCTGCTAATAATTTTTTATGATAGAAAATACCATGCAAGTAATTTATAAATGTGAAGAATAAGAAATATATTTAAATAGGAAATGAAATGCTTGCATTCTAGGTGCGAGTAATTCATAAAAAATAAAAAATCAAAGTAAAAAAAATAATTTATAAAAAATAAAAAAAGAAAAAGAAAAAAGAAAAAAGAAAAAAAAAAAAAAATCAAAACCAAAAAGCAAAAAAATTGGAAGATATCTCTCGGCATAATGTAGATATATTTTTTAAATATAAATATACTAGTTTTATTACATCTACAAAGAAAAATGCAAAAAGAAAAAAGACATGTTGGACTATGTTTGTTTGATTCTAGTTTAGTTGTTTTGAAACTCCAAATTGACAAAGACAACAAAATATGCTATATATGGACAACCAATGATGTACATTTGTTCTACATAGTGGAGAGTAAAATTTCCTTCTACCATGGTAAAATATGGTAGTGCCTATCTTTGGGTTATTAATATCAAAATTGCATGAATTTGTAGCAAAAAAGATACTGGCACTCAGTTTTTATTAAAGCAAGCTGAAGTGAAGTTGAATCAAGTTCCATAACTAAATCATCAAATTTTAGAAAAAGAAATTTAAAATATTAAGAAAATGAAAAACACATTATCACTAACTAATTATAAGTTAATTATTGTATTATTATAGAATCAAATTCAAATTTAAAATCTTAAGAAAATGAAAAACACAGCATAATGACTAATTATAAGTTAATTATTCTATTATTGCAATAACTTTAGTATTTAGATAAAAATAAAAATGATATATCAATAGATAAATAATGTTGAAAAAGTGATTTACAAAGAGCATAGCCAATTTCCTCTACACTAGAGAAGTTAGTTAAAATTGCATGAACTTTTAGGAAAGCAAGCAATGGCAGTAAGGTTTGGTTAAAACACGTAGAATCAAATTTTAGTGAAAAAATAAAGAGTTTAAAACCTTAAGAAAGTGAAAACCACATCCAAAAGTATGTCAATGCCTAGTTGTAGGTGAATCATTTAAAAAATGGAATCTCTAATAAACACACACAAAGCTTAAGATTGGTATATCAATGGATAAATAACAGTGCAAAACTGAATTACAAAGAATATAGTCAAATTTTCATGCCTTTTGAAATACAAGTTTGAATTCTATGAACTAGAAAAGCTATTTGATATCATTAAAGTTTTTGTTAAAGCATATCAATTAAAATTTTAATTGACAAAAATTTTAAAACTTAATAAAATGAAAACTACATCCAAAAGTACACTAGTGTGGAGTTCAAGGTTAATTTTTATCCTATAGGTTATATTATTGTTAGTCTTTTATAGAAATTTGTCTCACACTATAAAACAACTTTCTAACTCTCATTAAACTATTTTTATGCCATCCAAAATCAATAATGTAAAAAATCAAGTCTTCCAACGAATCAAATCTTTCTGATGGAAATCTATAATGTGAAAAATCAAATCTAAAAATATCAAATCATAATTAATGCATCTAAATTATTAATATCATTATTTTTCTATTGAAATATCATCATTTTTTAGGGTGCAGTCCCATGGATGGGGGCTTCCTAAATTATCTCAGCGGTGTTGCTGAATAAGAGCATTTTAAAACAAGCGGTCCCATGAATTTATGGAAGTTGATGGTCTCATGAGTTTTTTTAATAATAGTTTAATGCTAAATGATTTAGCAGAGATTTCTTAGGACTTACAAATAAAAAGATTAAAAATGATCAAATAAAAAAATTTCCCTCCAAAATATTTCCAAATTTTTCCCTAAGCTGGTAGGGGAAAGTTTCAGCCCTACTCCCAAATGCACCCCTCAAAATCAACAATCTAAAAAGTAGGGGCTCCTATTTTGAAGGAAAAGATTCTAATTTATGCCTAGCATTTTTGTTTTTTGCTCCATGGGACCCCTTGCTCCACAAAAATAGATCCTCTAGCAGCTCCATGAGACCCCTTCCTAATGAGACTATTTAATTTTATCACATCTACAAAGAAAAATGCAAAAAGAAAAAAGACATGTTGGACTATGTTTGTTTGTTTCTAGTTTAGTTGTTTTGAAACTCCAAGCTGACAAAGACAACAAAATATGATATATGTGGAGAACCAATGATGTATATTTGTTCTACATAATGGAGAGTAAATTTTCCTTCTAGCATGGTAAAATATGGTAGTGCCTATCTTTAGGTTACTAATATCAAAATTGCTTGAATTTGTAGCATAGAAGATACTGGTAGTTTTTATTAAAGCAAGCTGAAGTGCAAGCTAAATCATGTTCCATAACTAAATCATCAAATTTTAGAAAAAGAAATTTAAAATCTTAAGAAAATGAAAAACACATCATTATTGACTAATTATAAGTTAATTATTGTATCATTATACAATCAAATTCCATAACTAATCATCAAATTTTAGGAAAAGAAATTTAAAAACTTAAGAAAATGAAAAACACATCATAGTGACTAATTATAAGTTAATTATTCTATTATTGCAATACCTTTAGCATTTAGATAACAAAAAAATATATCAATGAATAAATAATGTTGAAAAGTGATTTACAAAGAGCACAACCAATTTCCTCTACACTAGGGAAGTAAGTTAAAATTGGGTGAACTTGTAGAAAAGCAACAGATGGCAGTAAGGTTTGGTTAAAGCACATAGAATCAAATTTTACTTGGAAAAATAAAGAGTTTAAAACCTTAAGAAAGTGAAAACCACATCCAAAAGTATGTCAATGCCTAGTTGTAGGTGAATAAAGCTCAAGAGGGATATATCAATAGATAAATAAAGCTGCAAAATTGAATTACAAAGAATACGCACAATTTTTTC
The DNA here is from genome assembly GCA_027924645.1 of Cunninghamia lanceolata. Lineage (NCBI taxonomy): Eukaryota > Viridiplantae > Streptophyta > Pinopsida > Cupressales > Cupressaceae > Cunninghamia > Cunninghamia lanceolata. The sequence goes on along the minus strand of BSBN01000597.1, from coordinate 1,301,249 downwards.
ATGCCTTTTGAAATGCAAGTTTAAATTCTATGAACTCCTAGAAAAGAGGGATATATCAATAGATAAATAAAGCTGCAAAATTGAATTACAAAGAATACGCACAATTTTTTCATGCCTTTTGAAATGCAAGTTTAAATTCTATGAACTCCTAGAAAAGCTATTGATATCATTAAGGTTTTTACTAAAGCACATCAATTAAAATTTTAATTGACAAACTTTTTATAACTTAATAAAATAGAAACTACATCCAAAAGTATGTTAGTGTGGAGTTCCAGGTTAATTTTTAGCCTATAGGTTATATTATTGTTATCCTTCTCTAGAAATTTGTCTCACACTGCAAAACAACTTTCTAACTCTCATTAAACTATTTTCAGGCCATCAATAAATCAAATCTTCCAACAAATCAAATCTTTGTGGTGGAAATCAATAATGTGAAAAATCAAATTTTCACAATGTAAAAATATCAAATCATAATTAATGCATCTAAATTATTAATATCATTATTTTTCTATGGAAATATCATCATTTTAATGGGATGGAGGGGGGCTTCCTAAATTATCTCAGCCCTATTGCTAAAAATTTTTAGGAGCATTTTAAAACAAGTCTTCCCATGAATTTTGTAGTTGCAGGTAGGTATAAAACTTTAAGCTCCGAAATTTATGGAAGCTGATGGTCTCATGAGGTTTTTTTATAGTAGTTTAATGCTAAATGATTTAGGAGAGATTTCTCACAACTTACAAATAAAAAGATTAAAAATGATCAAATAAAAAATTTCTCTCCAAAATATTTCTAAATTTTTTCCTAACCAAATGCACCCTCTCAAAATCAACAATAAAAAAAGGGGCTCCTATTTTGAAGAAAAAGATTCTAATTTATGATGTAGCATTTTTTTTTACTTCATGGGACCCTTGCTCCACAAAAATAGATACTTTAGGAGCTCCATGAGACCCCTTCCTAATGAGACTATTTAATTTTATCACATCTAAAAGAAAAAAGGCAAAAAGAAAGAAGACATGTTGAACTATGTTAATCAGGGCTTAAATTTGACAGTTGCATAGCTATATTTAGGCATTTTAGTTATAAAATACAACTGAATTTTTGAAAAGACTGTATCATATGAAAGGAGAGATTTTGGACAAACTGTCAAAATTTATATAGGATTATGATGATATATATATTTGGTCTTTATATAATTTATTTATACTAATGTATGTCATAGTATTTTAAAGGCAATATTGAATAGATAACTGTCATAAAAAAATTGCTTGACAGGCAAGGTTGACTATCAAATTTAAGCCCTGATGTTAATGCTTGATTCTAGTTTAGTTGTTTTGAAACTCCAAGGTGACAAAGACAACAAAAAATGCTATATATGGACAACCAATGATGTATATTTGTTCTACATGGTGGAAAGTAAATTTTCCTAAAATATGGTAGTGCCTATCTTTGGGTTACTAATGTCAAAATTGCCTGAATGTGTAGCAAAGAAGGTACTAGCAGTCAGTTTTTATTAAAGCAAGCTGAAGTGAAGCTGAATCAAGTTCCATAACTAAATCATCAAATTTTAGAAAAAGAAATTTAAAATATTAAGGAAATGAAAAACACATCATCAATGACTAATTATAAGTTAATTATTGTATTATTATAGAATCAAATTCTATAACTAGATCATCAAATTTTAGGAAAAGAAATTTAAAATCTTAAGAAAATGAAAAACACATCATAGTGACTAATTATAAGTTAGATAACAAAAAAAAAAATGATATATCAATGCATAAATAATGCTGAAAAAGTGATTTACAAAAAGCGCAACTAATTTCCCTCCATTGGAGAAGTTAGTTAAAATTGTGTGAACTTATAGAAAAGCAACCGATGGCAGTAAGGTTTGGTTAAAGCACCGATAATCAAATTTTACTCGGAAAAATAGAGAGTTTAAAACCCTAAGAAAGTGAAAACCACATCCAAAAGTATGGCAATGTCTAGTTGTAGGTGAATCATTTAAAAAATGGAACCTCTAATAAATACACAAAAATGTCAAGAGGGATATATCAATGGATAAATAACGTTGCAACATTGAATTACAGACAATTTTTCTTACCTTTTGAAAAGCAAGTTTAAATTCTATGAACTCCTCGAAAAGCTATTGATATCGTTAAAGTTTTTGTTAAAGCACATCAATTAAAATTTTAATTGACACAAAATTTAAAACCTAATAAAATCAAATTTTCACAATGTACAAATATCAAATTATAATTAATGTATCTAAATTATTAATATCATTATTTTCCTATTGAAACCCTTACACCTCTTAAAAATACAAGTGTCAATTTTAAATTTGCAAAAAGTTATAGTAGAACACAAAATCAAAGGGATATATCGATTGATAAATAATGCTCAAGTTGAATCACAAGTCTCTCTCCCTTGATGAGGAGGATCTTAAGGAAGTATTCCCTGACATTGATAGATTTGTTTATTCTATTGGGAAAGAGGATAGTAAGCTGGACACTTTTTTGTGTGTTCTCATGACATTAAGAACCTCCAAGACCGGATTGCCAAACTGAAAGAGGTTCAGGACAAGAATAACAGTTGTGAGAAAAATTGGACTATATTGAAGGATGCTATAAAAAAGTACCATTATAGAATGGAGAAAATGGAAAAGGGACTGAATGAACTTGTCAATCTCAGTGATGAGTTTATGAGGAATGTTGTGTTTGGTGGTGTTACTTTTCTGAGATTCAATGTAAAAATCAACAAGAGGGTGACTATCAGAAGACCAGAAGACCAAAAAAAAGACTAAGGTGCAGGATGATAAGTTGGTCCTAGGGGCATTTGGAAAGAGACTTTGAAGAATATAAACAAGGATTGGGACCGTTTGCCATTTTTTTGTCTTGTGTGTTTTTTGGCCTGATTTCCTATTCCAATGCCTTTCTGTTGTTGTTTGTTGATGGTTTTATGTTCGGACTTTTAAGTTTCTGACTATGTAAAGAACTGAGACCCTCTTTCCCAACTTATAAATTTACCAGGGAAAAATGTTATGAACACCAAGAAAGTGAAAACTACGTCCACTATATGTCAGTGTGTATTTCTAGATTGATCATTTTAAATTGCAAGAACTTTTTAAAATTGGAGGGATATATCAATGGATAAACAACTGATAATGCTAGTAAGTTTTGGCTGAAGCAAGTCAAGTCAGTTCTCATACACATCTAAATTTCAAATTTTAGTCAAATAAAAAAACAAAAAACACTGATTGAGTGGAAACATAATAAGAAAGCTATATAAGTAAAGCTACCTGATTAGTTTGTCGATGTACTCAGATCGTAGCAGAGACCAATATGGGCCTAGAGCTGCGGTTCCTTCTACTGCCAATATCAATTGCCCAACACTTGAGCTGCTCTGCATATCCATCTTCAACGCTGTGATTGAAAAAGAATTGACTGTTTAAATTAACAGTTGCTATTGACGATGCGAACAGAAAAGAATTGGTGAACTGCTTTTGAAAAAAAGAGGCTGGCGGCTATTTGCACTAGCCGTAATAGTGCAGAATCGCAGATATATGTATTGCGCCAAGTTTGAAGGACTCGCCCCTTGTTTTTTTATATTTAGTCGACGTTGTTTTAATTTTGGTCCTTCCTAAAAGTTTATTTAATAACATTTTTTTGAATTTCTTAACCCTAAATTGTATATATGAATCATGGTTATGATTGAATATGCTATATAGAAGGACCTTTTTCTTTTTTTTCTTTTCTTTTTTTTTGGGGTCTTACACCACAATTTCACTCACTCACCCTAACTTAGGGCATCGTATGCTCCTAAATGGTACATTGAATTTGGACAATTTTTTTCAATTTCTATGTATTTAAGAGTTTAAAGGTATTGGTTGGGGTTTTGGAACCAACTGTGTAGCTTAATTAGCTACATTTCCACCGAGCTGTCCAAAAACACCCCAAAAAATAGTTGGACCCAAACATGTGCATTAAGGCACCTATTATTGACAGCCTTACTATTGCCTTATGTGTCACCATATGATTGGTTGTTTATTTGATGTGACATGTGAAATGTATTATTACACATATATATGTGCACATTTATTAGTTCCTTATTAATTTTTTGTAATATGTGTACACATGTATTGGTTCTTTTCATAAATTTAATTGGGGGGTAAGGTGCGCTACAGGTAGGCGGCTATTGGTATGGGTCCTCTCCCCTAGATATTTTAAATACATTTATTTAAAAGATGTAACCTATGTTAAAATTTATGACATAAGTTAAGCATCTCTAGATTGATAAATTTAATATAAGCATCTCAAGAGTGTTGCTTTAAATGCCCTTATTAAATTTGTGGTAAGTAGATGGAAAAGGTTGGGGTTTTGGTATCAATTGTGTAGCTTAATTAGCTACATTTCCACCGAGTTGTCCAAAAACACCCAAAAAAATAGTTGGACCCAAACATGTGCATTAAGGCACCTAGCCTTACTATTGCCTTATGTGTCACCATATGATTGGTTGTTTCTTTGATGCTACATGTGAAATCTATTATTACACATGTATATGTGCACATGTATTCGTTCCTTATTATTATTTTTTGTAATATGTGTACACATGTATTGGTTCTTTTCATAAATTTAATTGGAGTGTAAGGTGCTTTACAGGTAGCCAGCTATTGGTATGGGTCCTCTCCCCTAGATATTTTAAATACATTTATTTAAAAGATGCAACCTATGTTAAATTTATGACATAAGTTAGGCATCTCTAGATTGATAAATTTAATATTGGCATCTCAAGAGTGTTGTTTTAAATGCCCTTATTAAATTTGTGGTAAGTAGATGGAAAAGGTTGGGGCTTTGGTACCAACTATGTATCTTAATCAGCTACATTTCCACCTAGTTGTCCAAAAACACCCAAAAAATAGTTCGACCGAAACATGTGCATTAAGGCACCTATTACCTACCGCCTTACTATTGCCTTATGTGTCACCATATGATCGGTTGTTTCTTTGATGTGACATGTGAAATATATTATTCCACATGTATATATGCACATTTATTAGTTCCTTATTAATTTTTTTGTAAGTAGATGGAAAAAAAAAACTATTTTATTTACTTAATAATTATTTTATTTTACTTTAGAACTATTTTATTTACTACATAGAGGAAAAGACCCGAGATAGTTCCAATGGCTCAGATAGTATGCTTTTAAGGCCCAATATTAATGGCTCAGATAGTACGCATTTAAGGCCCAATATTTTTAAAAGTTTAACACTAGTAGTTGTTTCTCTAAGGTTGTTAGTGTTGACTATAAGTACTAAAAATTGAATGAAATGTGCCCTTTAGATTTAAAAAACAATCAATCATGTGATGCCACATCAGCGCACCAACAAAACATGACTTAATGCTGGTCCACCCTTTTTTTGGGAACTATTTGACACCTCAACAAAAAGCATGTTGATGTGGCATCATATTTGATGATGTGGCCGTCAAACCTTAGTTATAAGGAGGGTCCTTGCCAAGTAAGCTACTGTAAAATTTTTGGAGTGATTTGAAATTACCACGTATGATTTTGAAAGGGGTGAAGTTAGGGTGCTCAACTATGGGTCCTCTCCCCTACACATAAATTGTTATTTTTATTTAAGAATGATTTTATTTTATCTATAATTTATTTAAAGAGCTATTTTTGGGTAATATGCTTGTTTTAATTTTGAATTTAATTTTATGTTTGGAAAAGCCACTATTCTTATTTAAATAATTCTTTTATTTTGTCTTTGAAAACCCTAGATATTTGAAATACATTTATTTAAAAGATGTAACCTATGTTAAATTTATGACATAAGTTAGGTATTTCTAGATTAATAAATTTAATATAGGCACCTCAAGAGTGTTGTCTTAAATGCATCTAATATCAATCTAGAGATACCCTTATTAAATTTGTGGTATATAGATGGAAAAAAACACAAAATTATTTTATTTAATTAAAAGTTATTTTATTTTACTTTAGAACTATTTTATTTACTACATACACATAAATTGTTATTTTTATTTAAGAATTATTTTATTTTATCTAGAGCTATTTCAGGGTAATATGCTTGTTTTAATTTTGTATTTAATTTTACTTTTGAAAAAGCCACTATTCTTATTTAAATAATTCTTTTATTTTGTCTTTGAAAAGTGTATAAATCTTATATATTTATATGTTACTTTAAAATAGTTAGGTATTACTATATATTTTAAATTTTTGATGTCTTTATATTTAAAAAATAAATATCTATACATAAAATTATAAGAAAATTAACAAACAAATATTTTAAGATTAAGAGTTGGGATAAGTACTTATCAAAATAAGTATTTGGGATTTTAAATTAGAAATAATGGGAGTCAATCTAATTTAACTTTTAATTTTACTAGATGCTTTTAATTGATTTACCCTTCAGTATAAAACTTTAAATGATGTCAAACAAAAGGATAAAATTAGTAAATTTTGTTTGACTGTGGAATTGATATCACAATTGTGGATTTGACCCTTATATATTAATCTGATCTCACATTGTGATATGTGTTGGGTGGCATATTGGCACACAACCCAACACTTAGGAATCAAGGCCATGATTCCTCTCTTGAAGGGCGAATTCACAACCTCCCCAAGGTCTTAGGGTTACCAAGTCTTGGCTTTACAAGAACTACGTAGTGGCAAATGAGATGATGTTATCATAAGGGGCTTGGTGTTGTTTTAGGTGTAACATGATACATCATAATTATTTGCCCAAATTACTAGCTCAAGAGAAAAGGAAAAAGAGAAAGGGAAGAGAAAGGGAAGGAAGAGAAAAGAAGCAAGGGGAAGAGAAAAGGATAAATTCATCATATGCAAGAACAAACAGCCACATGGAGGTATTGTCTATAAACACACAATTAGTAGTTTATGCTATTGCCAGTTTTACCTCAACATATAACATAACTTATGCAAGATTCTAAAGAAAGATGTAAATTTTATGAATATGTTAGCAAATGAACACAATGCAGGAAAATATCACCATATTATATGCAGAGATAATAACCCATTCCACCCATGAACAATATTCATTAAGCTCAAACAAAATATGTTTACAGAGAATACCAATCCAAATATGATGATTATGCTTACAAACAATGGACATTCTAGTCTTAGCTATAAGTTCTTTCTCACGATATGTACATGTGTAGAGAGAGAAATTGCCCTCTTTTCCCAGCCCTAGTTCTACTAACTTCACCTTCTATTTTTTATCTATCTATCTATCTATCTATGAATCAATAATCTGCTAAGTCTTTTCTGCATGTCTTCCTAAGGAGGTGCTACCCTCATTCATTACATTTAGTCCTTTTCAGATGCCTAGAAAAAAAAAATTAAAATCACGATTCATTGTAGGTCACTTCATTCACATATAGCCATAGACAAGGTCCACATGTGTGCCATCTCATTTATACTTTGAAATTTGTGGGATCAAGCCTAGAGGATTGAGATTAATCTCTCAAGACACACTACCATTAAGTTCTTCGCCTACCAATAGTCCAACCACATGTTCAAGGGAAGCATATTGTCTTGTTCTACATACAAGACCAACAAGGAGTCAGTATATGAGGATAAATCAGTAAAACCATGATCAAATTTGATTTAACTACATTTGAAGGTGCTGATGGATTTTATTGTTCATGACTAAGAATTACTCTTCATTATAGACAAACCACTACAGATGGGAAATCCTATGACTGTGGGACTCTTTTGCAAATCACAGGACAACCTCTAGGATTTTAGAAGTTTGCTCTTCATAAGAATCTCATTATTTCTTTCTACGGGGGGAGGAGAAAAGAGAAGATAAACTTTAAAGGAAACTACTCTAAGGCGATACGCTGTAAGATAGTACTTGAATTGATGCAGTAATGGCACAATGTTTCCTTGCTTAACTCACAACACTAACTCATGGCTTCAAAGAGCACAAAAGCATGATTTCAGGCTATTTACCAATATCATTCGTTAAAGTGAAAACAAAGGAACAACAGGTAAGTGCATGGAAATGGGGGACCAAAAGGGGTCAAAAGTGGCCACTTTTTCTAAAATCAGAAAAAAATTGATCTTGCATGAGAAAATGAAGATAGTCATGCTCAAAATTAGAAGATGTGATAAGAACATGTTTTGTAGTGCTTCGAGTCTAGTTTCAAAACTACTATTTTTTTTCTAAAAATGGTGGAGATTAAGAGGTCCAAATAGGGGGAGCACACGAAGTGCTCCTATTTTTGTTAGAAAAAATTAACATAGTTTCTAGTGTGCTCCCCCTTAAATGTCAACTTTTTTTAAGTATTAGATAAATTGCAACAGTGGAAAATTAGCTAACACCATGTAGTTTGTCTATTTTTTCTATTAATTTTTTTATGAATATATGATTTTTTTATGAATTTTCAAAGTGGACACATCCTGAAAATTGAAAATTTGAGCGTGGCCCCCCTAATTTTTTTGAAAACTAATCAAAAATTATTTTTTTAATGTGTATAAAATTGAGTCTAGAATCTAAAAATGTAGTTTCTTTCAAATTTTGTTAAACGTGTAAAAAATGACACCAGAAATACTAGACATAAGTTTTCTAAAAAAAAAGAACACATTAGCAAAAGAACTTGAAGATGGAAACCTTACCGTTATCATATTTTTGAAAAAAAAACATAGTTAGAAAGCTAATAAAAAACTTGAAGTCATAGCATTTTTTCATATTGATATTAAAAAATGTGTAAACCATAGGGGGAGCACACATGATATTTGGTTGAATTTTATAACTTTTGTTAAAAACACATCCTTGGAGTCCAAAAGGTACCTCTAACCCTTTGGGTTGTGATTTCCCAAAGTAGGTAAAAATGTGCTCACTTTTTAAAGTAGTTAAAATGAGAATCCTTGAACTTCCTTCACTCTAGGAAGAGATTAGGGGTATATACATAAAATAAGCATTTAAGTATAAGTTGGTATTTACCTTTTATCATTTACCTTTCTTATACTTTAAGTTATTGTTATATGTAAAAGGATGGATAAGAGTTGAAGTGTGGTTAAGGTAGATTCAATCAAACCCTCCTTTAACAATAACATTCAAGGTCAACAATCAAGCTGAGTCACTATAGATGGAGATGACTTATCTACAAGTTGATGTCACATAGGAATGATATGGAAAGATAGATTAGATTGCTTAATATGTTAAACCTTAGTTAAATTAAGCCTTAACCCTAATTATATGATTTTGGACACAAACGAACAAGATATGATAAATGATCGCATAGGAAGGCACTAAATGCATATTAGAAACATACCAGGATTCAGATTTCTGAAGACAAAAACTTTGGGGACATTGGGGAGGGTGCCCTAGTCCAACATGCCACTTTTTCTATAGATATGGAATAGTGAGGTGATTAGGACTGCAACTTGATTCAGAGTTTCCAGAGATGACAATTGGGAGGACTGCGAGGCAGGTGCCCTAGTCAAGTAGGTCTAATTTTTTGCACTTTCTTCTCAGATCCTGAATCTATATCCTTTGCTCAGCTTCTCTGCAACTCCACTTTGCAAACTCCCACACCTGTAACCTGAAATCACAAAAAGAGAGGGGTTTGGGGGTTGTGGTGTTTAGGAGCTTGCCTCGGTTAAGCCCCAGAATGACATTCAAGCCTTCCAACACCATTGTTAAATAAAGTGTGTGTCCTTGGTGGATAGAGGCAAAATCAAATGATAAGATAGATTGATTGAAACATAAATAGATTTCACCTTGGAGGTGAAGGTCTCATGGAAAATGAAGATCTTTTGCACCATGAGGAGATGGATTGATGAAGCCAAATCTGCAACAAACAAATACAATAACAACACAAGTCTGCTCTGCAACACAATGAATGCCTTGAAATCCCTTAGCTCAATATCACAAGCTTGCATTATCCATCTAGGTTTAAAATGAAGTCCTAAACATGTTTATATATGCATTCTCGCTAACTTTTGTAATTCAAATTGAAAAGGCTGACAAAGGGAAACCTTTTTAACAGTCCTATGCCGACAACTTAAATTTAGGTCTCGACAAAATAGGCTTGGACTAGGGCGTGGGCGCCCAAGTCTAGGGGTGCTTTTTGAGTCATGATTAAGCATTAAAGTGGACCCCTAGGGGAAATTACTCCAGAATGAGTTTTAAACATGTATGATTAAATTGAGGGGACCTAGGAGCTAAACTAGGAGGTAAAAGGTCCTAGGGAAACTTTTTACGACATAAAATTTAGCTCCCATTTTAATGTATGCATGATCTTACAATCCATACATGCATTAAAGTACAGTTGAAAATATATCAAACACGCCAAGCACATGAAGCTAAGGCACACACAAAGATTGAGGAACTATTTCTAGCTCCCAGTTTCAGGTAAGCACTAGAAAACACATTGAAGACATGCAAGACACAATGAAGATAGTAAGAAGCACACAAAACACAAAAAATATAGTGGAAGCATGTAAAACATGATGAAGACATGAGAGCAGTCACAAAAAATACAATTAATACATTGATATAACATTTTCATATATGAAATAAAATCCTAACTAAGGGGTGGGTGGAGCTCATCGCTATGCCCTTGAAACCGTCAAAAACACGCAATACAAAACCCAAAATGTAGGGGGAGCTCATCGCTACACCCTTGATACTACATTAGGGGGAAGACACGCCAAACAAAACCTGAGTGTGGGGGGACCTCATCGCTATGCCCTTGAAACCACACAAGGGGAAGACACACGGAATACACGAGCGCCGTATAGCATGTCATGGACATACTATACATCTTATACATGACAAACACGAGTGATGGAAGGAGCTTATTACTAAGTCCCACCATCTAAAACATGCCAAACAAACCTGACGGTTGAGCTTATGCTACAACAACTGCCAAAGACACACTTAAGGGAGGATAGCTCAAGATCCAACCCCGCCTTGCGATGAGGACTTTGTATAAAAGGGTGTGCACTAGCTCAAGAGATACACCATCCCACCTTCCGAAGAAGGGCTTTCAAAATGCAACCCCATCCACGTCACAGAGATGCCTTACAGTGAAAAGGAAGCATGTGGTCAAAGTATACAACCCCACCCGCATCACAGAGATACCTTACAGTAAAAAGGAGGTCTAGTGCCAAAATAATCAAATAGATACCATTATATATGCCCCCACCTTAAGGTGGTTGATGTCGCTTACCGATATCAAGCACATTAAGGTAGAGTGAAAACACACAAGGGAACAAGAGCTCTTGTAAAGCCCATGCCCCCAAAGGTGACATGTGCCACAATCGCCAAATGTTCCCACAAACACATTGATAAGATATGCTAAGATAATCAAGAGAAAAGGTTAGAACATCTTACTCTAAGATATTAACGAAATCAAATCATGAAAGCTATGCATGTTTTAGATCACTACAGGTATCTCAGGACTGAGTGTAATGATAAGGCGAGATACAAAATAATCCAAAGTGCACGGAACAACTGTATTGCAAAGGTTTGTTAGAAGAGATAAGACAACATGATGCATCACATGGAGTGATTCTACTAGTCAAGCGTTATATATATATATATATATATCAACCCCATCTTCATATATGAACAAGGTCCATTTTTGCTTTGCTTACTGAAGGGATGTGTAGTCTGTATCAGTATTTGTTTGTTTTCGTTATCCACCAACTAGGTAGAATCATTGAAGAACAAGTTCCTTAGGAACACCACATAAGAGGATGCCCCCAAGACATCAACCACAATGCTATACCCCTAAGGCATGACACACAATAATAAAATAGAGGAGAGGTAAGATGGAAAAATGATGAAACAAATAGAATGGTCACAATAGAGGCGGTCTCCCAGTATCCTTGACCTTACAAGAGTATCAAGGGTCATCCTACGAGACCTAAACACCACATAACACACCACGGGGGAACACAACACGACACAATATCATATTATATATATTTTTAAGAGGGGCTTGAACTTGTGAGCATCTTAGTAAGGTGATCTATCAAGTGCGGTAAAAAGTGTGATTAGTTCATACCTAATTGATTCTTATTTCTAGAATGGTCATGCGGTACTTGTTTCTCAAGTCCCTATATATTTGATATCTTTTGTTGCTTGTGAGGAGGGGAATCATTATTATTTCCCACTGATGATAGTCGCCTTGTTCTTTTCTGATCCTTTGCTTTCTTATTTTGATGAATGAGCCTTTCACAACAGAATGGGATATTTTCTACCATGGCAACCTTTTCTTGTATCATAATATCTTGTCACGGTTGTTCAATTTGCATATCTGATGCATTTTGGTTGTCTCCCAATCCTTGAAGGGATAACGATAGAGGAACCTCAGCATAGATACCTTTTCCTCATGGATGAGGTGAGTCTTAAACCTTGTCCTTATCCACTTCTATCATGCCAACTATTTCATCATAGTCTAGATAGTCATCTTCCTGCTCTATTGTATTTTTCTCTACCATATTGTTGTCGCTATGCTTAGAAAAATGATTAGTAAAGATTTGCAAATTCTGATTTGGAGGGGCAACCAACTTATTTCGATTATCATTCATATCAGTTACCTGTATTATATTAGAATCGATGAGGTCTTGAATCTCATGTTTAAGATGCATACATCATTCGATGTCATGTCCTGACGAGCGGTGATACTGACAAAAAGCATTAGCATCAAATGATGGTCCTTGTATCCTATTACTATGAAATGGTTTCACAAGAGGAAGCTTCAAAAGATTGTTTCTTACTGCTTGATTCATAATTGATTGAAGAGAGTCAGATAATGGAGTAAATTGTCAACGTTGTTGTTTGAATTGAAATGGTGCTCATTTAGGATTACTAATAGTGGACACTTGTGATTGAAAATTGTTTGAATATTGTCCATTGATCTTGATAAAACTCTTGTTATTCCTCTTAAAGTTTTTTTGAGAAGGTCCAGTCGTGGATTGACCAACTTGATCCAATGAGTTTTGATTCTCATATTGACTAGATGAAAGTTGGTAATCATGAAGAGTTGTGCATAAATGTTGAAAAGAACTATACTTCATCAAGAGGATTTTATCACGGATGTTAGGTTATAAATTCGTAATGAATACTTTCTGGAGATCTTCATCTTTAATCAAGTATTGCAGTTGCGAGATGAGACCTTGATATCAACTAATGAATTCTGTCAATTTCTCTTTCGAACTTTGCTTACAATGAACCAAGTCAATCAAGAGACCTTAGGTCCAATGTTTGCTTGGAAGTGTTGTAAGAATTGATCAACTAGTTGTGAGAAAGAGTTTATTGAGTTAGGAGGTAGAGAGCAAAACCACTCCAAAGCAGTATCTTTGAGAGATCGTGAGAAGAGTTTCACTAGCAAGTCCTCTTCAAAGAAGAAATCACCACACATCATTGTGAATGCTGCCACGTGAGTATTAGGATCACCTTTACCACCATATTTTTTAAAGTGAGGGGTCTCAAATTTTTTAGGCATAGGAGTTCTTAGGATTGCATAGGATAAAGGACTTCGAGCATGATAAGTCAGTAAAGTGGGTTGGGAAGAATGAGTCAAGTTTGTCACCTTTTGTTGTAAAGAGGTCATGCCTTATAAGAGTTGGTTTAAAAGGGCATCATTAGGAGATGTGATTTGTTGTTGAGAAGAATTAGAAGTTGTGGTCATGAAATTTTGAGGTGATTAGTTGTGAGTGGTAACAAAAGGTGGTTGTGAACAATTGTAAGTGAAAGGTAGTTGAGAACAATTGTAAGTGAAAGGTGGTTGAGAATAGGTGGAATGAAGAGGTGGTTGGGAGTGATTATTCATATAAGAAATCACCCTAGAGGTGCCAAGTTTTGATAATTGAATCCCACATCCTTATAATTCTGTGAATTAATACCATTAGATATTCCCATACTAGTGGTAGCAATACTACAAGCTTGTGCATTAGTAGTGAGGATTAATGATGTGAAAGTAGACATTCCAATAGTTGGTATAGGTGCCAATACCTGTGTATGATTTGGTGATGACAAATTGTTAATAGTATTCATATAGTCAATCACTACCATAATGTTGTTATTCACTATATGGGCTAGTCCACAGAGTGTATTAACACTGTCTTGTCCTCCTTTTAATAACTCTCTTAGACTATGAACAATAGGTAAAGCCTCTTCAGCTATCTTTTATTTTTCCACAAATGCTTGAAAATCAGCTAGTTCCTTATCAAGTTTGTTGATTTGATCATCAGGTACATGTGTTATCACATCTAGGATCTTCAAAATCATGAAATGTTTGTTCTTCCATTGTAGTTGTAGGAGGTATGATATCTTGCAATGTTTGTGTTTCACCTTTTGTAAAGTAAGTGTTCAATGGATTTTCTGATGTTGGTACACCGTTGCTATCTGGAGCACTAGAACCAATTAGTCTAAGATTCACTTTAGAGGGATGTTTCTATTAGGTCAGTGGGTTATACAACTCATGCAAAAGCATACAACACTCAATGCACAAACTAATAAAACAACCACAAGGAGCAAAGTAGATATGCTTGTTGAAATACACAATGTGTAATTAATAAAGGTGAAAGTTTCAAAGCTAGGATGCAAAAGTATGCACTATGCTCCAACACTACACTTCAAAATTAGATTTTAATGAATGTTGAAAGGAGTAGCAAAATTTGAAAATAAAATTTTGTCTACAAACCCTAGTTTTTGCTAATACTAGGTTTTATGAAAAATTCAACTTTTTAAGCCAAAACCCTAGCAAATGAAGTATGCAAATGCAATATTTGATATGAATTAATGATTAATTACTGTAATTTATCTTAGATCTGATGTAAATATCAGAAAATTAAATGTTTTTATGATATGAAACACAAAATATGCAAAACTATGCCTTAATGCAAGCCTAGAATGCTTTTTTTTTTCAAAATTTTCAAATGTATGCAAGATTTTTTGAATGTATGATGATGAATATGATATTAATGAATGCAAAACTGATTACAACACTTAGCAAGATGTAAGTTCAGTAAAAACACAGGTTCACCAAAATGTTATAGGTAAAAGGATGGATAAGAGTTGAAGTGTGGTTAAGGTAGATTCCATGAAACCCTCCTTTCACTATAACATTCAAGGACAACAATTGAGTTGAGTCACTACAAATGGAGAGGACTCAGCTACAAGTTGATGTCACTTAGGAATGATATGGAAAGATAGATTAGATTGCTAGATATGTCAAATCCTAGTTCAATTAAGCCTTAAACCCTAATTATATGATTCCAGACACAAACGAACAAGTACAACAAATGATCACATAGGAAGACACTAAATGCAGATTAGAAACATATCAAGATTCAGATTTCTAAAGATGAAAACTTTGTGGACACTAGGGTGGGTGCCCTAGTCCAACAAGCCACTTTTTCTGTAGATCTAGAATAGTGAGGTGATTAGGACTACAACATGCTTCAAAATTTCCAGAGATGATAGTTGGGAGGACTACGAGGTGGGTGCCCTAGTCCAATAGGTCTAATTTTCTACACTTTCTTCTCAGATCCCAAATCTATATCCTCTACTCAACTTCTCTACAGCTCCACTTCGTAAACTCCTACACCTGTAACCTACAATCACAAAGAGAGGGGTTTAGGGGTTGTGGTGTTTAGGAGCTTTCCTCAGTCAAGCCCAAGAATGGCATTTAGGCCTTCTAACACCATTGTTAGATAGAGTGTGTGTGTCCTTGGTGAATAGAGGAAAAATCAAATGATAAGATAGATTGATTGAAACATAAATAGATGTCACCTTGAAGGTGAAACCCTCACAGAAAATGAAGATCTTTCACACCATGAGGAGATGGATTGATGAAGCCAAATCTATAACAAATAAACACAATAACAACACAAGTCTGCTCTACAACACAATGAATGCCTTGAAATCCCTTAGCTCAATATCACAAGTTTGCATTATACATCTAGGTTTAAAATAAAGTCCTAAACATGTTTATATATGCATTCCCACTAACTTCTGTAATTCAAATTAAAAAGATCGACAAAGAGAAACCTTTTTAATGGTCCTATGCCAACAATTTGAATTTAGGTCCCGGCAAAATAGGCCTGGACTAGGGCGCGGGTGCCCAAGTCCAGGGGTGCTTTTTGAGTCATGATCAAGCATTAAAGTAGACCCCTAAGCCCCATTTGACATGGGTTTTGGGGGAAATTGCTCTGAGATGAGTTTTAAACATGCATGATTAAATTGAGGGGACCTAGGAGCTAAACTAGGAGGTAAAAATTACTAGGGAAACTTTTTATGACATAACAGTTATATTTTATGTATATACTGGCAGGATGTTTGAGAGTGGTTTTAGATCCATAGGAATCAAAGGAGGATCCCTCAGATTTCAACTTTCTCTCTCTCTCTCTCTCTATATATATATATATCCCTCTGCCTCTCTATCTCTCTCTCTCTCTCCCTACCCTTTCTCTCTTTCTCTCTTTCTCTTTGTCTCTCTATCTCCCTCTCCCTCTATATTTTCTTTTTCTCTATCTCCCCCCTCTCTCTCTCGCCCTCTCCCTCTTCCTCTCTATCTATCTATGTAAATCCCTCTCTATCTCTCCCTCTCCCCCTACCTCTTTCTATGTCTCCCTGTCTCTAACTCTATATCTCTCTTTATCTTTCCCTCACTCTAATGCTATCTCTCTATCTCTGTCTCCCTCTCTCTATCTATTTCCATCTCTATTCCCTTGTCTCTATATCTCTCCCTCTCCCCCTCTCTCTCTAATGCTATCTCTCTATCTCTATGTCTCCATAGATCTCTATCTCTTTCTATCTCTATCCCCTTGTCTCTATATCTCTCCCTCTCCCTCTCCCTCTCTATCTCTATCTCTCCATCTCTCTGTCTCCCTCTCCCCATCTCTCTATCTCTATCTCTATCTCTCCCTCTCTCCAACTCTATCTTTATATTTCTCCCTCCCTCTCTATCTCTCTCCCCCTCTTTCTCCCTCCCTCTCTAAAGCTTTGAAATAGAGATAGAGATAGAAAGAGGAGGAGAGAGATAGAGAGGGAGGAAAAAATAAGATAGAGTTAGAGAGAGAGAGATGGGGAGAGGGAGAGATAGAGAGGAATCTACACACACACATATAGAGAGAGAGAGCACTAGTAGAATTTTGGTAAATAAATGACTACGTGACTAAAACTTTTAGTCACGACAACTAAAAATGACTAAATTCTACTATTTTTTTGCAACATAGCTATAAATGACTAATTAATGACTAATTTGATCACCAGGTAAAAACACAACTAAATAATTAGTCACACAAATAAAAATTAGACAATATGGCATTCAAGTGGGTAATGAAAAAAAATATTTCAAATTGGGAAATTATTGGTGGGAGTGGGTTGTATTGCCTGCAAAATTTTAGGGTTAGTATTTCTTTTTGTCTGTGCAACTAGTAATGGCATATTCATTTGTGAGGATTCGTGGCATGAGGCATTTTGGGTTTTAGCAGCTACTAATTGCATGGGCAATAAAGCTTGTTTGGAGAGGACCTGGAGACTTCTGAAAAGGCAGGTAAGGAAATCAGAGTTTACTGTAATGAATTTGAAGTCGGCGAGGCCCTCTGCAATGAAATCAAATTTGGGGACACCCTCTACAGTGAATTTAGAGGTAATTTGAAACCCTCATTACATTAAACACAAAATCTATAGCTTTCTGATTGGCAACTATATCTAGCTAGGAGAACAAAATAGGTGTATTATAAGATACGAGTTACATAAATAGGAGGGTATCTTGTCATAAGCATATACTTTTAATCTCTGCCTCTTGCACATGGGCAACAAAATGAGGGCAGAGTAGTTGCTATGTTTCCTGCTAATTAGCCATTGATAGCTGAGAATCCTACAAGTAAAAAATGCACAAAACCGAACATCAAGATTTATGTAGAGGCAGAAAATCTAATTCTGTAGAGTGATGCCTAGCTGTATTTCTTGAATTTGAATTGCTATATAGTGCTTTGTATCCTGTAGAGTGCTCTAATTCTAATTCTGTAGAATGCTCTGTATCCTAATTCTATGAAGTGCTCTAAATTCTGGGTAAGTGCTGAAGAGAATGAGTCTACATGTATTAGATCCTAAGTAAGTTGAGTTTTTCAGATTTCTATTTTTTTCTTAAAATAGGAAACTAAATTAATACTGGAATGCAAAACATTACAGATGGATCAATGTCGAAGGTTGACTACGGATCAATTTTATGCATATGATGAGAGAGTAGCCATTGAGAGGGACATGGACAAATATCCATGTCCATGTAATGACTGTCTTGGTGGAAAGGTGAAAAAAAGAAATGTGATTTATCGACATATGATAAGATATGGGCATACTGGTATAAGCCCTTTGGATTACAATTATTATGAAGATATGATAGAATTGCAGAGTGTGAGAGATGAAGAGGCAACAAACATAGATGAAGTGGCACCAAACATAGATGAAGAGGCAGCAATGTTAGAAGAAGGGTTTGAAGTTGATAGAATGTTGAATGAGGGTCTAAATGATGATTGGGCCAAGTCAATGGAGGATGCTTTAAATACTGTGTGTGCTAATTGCAAGTTAAGTCATTTGACAACAATCCTTCAAATTCTTAACTTGCATGTGGTGATTGGTTGGACAAGTGAGAGTGTAGATCAATTATTGGCATTATTAAGTTCATTGTTACCACTTGACTCCACATTTCCAACAAAACAAAGTCAATGTAAAAAGCAAATCACTAAACTAGGCTTAGGGTATGAAAACATCCACACATGTGTGAATGGTTGTGTATTATTTCGCAATAATCTTGCAAGTGAGAGTGAATGTCTGAAATGTCATGAAGCAAGGTATAGACAAGGGTTGAAATCAGCCGTGGTTCCTAGAAAGGTTCTTCACCACTTTTCGATAATCCCACGATTACTTCGAATGTATAGGTATAGAGACATTACTAAACTTATGCAATGGCATGCCCAAAATAAGAGCACCAATGGAAAACAACATGTGCCTGATTCTAAGACATGGATGGAATTTGATAGCAGATGGCTTGATGTTTCTTAAGATCCTCATAATATAAGGTTGGGTTTGGCTTTAGATGGGGTGAACCCATTCTCAGATCAAAGTACTAAATGATCAACTTCGCCAATGTTTTTAATAAATTATAACTTGCCTCCATGGTCAGCAGCTAAACCATTTTTCTTAATGCTATAATTGATTATACTAGGAAAGAAAAGTGTGACTTCAGATACAATCGATGCTTATCTAGAGCCATTATATGATGAGCTAATGGAATTATGGAAAGGAATTGAAGCAATTCAATCTTTAAGGGATGGTCATTCAATCAAATTTACTTTAAGAGCTTCCTTATTGTTTACGATCCATGATCTTCCTACATATGGCACATTATCTGGTCTCACTATTCATGGATACCATGGATGTCCTGCTTGCAACTTTAAGGATTTTGTGAGGCACTCAAGAAGTTTGTGTAAGTGTATTTATTGTGGACATCATGCTTACCTTAAAATGGATCATCCATATTGTTGACAAAAGACACATTTCAATGGTCAAGAAGAGAATCGTGAAGCACCATTGCTAATAATAGGCAATTACATTGTTGATAATGGACAAAAAATAATGTCATTTATAATTGAAAATGATGGGATTGTTGGTAGTAGATATGATCCATGTAATGAAAGCAGTGTAAAATAGTTGTGCATATTCTATAAGTTGCCATACTTTAAGGATATAGCCATTAGGCATACTATTGACTTTATGCATACTGAGAAAAATATAGCCTATGCTATTATAGAAACTCTTTTTGGTGCTTTTGATACTTTTTCATCACGTGGAGACTTTCAAGAACTAAAGATTCATCGAAATCTTTGGGTTGAAAAACATGATGATGAAAAATATAGAAAACCTAGTGCTCCTTATGTCGGGACAAAGGAACAACGTGCACAATTCTTACAGCTGATGTCTTAGACTCGCTTTCCCACTAGATATGTAAGTATTAGTATTAGAAGCCAAACTGACATTAATAGCTTAAGAGGCCTCAACACCCATGACTATCATGTCATAATCCAAAATATTTTACCTATTGTGGTAAATATATCAAGTTTGGCAAAGGGGCCAAGATTGGCAATTATAAGGTTGGGCCTAATATTAAAGAGAATGAGTTTACATGTATTAGATCCTTCAAACTTTGATAGTTTGAGGGAGGAGGTTGTTGAATTCCTTCGTCTATTGGAACATGAATTTCTACCAACAATCTTTAAAATTTCTATGCATCTTTTGATACATTTGGAATATGAACTAGAGCATTGTGGCCCATTAAGAATGAGATGGATGTATCTTATAGAACGATATATGAAGGTTTTGAAAAAAATTGTTCGTACTAGGGAAAAACTAGAAGGCAACATATTTGAGGGATATTCAATGCAAGAGGCCATGGGATTTTACACAGAATATATGAAGGATTTAAAAAATGTCAATTGACTTGTATGGGATGATGAAGAAGATGAGAGAGTTGTAGGTGAAGTATTAGAAGGCAATGGATGTCTCTTTAAGCTATCACATCAAGAAAGAAGTGTGATATGGTATTCTTCAAAATACATCTTCATTCGATAAGTGGTGTAGGTAAAAAAATTACACAATAATTTATTTACTCAATTGCATTTACACATTTATATTATTAATGTTACTATTTGTACGTTAATATTCTATGTAGAAAATATGAAGAAGAGAATCAACCTTGATGCAACATCAACCTCAAAGGCGCAGCCGTCATGATTTGATTAGAGGTGATTCTTTTCCAAAATTTGAAGAATGGATTGCTAATGCAGTTAGTGATGCAAAAGAAGAAGGTCAAGATATAACAATGGAGGAAAGTGAGATTTCACAATCTCCACATTTATGGGCTATGCATTTTAGTAGGAATGTGGGCCTATGGTAGTCATTTAAGAGAGGAAGAAAAAGACAAAGGAAAGACAAATTGTGATTGTGTTGTTAGTGCTGAATTTCTTCATGAAACTGAGAAGAAATTTTATGTTGGATTCATCCAAGAAATTATTCGAGTGCATTTTGGTGAAAATAGTCCTATATTATTAAAATGTAAGTGGATCCAACCATCCATAGTACAATTTGATGAGTATGGATTTATACGTGCAAATACATGATAATTTTTATCAGAGATGGATGAGTCGTATGTTTCCCCTCTTCAAATTAACCAATAATTTCTAACTGATGATGTAAGAAGCCCAGGATGGTCATATGTCATTCAAATAGAGTCTCGTTTGAAATGAAAATTCATGGAAGTTGTTGATATGATGTCTAATGGGCAATATGCTAATTTACAAGAAACATTTGAAGAAGTGGATGAAGGCGATGGAGTGTTTGAAGAAGAGATTTTGATTACCAATGAAGAGATTGGGAGAGAGAGTGTATTTCATGTCACAGATGAGGATGAGGAAGAAAATAAAGTAGATGCAGACACGAGTGATCAGGATTCTGATCTTGCTGGCAATGCAGATGATTATGATGATGTTTTGTCACCTTAACTAGCCCGAAAAGGTAACTTGTTAGCTTGTCACCTAAACTTTGGTTATATGTATGGTGTAATTTATTATTGAATGTAATAAAGATCTGAGTATAGGTGTGCTTACTCACTGTTGTTTTACTGATACATTTTTGAATGTAATCATCATTATTCTACTAGTACATTGTATACAAAATTTGAGATGTTCACTTGTCATTTGAAGTGCATTTAAAATTAGGTTCAATCATTCTTCTTAGTTTCTTACTTTGGTTGAAATTAATTTTGTTTAGTTAGAATATAATTTCTTGTATGTCCTATATGTTTTCTAGATGCTAGACTTTTCTAACTTCTCTAGAACTGCTAGACATGAAAAGAAGAAAGAAAGGTCTAAAGGTATCAAATAATGCAACAAGATACCTATGAAAGTAAACAACTCTTTAAAATCCTGGCAATAAATTGTAGTCATTTCTCTGATATTTGGATAGCTTTATTGAATATGCTTGTGTGAAGGAAACAATAATGAACATCTATGATTTAATAATACATATAGATATCTTAACATAAGGTGAACAAAATATTTAACCTATACTATTAAACAATTTGTGTGAAAAGACAAGTAGAATTCCCTGTCATGCTCCCCCTTACTGTTATGCTCCCCCTAACTTTAGCATTGTCATATTGTTCTGGATCATGCTATGTTTTACTACTTCAATTCTCTCCCTTTGACATCAATGGGAAAGGTGCTACTCAATTAACCCCCTGACTTAAATCTCCTCATCAACTTGTAGTGCTGCTCCCCTTGTCTTCTATTTTCTATGGCTTAGTCATACTTCAAGGTTTATAAGTTCAAAATTCTTTTGAACCTTTCCACCACGATCAATTTCAATTTTGCTTCTTTGTTGCTATGAATTCTATGATAGAAATAGTGATTACCAATATGTCCACTAATTGTCTTCTTCTTTGGATTGAAAATGCAACTCCTGAATTACCAAATTTGGTAATATAAATTGACTGCTTTTCAGATCACAAGTCTGTTACAACTAGGGCTTATACCCTTGACTCCAGGTTCTGAAGGAGTATGAGCCTGAGTTAACCGTAGCATAGGGTTAACTTGTTTCTTTTAAAACCCTAACTCTGAGCCAGTGACTAATAGTATTTTACCATGATTCCTTTATGTAGCCTATCACTTAGTCTATCATATAAATCTGCCACTTTAAGCATCCCATTCTGTTCTCCCATAGTCATCTTCCTTTTAAGCTCATATTTTCTATCAGGTCCTAATAGGAAATAACCTATATCGGGGAGACTCTACCATGTCGGTGAGAGTCATTTTGAAGTCCCTCCGATAAAGCAATTTGCATGAAGAAGCATGTTCGAAGACACTACACTATATCGGTAGGAGATATTACAAAGCCCCTCTGATAGAATAATCTGCATGATAGATTGTAAGCATTGTCAAAAATACTACACCGTATCAGAGGGAGTTACTTTCAAGTCTCCCTGATAAAACAAACATCATCAAAGACACCATACCATATCAATAAGGGTTGTTCTAAAGTCTCTTCAACAAAATAATTTGTATAAAAGAACATCATCAAGGGGAATATAACATATCAGGATAAGAAGTTTTAAGGTCCCTCTGATGGAAGGATCTGCATTTAATAACACGAAGTACATCGAGGAGACTACGTTGTATCAAAAGTAGGTGTTTTGAAGTCCCTTCGATAAAGAGATTCATATTGACTATCATAAAGCTCATCAAAGAGACTAGCTCATATTGATGAGAGTTTCTTTAAAGTCCCCCCGATCTAATAATACAAAAGATAACTATTACATCGGCCAAAGGATATGATTTAATATAAAGTGGGCAATTGGATGCATTGAAGCAACAATGAAAAGTCGAAGAGACAGTTATAAGATTTCTCCAATAGAAAGGTTGAAGGGACTTCATGATATTAGATGGAGTAATTTCAACTCCCTTCGATGTAACAAAGACACAAGGACTTAAGGATTTCATTGATGAGAAAGATGAATATCAACAAGACAAAATATTGGTCCCTTTGATACAACGAAGACCCTTATCCGCCATATTGAGATGACATAATGACACAAATATTTCGAAGAGATCAATTAACAACAATGATAGGTTAATCGGCAGTCGATGTTCAAACGCATTAATGGAATTTCTGATGACAGAAAAGCTCGCATTGAGTAACATTTATGAACCAAATTTGAATGAATTATAAACCAAATCTTGATTTTAGTTGGTTTTGAAAATCCTTGAGCATCCAAAAGAGGCGGAGAACTATAGCAGTGATTGGAGACGAAGAAACCTGAGAATAAATCATCATTTCAAGTAAGTGCCTGAACTTGAATTATTTTTTCTAGCATCTGAACCAGTTAAAATAACAAGTAAAATTTAGGGTCTGGTTCATTCTGCAATTGACATTATGGAAGGTACATCTAAAACACCTAAGGCCAAAAGGAAAAAATAGAAACCCGACATGCAAATCAAGACTTGATTGATCAATGCCCTGGCTCTGGCCAAGGTCTAGAAGAAGTGTACAATTGAACCCCAGGGCTGGAAAATTAGAGGACAAACAAAAGAGTTTGGGTGACACATGGACTCTAATGAGGGGTTATGACCTATTCATATATCATTACAGAAAAATGTATAGGCACCAGCCTGTGTCTAACCCATGGAGACTAAATTTGGGGAAATTAGTAGTACCCAATGTATTTAGTAATGTGGAATTGATTAGGGTGCTTGCAAAAAGGTATGACCCGCAGACACATGATTTATCTTGCAGACGGGTCTGGCTTCATTCCTATCACAAAGAGTTATATTTCTACAGTTTTTCAATTGGACACAAGCATGAATATGAAATTCAGAATTAGAGACCTTTTAAGAGAGTATCACAACATGGATACTAGTTATAAGAGATGGAGGTTGCCTTTGCATATACCATGAGCTGAAGGGAATCGACTCAAAGTATTCTCAAATGATGAAATCCCCCATTCTTTGTGGAGTTATTTGAGGAATATTTTTAGTGTACTTACTACTCTATTTGTCAAGTCCTAGGTTTGGATGATCTTGCACTCATGTCCACAGCTCCAATGGTTTTGATAGTTGATAAACAAAACCTAGATGCTAGACCATTTGATTATGCTGAGTATCTAGAAAATAATCTCAATAATGACATCACTTCTATAAAAAATAACAGTCAATCTATCTATTTCAAACATTATTCATTGTTGATGTATCTCATCCTACATGAAGGGCAAACCATGCGAATATGGAGTGATCATATGAGGATAAAGGATATGGATGATAATGGAAACATTAGGCCTATTCAAATGTGGACTACAATATGGGATAACATATGTGTTAGGTCACACTATTTATATTTTGAAGAATATTTTGTAAAAATACTTTACAAGCTTCTTGGTCACCCTTGTGATTATAATTTGTCGCAAGAAATACAAAAGTTTCTCCAACCTAAGGACAAAGATCATAGAGGGAAGGTCAACCATAACTGGGGAGACTGGTATGCTTATGATGATTGTACTAAGATCCAGGTGTATGGTTTTGAAGGAACCCCCTTTCTTTTGCCAAAAATTGTTCCAATTAGAATAGCATACTTGGAAATTGTCAGGCAGCTGGCTTATTCAGATTTTATGCATCTCAAATGCTATAACAAATAGTCACTCATGCCTAGTACACTTTGCTTTGGTGATTTTTCTATTGTTTTTGATAAAGGATATGACCTTATTGAAAATAAGTTAGAACATTACAATTTGCCAAAGGGAAATGAGAGAAAGGGATTTGATCCTGAACAATTTATCAATAATGTCAAACTGAAACAAAAGTTGAAAGGGTATCAATTTGTGCTCTTTATAGAGGATGACCTAATCAGGAATGTTGATGAACACCAAGCAACAAGGAAAAGAGATATATACAATAAAGTGATGATGGTTGAGGCTTGGAGAATGAAAAATTATTTCTTATACACAGAGTCTTTCCATGAGGTTAAGGATCCTTTGGAAAGATTGGATAAATTACTTTTTCATGAGGATGAACTGACTAGGGATGTGCCACCTTCAGTGTTCAAAAGAAGAAAAAATACTCTCTTAGTAGATGATGTTATAGGGATATAGGCTGAGAACATAGTTCCACTCTGTCATACCTCTCCACAGCCCACTCCAGAGGTTAGTTTCTCTGTTGATACATCTATGACTAGTGATGAAGAAATTGAAGGAGAAGTTGAATGTGTGAAAATAGTTAAACCTGTTATTGAGAAATATGAGTCCCCACCAGAAAGAAATGTGGTTAAGCTAGAATCCTTGGATCATCTTTCTGATGATATTAGGTATCTTGCATGCCAAAAATTTATTTCTGATGATTCTTTTGTTAATTCTCCATAATTTAGATCATTTTTTTTATGAATATAAAGGAAAACTAATAAGAGAAAAGATTAAAGAAATTACTCCTGAGAAAGAAGTAGAAGCCCTAAAGGAGTTACATGAGGAAGTGGATAAAGAAATGAAAAGTATTACTCCTGAGAAGGGGTTGGAATTGCTACAAGAAGCTAGTGTTATGATCTGCCTAGGTTGGGATATAAGTTCTGTAATTGTATTTGATGGCTTTACAAAGAGTAAGAATAAAACTTTGAAGTTGAGCATAGAGGTAGTGGAGAAAATCTACATAGGGTCAGGATATAATCCTGACAATACAACTCTTCTGATCTAGGCTTTGTATCCACTAGAGAAGAGACCATCAATTATTAATGACCCACACAAGGTCTTTGGTCATCTTCTTGTACATAGAGTGGGAGATACTGATCCAATTGGGACTGTTGACCTAAACATTAATGTTGCTAAGTTTACTAAAGCTCAAATTGAAAAGTTGGTGAAGGACAATAAAAAATATTCTTCTAAAAATTAAAATTTAAGGCATGAAATAGCTAGGTACAAGGATAAATTGCCATCTTCTTCAGGCTATTACCCACCTATGCTGGATAGTGACACTAGGCTACTGGAAGCAAGGATTGAGAATGCATATTGGAAACATAAAGCTAAAAAGCTTCAGAAGAAGTATGACAAATTAGGTGAAGAAATGAAGGCTGTAAAGTTTTAGATTGTTTCAGAATTGATAAAGAAAAGGTTTGAAAAGGTACTTGCAAAAGATGACAAATTCTAGGTAACTTATACTAAAACTCATGTTGCTCTCCAAGAACACAACAGATTACATCATAGAATAATGGAAAAGAAGGAAGAGCTAATGGCTAGAGAAAATGTTGATGGTCAAATACTTAAGACTTGTGAATAATTAGTTAATATGCAGAATCAATTTCATATCGTGCTTATAGAGGAGATTGGTGAATTTGATCAGCCATTGGGTATGTCTTTTCCTGCTTTCTTCAATGATACAGGTGGTCTCAAAGAACAAAATGTATGGAAGGATGAATTGGCTCAATTACTACCTTGAGCCCTCAGCCTAGTGAACGATGAATCGATGGTGGTGTACAACACACATATATAGTTGGAAGGAATGTTTTCTTTGGAGTTCGCCATGAAGGACATCATTTCCACCACTGATACTTATTACAATGAACAATACATTGAGCATCTTTCCCGCTTCAATCCATTCATTACACGAGCAGTGTATAAATAGAGAGCCTTGTCAAAACTTGTTTGTTATGATGAAGATTGTAGAATGTGTTATGTTTACAAAACTTTTTAATTATGTTTACCAAAACTTTTTAGTTATGTTTACCAAAATTTTAAATTATGTTTACAAAACTTTTTAGTTATGTGTTATGTTTACAAAACTCATATCAATGATTTTTCTGGATGAGGATTTTATCTTGAGAAGATGCTATAGATAGTGTAGCAAGATCTTTGTGAGGATTGATAGAATGTTAAATTCATATATTTTGCTTTCACCGCATCTATAGGGTCTTGGTGTTCATAAAATTAGTGTCTAATTTGTGATGATAGTGCAGCTTGAGGAAGGATATATGTAGGGAGTTAAGGAATCTAATTGTTTAAATTAATGATATCTACTTAATTAAAATATTAAGATTATGGGAATGATTTGAATGATAAGTCTATGGTATTATGTTTAGATCAACCTTTTGATCTTTTAATTTCTTTAGATAAGAAGTTGTGATAGGGTGTAAAGTGTTCTAATGACTTATTAGTATTCATGAAATGGTAGTTGGCTAGATTTGAAAGAAATTGAATCCTATTTATTTTTGGCCTAAGAAGATACTCTTGATTTGTCCAATTGTTGACACTATCCTTGCATGAACAACATTAATAATTAAGTATATTTAGGCAAAACCTTATGAAAGTCTTTGACTAGATTATGGAGTTAACATCTTAGACTGAGTTAAAGAAATGGAATTGTGATTTCTAACTGACTAGAGATTGTCTTAATGTCTGTTTAAAAAAAAAAATTATCTTACAGATTAAATGAGTGTTTAGTATTACTAGATTCTAGAATGTAATATGGATGAATGTATGATGTATATCTTCTTGCATTAGTCAGTTTTGGTTTTGAGTATGCATCATTGGATGTGTAATTTCCTATGTTATGAATGCATTTTATATTCTTGCATTTTTGTATGATGAGTTATTGTATCTAAGTTAACCTTATTATTGCAAGTTTAAGTCCCTAAACTTTGAAACCTTTGCGCTACATGTACGTAGGAAAGGCCATCATGGATGAGCCCCCAAGGCATTAGGTCAGCCCCTTAGGGCCTTTAGGTTCATGCATTGATATCTGATATGTTATTTATTGACTTGTGAAAATAATGATTATATTGAGTTGTGCAGATTTAGGACTGTTACTTGTGCAGGGTACTGGAGTTAAGAAAGAATTTCTTCATTCTTGCGAATAGATGATCATGTGGTGTTGCTATAGTAGTGTATAATTGTGCAAGAAAAGTTTAAATTTTGATTCTCTTGTAGGATGAATGAAACAAACTTATGTTAATGTGTAACTTTATTAAATGTTGATCTTACTTATAAGACCAAAATCCTCAAGGTACAAGGGTTCCATACTTAGGCAAAATTTTGAAAAATGACAACCCCTAGGACCAAGACAGAAAAGAAGAACTCTCTTTCTAAAGACCAGAAAACTAAGAAATCCCAACAGTGTTACCAAAGATATCATGTCTTCTGATCATTCTAGGGTTTTATGTTTTATTTCCCCAGCAACCATTTCTTGAATGCTGAACGCAAATGTTTCTAATCCCTCAGAAATGGTCACTTTTAATGAGTTTGTTCTAAAAGCAAAAGCCCATTCAATGTCCAAAATATGAGATTCAAACTCATATTCCACTGTTGTTCTACTGATTCAAGTCGCTAATTTATACATTATTGTTTATTTGAACTTAAAGAAATGAGGAAAAAGACTTTAAGGCACACATTAGATGATAGTGATCATAATGTTGAAATTTCATTGATAGATTATGAGCGCTTTCATAGAGAAAATGTTGCCAAGAATAATGAATATTTATCGCGTCTTGGTTTGATAAACAAGCAAGTTGTAAATCCACTAAGTAGTATATTATTTGTTTAATAGTGTTTAATGAAATTTTATAGGCAAGAGCTTTATGTATATAAGACATAATATGACCTTTTTTTTTGTTTTATAGGCAAGAAAAAGAGTGCAAAGAAAATGTGAAGAAAAAACAAAAGGAAAGAAAAGATATAGTGCCACCAACTCGTAGAAGATGATGCATTTGTGAGTCAACAAATGCAGTTGGTGAAAAGAATAGTTGTGATGATGTGCAGCCTGATATAACACATGGTGATGTGCATCATGATGATCTCTTAGCACAAAGTCTAAGAGAGATTATTAAAACACATGAGAGCAAAGGAGCAGTAAGTCTGCAGATGATTTATTCAAGATTAAAGGATGTGTTTGAAGTGAAATCTATGGATAACGATACTAATCTACCTACTCATGACACACCTGATGTGGCCAAGGAGCATGAAGTTTTAGTTAATAAAGTCATGAAGAGAGACTGCTTGCATTTGGTGTGCCTCAGAGTGCACTTGTTGCATTTACAACTTTTGATGGAACTAGTGGATCAACTAGAAATATTGGTAGTGGTTTAATAAAAGATGTGTCTCCTTTTGTCAAAAGACAAAGATTGAGTCAAGATTTGTACAAATCTACAAAGAGGATGTAAAAGAAAGAAAATTAGAAGGCAAGAAGCCATTCTTGGTTGAGGTATCGAGAGATGGTGAGCCCATTGGGCCAAATATTGCAAGGTGGGCCTTTGAGTTGGGTGTAAGATGTAGTGCCCATTTAGATATTTACAAATCAAATTTTGCAGAGCAAGATCCATGAAGTGTGGAAAATGTTATACTAAAAATGGAAAAATCTTTTGAGACTATTGGTGGACAAATCTCAAGAAAATATTACAAGCAAAAGATGAGACTTCTGATGAACAATTTTAGATACAATTGCAGAAAAATAATCATGGAGGGAAAAGAGAGGATAGACTCCACTATATCTCCCAAACAGTGGGAGGCATTCAAAGAAAGTATGCATTTCGAAGAATATTTGACAAAGAGTAACAGATGCAAGAGAGCAAGAGATAATGTGAGGGCTGGATATACATTTGGCCGAGGTGGGTTGTAGGCCAAAATGGACAAATTTGGAGTAAGTGTATGGCTTTTTGGTTCAATTTACGTTGTGTTATTTATTTCAATTTTTTATTGAACTGACTATATGTTGAAATTGACACTGTATTTTAGGTGGAAAACAGTAATAGAGAAGCAGGTGCAGAAGATATTGTCAATTATATGGCAGCACTAGATCCTAGTAAATCTAAGAGTAGGATGAAGTGGAAATCTAGTTCGTCAATAGAGATTTCATAGCCATCTGTTAGACGCCCAGTAAGAGCCTCTCTAGATCATGTCAACTTAAATGAAGGGTATCAACATGTAATGAGTTGCATAGACGGTCTCACTAAGAAAATTTCACGGTTGGTTGCCTCCGTTAAGCCTATAGTTTCTGCATGGAATGAGCATAATTCCACAAATTTAGATGAGGTAAGAGGCTCTATTGATCTCATTTCTTCTTGTTTGGCAATTCTGTATATAAATGCCTCTTAATATGTAGATTGAAATATGAGTGTAGTAGAATCTAACCTAGTTTCTTTATTGTTGGAGTGATCCAAAAAATGTTTTTTTGGACAAATTTATAGCTTGCATTCTTTACTTGACTATTGAATGCTTTGTATATTTTTTTGCATGATGGTTAAACCACATGCAGAGCAATTTTATCAAAGCAACACGAAAATGAAAATGCCTTGATGTCAACAGAGCTGCCAATATTGATAGTGATCATGATGAACTGGACAAGAATGTGCGACACAGTCATAGTTGTGCTGAAGTTGAGGTAATATAATAGTTGTTGTTAGTTATCTGTCCCAATGTTTTGGCATTCTTCATGCTTAAAATGTTCTTTTGGACAAAAATTTATAGCTTTTGCATTCTTTAAGTTGTAAGTTAATCTATCCCAATGTTTTGTCATTCTTCTTTTGTACAAAAATTTATAGCTTTTGCATTCTTTAAATTGTAAGTTAATATGTCCCAATGTTTTGTCATTCTTCATGCTTAAAATGTTCTTTTGGACAAAAAATTATAGCTTTTGCATTCTTTACTTGACCTATATTAATTTTTGCATGATGATTAATCAACACGTAGAGCAATTATATGAAAGCAAAATGAAAAGAAAAAGGCCCTGTCAATAGAGCTCTCTACAAAGATGCACAACTTCATGTCAATGTTAATAGTGATTATGCTGAACTCGATGAGCATGTGCATGATATTCATAGTAGTAGTGGTGCTGAACTTGAGGTGCGTGCTATGAAACCACATGCAAGTAAGTACTATTCAAGTAAGTAATGGTTGTTTTATTATGTAAATGAACATCTCATCATTGGCCTTATATCATTACAATTGGTACCATGTCGAGTAATAGCCATCAAATGACCTCGATATGTCATTGTGTCACATAGAATAGATAAATACCTATAGTTCACATATGACCCATCAAAAGATATCACAACTTGAAGCTCATCCAGAAGAGCTTTTCTCAGAGCCTCTATTCTAAGAACTTCAATAGCCTCAATCAAGTGATTACTTGTTGTCCTTGTAGAATCCACATCTTCATGGCACATGACTGCTAACATATTGACACCTTTTGTATCTAACATCCATTATGTATCAAATAGCAAGAAGTTAATTTTTGTTTAATATGTCAGGTGCATGGTTTTAGGTTTCCTATTGTCATTTTCTAGTTTCTTATAAATATTTATCAAATGTTTATTTGTGTGTTATCGAATGTTTTATATCTCAATATAATGTGTATTTTTTTTGTTTTTGCAGAAATATATTGATAAACTCCAAGAAGGGGATAAAGTTGGGGTGTTGGATCCATTTGATGGTGCTGATGTGGCCATTGGGTGGATTCACTCACTATATATTATACATGGAGTCAAATTGAAAGGAATAGGAGATGCAAATATAAATATTTTAAAGATCACAAGTAACATACCCCTTGCTTATGAAGACAGAATAGATGGAGCTGTCCATTTGAAAGAGAAAGAAGGAACCTTCACATGGTGGCCACTAAAATATTTGCAAAAAATGACAGTTGATGTTTATCAAGTACTAGCTGTTAGATAGCTTGGCCCATTGCTTTATGCAGTAGTTTGAATGGAGAAAGAAGGAACCTTCACACGGTGGCCACTAAAATATTTGCAAAAAATGACAGTTGATGTTTATCATGTACTAGCTGTTAGACAGCTTGGCCCACTGCTTTATGCAGTAGTTTGAATGTGTTGTTCAGGGATCTTTATCATGGTGTATTTGCAAGAGTTGGAAACTCTTAGACTTTGACATTTTTGGTTATATATATGAACATCTTACAGTTTATCAAAATTGCATTATATTTTTTTTTATTGTAGATTACCTTTTTTATTGTAGATGATACAATGGCTATAGTGTCAATCTTGATTCACAAATCTCATATTTTGTTTTAGTGATAGGATGGTTATGGACAATGTCTTTGAGCTTTGTATGAGTTTTTTATACTACTATACAGTGCTAGTATTCTGACAGGAATATGGTGACAGTGATTTACATGCTAATCTTGTTCTTAAAAGTTGATATGGATTACAGTGAAATTATAATCTTTCCTATGCACAATGGAGTGATGGAGTATCATAGTGAATGCATAGTCAATGGTATGCCTAATACATTATTCTATCAATGATCAGTGACAATAGTTGGTATGATAGTGACAGTTTGCAATTCTCTAACTATGACAGTTATGGTCTTATACTTCTTGCTTGTGACAGTGAAAAAGTGGCTTGCTAATGACAGTGGTTGCTTGTGACAGTGGTATGCATCTACATCCTTCTTTGATCATTGGTTGCACATCATTGGTGTCAAAGGTAATGGTGTTTGTTGATGCAAGGTAACTTTCAAAGGTGTTGATAAAATTTGATGCAAGGTAAGGTACTTATACATATAAGTATGACGTAGTTGTTTCTTGACCATTCAGATATTCAGTGGAAGTGAGTATTGTTATTTATGCTTCATAAAGTTGCAATAGGTGTGATTGTATGATTACAAGAGATACAAGGTTGGGACATGTCATGTTTTGATATGATCAAAGGTGAATAGATATGGTCTTTTGAGATAGTTATATTGTCAATGCATAGTGAACAATGGCATATTTAATTCATTTTTTTCTAACAGTGGTTACTTGGTTTTAGACATGAATGCTTTCCTCATTGGTTTTAGACAAAAGTGTCTTTGTTTGCATTTGGTTTGTAATGGTAGTGATTACAAAGACAATATACAGATCCATGTGTATTATGCCTCATGTTCTTAATGGCAATAGTTCTTTGATGGTGTGACAGTAAGCCTTCTAATTTGATGGTACCATTTCATGATTTTAGACAATGCTTCTATATGTTTCTTGTCCTTATATCCCTTCTACTCAGATGATTAGTTGTAGGTCTCAACTAGTAGTGTTATGAGTATTTGTATAACACAATGGAGTGGTATGTGGAGTAGAGTGGAGTATCTTCAAATATTTGTCCAAGTAAAAATTGGGCACCTTTTATTTATTTCAAATTAATAATGTTGGCTCTAGATGAAATTGACAATTACTCTCTTATTTTTGATGTTAACTTCTTTCATGTCACATAGGATGCCAAGGAATATTTTGAAAAATTGGGTGTACATTCATGCATCAAGTTGTTTGATCAGTTCAAGTCTTATGAAGGGCTATATTTCTTCTTGGGTGCATATCTGAGCTCCAGGCGATTTGACTTTGGATTGTCACTTGTACCATTTTGTCACTAATATTCATTGATCTATTTGAGGAGGTAATTTTGTAGTAGCTTGGGAACCTTGTACTTATATGGTAAACTGTATTTTCAATGTCATTGGCAATGAGGATCTTGGCATTCACTTCAAATACATTGAAGTGGAAGCCAAAACTGTACAAATCAAGGAGGTGGAACATGTAACCAGAGAGTCAAACTTCTATGATGCTGAAAAGACAAAGAACTTTCTTATGGAAGAAAGACTTCCAGATGCTCGTCCACTAATAAATGTTTGTCTCTTAGTCAATTTTAGTTCCTATATGCTCTCCCATGCTTGGGATGAGATATAGGACCCTTAGGCTTCATTTTTCAAGTAGTTCTTTCATGTTTTGGAGTTGTATAAGCAAAAAATAGAGCATTGTAACTCAGTTTTCTCAGTCACAGCACTGAGAAACACACTTTGTAACACATTTTTCAAAGCAAAGACACATATTTAAGTCTTGTATCTGTTGTAAGAACACCTTTTCTCAGTAAAATTTTAGTATTTTGCCTTCTTAATAGCTGTTTCATTATGTGCAAATGAATGATTGATTATGTTTTTCTGTGTTTTATGTTTAAACCTCAAAAGCATTGTCTCATTTCCAACACTTTTAGGCAAAAATTAGTGAACAAAATGAATAAATGACCGGCATTAAACTACTAATTGTCACGTGACCAAGCTCATCAAATAAATATGATTAAATATATGACTAAATTAACGACTAAATATACTACCAAATTGATCAATCAAAACCACCAATAAATGACTAAAAATGGTTTAGTCATAAATTTTGTCGTGTTATGAATGACCGATAATAAACTACCAATGGTCACATGACCATGTTTAGTCATTTATAAGCAGTTTTTAGTAGTTTTTTTAATCATATATTACTGTTTATGTACTGGTGTAGAGACAGAGGGGGTAGAGATAGAGATAAAGAGAGGTTAGAGAGATAGAGATGGAGAGAGGGAGAAATGGAGAGATAGAGAGGGGAGAGATAGAGAGATAGCAAGGGAGAAGGAGAGGGAGAGATATAGAGACAAGGGGATAGAGATAGAAAGAGATAGAGGGAGAGATAAAGAGATAGCATTAGAGAGAGGGAAGATACAAAGTGATAAATATATAGAGTTAGAGAGAGGGAGAATAGAAAGAGGTAGGGGCAGAGGGAGAATTAGAGAGATAGAGAGGGAGACATAGAAATAGGTAGGTGGAGAGGAAGACATAGAGAGAGATAGAGAGAGGGAGAGGGAGATGGAGAGGGAGAGGTGTTGTTATATGGAGCCTAATCAGACTCAGAGGTTAAATTTACCCCACTTTTATTAGCATAGTTTCCCCCCAAATTCCTATGGGGTCAAGGGGCAGTGCCCCTTGTGGGGGTAGCGCCCCCAAGACAAGGTCAAGGGGCAGTGCCCCTTGTGGGGTCCAGGGGTAGCATAAAAAAAACCTATTTTGTAACTGACAAAAGTCGTGATAAAAATGACTAAGGGTTAGGGTTTTCATTGATGTATTGTAGCATTTTGCAGCAGTATTAAGTTGTAGGGATTACTAGTTGTAATTGGTTTTTATTTACTCGATAATAATATTGGACTCTCTATTGGTGGATGTAGCTTGATTTTGGGTGAACCACGTTAAAACTTGTCTCTCGCTGTTATTATTTCTGTGTATTTTCATTCCTCTGTTTAATCTTTATTTGCATTTAATTGATATTTTTTGCCGTCTAACCCTAACAAGAGGGAGAGGGAGAGGGAGAGGGAGAGGGAGAGGGAGAGGGAGAGGGAGAGATAGAAAGAGATAGAGAGAGAGAGATGAAGATAGAGAGAGGGATACATAGAGAAAGGGAGAGGGAGAGGGAGAGGGAGAGAGAGATGGAGAGAGGGGGGAGAGAGGGGGAGATATAGAAAGAGATAGTTGGGGACAGATGGAAAATATAGAAAGTGGAGCAGAGAGGGAGAGAGGTAGAGAGATAAAGAGAGAGGGAGGATAGATAGATAAAGAGATAGAGGGAGAGATAGAGAGACATAAGGGGTCCATGTGCCTTTACCTTGATGCATGTTGTTGAACCCCTAAATTTGGCTAAGTATGAAACCCTGAAACCTTGAAAATTTGACTAAGTCTTAAATATGAGGGATCCTTCAAATTCTAGAATCTACAATTTGATTCGTATGGATCTGAAACCACTCTCAAACATCGTGAAAGTATATACATAAAATATAAATTAAAGTATAAGAAAGGTAAATGATAAAAGGTAAATACCAACTTGAACTTAAATGTTTATTTTATGTATATACCCTTAGTCTCTTCCTAGAGTGAAGGAAGTTCAAGGATTTCCATTTTAACTACTTGAAAACGTGAGTGCATTATGGCTTGTTTGGACCAAAAAGTGGTTTTGGCCACTTTTTGGTCCCCCATCTTTCTGCACACACCCCAACATCAATACATAAAACTTGAAAGAAAACTCAATAAACACAAAATAAGAACATGATGTTAATCTTATTCATTATTAAACTAAGAATGAACTACAAAAGGCATAAAGGCATAGTTACAAAGCATTCAATCAGTTTTAAAGGCTAGAATGCCTATTGACTCTTCTCCCAAATCCTAAAATTAGCTCAGTGATTAAACATTGCCCAACCCCCAAAACATCTTTAGAGCCTATATATATAGCTCTATGTTTTAAATGCAACACCCAAGCGGGAAACACCTACCCCACCTACTTCAATGAATGTAACATTGAATCATCCTAACTTCATTGACTCTACATTGAAAACTCATTAATTACACTAGTCTATGAGTCACTTCGCATTGATAGAGATTCAATGCTGACCTGTGGCATTGAAGGCTCAACAAGATCTACACTGGATGATTAACCATTTCAAAACACCCACTACTTCACGAATCTACTACCACGTGTTTCCCATTAGATGCCTCTGTGAGTCTCATTGTAAGACATGAAGGCATGTTGATTCATTTATCTCAGCCACTGACTCATTGCCATCTACCAGCTCTAGAGCTATCTTCTATGATGCGTGGGCCATTGGATCACCTCAGGCTCAAGATTGATGGCCCAAGATCCTTTATGTTTCCTTGAGAAGAAAGGGACTCTTTGGTGGTGACCAGGCGTCAAGTGGACCAATGGTGCATTGTTTAGAGAGTGTCAGGATAGCTTCGCTAAAGAGAAGCGTAGCTGTGACACATGGAACCCTTATTACTTATGTTTCTTTTAGATACTAGCTTCAGTCTCTCTCTTTTCCTTGGGCCCACTATTGGGTTGTATCACTACTGGCAATCGATGACACACCGTTTAGAAGTTTCCAAAACTGGAAACTTCTAGGCATGTACAAGATTGCCACATGGCTTTGTGTTATGTGGTTACACAACACGCCCCATTTTGACTTGACAAAACAAGGACCCAACTTTTTGCTTGGCTTGGCTTGTGTTTTCCTGCTTGTGGCGGTCTGGTAAAAGTAAGTCATGTAGGTGATCCTGCATAAGGGGGGCTGGGTAAGTCATCATGGTGAGGTTAGTTTGTCAAAGTTAATGTTTCATGTTTTTAACCTCATGGTTGGAAAGAGTACAGAATTTCATGCAGGTTTGCCTTTTAGATCACCCTGATATTTATCAAGGAACGAAAGTTATGACAAGTCAAAGTTCTGGTCAAACTTGATATTTCAGGGGGGGTCATATTTCTTAACATCAGTCATCTTATGAAAGATCACCCTGATCCAATTTTATCACCCGATAATCATGCGGTCCGCGAAACTCTAGACGTCAATTTTAAGTGATAGTGGTATTTACCCGTCAAACCGTTTATATATTTTGCGGAGGTCATATTTCGAATATCACCTGATATTTAGAACATCACCCGATATTTCAAATATCACCCTTTCGCAGAATATCACCCTATAGCCAATATGCTGATGACATCATCCAATCCTGATAGACAAGAAAATCACCCTGATGATGACGTCATCATCCTTTTTACCTCGCGGGGGTATATTTCTAGCATTGACCCTTTTATATAACATGACGATGATGTCACAGTGTTACAACAATAAATCAAGTCATTATCCTGATGATGTCATCCTGATATTTCGAGGAAGGGTCATCTTAGTTTTGGGGGTCATATTTCAAACATCACCCGACATTTCTCAACATGACCCAATGTTTGAATATCCCCTGATAGTCTCAACATCACTTGATGTTTTTGCATAAGTTTTCCCAATAAGGGCGGATGATCATATTACACCTAGGGGTCATATTTTGAACATCACCCGATATTCAGAATATCACCTGATCTTTCGAAGATCACCCCACTCCTCTTGCCGTGTAGCTTTTAATGCCATAAATACAGTAGGTGGACTCTAGTCGATTGCTAACACGATCTAAACACCTGGCAATGCCCATAGATTTATGACAGAAGATCAATGGTTATAATCAAATTTGCCCTAATTTGCCCTAATTTACCCGAGGAACGAGATTTAAAATGAATTCATAGTCATTTTTACATTCACCTTGCGGTAAAACGAGTTTTACAGAGAGCAGAGCCTTCAAACCCTCATACGACCTACCTGCGGACACGCACAGCTTGCAACAGAACAGGACATGTGATTATCACTGGTATCTGAATCTCTTGCATTTAATCATCAGCATAATCAAGGAGATAAGCGTTATCAAGTAAGTAAATAAAGCCCTCCTGCTGTCATTTTCTACATGTCCAGGTAGTGTGCTTTTCACTGGTTTGAAGTTATATGTGACGCATATTATGATGAAGTGATGATTAATGAATATAATGTGTATCATGCAGTAAAATATAATGTTGAATGCATATATGTGAAGTATTGTATGGTAAGACTGGTCCTGTTTATTGCAGGAAATCATGGCAGACAAGAGGTTGAGCAAGTCTGGAGCTGAATTTCTCAAAACAATGTTCACTCAGCCTGAGGGTGTAAGGTTCAAATATGGTGCCATTACAGATACGCACCAGGGAAACACAGATCTGGTCGCATGGTCATCTAGAATGGGTGATGACAAGAATAACACCCTATTGGACGCCATTTTTGTGTCAGGAATGTGGTCTACGGCTGGATTTCCTTATTCTATGGAGGCACCAGAATTGATTATTGAATGTGCCAGAAACTACAACCCACAGACAAGGAGAATAAAGAAACATGGTCAGGTTTATGCAGATCTGTCCATCAAGGGGATTGCAACTACCTTTAATTTTCCATTGGGAAAGAAGGTTGTCAGCATGGATCTGAAGAAATTGGAAACCGAATATATAAATAACAAGAAGGCTGCCAAACTACCAGTGCATATGTATAAGTTTGATTTCGACGATGAGTACCAATATATGATAGCCCTACTCAGCAGAGTGATAGGCCAGCCTGATGCTGGAAGTTTCAAAGATTGGATGTATGGGGTTATCCTGATGTGTCTTTATATAGACAACAAGCCAATATGGGCTAAAATGATAAGTGATGCTCTGGATGAACAACTCATGAACCTAGGGGGCCTGGAGTGTTCATTTTATATGACATCATATGTGATGTACTCATGTGCTTACAAAGGTACATTTAATGCACTTACCACAGTAGGAAAGATCAGTGGTAGTATAAATGATGCACACATATGGGATCATTATCCCCAATTACAGAGACAAAATTATCTTCAAGATTACAAATTTGTGAGTGATGCATTTTCTATGCATCTAGTAAGGAAAATGGAAGAAGATAGGACTAAAAGACTGATCATGGAGGCTCAAGAAGTCATAAACAGGCATGGTGCCTGGTTTATACAATATACCACATTCTCTTACATCAGAATAGAGGGTTTTGCAGGACAACCCCTCATGCTCCCAAGATATCCGACTGATGCGGTTGTTCTGATGGAGTTCATGAGACAGATATCCAAGATACTGGATGCTTATAAAGCAAATCATAAGATTCCACTAGTATTGTTTCTAGTAACAATGGGTTGGTACATGTGCCAGGACTCAAAAAACATCAAGAAGGTCATAGCTAGTATGGACATGATGAAATTACAGCCATTTCCATTGGCAAGATCATATGACCCATATGGGAGGATGTAGAAAATCATGGGGAAGCCCATCCATCAGAGGTACTTGGAAGATTTCTGGACAAATTGTGAGGATGAAGCCGAGGCTAGAAGAAGAAAATACCAGAGGCTAACTCTCAACCAGATCAGGACATTTGATTGTATTCCAGTGCCAGTACAATTAAAAAGGGATGATGGCAAAATAATAGCAGATGAATATGAAGAAAAGAAGATATATAATGACACAATCTCAGCGCCTGATCTTACACAACTTGAGGATATCTCATTAGATCAATTTATAGGCAGGATGCTACAACTGACCTAGTCTTGGGTAGATGAACAAATAAATACACTAAAGAAGAAGGGTGTAGACCTTACAGTTGACAATAAGAAGAAGAGGTAGGAGATTCCTGATAGTGAATATGATGAATTTTTGTTAGAAAAGAGGAAATCTAAAGGAGAAAGGATGTTGCCTCAAGAACAAAGCAAGAGACCCCCCAGAGGTAAGAAAACTGATAATGAACCTAAAGGGGTAATAGTTGAAAGAATGATTGTAATAGCTGAAGATGCATCTACATCAGGACAGGTATCAACCTCATCAGCAAAAGGCCAGTTGTGGAAGCTGCTGAAATATATGAGGAGGGTCAAGCATCAAAAAAGCAAATGGAAGGTGATGTTCTTCTTGATGAAGAACCTAAAGAAGAAGACCATATGCCCCTCATTAGAAAAAGAAAAGCACCTCAGGTGATGGCATCCACACCTAAGAAACCAAGAACCTCAATGAGAGGTGAAATAAAATGTGACCCCATAGTATTGAGGGGAGCTAGTGGTGAAGTGTTCAAGAAAGAATTGCAACATGGAGTGCCACTTCCCAGCATTATTCAGTTCAAGACTAAACAAGCTGAAGAACAAATGAAAGAAGCCTCCAGGCCAATTCAAAGTGGTCTTGTCTCACTGGAGGAGACAGTTGACTTATCTGATGATGAGGTAGTAAAAGATGTAACCTCTCTACAAATGGAAACTCTTGCTGCTAACACCCGCATAACTCCACAAGGAACTCCATCAGTGCAGGCAGATGTGCTAGAAGAGCTAAAGCGAGTGGAACAGGAAAAAGAAAAGAGCCCAGAAAGGATTGCACAACAAATAAGTCTTGACAAATTGGTTGATCAGGTGACCAGCTTTGCAGTAATTGACCTAACACATAGGGAGGATGCAAGTCCTCAACACCAAGCAGGTGCACCTGAGAGAACAATAAATATTGAAGAAGTCAAGGTGACAGAATTGGAGAGTAACGCTCCAGGTATGGGCCAACAACAATAGGATGTATCTGATGAGCCCAAGATTGTAGAAGTCCAAGAGAAGGGTGGGAATGACAAAGCCATAATGAGTGAAGAAGTACCCTAGACTCAAGAGGCCTCTGGTGAAAAAGATACATCAAGTCAAGAGGACCTAAAGACTCAAGAGGTAGATACTACAGGTACGGAGCATAATGTGATGCAAGATTAGGTAGATGCACCTAAGATCGATACCATTTCATCCATAGATACAAATGTGCCTCATGATGAGGAAATTACCAAAGGTGATGAAACAAAAAAGGATGAAGTACAGGACCGGGTGCAGGATCATCATATGGATACATCGAAAGATCCTCCACCACAAGAAGAAGTTCCTTAGCAGGAGGAAATACCCCAAGATCACCTTCATGAAGAGCATCATGAGGAAGAAATAAGGAAGTCACCATCTCCATCAAAAACTGATGCAGTTATTGGAGAACAGGGTGATCATGATGATGGTGGTGGACGATGAAGATCCAGAGACCAAGTTCCTCCATGGCTTGACAAAGAAATAGATATGGAATCAGGTTTTGAAGTCCAAGAGTTTGATGTGTCAACACTATTCTTAGAGACCATCATAAAGCCAAAGAGGAAGGCCAGGTTAACCTCGGCCATAAGAAGAGATCCTGCTACGGGC
The DNA here is from genome assembly GCA_027924645.1 of Cunninghamia lanceolata. NCBI lineage: Eukaryota > Viridiplantae > Streptophyta > Pinopsida > Cupressales > Cupressaceae > Cunninghamia > Cunninghamia lanceolata. Next base: position 1,259,280 of record BSBN01000597.1, on the reverse strand, counting down.
AGAAGGACTGCCCAGGTAGCACTCCCCACCGTTGAAAAGGAAAAGGGCAAGATCACTCTGGAAGAATTCCAGATTACCACAGTGGATTTAGGGTTTTCCAATGAAGACCAGGAAGGTCAAGAGGGGAAAGACATAATAGATTCTTTAACCCAAAGGGTGAAGAGAGAGAAGGAGAAGAATAAGCAGCATAAAGAGCATATTGCTCAGCTGCATGCCTACATAAAAGGGTTAATTAACCCTGATGATACTTCAAATTTAGAGGTAGTCCCATTGACTACAATTTCTCAGGAAGAGGTCAATAAGCTGGACCTTATGAAGCACAAATCTGTAATAATAAGAAAGTGGATGGCATCCACATTCAGGGAAGCTGAAGAAGTAGTGAAGGCCTGTCTGCAAAGGTGGAGTTCTCTGAGTGTCTCTAGAAGGAAGGTAGATAAATTGCAAATGGAAGCCAGAAGAAGGTCATTCCAATTAGAGAAAACCTTGAGTGCTTTGAATGAAATAAGGAGGATAAAGCCTCAGGTCCTTATAAACAAGCAGGTGTTGGATAATAATACATCCATGTTGGTAGATATCTGGTATAAGGATATCAAATTTGAGTGTGATGTATTAAAGAGATGCAATAGCAAATTAAGAGACATCAGCATGAAGTTGCACAACATGATGTCATTTGAAGTAGAGATCTTGGAGGTCCTAGAAGGGAAAGTAGAAGGAAAGATCGAGAATCAAGATGCAGGTTTTGCTATAAAGGCTCTATGTAATAATTTCTAGCTGATAGCTGATGATCCTCTTAACCACCTAACGGAGGAAGCCATGGACAAGATCATGAGGATCAAGGTCACGGTAGAAAATTACAATGAAACATCAAGCAGCAGGAAGAGAAAATTGGAGGCTCTTCGAGACAAATATCAGGCCCACAAGCACGCCATTGCCAAAGCAAAAACTTAGGATGGCGGAGAAGTTGAACGAGTGGTGGGGGCATATGAAAATGCCTGGACAATCATGCAGGCTCATATGCAAAGTAACATTCATCAAGATGATGAAGACACAGAAAGAGATGATCATGATGATCATGAAGATGAAGATGCACAACAAAAAGAAATATTTGCATCAGGTACTTAGCAGAAAATAAGCTACTTAGATGGTTGCCAGCTGGCAACCTGTGCCACAAGATACATTTGACTAAGTCAAAGATGAATATTCACCATAGATCTTAAGAGATAAATTTTGATTGTAGATCATGTGTAACCGCTCCCTCACCTTGTTCTATAAAAGGTGCAGGGATGCCTTGTTTTGAACATTGGAAGCTTAATTGAAATTTGTTTGCTGAAATATTCAGGGCCTATTTCAAAGTTGTTGTAAGCATACATATTTTTGCATACTTAATGAAAAAGAAGACCTGTTCGATTACAAATCATCGTAAATTCTGAGTAATCTGTGTCTGAATTCTTGATATATGCTTTGATTTGCTACATCCCTTGGTGTGCTCATCAGTCTGCATATATTGTTTTCATTCCCCATCCTTTGAAGTTTGCATCATATGTATTTAGCTGTGGAACATCCTGGTGAAAATATGGTTTGATTTCTTGTTTCTCATGACTGTATCAAGTGTGTATGTGGCTCAATAGCTGAAGATTCATCATAATTTGAAGTATTTGTTTACATTTCTTTTAATTTTAGAACAATTCACCATCACAATTGCAAATAATGGATAATCAAAAGCAAATTATATGAAATATGTGGATATCTCGTAGAGAACTGAACATTTATAGCATATTTGAAGTTAAAGCATGTTAAATTGATAAATATCATTCAAAGATTTAAATGCAGACACATCATTTGAAGAAATATACTATGTAGAATAACCTTCTATGTAGCATCTTTATAGAAATAGAATCCTACTGATGATCAAACATAAGGCCCCTGAATGGAAAACAACAACGCACATCAACTATTGAGTAATGTCAGTTGATTAAGAACTAATCCACGGAGACTTGGGATCATGAATTCTTTGAATTCATCATATCTTTCAAGATGAGTAAAGGTTGATGTGTCACTTTTATTCTATGTTTGTTTATGACTAACATCATGATCAACACTTTGCTAATTACCTTAGGATCAAATCACTTTCCTTTGTCAAGGCTCACTTGAAATGGGCTCCACCTATTGTTGATGTGGTCGCAACAACCAATGGCATAACTCCTTTGTATCAACACTGAGGCTCTTTTCATCACGTGCAGTGTTGCCATGTGGAAGCACTGGAAGGGTCTCGCAAATCTCTCTCTTGCCTTTGCTTTTTGCGGGGGCCTAGCTTGGGCTAAGCCACAACCACTATCCAATGGCACATCCCCAAAGGCCTAGTAGACCTACCTCCTCTTGTTGAAGTGAGACCTCACCACATGGCATAGAAGGTGCCAAAACATTTGAAATTTGTTTGAGGAAGGGGCCCATCACCTATATTTCCTATGGATACTTGTCACAAAGGTGAAACACCTCACATGTGTCATAACTACAATCTCAATATTGTGCACAATGATGCCATGTGTATCTACTCTACGGTGTCCCCTTCACTAAATCCTTCAAAAACTCAAGCCTACCAACATTTGCCGAGTCACCACTGCTGACCAATGGTGCAATGGAATGAGTTATTAGCCCTAACAACCTCTAGTGGGTGTGAAATGCCCCCATGTGGCTCAAGGACTCCAGGGCATAAAATTAACACCCGTGTCAAATTTAGAAGATGCAGTTATGATACAAACTTAGAAGATGATGCTACCCAATTGCTTCTGATTCAGAAAATGAAAAATGTAGAGCAAAAGCTCTACAGTTCTTGGTGAATTTTAGGGAAGTGTGGTTGCACACGTCAAACACTAGACACAAAAGTAGCAACCTGACAATGGGGAAGAAACCAAAATGAACAAAATAATGCACAGGAAGCACTTATTGAAGAAAGCAGGAAAATACACACATCTATCATAAACAAAAAGTAAACTATTCTACTAATATATAGAGGTTGAATCACCTTAATTATGATGTTTCGAATAGATTCCATTCACTGGAATCTTAAGAAACTCACTGTTTGAATATTACAGTTTGAATGTGTTGTGTTGCCTGCAGGAAACAATCTTATATGGACTACTCCATAATGAATCAAATTTGGAATTCCATCCAGGTTTTGATTCTCATTCATCCCACTTTAGAACTGATTCACCTACCTTGAAGTTCAGATCAGATGATTTCTGATCAAATGATCGTTTGGTGATTTGTTGGTGACCAGTCATGGAATTAAGTGTCAGCTCCCTCTTTTCCTGAAGCTCTATCAACTCTACCATCCAGACCTCCATGGCATCATTCTCCCTTATCTTGCAGTACAACGACTAAAGCGCGGAGATTTCCATTGATATCAACATTTCAACGTCCTTCCCAAACACCAAATTATAGGGAGATGTTCCTAGAATTTGTTTCAAGGTGATCCTATCAGCCCATAAAGCTATCTTGAGGTCCTTATACCATTCCCTTTAATTTTTTGAGCCCATTTGCTTGATCAATTTGATTAGGTTCTTATTTCTTGATTTGGCTAGACAATCCCCCTATAGGTAGTAATTCAAGGAGGTATTCAGGAAGATATCATTCCTTAAAGCAAACTAAAAAATATTTGATCCAAGGAATGCTTTTGTATTATTAGATATGACTATGTATGGGGAAATGAATTTGGTGACAATGTCCTCCAAGAAATTGAGCACAGCTCTCTTTGTTGCCTCTTTTAATGATATTGCCTCACTCCATTTGCTGAAGTAATATGTAGCTGTTAGGATCCATTTGTGACCTACACTTGAAATGGGGTTAATCATTTTGATGAAATCCAAACCCCACTAGGCAAATGACTCCTCTAATTGGATTGACTTTAGGGGAAGGGCAGCATTTCTTCTTTTGCCAGTGTAGAATTGGCATTGTTGGCATTGCTTGACCATCTTGTGACAATCTGAGAAGATGGATGGCCAATAGTAGCTGACACAAATTACCTTTGTCATTGTAGTTCTTGCTAATAAATGCCCACCAGATATGCCATAATGGAATTTAGATAGGATCTTGTCAGCCTCTTCCATCTCTATGCATCTTGAATATATACCATTGAAGTTTCTCCTAAAGAGGGCACTATTGATTATAGCAAAGTTGGATTCTTGAAGCTTGTAGAACCTTCTTTTGAAGGAGGCAGTTGACTGGGATGCCTCCCCATCTCCATTAAGCACATTCTGTCTTGGATCCTTGACCCAAATTTTTTCTATTCATTAATCAGGATCACTTTGGCCCTTGGCTCTTCTTTTATCACATAGTCTTGAATTTTAGCTAGATGTTCGCACAACGCCCTTCCTCAAACTAGTTTGGTTGGCCTTACTTCAATATCATACTCTAGGATTTTACTGATCTAGTTGGCTCTTTTCTCAGTGATTTCCCCTTCAATTATGTACTCTCGAATACTTGGGTGAGCATAGACGATATATTTATTTCATGACACCAAATGCCTAAACTTATTTAGTCCTTTGACAAGAGCATAAGATTTTTTTTGAGAAAGTTATACCTTGTCTCATGATCCTTTATGGTTTGAGAGTTAAAGGCCATGGGCTGCTCTCCTTTTCCTATATCATCCTTTTGTGTCAACAGACTGCCACACTATGGTATCCTCCATACACATACATTATGAAATCCTTTAAGAAATTAGGGTTGACTAAGATAGGTGTAGATGATATTACTTGCTTGATTCTTTCAAATGCTTGCCTTCCTTCAAGGTTCCATTTAAAATCCTTGCCTTTCCTAAGTATCAAAGTGATAGGATGAACCAATCTATTTTTTTTTAAATGAATCTACCAATGAAGTTAATCTTCCCTAAGAAAGATTGGACTTCCTTCTTCTTTACAGGTAGAGGTTGCTCTACAATGGCCTTGATCCTATTTGGATCTATGGAGATTCCTTCTTTGGAGACTATATGCCCTAGGAGTTTTCCTTGAGGTACCCCAAAAAAACATTTTTAGGCTTAGAAATATCTCAACCTCTTTGCATCTTTGAAAAAAATTCTCAAGGTGATCGAAATGATCTTTTGATTTTGAGAACACCATAAGATCATCTAAGTAAACAAGGATGATTTTGTTGATTAACTCATGGAATGTGATATCCATAGCATGTTGGAAGGTTGCACCTACGTTTGAAAGGCAAAAAGACATCTTCACATAAGCTAATGTGCCCCACTTGGTGGTAAAGTCAATTTTATACTAGTCCTCCTGCTTGAGCCATGCCTAGTTGTAATCAGAGAAACCATCAAGAAACGAGAATCCCTCTACTCCTGCTATTGTCTATAGAATCTGCTCCATTAAAGGGAGCGGATAGTAGTCCTTTAGGAATGCCCTTTTGAGGTCTCAAAAGTTGACACAGAGCCTTATTTCACCATTCCTTTTCCTTACTAGGACTAGATTTGACACCCACATTGAGTGTTTAATTGGGAAGATAATCTTTGAATCAATCAACTTGTTGAGTTCCTACTTCATAATAGGCTTGATTTTTTGGGTTCACTAGTCTCTAGCTTATTTTGAATTGGATTTGACTCAAGCATTAGCTCCATGGTGTGCTGGACAATTCCTCTATCATAGCCTCAGAGGTCTTCATAGCTCCATGCTATCACTTTTTCATATTTATTACAGAAGTATATTAGTCTATCCCTTTAGACCTGAGTGGTAACCTTTCCCACTTTAACCTTTCTTCTGGCACTAACCTCAAGCTTGACATAGTCTTCCTTGTCAACAAAAAAGTTTCTTTTTTCTCTTCTGGAATCATTTGAGTTGAATAGATTCTGAAGAGTTATGAGGCTTCTCAAGAGTTTATTTGAATTTAGTTGCATAATTTGATCCTCAGAAGCCTCTTCTATCTTGGGATGTAGTTGGTCCACAAATTCTCTTGAATGTTGAAGGAATAGGGCAATTTGAGCATCACTCTTGAATATTTTCCAATGATTTCTGCTATCAGGTATTGCGGGTTTGATAATCAATTTGACCACATTTTCATTTCTAAGAAGGTCTTTTGTTGGATCAAATTGTGATCCAATTTGAGCCATTCTGTTTGCTTCGATATTTTTTTCTCTTGGGACTACTTCCACATTTAGTGCCTCAAATCCTTGTAAAATATCCCATACCCTATGGTGGTATGACCTCATCTTGATGTTCTTGGCTATAGATATACCTCTCACGTATTTGATGACTAGCTCTGAGTCACCAAACACTCACAACTACTTGATTTTCAATTTCTCTGCTAGCAGGAGGTCATGTATCAGGGCCTTGTATTTAACCTCATTATTGGTACAAATGAACTAGAAGTTGAGAGATTTAAGAATTTTCTTTCCCTTGGATGAAAGGAGACATAGGCCTACTCCAGAGCCATTTGCACATCTCGATCCATCAAAGTACAACTTCCATAGTTGTGCGATCTTGTCAAAATTATGTACTGATTCTTGAGATAAGATGGTTACCTCTGGTATTATTTTCTCTTTATCATAAATCACATACGTTCCTAACCCTATGGAGTCAAAGTTTTCATACGAGTCGGTCTGCATGGACTCAAACAAACGTGCTTCCTCCTCATTAGTCTGGCCATTCTCTCTAACCCCTTGCTCTAGGAACTATTGATACAACTGTTAGTCATATTAATAGAGATAAAAAATCATACAACAAACCTTTATCCTCTTGAAAGATATGACAAATTCAGGATGAATTTGTGATCCCAAGTCTTCGATAGTTAGTACATAACCTTCTAATAATCACTTAGTGGTTTGATGTGAATTTGTTGTTAATCATTCAGGGGCCTTACACATGAACTTCAATGTAATCTGTATCTGGATATGTGAATATTTGCTCTGCTTCAACTGCTCTACATGAATCTCAACAAATTATGTTAAATCCTACAATCTTTAACTAGGATATATAGATATTTATTCTAAGTTTGATCAATTCTTTTGATCTTCACTTTGATTAAGATTGTTCATGATCATTTGTGTAACTTTGATTAGTTCTTCTGAGTTTACTTAAATTTGAACTAATCTTCACTTAATTTTACTTCTGTACCTTAAATTCTTCTAAATATTATGCCTATAAGCTGATATTTCCATGTTTTTTTTTATTTCCAAGTATTTGCATGATATTTTTAATCTTACATGCAATTTTCTCAAATATGCATAGGATGATCAATTATCTATGGATTTCTGCATATTTACTATGTTCTGCTTATCATTTATCATTATTTTGTAGTTGATGATGATGATTGATGAAATTTAAAAGAAATGAACTGAAATTCTAAAATTATTTGAAATGAGAGAGTTTCAACCATTGATCCATATGCACAATTCAATACTTCATGAAAAGAGATGGAATCAAACCATGCTTCGCTAGGATATTCCACAACTACACACAATTGATGCTAATCTTCAAGGGAATTGGATAACAACAACATTTACAAATTTAAATGCACCTCAGAGAGCACAACACTCCATAGTGACATGTCTAGATATCATCCACAAAATATTACTTAAGATTTATGATTAATTTGTGCTACGTCAGAAAATGTCCCCTTGGGGGCTTTTCCCTCTTAAGGTTTAGCTCTTGGGTCCTATTTATGCATTTAGAGCATTTTTCATGTTAGTTTGACTTCCTAATGAGAAAACCCTAAAGTTCCATGGCAATTTGGACTTAGGGGATGCACTTGTGACAAACCTTGCCTAAAATAGTGGGGTGGACTTGGGCACCTGTGCCCTAGTCTTGCCCTATTTTAGGTTAGTCCTAATTTCAAAGTGTTGGTTTGTGAATGTTATTTAGGTCCTATGCCGACATGGTAAGTTTCAATTACGAAATTCTTGGTGGGAATGTTTGTAGTTGCATATATAAGGATGTTTAGGCATTCATTTGTAAACTAAATGGATATTGTGAACTTGTGGCTTATGTTAAGGCGATTCAATGCATTCATTGTGTGTTGCAGAGTAGAATTTGTGTTGTTATTTTGTTTGTATTTTCAGATTTGGTATCCATCTCCTCATGGCATGAAGAGCTTCTTCCTTCCATGAGATCTTCATTACAAGGTGATATCAATTGTGTTTTCAATCATTTATCATTTGGATTTTGCCTCTATCCTATAGGGATTTGCACTCTTTCTCTGACAATGGTGTTTGGAAGACTTGAATGTCTCTCCGGGGCTTGACTGAGGTAAGCCTCTAAACACCACAACCCCCAACCCACTCCTTGTGATTGCAGGTTACAGGTGTTACATCTAGAAGAAGTGGAGTTGTAGGGAAGGTCAGCAGGCATCAAGGATTTAGGATTTGGAAAGAAGCTGGACATTGGAGCTTTTCCTGGACTCGGGCACTAGTCCCTATATCCTTCACAGTTGAATTCCCGAAAATAGAAGTTACAGTGCAGATTAGTGTCAGAAGGAGATCAGGATTCTGTAAAGAAATTAGTACCTTGGGCTCGGGCACCCGCTCATTAGTCCCCAACTTTTTCACTTCCCGAACTTTAAAATTTGGTACACATTTGATTATCATTTAGCATCTTTGTGTGCAAGCATTTTCTGTGATTTGTCTGTTTACTTCTAAATTCGCATAATTAGGGGTTTGAGCATAATTGGGCATAACTGAACAAAAAATCTATAAAATTCCAATTTTCCCTACATTCCAAGTGACTGTAGGCCTGATAGTAGATTTCCTACTCGATCTAAAGTCCTTGAATGTTTAAGGTGAAAGGAGGACTCACATAAACCATCAAATTAAACCCTCTTACAAATTTTACCTTAAACATTTTGGTGAACCCATGTTTTTAATGAATTTGGCACCTTTTTGAGTGTTTTTCTTCATATTTAAATTCATTTCATTCATTCATTTCATTGTTCATCTTATTGCATTCAAAAAATTACAAAAAAATTGCAATCTAGGGTTTGCATTTTCATAAAGTTTTCATCAATTGATTTGAATTTCATTAAAATCATGATTTTTGCATCAAACCCGAGCTAAATTACAGAAAAATACAAAATTACAATCACTTGTATTGTATTTTCATTATATAATTGCTAGGGTTTTGTTGGAAATTTTGAATTTTGAATTTTTCATATAACTTAGTAAATTCAAAAACTAGGGTTTGTAGGTAAAATCTTGTTTCAAATTTTTCTACTGATCGTAGACACTCATTCAAATTTAAATTTTTTTGTAGTGTTGCATTTTAGTGTAAGTTTTCATTTAGATTTAAAAAATATGCATTTTTACATAGAACATTTCAACAAAAAAAACTAGCATTTTTCATTAGATTTGCACTTGCATTTTGCATTGTAGGGTTTGAAAATCATTTTAAGATATGAGTGGAATAAATTATTCATCATAAATCAGAGTACAAAACATTCATATAACATTTTGCATTCATTTGGACTAAGACCTCATGCCTAGGGTTTGAAAACCTAGATTTTTCACTAGATTTGGCCTTATCAACTCTCTAGATTTACATCATAGGCATGTTGTGAAGAATATTTTTGCACTAATTGGCTGTTATCAGGGTTATTATCTTCTTCCACTCCTCAAATTCTTTACAACACCTCTTTATCGGCCTCTTACAATGAAAATTTGGTGAAAAATTGCATATTTTAGCTATATTTTGCCTAGGGTTTGATCTTGAGTTGCACTATAAGTGTGTTGTGTCAGATTTTTTGGAATTAGGTGGATTTTAGTACTATTATTTTTTCATTTCCATCATCATTTTCCTCACAACGCCCTTTTTCATACTCGTTTGCATTGAAATTTGGTGAAAAATTGCATATTTTGCCTATATTTGACCTAGGGTTTGACCTAGAATTGCACTCCAAGCGTGTTGCGAAATATTTTATGGCTTTAGGTGACTAATATTACTGATATAATCTTCTTCATCTCCTAAAATTCCTTACAACACCCCTTTTGTTGGGTCTTTGCATTGAAAAGTTGTGAAAAATTACATATTTTAGTGTATTTTCATTAGGTTTTGACTAGTCATCATCTTAGGTTTGCACCAAAAGTGTGTTGTGAAGGATATTATGGCCTTATTGGAATTATATCAGACATATTATTTTCTATCCTTGATCAATTTCCTTACAACACCTTTTCTTTCACTTAGTTGCATTGAAAAAAGTCAAAAAAATCAAGCATTTTAGGTCATTTTACACATAGTTTTGCACTTGTCTTTGGCATCAATTTTGAAAAGCTTTTAAATCTGATCTTACATTTCTTTGAAAAATTAAACACATGGCTTCTAATCTCAAAAATAAAAATAGGTTCCCTCTTAGTCCTTACATGAAAAGAAAGGATCTTGAACCTGAAATTGTGTTTACACCTCATGATAGAACAATTGGAGACACTGAAGGACCTCTCTATATCACTATGAAGATAATGGGAAATCTTGTGGATGGAACCCTTATTGATCCTAATTGCATGAATAATGTCACCACGGAAGAGTTCCTCTTTTCACATCAATTAATGCAAGACTCTTATGACCCTTCGGATATGATGATTAAGACACATAAGGGAACCTTTGTGAACACTTCTGGGAAGATATCTTTGTTGGTCATCGTATTTGAGAAACATGTAGAACAATGGTTTGATGTTGTCCCCGTTTCTGACCTCTTTTGCATAAAATTGGGACATCCTTGGTTAAAGGCTATGAAAGCTATCCCTTCAACAATTCATAACTGTATGAAATTTCCTTTGAATGGACAAGTGCATACTATCCCTCACAACAAGTATAAACCTTTGGTTACAAGACAACATTTTACACTGGATTACTTTTGGAAATTTTTTGAAAAGGAACTGGAGCCACGGAGAAACTTTAATTTCTTAAGCTATAGAAATTACAAAACAAAATTATTACATCAAGTGGCTGGTCCTTCTTTGCAAGAAACAACAAGAGACGAACAACCCGCATTTGAAGAGAATCCTAGACCAAAAGAGAAATGACCCTATGTTGAGGTTCGTCCCCCATCATCCTTACAAGGATTGGGAGGTAGTTGTCGACAACAAAATATTCCACCTAGACAGATAAGATTTGATCCTGGTGCTTCCTCCTCTAAAACACAAAAACCTATGAAAGAGAAAAACACTATCTTACAAGAGATAAGTGGTAAGACAAAAAGAAATAGACAAGAAAGAGAAAGGAGGAGGAGATGACAAGAATATGCCCAATGAATTGCATCTCAGCAAGAAAACATCTCACCAAACATTGAACCAAACCAAGAATATCTTAAGAATGGACAACTTGAAAACAAGAACAAGAGTTGGGCTATGGTACCTTATGTCCCACTTTCCTCTAACATTCGAGAGTGGGAAAATGACGATGATTTGCTTGATGACAACACTTAGTTCAATGACCATACCAGGTAGGTATCTCTAACCCTTTATCTCTCATGAAGTGTTTCCCCCGTGATCTGTTCTATGTTGTTTAGGCCTCCTAGGATGACCCTTGATTCTCTTTTAAGGTTCAGGATACCAGGAGACTGCTTCTGTTGTGACCTTCTATTTGTATCATAATTCTTATATATTGCTTCTCCTCTATTTTCACTATTGTGTGTTGTGTCTTACGGACATAGCATCATGGTTGGTGACTCTGGGGCACCCTCCTACGTGACTGTCCCTAAGGCACTTGTTTCTTCTCTCTCTATTTATTGTTTTCCTTCCTCTAGTGTTTCTACCTAGCGAGCAGATGATAAAAAACATATTATATTGATGAGGACCTAGCATCCCTTTAGTGAGAAATAAAAAATTGGACTTAGTTCTTATATGACGATGGGGTTGATATATATTATCCGATGCTTGGCTAGTAGAATCACTCCATGCACTTTGTTGTGTGATGTTAATGATGTCTTATCTCACTTACAAACCTTAACAATACCATTGCTCCGTGCAGTTTGTTTGTCTTTGAATCTCACCTTGGTGACACTCAGTTTTGAGATTTTTGTGATATAGTCCCACGGTTATCCTTGATCTTTGAATTCGTAGTATGACCTTGGATCCTTGTATTATTGATCATATGCATTGATGTTGTTGTTTATCATGATTATTTGGACACTAACACTTTTCCTGCAGGGATGTGTTTGTGGGAACATTTAGCGATCGTAAAGTACATGTCACCTCCGAGGGGCATGGGCTTTCTGAGAGCTCGTGTTCCCTTGTGTGTTTTCTTCCTATCTTAACGTGCTTGATATTGATACCTGATATCAACCACCTTAAGGTGGGGGCATATATAAGGTAAGTTATATGTTGTATATGTTAGCAATGTGCTTATTCTTAGGTGCAGTCTTAGAGACTAGTGGCGATGAGTCCCTCCTGCACTCTGAGATTTGTTAGAAATCAACTTGTAATCATTTAAGCCTTCTACAAAGGTGGGGATATCACATCCCTTTTCTATCTTAAGCCCTCATCACGAAGTAGGGATGGTGTATTTCTCAAAGAAAGTGCACATCCTGTCATTTTCAAAAGTCCTCATCGCGAGGTGGGGAGCGGTTCTGTGACTAACTCTACCCTTAAGCGTGTCTTCAGTGATTGTTGTGGTGAAGCACAATCATCAGTGTGTGCCTATAATGTGCCTAAGATGGTGTTAAACCTAGAAATAGGAACACTCCATTGCTTGTTTGCCGTGTTTTCTTAGTGTCTTCCAAGTGCGTGTATTGCGTGTTTGTTCCCAAGCATAGTTTAAAGACCAGTGGTGATGAGTCCCTCCTATGCTTTGGGATTTGGATGGCATACTTGTTTTGTTTAGCATGTATTGTGTGTGTGTTGCCCCATATGTAGTTTAAAGACTGGTGGTGATGAGTCCCTCTTGCATTATGGGTGGTGTGTTTACTTTCCTGTACTTGTTATCACCCAGATTTGCACCCTTCGCATGCAGCTATGACACCTCATGCAATCTGGAGTAACATTGGAATGATCTTGAAGTGTGGGACCTTGCGTTATGAGATCAGGCCTCCAGAGAAGGTTGGTTCCTTGCTCCAAGCCTATTACTTAGAGTGATGATACTAAATCTAGTGCTAAAAGCTTGTAGGGGAAAGAGTTAGAAGGAGAGCTGAAGGGAAAAGAGGTGATACACCAGATTTAGTGAGAGATGGTGGATAAGGTATGGGCATAGCAATGATTCTTTCGCTGCTGAGGGGGATTCACACAGGTTTAAGGCTGGTTTGAGGCTTCGGTATGAAGGTTAAACATGTAGAGGGGCTGCTTTACCCACAGAGAAGGCTAAAACTTCAAATGAGACACAGAAATTTAGAGATAAAAGAGGCAAAAATCAGCATCTATTAATCATGAAGGCCCAGAAAACTGTTACAATGCAGAACATTTCATAATAGAATTACACCCATTTAGCTAATTGCACTCATTGGTGGGTAAAGGAAGACATCAGAGGCTAGATTTAGGCACAGTGAGTCACATTCCTTTATCCTTGTAGTTACACTAAAATGGACTGACTACAAAATTTTGGCAGCATAATAGCCCCCAAAAATACCATCTCCCCTCAAAAGAGATTTTACATGCCTTATATAGGCCAAATTCATGCCAGAAGAGCGTGGAGTCCCAGAAATGTAGAAACGAGGCCATAAATGCCAGCAGCAGAAGAGTATGGGCAGAGACATGGCGAAGGGACAGGGGCCATGCCTCTACCATGCCAAAACACGGAAAACCTCAGCCAGAACACAAGAAAGGATGGGGGATGGAGAAAGAGCCTCCAAAGTCATCGCTCGTCATACAGGAAAGGGGCCTGAAGGGCAGGGAGCCCATGCGCCATGAATGCACCTGCAGAACTTCACCAACTTGAGCTACCGTGAGGAGAAAACCCCCCCAAAACCTCAAGACGGCCGCTAAAACGTCCAATCGGCCAAACTATGCAAAGCCAGATCCAGAAAATGAAAATCAGAAAATCCCCCCAAAAACCTGCTCAAATGAAAGAGGAGGCAAAAACATGCACTCTTGCCTCTTACAGCATGTCAAAATTTTCCAAAATGAAGGAGATATAGGTGGTCAAACTTTTGGTCAACTGCCTGTATATATCGCTTTTGCATTTCTGTGTATATCATTGCATCTTGGTGCCTGAATCGGCATTCAAAAACTCATCCTGCAACTCCTTCTACACACACATGGCACTTTGCATATTAGGCCCTGTACATCCCTTTGTACATGCAATTTCCCCTTGTATATGCGGGCCCCACCTCTTCGAAAATGCCCAGCATATATCTTTGTATCTGTTCCTTTGTATGTCAAAACATACAATCACCTTTTATACAAAGTGGACCCCAAAAAGACCATCAGCTGCATTTCATTGTTCTGCCAGGTCCGGCTTTTATATTTTCTCCTTGTACATTCCTTTGTATATGCAAATATACAAACACCTATACATACAAGGCGGACCTGAAACCTTTATGTGCCGAACTTGATCTTCGATTGAAATCTGCCTTGTATATATCATTGCATCTTTGACTTGTATATCGCAATATACAAGCGCCGTATACATACAAGTCAGACCCCAAATGACCTTTAAGTATATTTGATTACCTGTCGGGTCCGGCTTGCATCTCCTCTCTTTGTATTTTTTCTTGTATATCGCAATGCATATACAAGCATACAATCGCATATACAAAGCACTACGGATGTGAAAAAACATTGGCTACGTTTGAAACTGCCTTGAAATCTGCCTTGCATCTTCCGCTTGTATATCGCGATGTACATGCAAATATACAAGTCGCGGACTCGAAACTCTTCATGAAACCATTTAAAAATGCATTCGGGTCTGGCTTGTATGTTAACTCTTGTATCTTTGGTTGTATATGCAAATATACAACCGCATATACAAACCACTGTAGCACCTATTGAATGTACATACACTGCCCTTAGCCTTTGCATATCTTGACTTGCATGTTTACTTGTATATCACCGATATACAAAAGCTCTTGTATATGGTGGACCCCACCTTCTGCACATTCGGCCATGTATATCTCCTTGCATATTCGATTGTATGTGGAAGACATACAAACCTCCTTGCATCTACGTGGGCCCCACCGCATGTATCTTGGCAACATACAAATGCCTTTGTATATTTCTTTGCAGCAACCTTTGTATGTTTCCTGTGGCACTGTAGCAAATGTACATTGGGATCTTGTATGTCAATTATGCAACACAATATACAAACTGCCAGACATACAAACAGGGAATCCTTGGGGAATATTCCCACAATGTATCTTTTCATTGTATATTTCCTTTTGTATATTGCGAACATACAACTGCGGAATATTCCTGGAAATCTATGAAAGATTCCCGAAATGTATATGCATTTCCTTGGCCTGATATACATTCAAAAAATGTATATAACATAATTTTTTCATTATTTCCGAAGGCCGATGGAGATTTTCAAGCCTGCCAAATGCATATTTGAACTATATGTTTGACCAAACTTTGACCATGGATAACTTCTTCATTTGGCCGAATTTCAGGGTACTGTAAAAAGCAAACCTGCCTATTTTTTCAAGCTCTTTCCAATGGTAAGGTTCTTTAGGCAAGGTTCATTAGGAAATTTGGCATTTTGCTTTATAGGGACCTTTTCAAAGGATTTTCAGGGAAAATATCAGGTTGACTATTTGGCTCTGAGCAGAGGGAAAAATAGGATAACAGTACTTGCATCTGCATTTCATATATGAAAATGAAAAAGAAAAAAGAAAATCATTATTGTTTTCTCTGCATTCACTATTTTCAATGTTGTATTCTTCATGTTTTACATGACTGTAACAGTCTTCTCCGTGTTTTGCGTGCCTGTTACTATCTTCTCTTTGATTGGCGTGTCTTCTCTGTGCTTGGCATGTTTGTTGTGTTTGTTGACCATATTTTAATGCATGTATTGGCCTTGCGTTTATACATACATTAAAGTGGGGGCTAAATGTTATGTCAGAAAATGTCCCCTTGGGGGCTTTTCCCTCTTAAGATTTAGCTCCCAAGTCTTGTTTATGCATTTAGAGCATTTTTCATGTTAGTTTGACTTTCTAGTGAGAAAACCCTGAAGTTCCATGGAAATTTGGACTCAAGGGATGCACTTGTGACAAACCCTACCTAAAATAGGGGGGGTGGACTTGGGCACATGTGCCCTAGTCCTGCCCTATTTTAGGTCAGGCCTAATTTCAAAGTGTCAGTTTGTGACCGTTATTTAGGTCCTATGCCGACACGGTAAGTTTCAATTACGAAATTCTTGGCGGGAATGTTTGTAGTTGCATATATAAGCATGTTTAGGCATTCATTTGTAAACTAGATGGATATTGCGAACTTGTGGCTTATGTTAAGGTGATTCAAGGCATTAATTGTGTGTTGCAGAGTAGAATTTGTGTTGTTATTGTGTTTGTATTTGCAAATTTGGCATCCATCTCCTCATGGCATGAAGAGCTTCTTCCTTCCATGAGATCTTCACTACAAGGTAATATCAATTATGTTTTCAATCATTTATCATTTGTATTTGCCTCTATCCCATAGGGATATGCACTCTTTCTCTGACAACGGTGTTCGAAAGACTTGAATGTCTCTCTAGGGCTTGACTGAGGTTAGCCTCTAAACACCACAACCCCCAACCCACTCCTTGTGATTGTAGGTTATAGGTGTCGCATCTAGAAGAAATGGAATTGCAGGGAAGGTCAGCAGTCATCAAGGATTCAGGATCTAGAAAGAAGCTGGACACTGGAGGTTTTACTAGACTCGAGCACTAGTCCCTGTGTCCTTCGCAGTTGAATTCCCAAAAATGGAAGTTACAGTGCAGATCAGTGTCGGAAGGAGATCAAGATTCCATAAGGAAATTGGTACCTTGGACTTGGGCACCCGCTCATTAGTCCTTGACTGTTCCACTTCCCAAACTTCAAAATCTGGTATACATTTGATTATCATTTAACATCTCTGTGTGTGATCGTTTTCCGTGATTTGTCCGTTTGCTTGTGAATTTGCATAATTAGGGTTTTGAGCATAATTGGGCATAATTGAACAACAAATCTATACAATTCTAATTTTCCCTACATTCTAAGTGACTGCAGGCCTGATAGTAGATTTCCTACTCAACCTAAAGTCCTTGAATGTTTAAGGTTAAAGGAGGACTCACATAAACCATCAAATCAAACCCTTACAAATTTTACCTTAAACAATTTGTAACCTGGATCTCTATTTCATTCAGTATTCAAATGTATGCATATTTACAATTGGTCTCAAGGGAGAACCATGGGGAAACACTAAGTCACAAAAGTATACATAGTGCTCACAAAGCTCAACAATTATCTCTCAATTAAGCTCCTAATAATTACAAAATGGTAATCCATCTCTTTTTATAGACAGGATAGGATGCGGTTACAACAGATCCAATGATCTAACGGTCAAGATGAAATGTGGCACATGATTGCTAGTTGGCAATCAATCTGGTGGAACACAACTGACATTGTATAATGTTCTTGGAATCTTTGACCTTGTCAATATGACCTCTTCATTCTGTATTCCATCTGATTCCTCATCCGTGGACGGTTCCTTTGTTACTCTGCATCTGACGCCTTGGACAAGCTCATATGCCTGGATGGCCTTATCTATTTTTTCTCTATCCTATACCTTAGCCTTTTCAGCAGCATGCTCTTGCACCTTTAACTGTTCTTGGAGAGCTACCCACTTATTAGTCTGGCTATCTAGTTCCTCATTATATGTTTCTATCTTAGCCTTCATCTACATGGCCTTGTCATTGGTATCCTTAGAAAAGTGCTGAATATGATCCTCTGCTACTAGACTAAAGTTATCTCTGAATGCTCTGGTAGCAAAATCTTCATCTTGATTTTCAAATTTTCCTTCTACTTCACCCTTAAGAGCCTCTAAAATCCCTATTTCCTCTACCAAGAGTTCATGTGCCTTGACATTGATATCTACAGTCTTAGCATTACATCATTTCAATATGTCCACCTCAAACCTTATGTCTTCAAACCAATTATCCAACTGTGGTAATGTTTGGGGTGTCAGGATCTTCTTTGCCATGAGGGTGCCAACATCTGCCATCCTTATATCCTTGAGTTTAGTCAAATTTTGACCACTCTTTATTAACCTTTGGCCAACCTCTTTCTTTAGCTTGTCTGCTTTATCCTTTAGGTTGCTGAGCATATCCCAATTGGATAGTGAGGTCTTTATTACCTATTCTCCTTCACTTAATAGTTTGGTAAACCATTTATCCATCACCTGAGCATGATGTTTCTGGACATCCAATGCTTCTATCTCCTATTGAGATACTAATGTCAGTGATGTGGAGGCTATGATAGGCACATTTGTTGGTGCCACTAGTCCCTTAATAAAGGCCTACATTTGAGCAATTTGCTCTTTGTACTCCTGATTCTTGGCCTTGGCTTTATTTATTCTTGCCACTAGTGCATCTATACTTTCTTTTGCTTCTTGACCCTCTTGTTCGGTAGTAGTATGCCCTAGGTCCACAATGGTTACCTAGAACTCATTGACACCTATTTCTCCCTTTGCTTTCTCGACTATTGGAACAACTATTTGAGTTGTCCTTTTACCGGTAGTGGGATCATGCTTTATTACTAAGGTATCCCTTTCTCTTCTTTTGGGCTTGGTTCCCTCAAGAGAAAATAATGAGGAAATGTCAAAATTAGATGAATAAAAAATGGGAGATAGATTTACCTCATGTGCTAGCTAATGCAGCACATTGGAAATTGGCCCTTGTTGGCTAGTCTGCTCAATGTGAGCATCTTGTACTTCTACATTCTGATCTTCAGGAATTCCTAGATTGGCATTCTTCTATTGGTCTCCATCTACTGGAACCTCCTCATGTATTTGCTGCTGATTTTGATCCTTTGCAACATCTCCAGATGTCATATCCTGATCTTTGGATATCTCTTTTTTTGTCTCTTGACCAATAAGCACATTGGTCTGGACATCCTCATGTTGTTTGTTTGTATCCACATGCATATCTTGATGTGTCTCTACATTTTGATCTGGTGCATGCTAATCATTCTGAGGTTGAGGAGTGCTCATATCAGGTCCCTAGTGGCCAAGATCTTGGATATCCTGATGTATACTTTGGTCACCACCATCTACTGTCTTTTCTACCTCCTCATTAGTTTTACTCTATGGATCTTCATGTCCGGATGTTAACCTTTTTGTATTTTTTGGATCGTGGGATCTAGATGTGATCATTGGACCTATTTGTCCAGATGTCAATACTTGTTCTTTATCTTTTGCTTCAGCATGTCCTTCTTCACTATGCTGAACATTTTGCTATGGAGACATTTCTGTATGGACTTCCATGTCTACACTTGCATCATCATTATTAGTGTGCACTTCATCCATGGCTTTATCCTTTTCTTCATCTTCAGCCTCATCATATGCCAAGTCAATTACTGCTGGACTAGTGACCTTGCCTATCAACATATCCAACCCAATGTCCTTTGCCACTACCTCAGGATTTTCAACTTCATCCTCATCTCTGGTACCTTTTGACACTTGTGTCATACCTTGAAGAGTTAGTGCAGTGTTCTTGATCAAGCTCTCCATGGGACTAGATATCACCTCCCTGATCACATCATCATCTGTAAGATCAATGGTTTTATCTAATACCAGGGACAGATCATTCACCTTTTTTTTCTCTTCCTCTCTAGCTTCTACATCATCTAGGAAATCTACCCAATAATTCTCCAAGTGCACTTGGTGTATCAACTTCCTACTCAAAAACCTCTCCATTCTATGATAGGGATCATAATATCTAGCTAGGGAGAATGGTTGTAATTGAAGCATACACAACTCTGCTTCTGAATGTTTAGCACACTCAATGGATGGGCATATATACCATCCAAAAAGTAAAGGAAAATTGACATTACCTTTTTGGTTCTTGGCCATATACACCTCATATGAGGGTATAATATGTCTGGTCAGTTCCAATAATATGATCTTATCCATGGGATACCTTGGCAACATGAAGGGTTACCCATTTAATCCTTCCATCTGAATATACGTGAATTTTGGGAACTGGATAAACCAGGTTCCATTTCTTGTGACCATTGCTTGAACTTTAGAGCTTAGCCTCTTTGCTCTATCATTGTCCATCAATCAGACCAAATGCATGATGAAACACTCATTAACCCTCCTATAATGCTAAGTGGAGGCCTTCCTTGTGAGTTGGGGATAATGATCCCATATGTTCACATCTCTTGGATTTCTGCCTACTCTGCCTACCATCTACAAGCTAGAGAACGTTGACTATGCAGCACATGCATATATAACATATGAATTCATATAAAATAGACACTTCTTGCCTCCAAATATCGTCATGTTCTCATCTAAGTTATCACTGATGAAGGATGCCCACTAAATATAGGTGTCTTTTGTCTCCACCATCCTTATCAATCCATGCATCCAAGGCTCAAAACTTCTAGCATCAGTCTTCCCCCTCATCCGGCTCAACATCACCATCATTTATTGAACATCTGGAGTGAAATCAAACTTATACAAATTAACTGGCAATTTGGATGCTACCTTGACATTATTGCCCTGTGCTCTCCAGATTGAGAATATTATCTTCTTACAATCAGTAGTGTTGCTCTTATATTGTTTTTCCAGGTCCTCAAGATTTATCTTGAAAAGGTTAGGACCTATAGGCAAATGGAATGACTTTGTAATTCCTTTCATAGAGAAATCCACATATACCCTACCATCTTTCTCTACCCTTCTGATCTCCTTATTGTAATTTTTTGCACGTGCCACTATCAATTCAATAATGTTTTCCGCATATGGGAATCCTCTTGCATGTCACATCCCAGAATTGTATATCTTTTGTATAATTGGATGTCTGCTACCTTGAATAGATCTTGCTATCCATTAATTCACATCAGTGTTACCTATGTGAGTATCACCTATTTTCCCAAAGCGGAAACCTATGCCTCCTAGCGATGCAAACATGGTGGTCTTGAATTCTGCTTCATTCTTGAGCTTCCTTGGCTCTATCGTATCTTGCAATAACAGATATGTGTGTCTCAAAATGCATTTCACATTATGGGCTTCATGTCAATTTTATCAATATCCTCACATTTCATCATTTACAGAGCACAATGCATGCATATGTAGCTAAGATTTACCCTAGTTGCCAAATTTACCTTTTACTATGTTACCATAAATGACGAAAGTAGGGTTTCACCATTACATACTTTTTTACTAGGTTTAAACCTGATTAAAGATGTCTAGATGTGCACTATATACTCTAGGATCACTATTTACTATACACCATTCAATATGCACATCGTTCCGTTTGAGATGAGGGTTTCTGCAACAGTCGTCGTAATTTGTTGGAGCTCTGTAAATCTTCCTTATGAATGCTTAAGTGAGTTTAAAATGATCAAGATTTGCCTTTTATGCATTAAAATTACAAAATTAGGGCGTAATTAATGCTAAATTCATCAGGTATGGACATTTGTTTAAAGTTCCATAAGACCTCTACAGGTGGCGACCTTTACTTGAGATTTTTGAATGGCCAACGACCCCTTTTTGTGGTATTAATTACAAGGTTGGGATATAAATGAAGGTTTGGATATTTGAATAATATGCTTTACTTTTCAGAATATCTAGACATCCAGATGATATCATGTAAATGCTTGGTCAATGCTGACCAAGGAATGAGTATTGGGAGATGCTAAGGTATGAAGGTATTCACTTTTGATCTTAAATGTTTGGACATTAAGATGTCTACCTTTGAAAAGTCAAATCCATGCCACGTGGCATTGTCTAATTGGTTCATAACATGTCTTAATTTTATGTTCGTAATCATCAGGGATATGGATATTAAGAAATATCTAGATGTTAGGCTTTACGAAACATCCCTGGGTCTAATGTGTTGAGGACGTCAGGGTTTGAGGTGGTTGTTTCAGCTGGAGGAAAAAATGATGTCATAAGGATATTGGAAAAAGTCTAGACATTAAGTTAATGTCCGGAGGTTAAGAAATGTTAAATGTTCTATCCTTTTAATGTCTAGATGATGTCATCATCTTTTGTTATTTCTCTATGGCGAGATTAGATGATGTCATCAGGATATTGGGGTAAGGTCTGGATGTTAGATGTTTAAGCGTAATGTCCATAGTCTACATCTAGTTGAAAAGTCAACCAGGACACCTCATCAGGATGTTAACGAATGTTTGAACATTACATTAAGATCCAAATGTTAACTTAACATGCACACCTGCTATTATTTACACTAAGAGACTTTCTGCGTATGATGTTTAGCTGGTGCAATGTGTTAAGTTTGACATCCACACATTTGCGAATGTCTAGATATTTGGTTTTACTTAGCCAATTTGTGATTAGGACATTAAGTTAATATCTAGATGTTAGGATAATGTGAACATCCCTAAAGTCGTTTGACTAAACTTTGATTGGAAATAACTTCTTGGTTTTAGGGAATTTCCTGGCGCTTCAAAAGGATAACCTACTTAGAATTTTATTCTCTTTTGTTTGGCAGGATTCATGATGAGAAATTCTAACTTTGAAAATTTGATCTATATTTCAAGATCCTGACATGTCAAGGATAAAATCCTGACATATATCTACTACTAATTTTTACCAGACCACCCAAAGCAAAAGAAACAAACAAGCCAAGAAAAAGTAGAAAAAGTTGGGTCTTTGTTTTGCTAAGGCAAAATGGGGTGTGTTGTGTAACCACACAATAGGAACTTAGTATCATATCTCTCCTCCTTTGAAACCATAGTGTGTGCCATCTCCAAGTTTACCATCACTTCATGAGTGATGTGTTCTGCTTGGAGAGGTTCTGATAGGATCTTCATTTTAGAGCCATACTTATTTCTAAGGATGAGGTGGGACCAATCTAGAGAGAGGTATCCTCTTGTCTTAGTTATGAAATCCCTAGAAAGGCATATCCTGAAGAATGGTGGGATACCAATTATTACCACTTCATGTTGCACCGTGATATTTGGGAAAGCATACAATGTGGGAGGCAGAGCTTGACCCTGATCATTTGGACTTTCTTTCCATCCAACTAGATAATTCCTTTTTCATGGGTTCATACTCTATTTGAAGAACATCTACTATGCTTTTGGGCATCATAGTAGTGCTAGTGCTAGAGTCTATCATAGAATTATGCAATAATTTCTTGCCTATTATTATTGTTAGGTAAAATGGTGTAGGCTTGGCCTTACTCACCTTTGGTTTTGTGTTTGTGAGGGCAATGAGATGTTGATCTTGTGCAACCTTCTGAGGATGCATTGCTTTCTCTCTAACACTGGTAGCCACTTGATCTGCTGCAGGCGTGCTCTTTTTCTCTTCAAGGCCTTTTGAAGCAATGTCTCCTATTCTAGAATGGACAAGATGTCCCATAATGAAATGTTAGATGGTGCCTTCTTCAATTACTCTAGCACATTTAAAGGCCCAACTATTTGAGGTTTGGGGACGTAGCCCAAATACTTCTACTTCTTGACTTGGATATTCGACATTCCAAGATTCTACATTAGCATTCCTCGACTCTGAATTGGTATCCCATAATTAAATGTTTGAATGATAGGAGCAGTTAGATTATTTTGAGGAACCACCTCAAAGAAAACCATTGCCTCTAGGTTGTCCATCATCTTCTTCTTTGATCAAGTGAAATAATCAAATTGTACCTATGGAGGCTTGGAAGTAGAGGGATCATTTGCAAACATTATTTCCTCTTCTTTTATCTAGGAAAACAATGCATGCTCGGGACAATGTCTTCCTCTTGTTGAATGAAAATCCCTTGCATCTAAGCTATGAGAACAACATTTTGTACCCTAAGTGACTGATATGGAGATTGTCTAGTTTGGGCCTCAATATGGGAACTTTGTTACAAGTTTCCTTGCCTACAAGCTCTAGATGGATGAGGAGCATTGCAGGGGAAACACCATACATTCAAGTCATCTGCAATGTTGTTCTACCCTGGGACCATGTCTTGCATTGGGTTAGGAGGAATCTATTGTAATGGAGTAGGGATTGGCACAAGATACTATTAGGAGGGACCTGCCCCTTGAGAATTTTGGTATCTATTAGGTTGATACCGAGGTCTAGGATTTTAGTAGTTTTGGTAAGAGGGTCTTGGATATGAAGCTTGCTTCCTTTTGAGATTAATAATTTCATTTGAAAAACTCTGCAAGATACTTTTCATACCATCTATATTTGGGGCTACTTAGGGGGCCTGAGCAACAGTTATTGGCACTTTGGGAGAAGGGTATACATACATGGAAGTATAAGCCTAGTTTGTATTGGTGTGAGAGGTTCAACCTTAGGTGGCTCTTTTACTTCAATGATACATTAGGAAATATTGGCATGGGAGGTCTAGGAGGGAGCTTTCCAGTTTTTATTAGGTTATTTTCGACCCTTACTACCAAATCATAGGCATCTGGGAGCATTTTTCCTCTTAAGGATTGACTCATAACAACTATGTTTGAATTGAAAGCTTTAAGATAGAAGACAATAGACATACCTGGGGGTGGTCATGCCATCACTGGAATCCTTTGCCAGGTCTTGTGGAATCTAGCATTGAAGTTGATGACTGCTTCTTGTGGTGCCCACTTGATGGTTATCAGCTGCTGTAATGACAAGGATATGTCTCCCTTCTTGTTGAATATTTCAAAAAATAGATCTCCTAGCTCCAGTCCCATGATCCTATCGAATTTGACTAGAGAGACCTATACCAATCAAGCACTTTACATTTGAATGATGTTGCAAGTAGCCTTATGACATGAGATAACAATATAAAATAATGCACAAGGAACTCTTCTATCTCCCAAGAGATATTCCTATAGGAGCAATGGGGAAAACTTACCCACCACCCTATCATATTATGATCATCAAGAACAATAGATGTCTATACCACTAGATGAAAACCTTGAGCTTGTTATGTTGTAAAATGTCCCCTAGGACTTTTACCTCCTAAGTTTAGCTCTCGAGTCCCTTGTTTTGCATCTTGCATGTTCATTTTAACTCCTGGAACAAAATGACATGGAACCCATGTCAAATGGGGCTTGAGGGACATCTGTGAGCTTAATCCTACCCTAAAATAGGACCTAGGGGCTTGGGCACTCGCGCCCTAGTCTTGCCCTATTTAGGAAGGTCCCAAATTTGAATGTCAGTTATGTGACCATTAAACATGTCCCATGCCGACATATTATGTTTAAATTATGAAATTAAAGTGAGAATGCATATATAATCATGTTTAGGACTTCATTTGTAAACTAGATGGATAAGGCGAACTTGTAATCTTATGCTAAGGTGATTCAAGGTGTTCATTGTGCTACAGAGCAGTCTTGTGTTGTTATTGTGTTTGTATGTAGATTTTGGCTTCATCAACCCATCTCCTCATGGCATGGAAGAGCTTCATTCTTCCATGAGAGCCACACCTCCTAGATGATAACTATTTGTATTTGAATCAATTATTTATCATTTTGTTTTGCCTCTATCCCGCAGGGATACACACTCTTTATCAAATAACAGTGTTGAAAGGCTTGAATGCCATTCTAGGGCTTGACTAAGGCAAGCTCCTAAACACCACAACCCCCAATCACACTCCTTGTGATTGTAGGTTACAGGTATCAGATTTTGCAGAGTGGAGTTGCAGAGGAAGGTTGCAGAAGATAAGGATTTCGATTCCGATAGAAAGAAGCAGTTTGGTGCACTATCGAGGCTAGGGTGCTAGTCATAAAGCCCTCTAAGTTTACAAGAGTAGAAATCTACATGACAGTGATAATCAGCATTAGAAGAGGTCCTGACATCCTAAAGAACATCTTGCCTTGGGCTAGGGTGCTAGTCATGGTACCCTCCGCATCTACAGAGCCAGAAATTGACAGAATAGTGATCATCAATGTCTGAAGGAGTCCTAAACCCCCTGAATAAAAAATTGCATTGGGCTCAGGCTCTAGTCACAAAGCCCCTGACTATTATTTATCCCAAACTTCAAAAAATGGTTAGTAGCTAATCTCTACCTACTATCTTTGTGTGCAAGCATTTGTCGTAATTTATCCATTTGCTTATGATTTTACATAATTAGGGTTTTAAGCATAATCAAGAGCATTAAATTAATACATTAATCAACAATTTATGAATTTCCCTATCATTATAAGTGACCATCAACTTGTAGGTGAATTCTCTTGCAAAAGTTGTGATTCAACTCAGTTGAATGTCCTTGATGTTTGTAGTGAAAGGAGGATCTAGCTATTTACCCTCCCCCCTCTTTTCCTATAAAATATTTTGGTGAACCCATGTTTTATCTGAATTTTGCACCTTGATGAGTGTTGTACTTCGGATTTACATTCATTCATTTCATTATCATCTTATTGCATATGAAAATTTACAAAAAAAATTGAAAAAATTGAAAAAAATTTGGCATCCTAGGCTTGCATTTTTGCATAGTTTGTATTAATTTAATTGCATTTTATCTAATATCTGATTTTTACATCAGATATGATGTAAATTACAGTAGTGCATCATTCTATAATCATTTGCATTACATTTTCATGCTTTAAATTGTTAGATTTTGCTTGAAATTGTGCATTTTTCATATAACTAGTTTTTCAAAAACCTAGGGTTTGTGGTTAAAATCTTGTCTCGTATTTTAATACTCCTTTAAACACTCTTTTAGTTTCTGATTTTAGTGTTTCATCATAGCATGTTTTTGCATTTACATTTCAAATTTTGCATTTTCACATAGTCAATTTCAACAAAAACTAACATATTCACTCATTTTTGCTTAAAATTGCACTTACATTGAGAATTGTAGGATGTTAACAACATTTTTAGATTTGAGATGAGTTATTTAATATCATAAATCTTATTAGAATTCATTCATATATTATTTTGCATATTTGCATGCCTTAATTTCACAATTAGGGTTTAAATCCTTGCATTTTCACTAGATTTTGACATATCAGTCATCTAGCATTGCATGATAGGTGTGTTGTGAAAGATATTTCTGCATTATTAGACTGATAATAAGGTTATAATTTTCTTCCCCTCATCAATTTCCTTACAACACTTCATCTTTTAGTCATTTGCATTAAAAAAAGTGAACATCGTAGGTGCATAAACAAGCATAAATTTGTGTTGTTTCATTGCATTCAATCTAAATACATAAAATCATCAATTGGGCCTTGTTGTGTTGTACTCTTTTCCTCCTATCCATTGTGTTTGTTATGGACTTTGCGAGTCCTTTTATCCCTTTCCCTCAAACAAGTGCTTAGGAGTAAAATAGTCACACATCTAGGGTGTGTTAAGTATCTTATAACTTTGCATGTCTTGTCTTATTAGATCTTATTAGACATTGATGTTACAAGACATTTCATTATGGTATCTTCATCTCATTCTCTTTGGTATCTTTACATGCATATATCAAAAAATTTGAGAATTTCTACAAATTTCTTAATATGAATCCTCATGTTCTCACTTATTTACAAGCTATGTACCATAAGGATATATTTAAATGCTCTTCATTTGAAATCCTTGACTATGTATCTGATTTTGACAACTTCATATCTCTGATGAATACATACCCTTTGGTAGTAGAGGACTTAACAAAACACATTGAGAATGATGAGTGTGAAATTTATCTTAATGCTTTGGAATTAATAGAAAAAATATATGATGATGATGATTCCATAAGTTAACCTACTATTTAATAGGAAAAGAGGGAAGATGATGGGATTGATGGTCTAGATCCTCCTTTCACTACAAACATTCAAGGACATCCCACCAAGTTGAATCACAACTTTTTCAAGAGGATTCTCCTACAGGTGGGTGTGTCACTTGTAACACTATGGAAACTTAGAAATTATCAATTAATGTATTAATTTAATTCTCAAATTGCTCAAAACCCTAATTATGCAAAATCGTAAGCAAACTGATGAATTATGACAAATTCTCGCGGACCAAGATAGTAGATAGAGATTAGTTACTAACCATTTTTCAAATTTCATGATGTGGAATGTTTAGAGACATTGCCACTCGTGCCCTAGTCCAATGTAGTGTTTTCTTTAGGGGGTTCCGGACTCCTTACGACACTGATGATCACTATTCTATCTATTTATATCATGGAAGATGCAGAGGACACTAGAGCTCGCACCGTAGTCCAAGGCAGGATGTTTCTCAGGATGCCAAGACTTCTTCAGATGCTAATTATCACTATCATGGAGATTTCTGTGTTTGCAACATCGGAGGACACTTCCACGAGCGCCCTAGTCCCAAAAGTGCACCAGGCTGCTTCTTTCTGCCAGATCTGGAATCCTTATCTTCTACAACCTTCCTCTGTAACTCCACTCCATGAAACATGATACTTGTAACCTAAAATCACAAGGAGTGTGGTTGGGGGTTGTGGTGTTTAGGAGCTTGCCTCAGTCGAGCCCCAGAAGGACATTCAAGTCTTTGAACATCATTGTCAGATAAAGATTGCATATCCCTGTGGGATAGAGGCAAAAACAAATTGATAAATGATTCAAACATAAATAGATATCACCTCAGAGGTGTAGCTCGCATGTAGATGAAAATCCTTCAACACATGAGAAGATGAAGCTAAATCGACAATCACAAACATAACAACAATATTCTGCTCTGCAACAATGAATATCTTGAATGCTCTAAAATCATAAGTTCGTGAAAAGTTCATAATCATCTTCTAGTTTACAAATGAAACCCTAAACATTCCTATATATGCATTCTCACTTTAAATTTCATAATTCAAACTTAAGATGTCGGCAAGGGAACCTTCTAACAGTCACATAACCGACATTCAAATTTGGGACCTGCCTGAAATAGGGCAAGACTAGGGCGCGAGTGCCCAAGTCCTCAAGTCCTATTTTAGAGTAGGGGCAAATTCCACAATGTCCCTCAAGCCCCATTTGACATGGGTTTTAGTCCATTTTCTTCCAGGAGTTAAAATGAACATGCAAGATGCAAAACAAGGGACCTGAGAGCTAAACTTAGGAGGTAAAAGTCTTAGGGGGACATTTTATGACATAACATTTAGCCCCCACTTTAGTGTATGCATGAACACAAGGCCCATACATGCATTAAAGTATGGTCAAAACACAACAAACACGCCAGACACTTGAGGCTAATGAATATATAAAGATTTAGGAACTATTTCTAGCCCCCAGTCTCATGTAGACATTAGAAAAAACACATTACAGACACGCCAAACATAGTGAAGATAGTATCAGGCATGCAAAACATGGAGAAGGTAGTAACAAGCATGCAAGACATAGAGAAGACAATATTGAAGACATACAAAACACAATGGATACAGTGAATGCAATGATTATTTCTTTTTCATTTTCTCATATATATGAATGCAGATGCAAATGCATGGAAAGTAAAAATGCAACACACAACCCAAAATGTAGGAGGGGCATTTCACCATGCTCTTTGGACTACATATGGGGCAATAGACACACAATACAAATCTCAAAGTGTAGGGAGGGACTCATCGCCACATAGCTTTAGACTACACTTGAGAACAAACATGCCATACAAATCCCAAAGCATAGGAGGGCCATTTCGCCATGCTCTTTGGACTATATTTGGGAATAAACATGCCATACAAATCCAAAAGCATAGGAAGGGCATTTAGCCACGTTCTTTGGACTATACTTGGGAACAAACATGCGGAAGACACATGGAAAACATGAGCGCCGTATAGTATGCCAAAGACATACTATACGTCTAAAACATGATAAACAAGGCGATGGAAGGAACTTATTGCTAAGCCCCCACCATCTCAGGAACATTATAGGCACACCTAATGGTTGGGCTTATGCCACAACAATCACCAAAGACATGTTTAAAGGAGGATACACCAATCCTGTCTATTCGGAGGACTTTTGAAATAAAAAGGATGTGCACTAGCTCAAGTGATACACCATCTCCGCCTCCATAGAGAACTTTAAATAAAAGGATATGCACGATATCCCACCTCCACAGAGGGCTTAAAATAAAAGGATATGCATGATATCCTACCTTCGCACAGGGCTTTCTCATTGCAATATAAAATAAATATGTGCAGTCATGCGGAGATACAACATCCCACCTCCACGAAGGGCTTACAAACACGCTTCGTTAGTGCCAAAATCATAAGACAACTTACCTTATACACCTCCACTTTAAGGTAGTTGATGTTGTGAACCAATATCAAGAACTTTAAGGTAGAGAGAAAACACACAAGGGAACAAGAGCTCACGTAAAACCCATGCCCCCAAAGGTGACATGTACTTTATGATCGCAGAATGTTCCTAGAAACACACAGTTTCCTGCAAGAAGAGAGGTTAGAAATCTTTCTCTAAGATAATAACCACATCACATGATAAAGAAATGTATAAACATAATCATATCAAGGGCCAAGGTTATACTACGGATTCAGAAACTGAGTATAACCGTGGGGCTATACTGCAGAGATCTCAGAACTAAGTGTAACCAAGGCGAGACCCAAGATAAACAAAAGTGCACAGAGCAGTTATATTGTTATGGTTTGTTAGCAAATATAAGACATCATCAAAATATCACACAGAGTGATTCTACTGGCCAAGTGTCGGATAATAAATATCAACCCCATTGTCATGTATGGACTAGGTGCATTTTTACATACTTGTTGAAGGGACACGTGGTCCGTATCAGTATTATTGGTTTTTCATCATCCGCCAGCTAGATAGAACCACTAGAAGAAGGTAAACAATAAATCAAGAGATGAGAACAAGTACCTTAGGGTCGTCACATAGGAAGGTGCCCCTAGGTCACCAACTGCAATGCTATGCCCCTAAGGCATCACACACAACAATAAAAAATAGAGGAGAAGCAAGATAGAAGAATGATGATACAAATAGAAGGGTCACAACAAAGGTAGTCTCCCAGTATCCTTGACCTTACAAGAGTATCAAGGGTCATCCAAGGAGGCCTAAACAACACATAACACATCACGGGGGAAACACAACATAGACATAAAGGATTAGAAATACTTACCTGATACAACACAATGCTAACAACATATATATCTAGGAGGAGGCCACCCTTGAGAGCAACTATAATAGGTGCTACAATGAGTGTGGCTTAGGGAGGGATAAATACACTTATTCACTATCCTCTTAGGAGGTGGAAGAACTGATTTGTTTTGAGTGATCTCAACATCCATCCATAAGGGATTTAATGTGAGAGACCTTTCTTCATCTACTAGTGCTGTATCTTTTGAAGAGAGAGCATATGAATGAGGGGAAGGTAGGGTGTTGTAAGGGTAATTATTGATGTTTGTATATTTAGTGATGCTCAAAGAATATGCAACCAAAGGAGAGGTAGTCAATGTTTTTATATCCCTGGTGATATCCAAATAACTTGAATATTCTTGACCAAAGGAGGGAGATTAAGGGTCTTCCCTTCCTTAGTGATATCCAAGGTATGTGAATAATCAACTAAAGGAGGAAGGGTGAGGGGGTAATCCATAGAGGTTTCATGGTCTATGGTAGGGATAGAGTTTGTAATATTGTTGAATGAATGCTCATTATCTATCCATGGAATGTTCTTTGTTAGAGGGGTTATTTATTCACTAATGCTTCACCTTGGCCAGAGAGAGCATTGGAATGGAGAGATGATGGTGATTCTTCATCCACTAATGCTTCATCTTGGCCAGAGAGAGCATTGGAATGAAGAGATGATGATGATGTGATGTTAAGGGATATGTCAATGAATTCATCCTCTTGCACCAAGGTGTCCTCATAAGTGGGAACAACTTTGGGAGAGAGATTATAAGGTAGAATTAAGTTACCATCACATGTTTTAGCAATAGGAGTTGTAGTGGAATGTTCAATAGAGATAAAGTCATCTAAGGTTTCATATAACATATTGAAGTCATCACTACTAAATATATTAGTGGCTATAAATTTAGTGAGATCATCTAATATCGGAGGATATATTCCCATGAGATTTGTGAAGCTATCAAAATTAGATATATAACAGAGAATTTCATATGTGGAACACATAGAAATATCAACATCATATATGCATGCTATTTGTTTCAAGACTTGAGGATATTCATGAGTAAATTTGAAAAAATTACCAATATCCATGATGTATGCAAACAAAGCTTCCAAAGATGAATAACAAGAAGTATCCATGATGCTAATTTGAAAGAGCTCAAATACACCCGAATTTCACAACGATCAACAAGGCAAAATAAGTGAGACTATTTCACACCAAAGCACTTGTTTGAGGGAAATAGGTACTAAAAGACACATAGAGTCCACAAAAAACACAATGGGTAGGAGGAAAGAGTACAACACAACAAGGCCCAATTGATGATTTTAGAGGTTTTGATCAAAAGATGTGAATGAAGTGTGTGAACTACTATTGAAAGACACATTGTGTAATTAAAAAGATGCCAATTTTCACACAATTTAATGAAATAATGCCAAATTTTCAAATGATAATTGAATGAATGCTTTAATATGAATGTAATATCTGAAATGAAAGAGAATTAAGGTGAATGTAATGAAACAACACTAATTTATGTTTTCTTATGTACCTAAAAATGCTCAAATTTTTCCACTTTTTTCAATGCAAATGACTAAAAGATGAAGTGTTGTAATGAAATTGATGAGGGGAAGCAAATAATAAACTCAATATCAATCCAATAATGCAACAATATCCCTTTCAACACACGTTTCAAGTAAGAGCAGTAAGTGTTGTCATGAATGTCAACACCTAAGGTCAGCATCTAAGGAAGTTATTTGGATGAGTTTGAGCAAGTATTTGAGAAGTCAGTGTAATTGCAAAATTGTTCTATCTCTCGAAAAAGTGCAGTTTTGCTCCACATATCCTATAGATTGAATATATTTGTCTTCATTTTGAAAGTTATGTTAAGGGATGTTTTCAGTTGCTATGTCTCAAGTTTGAGCCTTCGGTGTGAAGATTTGAGTGAGTTTTGTTCACTAGAGTAAAAAATGTTTTTCTAAATATTCAATGGTGACAGGGAGAATGTATTATGCTCCGTATTTAAGTTTTATAGTCTATGATTCTAGGATTAAGTTTGGGATGATGTTGTGTGCCTTCAATTGAAGTGGTTAGTGATTTGGTGCTCTGCAAGCAATCTTTTCTTTGTGACAATGGCTGGCAGTAATGTTTGAGTGGTGCAGTTTGAAGAATCTTCTGGATAGAATGTTTGGAGGTTGTGCAGAAGTTATTGGTGATTGTAATGTGCTTGTGGATGTGTCTAGATCATGTTCCTTCTTTTTTATTGGTCCATAAAGCGTGATTTGGATTGTGGATGAAGTGTGTTCCTAAAGGTCTTAGTGTTAACACTAGTTTTGGCCGACCTGGTTGTTTTCACTACTTGCAATTATGCTTTGGAGTTTGTGATAGTGTGTTGTTGCATGGGAGATTGCATTTGAGTCCTTGCTAAGGTGCGGTGTGGTCTGCATTTATTCCTTTCCACCACGGGAATGTTTAGGTCCAGACCTAATTTAAATATTGGCTAAGTTTATTGTTTGTGTCGACCTTGAAGATTGTTTCCAAGACTGCAAATGTATAAATATGAATTAGATGATCAGGAAATCTAGCGAAGTTGTTGAGATAGATGAAATGGCTGCATGAGAAGCATCATTTTTTGCAGGTGTGATCTAGATGAGTTTGTGAGTGTGAAAGTGAGAAGAAAACAATATATTTTGATGTAGAGAGGTTGCGAAAGATTTAGTTGAGTTTGTGGTGGATCCTTGGTTGTTGTGAGATCCATTCTCATTGTAACTATCTTCTTCTATCTTCTTCTACTTTTGGTAGTGAGCCCCTTCTTTTTGCAGTGAGCCTCTGACAGTGAGCCTTGTGATAAATTTTGATATATCATTTATATTGTGAGTTAATCCTCACCATAGTTTTTCCCTCACTGGGTTTTCCACATAAAAATCTAGTGTCTTATGTGTGAATGTGCTTAAGTTTCTGATTTCATGCTTTCATGATTAAATCATAATAACAGTTTAAGTGGTTGATGTATTGATGCTTAAAAGAAGTTAAGTTTTGATTACAAATGATTCACCCCGCTCTCAGTTGTCTTGTGCATTTCAAAAAATTGGTATCAGAGCGAAGGTTCCTTGGAAGAAATCCTAATAGCTTGAGGTAGATTCAGGATGGCACACAAGGAGTCTCTGTAGTTCGATGGAACGGAGTATGCTCTTTGGAAGGTATGAATGAAAAGTCATCTCATTTCTCTTGGTTATAGTGTCTGGAAGATGGTAGATACAAAGTATACTATTCCTCCAAATGGTCCTGTTGAATACTGAGAGGGGGGTGAATCAGTATTCTAAACTTTAAACAATTAAATCAAATGCCAATTTTAATAATTAGATAGCAAAGTAACCACATAAATACAAGCCATATAAACATGACACATAGACACCAGATTTTTACGTGGAAAACCCAAGAAAGGGAAAAACCATGGAGAGGATTAGCTCTTAATATATATTGCAATCTTTTACAAATGGTGCTATTCAGGCTTGGTCACTCCATGGGCCTAGAACATGTTGGCTCACTCCCATGAAGTACAACTAGGTCTAGCAGGCTCACTACCACAACCCTAAACCTAGAAAGATTACAACGAGGAGTATTAAACCCTAATGGTTTCTTATAGCCAGGCTCACTGCCAAGTACAAGTGAAATTATATAAGAAATATGAATACTACAACAACATCTATCAGTATGCCAAGGTGCAGTCATTTAGCAATTGAATACTAAATCCTGAGTCTTTATCATCACTAATCTTCTATCTCTGCTCTGCTATTCTGATATTCACATCAATCACATCCACAATACTTCTTAACATATTTTTCACACCCAAATACTGAATTCAATCCCATATATATATCCACAACACTTAAGATCTTCATATTAGGTCGGCATACTCAGATGAAGCGTATAGTTAATTAACATGTAGCTTGTTGGCCAAACCCATTCATCAAATTGCATGGCGGACCTAAATAAAATTTGAAACACCTTCTCATATGTCAGCTCCAACTATAGAACCACTTAGGATAAAGTTCTAGTCAATAGAACTTACAACACATAAATCAAACTATCATGTCAGCCTCAAAAACAGACTGTTACTGACTTAGTCTAACTATCAGATCACAACTTTCACTGCATACCACAATATTTTCTCAGAATCATATCATAGACTCCTTAGACATCACCAATCATACCTTTAGAACAAGAGGCCAAAATATTCTTTAGTGGAAAAATGTAGACCATCAGAACTCAGACTCTGTCACAATCAAACTCTGTCAAACACTGTAGCGATACTCAGCAACTTGCAACTATCTTTCTGGTGGACTTCAGATCTTACAACTCAGGATTTAGACACTTCATATGAGTGTTTACAATACCTCAAAACCACATATCTAGATATGCAACACCTGAGTGTATTGCTCTGAATAGCACTGTAATTTATTCTATCAGACTTAGTGGTGCAGGAGCACCAAGACATCAGGGTTTTGTTTGATCTTCAAGTAGTTGTTTTGTTTAATGAGGTCCTTGAGACCATATTCAATGTTGTAATAAGGCTTAATGCCATGTTTGTAATTGGACTATGTCCAAATGTCTAAAAGAATCTATTCTCTTGTTGTAAGTCCTAGGGAGGACAGTCATGTAGTAATAGGCAGTTGCATTAGTCATGTAGGACAGTCATTAAATTCATTTTAGTCTTCATGTTTGTAAGCCTATAGAGGCATGTCAAAGGTTGGAAGGATATTAACACCTTGTCATAGGTTAACTACATGTTAAAAAGCATTATTAAACCATAAAAATAGAAAATATAGTCCAAGAGAGGACAATTTCTAAAACTGTCATCTAGTGTTGCAGTTAGAAACAAGAAGGAAGCTCGATGGTTGGGCAGTTGTATTGACCCCCAACCACTCCCACTTCACTTCATGCAATGTAGGAGGCCTTATTTAAGGTAGAAAGGATTCATTTTGGAGAGACATTCAGTGGGAAGAAAAGAAATAACAAAGAATAACTCTTTTCCTGTTTTTCCTGTGTTTTTCTGCTTTTTCCAGCCCGTACCTGATTTTGTATGGAATTGTCATAGGCCAAGAATGTATTGGATAGATAGAAGGTTGAGATAGCTTTGGTTTAAGCATTGTTTGGAGACTTAACACAAAACTTGATGGAAGATATTGTTGATTTCCCAAAAACTGTCTTTTAGAATTGCTGTTTACCTTTTGAAATTCGTTGTTTCCTGCATTGTTCCGTACCTGTACGGTCTGGGGGTGAATGGTGTTTGTAATGCATAGTTAGGTGGGTGAGTTGCCTATCATTTACAATTGGTTTGGGCTTTTGACACCCTTGTATATCTTTGCATTTCTCATTTATTTGAAAGTAGGTTGAAACCCTGAGTTAGGGTTCTTTTGAGAAGCCCGATGGATTTATACCCATTCCATTGATCTTTTTCTGTTTATGCTCAATGGAATGGGTTGTATCATAGTCAATGCTAAGGCTTGTGAAGGTTTGGGAGGTAGGAGGATGGTTGAGGGTGAGTTTGTCAAGTAAATGACTCTGCAGAACCATGGTTAGGAATTCAGAGAAGGACAGCAACAACTAGGTATGTTTGACATGTTATTACTTTGCCAATGAAGGCATTAGGGTGAATGCATGTTATAGGTTTGGTATATTGCAATGAGATGAAGTTTGTATTGATAGAGGTCATTTCAAGGAGGACATGGTGACTGTTTATGAGACAGCTGTCCTGCAGACCCTGCATAGTGGGTTAGATGAGTCTTGATTAGAGTTGGGCAACTTGGAAGGTGTGCCCTGAAGTCCTTCCTCTCTTTGATGTCAAGAACAAGTGGATATGGTGTTGAATCCCTTCATGGTGTGGAGTTTGACCTCTATCATAGAAGACAGTGAACTTGAAGAGTTATTACATGAG
This sequence comes from Cunninghamia lanceolata, assembly GCA_027924645.1. NCBI lineage: Eukaryota > Viridiplantae > Streptophyta > Pinopsida > Cupressales > Cupressaceae > Cunninghamia > Cunninghamia lanceolata. The sequence goes on along the minus strand of BSBN01000597.1, from coordinate 1,222,300 downwards.
AACTTATGAACCATGCTTCTGCTATCCTAGATGCTATGCATCATATTGGTATCAGAGCAAGCAAGTAGATCCTTGAAGGTGTAGTGGATCTTGTGAAACAATAATGGTTGAGAGAGTTGCAAGGATGCCTCCAAAGAATCAAATGGCTAGAGAGAACAATGAGTTGAGAGAAGCCTTAGAGGCTAGAGAAAAAGAATTGAGGGATAGAAGATTAGGATGCTGTAAGAGAGAGAGAGTTGAGGCAAGTAAGAAGAGAGAATGCATGAATCTTGGCTAGATTGGAAGCATTGGAGAAGAATCCTAGAAAGGATGGACAAGATGGTTCAGAAGGAGATGAGGATACAGATGAGAATCCTCCTGAGGATGAGTTGGATGCTGAAGAAAAGAAATTTGTGAGATTGCTGAAGGCAGTCCAAGGAAGTGGAACAAAGGCAAACATAGAGTTACCTATCTATCAGGGGAAGATGGATAGTGAAGAGGTATTAGGGTGGATAGATGCCCTTGAAAATTTTTTTGAGTATGAGGAGATGAATGATGAGAAGAAGATCAAATTTGCAAAGACAAAACTGAGAGGAACAACACTTACATGGTGGAGTAGTGTGCAGATAGAAAGAGTGGCTACAGGTGCATCAAAAATCAATTCTTGGGGTAGGATGAAGGATATGATGAAGGACCAATTCCTTCCATCTGATTACTCCATTCAAACAAAGAGGATGAGGCAAAATCTGAAGCAAAAGGACATGGATGTTATGTCCTATATTGAGCAATTCCATAAGCTTAGTATCAGAGGAGGATTGGAAGATGAAGAAGAGAAAGTAGCAAGATACCTTAATGGGCTTAGGTATAACTTGCAAGATGAGATTGGTTTGGCAGTACCAAAATCACTTGGAGAGTGTTTTCAGTTGGCCATCATGGCTGAAGAAAGGGTGAAGAGGAAGCAAGAAAGACAAGGAGGAAGTGGAAGAGGATATAGAGGTAGGGGCAGACCTACTAATGAAGTTCAGAACAACAATGAGAAAGGTAAGGAGTCTTCTATAGATCAGAGAGGTGGATATAGAGGTGGAGGTAGATTTGGATCAGGTAGAGGAGTGTTCACAGGTAAATGTTATCACTGCAATGAAGTGGGACACACATTTTTCAAATGTCCTAAGAAGGATGATGTTGATAGGAGCAAGGATAGAAGAGTTCACTTGGCACAAGAGGAGTAGAAGCCAGAAGAACCATAAATGTTGTCAGCCTCTCCAATGATGGTTGGAGAAATGCTCATGGTGGAGAAAGGTAAAATGCAGCAACCACCACATGTATCTATTTTCAGAACTAATTGTTTAAGCCATGGAAAGATATGCAAGTTGATTGTAGATTCAGGTTCTCATGATAATCTAGTTTCTTGGGAAATGGTACATAAGTTGGGATTGAAAACTTTTGATCATCCTAGTCCTTACAATGTCACTTGGGTGAGTCAAGAGCAGCAAGTAAGGGTTACTAAGAAGGCATATGTTGATTTTACAATTGGTCCATATCAGGACTATGTTTTGTGTGATGTTATTTCCATGACATGTGGGCATATAATCTTGGGTAGGCCATGGCAGCATTTGAGGAGAACAATTCATGATGGTTATACTAATAACTATGTGGTACATAAATATGGTAAGAAGTTCAAACTGATACCTTTACCTTGTGAAGGGAAGAAGGAACATGTCACTATTTGTTTTGGAGAGAAACTACAGTTGAGTATGTAGGTGAAGGATAATGGGAAGTAGCAGGAATAGTTGCAGCAGAAGAAGGTGGATGACAGTCCTAAAGAGCAGCAGGTTTGGGACTTGAGTTATGTCAAGATTGGAGACATTGAGTGCCCTATAAAGAGGCAAAAGAAGGAAGGCAAACAATAGATAGTACAAGGAGGAATCAATCAGAATCTCAAGTTGGGAAGAATAGTAGCATTGCAGCAGCAAGGTCCTAGGCAAGGACACCAAAACAAGTTTTCTGGTACTAACACTGTTTACAGGAGCCATGCAGGTTAGAGAAGGAGGAAGATAACTCTTGGAGAGTTCATGTTTCCTAGTCAGAGGAACATCCCAACAAGATGGAAGAATGGTTGGAGCAGATCCCCTCACTCTTGGGACAAGAGTTTTCATTATGCCGGGGAGTATGGTGCAGGAGCACCAAGACATCAGGGGTTTGTTTGATCTTCAAGTAGTTGTTTTGTTTAATGAGGTCCTTGAGACCATATTCAATGTTGTAATAAGGCTTAATGCCATGTTTGTAATTGGACTATGTCCAAATGTCTAAAAGAATCTATTCTCTTGTTGTAAGTCCTAGGGAGGACAGTCATGTAGTAATAGATAGTTGCATTAGTCATGTAGGACAGTCATTAAAGTCATTTTAGTCTTCATGTTTGTAAGCCTATAGAGGCATGCCAAAGGTTGGAAGGATATTAACACCTTGTCATAGGTTAACTACATGTTAAAAAGCATTATTAAACCATAAAAATAGAAAATATAGTCCAAGAGAGGACAATTTCTAAAACTGTCATCTAGTGTTGCAGTTAGAAACAAGAAGGAAGCTCGATGGTTGGGCAGTTGTATTGACCCCCAACCACTCCCACTTCACTTCATGCAATGTAGGAGGCCTTATTTAAGGTAGAAATGATTCATTTTGGAGAGACATTCAGTGGGAAGAAAAGAAATAACAAAGAATAACTATTTTCCTGTTTTTCCTGTGTTTTTCTGCTTTTTCCAGCCCGTACCTGATTTTGTATGGAATTGTCATAGGCCAAGAATGTATTGGATAGATAGAAGGTTGAGATAGCTTTGGTTTAAGCATTGTTTGGAGACTTAACACAAAACTTGATGGAAGATATTGTTGATTTCCCAAAAACTGTCTTTTAGAATTGCTGTTTACCTTTTGAAATTCGTTGTTTCCTGCATTGTTCCGTACCTGTATGGTCTGGGGGTGAATGGTGTTTGTAATGCATAGTTAGGTGGGTGAGTTGCCTATCATTTACAATTGGTTTGGGCTTTTGACACCCTTGTATATCTTTGCATTTCTCATTTATTTGAAAGTAGGTTGAAACCCTGAGTTAGGGTTCTTTTGAGAAGCCCGATGGATTTATACCCATTCCATTGATCTTTTTCTGTTTATACTTGATGGAATGGGTTGTATCATAGTCAATGCTAAGGCTTGTGAAGGTTTGGGATGCAGGAGGATGGTTGAGGGTGAGTTTGTCAAGTAAATGACTCTGCAGAACCATGGTTAGCAATTCAGAGAAGGACAACATCAACTAGGTATGTTTGGCATGTTATTGTTTTACCAATGAAGGCATTAGGGTGAATGCATGTTATAGGTTTGGTATATTGTAATGAGATGAAGTTTGTATTGATAGAGGTCATTTCAAGGAGGACATGGTGACTATTTATGAGACTGCTGTCCTGCAGACCCTGCATAGTGGGTTAGATGAGTCTTGATTGGAGTTGGGCAACTTGGAAGGTGTTCCCTGAAGTCCTTCCTCTCTTTGATGTCAAGAACAAGTGGATATGGTGTTGAAGCCCTTCATGGTGTGGAGTTTGACCTCTGTCATAGAAGACAGTGAACTTGAAGAGTTATTGCATGAGAACTTATGAACCATGCTTTTGCTGTCCTAGATGCTCTGCATCACTTAGGCCATTTGAAGATATACTTCCAGAACTGATCAAAAGGTAAAACCGTGAATATAAGATCATCTGAGAGTTAGGAACATCATACCAGAACCGTAAACCTTGGTCTTCAATTGCGGACCAATGCCAATCCAAACACTGTTCTTTTATCTCTGCCTCTATACATTTCTAATACTTAGCCAATATGACTAAGTCTTCTTTATCAGACCATAAACTCTATTCCAACCTTGTTCCTTTTCTTGTTGCCATCAATGACAACACTCAATTATTCAACATAGTAGTGTGTCTTGCCAACAATCTCCCCCTTTGGCATTGATGGCAACACTTAGTGAAAAATGTTTGACTGCCTTGACTGCTCCCCCTTTCTATATATACTCTATATTTCTTCTCCCCCTAAGATGTTTACCCATTTTTTACTGATCTTCTTCTCCCCTTTGACATCAATAGCAAAGGTGTAGGTTCTGAAGTCAAAAATTGTCAAAACTGTAAAATTTACTATACTCTGCCGCATATGTATAGGTACAATCAACTTTATTTTACATGTGCTGGAGGATGTCATTGAAATTTTCTTTATTTGGGCCAGCTCACCATCCTAGCTTTTCTTGGCATTGTCCAAAATTTGAATATGACCACTAAGTAGGAAAACTGCGGTCTCTACCTTGTGTAGACCAGAGGGTGTGTCATTAAGTGAAGTTGTTTGTGCTTCAGGTGCAAGATTAAACATAGAGTGTAATTTAGGACTGATTAGTCCTCTTAGCTGATACATTATGGTTCTGATTTGACCCCTCTCACTTATTACATTGCTCAAGTCATTATGAAGGTTAATGACTTGACTTTCCTTGCTGCTAACTGATTCTACTACTAGATCAAATGCCTTAGAAGTGTTCATCAGTTTATGCTCCAGGTGCTTGATCTTTTCTTTTGTTTTCTTTGTGACTTCCAGCTAGGATAAATAAAATTTGTATATATCACCAGCTTCTTTAATGGCACTTTGAATGCTTTTTATCGTATTGTCTAGCTGGACTTTGTCATTAGTTATCAATTCCTTCACTTCATTCAATCTTTTCTCATTAAACTCTTGCCTAACTTTTATGTCTACAGATTTCTCAAAGGATTCAAAATGTTTACTTATAGAGTTTATAAGCCCTTTGAGTTGATTTTTTGATGACAAAGAAATGTCCTTCTAGTATGTTGGCATCAGCTTCTCCAAAATGCTAGATGCCTCACCAATGAGCTCACTATCCTCTATGTGAGACTTCAACATTTCCTCTTGTTTTTGCCTGTACAATTGATGCCAATCTAAATTTTTGTACAGGGGACATTGTGTCTAAGTTTATTGGACCATGTAGAAGCTTAGGCTCATCCAAAACTTGTTTCTCTTTCTTCAAAAGTTCTTTAACTGACTTTGCAGTGTCCCTTGGTATAGTAGAGACTTCTTCTTTCAAGCTTTGCTCTGGATCATTTAGATCCATGTCCTTATTAGAGTCCTCCTTCTATCCCAGTGAAGGATTTTCCTTAGCCCATTCCTCTTCAGTCCTTTCATTGTCAACTGTTTGATGTCTTGGAGAGGATCTTGTTTCAGTGTCAGTAGCAGATACTTCTTTCTCCTCAGTCACTTTGACATCTTCATCTATTTCCTAATAAAGATTTATTTCCAGAGCAGATGTATCATTTCCAACATCTGTTTCTTTATTGTCATAGATGGTAGGGAGATTAAATTCCTTTAATGTGTTCACAGTAATTTCTTCAGTTTCCCTTACCACTTTTTCAATGTCTCCTCCCATAAGAGCATTCATTCTTTTCTTTGACCTAAATTTGTTATGAATTGCTTTGGAAACTTTTACTTTTTCTTCCAGCGTGATTTCCAGACACAGTTTTATCAAAGAGTGCTCTCTTAGTTCAACATCCTTTGCCATGGTCGCTTCCTTTCTTGCAATCATTAAACTTCCAAGAGTATGTGGTAGATCAGTAATTATCTGAATTAGGGCCTTGTTGTAGATGTTTAGGTATTCTACAACAGCAGTTTCAATGATCTTCTTATCCAAATCATTATATTCATCATATAATTGTACAACAGGTTTTAGATTGCCATCCACTGTTATGGCTTTGAGAACATCTTCAAGGCTTATGGTAGCTTCCTTTGTTTGAGGCACATCTTGCTTATGCCTTTTCCCTGGTTTACCTTTACCGGAGGGTTTCTTTTTGCTGGTTCTGGAGGCTTTTGTAGCCTTAGTTTTCATCTTCTTTACTTCTTCATTTGATTCTATTTCTTCTTCATCCATTGCAATGCTTACATGCATTCTTTTAGCCTTGGTCTTCTTTCTTTTGTGACTAGTGGTAGGAGTTTCCATACTTACAGACTGTGTAGAACCGGAGGGGATAGATGCAACTTCTGTAGAGGCAGATCCTCTGGTTCTCCTTCTTGTTACCTCTAGTCTAGTTCACCCTTGGGTCCTTCTGAAACTCTAATTGATTCACTTTTTCTCTTTTCTTCTACTTCCTTATCAGCTTGTGCTTTTTCTCTTGCCTTTTCCACTTGTTCTCTTGTGAACCCATGTTTCAGGGAAATTACTTTTGCTTCTTTCTGCATTTTCTTAGAGATCTCAGGTTTTCTCACTTCAACAAAGATTTTAGCGTGTAATTCCTCATAAGTCTCGAATCTTCTTTCATTGGGATCTTTGGGTTTACTTAACACATGTTGAGCATAATTTTCTAATATTCCTCCATCTACCTCATATCGCATGGGCATAACCCATACCATTTTAGGCTCAATGACCTCCATCAAGCATTAATCTTTTGTTACAATAAAGCAGATAGTGTCCTTGTATTTTTCAACTATTGCTTTGGGGATTCTTTCCTTGGCTTACATCAACCTTTGGAAGTATTTGAAATAGCCCCATAGGGCTGAATTTTGAGCATCAATATTGCCTATACTATTTAGATGATTTCTAATTTGAACTGCATCAAGTTTATCATTTGTCCAAAATAGATTCTTCATACCTAGTAACTCTTGCATGAAGTAAAAGAATAAACATGTAAGCAGCATACCATACTTGAATGGATATTTTTGATCTTTGGTCTTCCTTAAGTTTTCCATCAACTGTTGATGGAGTAGTTCACAAAGAACATACTCTGCATCTTCTTTAATCATCTCAAATGCTATGTAGATTGTTGTATAGGAGACTAAATTTTCCCGATTTGAGAAATAAACATTGTAGCCAATAACCATGGATGTAAATCTTACTGTATGGTCTTCAATATCATTAATTGTTAGATCCCTTTTATCAAACTTTGCTCTGGTGGCTGCCATTACTTTATCATTCTTCATGGCTTTCAACACTGGTACCAATCTAGTGGAGCATAACCCAGTTATTGCCCTTATAATATCTTTTGTGATCTTAAAGGGTCTCTTAGGCCACATGAATTCATCATGAACCCTGCTCAATACATACTGGATCCACTCATCCTCAGCGAATGTCAGGAAATCAATGTACTGAATGAATTTATTTGTTTCCAATGCCTTGTATTCATTTTTTAAATCATAACCCTCATTGCACAAGTGATCTAGAAATAAATCTATGAGTTTGCTTTTTCCATGTTCTTCTAAGGCAACGTGAATATAAGCCCTAACATCCTCTGCATGCAAAACTCCATGTGGAACTTTTGAAAATGCACCCATTTGATCAACTTTCATTGATTTAAATGGGTGTTTCTTGAATTTAGGTCGTGGTTGCTCAGTGATATCAACAACTTGTGGGGTTGCCATTGCAAAGATTCAACAAATTCACAATAAAGTTTCAACGGTAAATACATTTTTATGCCAAATCTTGCTTCAATCTCTCTTGGATATCTGATAGATCAAATGCAAAGTGAGTTAGAAGGCAAATGAGTTTTCTTTTTATCCTTCACACTTGACCTAATTGTAATAAATGCTCATTCTCAAAAGCTATCTGACTTTACTCTGATATATACAGTTGATCAAAATTGCTCTGCAATGTACCGTACAGACTTATTTTCTTTTAGAATTTCTTTCAAAAGATTTTTCATGTTAGATTTCACCACATATCCTCATGCCGGATTCCAGCACTATCTGGCTGGGGGTTTTGGATTTTCAACACTGCTCCCCCTGAGCCAGAGCTCCCAATTTACTTCCCGGAGGAAGTATCTAAACCAGATCCTGGTGCAGATCTATCCTTAACTTCAATTACTTCTTTCTTGATCAAGATCTTCTCCATTTCTTCATGATTTTCAATCGGATCAACCTTTTCTTTTCCCTTATCATTCCTCTACTCTATTTTTCTTTCTTCAATAAGGTAGTTTCTTTTCACATTTTTGCTTCTGCAGACTCTTGCAGTATGTCCATACTTTTTACAATTGTAGCATACAACATTCCTTTGTCTTTGATTCTTTCTATTGATTGGATTTGATCTGCATTGATTAGCCATATGTCCAAATCTATTGCAAGCAAAACACTTTCCATTGAATGATTGACTATTCCTTGTATTGTAGGAACCATTCCGAACCATATTTCTGCATTCATTTGATTTGTGACCAATTTTCTTGCAATTGAAACATTGACCAGAAAAGGATGGAGCATTTTGATTCTATTTTAATCTACTCCTGCACTGAGTCACTTTATGACCAAACTTATTGTAATTGAAACAATGGCCATTGAAAGATGGATACCTTTAAGCATTTGGCTATTTGACTAGAGGTCTTCTAGGTCTTCTCCTTTGATCTTTGAACTAGTTTCCTCTATTTTGCTTTAATTTAGTGTTTTTTTGACCATATTTTGAACTTTCTCCTTTCTCAAATCCTAAACCTTGCTTATCATCACCACTCCTTTGACTAGCAATCACCGCATCAAGCTTTGCAGAACTTATCTTGAACTTTTCTTCATAGCTCTTGGCTTTTTCCAAGTCTGCTTTTAGACTCACAGTTTCTTTTTCAAGTTTGGTACAATCTTCTGATTTGCTTTTCATCATTAAATTTAGATCTTCTTCTGCTTTTGTTCTTTATATAACTTCTTCTTCCAAATCATTCAGGGTTTCATTTGTTGATATCAATTGATCACTAACTTCTTTGAATTTCTTGACTTGTTCTTTTAATTTTGAGATGCATTCATCAACTTCTTGTAATTTATCCTTTAGATCCCTGATTTCTACCTTAGATTGTTCAAGATCAATAAGAGTTGCTTCTAGTTCCTTGTTTTCATAATTTCCAAATCTTCTTGCTGCCATGATTATACTACTCTAGATCTTCCTCAATCTGTTAGACTTCTTCGAAGGAACCTTGCTCTGATACCAATTGTTGAATATTGAGAGGGGGGGTGAATCAGTATTCTGAACTTTAAACAATTAAACCAAATGCCAATTTTAATAATTAGAAAGCAAAGTAACCACAGAAATACAAGCCATATAAACATGACACACAGACACCAAATTTTTATGTGGAAAACCCAAGAAAGGGAAAAACCATGGAGAGGATTAGCTCTCAATAAATATTGCAATCTTTTACAAATGGTGATGTTTAGGCTTGGTCACTCCACGGGCCTAGAACATGTTGGCTCACTGCTATGAAGTACAACTAGGTCTAGCAGGCTCACTACCACAACCCTTAACGTATAAAGATTACAATGAGGGCTATTAAACCCTAATGGTTGCTTATAACTAGGCTCATTGCCAAGTACAAGTGAAATTATATAATAAATATGAATACTACAACAACATCTATCAATATGCCAGGGTACTATCATTTAGCAACTGAATCCTAAGTCTTCATCATCACTGATCTTCTATCTCTACTCTGCTATTCTAATATTTGCATCAATCAAATCCATAATACTTCTTCACACATTTTTCACACCTAAATACTAAATTTGATCCCATATATATCCACAACACTTAAGATCTTCATATTAGGTCGGCATACTCAGATGAAGCGTATAGTTAATAAACATGTAGCTTGTTGGCCAAATCCATTCATCAAATTGCATGGAGGACCTAAATAACATTTGAAACACCTTCTCATATGTCAGCTCCAACTATTGAACCACTTAGGATAAAGTTCTAATCAATAGAACTTACCACACATAAATCAAACTATCATGTCAGCCTCAAACATAGACTGTTACTGACTCAGTCTAACTTTTAGATCACAACTTTCACTGTAGACCACAATACTTGCTCAGAATCATATCAAAGAATCCTTAGACATCACCAATCATACCTTCATAACTGGAGGGAAAAATATTCTTTAGCGGAAAAATGCAGACCATCAGAACTCAGACTCTATCACAGTCAAACTCTATCAAACACTGTAGCGATACTCAACAACTTCCAACTATCTTTCCAGTGAACTTCAGATCTTACAACTTAGGATTTAGACACTTCATATGAGTGTTTATAACACCTCAAAACTACATATCAAGATATGCAACACTGGAGGAATTTACGGACCAAAACACCTGAGTGTACAACTTTGAATAGCATTGTAATCTGTTCTACTGGACTTAGGCCATTTGAAGATATACTTTCAGAACTGATCAAAAGATAAAACCTTGAATATAAGATCATCTGAGAGTTAGGAACATCATACCAGAACAACAAACCTTGATCTTCAACTACAGACCAATGCCAATCCAAAGACTATTCTTTTGTCTCTGCCTCTGTACATTTCCAATACTTAGCCAATATGACTAAGTCTTCTTTACCGGACCACAAACTTTGTTCCAACCTTGTTCCTTTTCTTGTTGCCATCAATGAGAACACTCAATTATTCAACATAGTAGTGTCTCTTGCCAACAGGTCCATCATTTGAAGATGAAGTCAAATAGTATGAGTTAAATGGAAAGGCTAGAGATGCTCTGTTAAATGCTCTATCCAACACTGAGTTAGTGAAAGTTATGGATCTAGAAACTTCTCATGAGATCTGGGTTAAGTTGAAAATTTTATATGAAGGAGATGATTCTGTAAAGAGTGCCAAATTACAAAACCTGAAGGTGAGGTATAAAGCTCTAAAGATGAGTGATGATGAAAACATAACAATCTACATGCAAAAAGTTGATGAAATTGTTAATGGAATCAAAGGTCTTGGAGGAACTATTGGTGAGAATGAGGTTGTGCTAAAGATTCTTAGATCATTGCCTAAATCCTATAGTCACAAGGTGTTTGCAATTGAAGAACTTATGAGTGTGAACAAGATTACAAAGGATCAGTTGCTTGGAAAGTTTACTGCTTTTGAGATGAGAGAGTTCGGTGATGCTCTGCCAAAGACTGAGATTACTTTCAAAGCTAACACTTCAGAGAAGACTTCAAGATCTAAGAAGTGTGTGGTGGAACCAGATGATGACCTTGATAAGATTGAAGCCAAATTTTTGGATATAATGCAAAGAGGTGTAGGTAAGTTCAAAGGAAAATTACCATTCAAATGCTTTACTTGTGGTAAGATTGGTCACTATGCCTCTAGGTGTCTGGAGAGAATTGAGAAAGGTAAGAAGAAATTGGAAAGTAGACCTAGGATCATAAAGAAATGCTATTATTTTAGAGATGATGATGATGATGATGGTGTAATGGATGATGAGTCTGATGATACTAGTGCAAATGAAAGCTTGTTTATTGCTATCAAGGAAGAACCTATGTCTACTAATCCTGCTAGCTATGTGAAGGAAGAAAAACTAGTGGAAGAGAGTTCTTTGTATGTCTTTTAGGTTTAGAAAGATAAGGATGAATGGATTATTGACAGTGGATGTTCACATCACATGACTTGTGATAAGAGTAAGTTTGTAAGTTTGGAAAAGTATGATGGAGGACTAGTTAGGTTTAGAGATGATGCAATTGGTAAGATTTTGGTGCAATCACGGTAGGAGGGTTCATAGAATGAACTATCCAGACCATGCAGCAAGAGTAAACACAACAGAAACAACTCAAAGAAATGGAACAAGTAGATTCAGTCATTTAGTATATGCAAGAATTCAAAATAGAGATCCGCCGGCAACATGCGGGCTTACAATTAGGGCTCACAGGCCTGATTACATACATGCACAAGATAAAGCTTTGAAGCTCCTTCGCACCAAAATCTAAACAATCAGATCTTTCTTATGTGAATAGTTTCTTTCCTAAGGATCTATTATATCTTTATATATCATTTCCAAACCAATAGATTCCTCCGCGTCGGCCAAGGAAGGTTTCTAACTCCAATGAAGAGCTATAACATGTTCATAGATATGTCAAACATAAATGCATAGAACACTTCCTCAAATGAATGGAACAATGTGCGGACCCTTGAGGAAGGTTGGCCATGAACCATAGGACATTAACTGATGTTTCATTGAGATCCGCAAGCCTTCTCCTTTAGGAACTGTTAGGATGCTTTGTACTGAGAAAACAATTGATCTTCTAATAGCAATATCTTTAAGCTAACTGATCCAAATGCTCTGAATTCTTGAAATGAATGTAGATGCTAAGTCTAGATCCGCAAGATGTGAAATGCCAAAACCGGACCACAAGCTAAAAATTGCTACTAACTGAACTACCTGAATTGAACTGGAAAATGAAAGAACTGAAATGTAAACAAACTGAAATGCAAATGTTTTTTTGGTTGATGTAAGATCACTCTTGAACCAGGGATGCTCTTGTATTAGACATCTGAGGTTATTGAAAAAGTGATTCCCTCACTTTGTTGGGGCTAGGGGAGAACCAAGATGGTCCACCTCAGCTTGGGAAATCCATGATGAATCTTCTTCCGGTCTGCCTTTCCACTTCACACGATATTCTTTGTATTGTCTTCCTCTAGTGCTACTTCTAACTCTACTATCCAAAGTGTCTTCTATCTGTTCTAGTGCTTGTTGTGGTAACTACTTCTTCAAGTCTTCTTGCATGCTATCACTAAACTTCGTTTCATGATGCTGATAAAGATCTGCAATATTGAAAATAGGTGATATACCCAATGTCTTCGGTAACTCTACTTCATATGCATTTCCTGAATCAAATTTCCTAAGTATCCTACAAGGTCCAAACTTCTTCATCTTCAACTTGTTATAAGTCCCAATTGGAAATCTTTCTTTTCTCAAGTACACCATCACTTCATCTCCAACTTCAAATTCCTTATGTCTTCTCTTCTCATCTATTTTCTCTTTGTACTTATTGTTCATGTCCTCCAAATGCTTCTTCACCTGATTATGCACTGTCTTCATATGATCTGCAAATTCTTCTGATTCTACACTCGTCTTTTCTTTTGTATTGATATCTCTTAATTCTGTAACTCCTCTAGGATTCACTCTAGTAACAATCTCAAAAGGTGTTCTTCTAGTACTCTTATTCACTGAATTATTGTATGTAAATTCTTCTTGTGAAAGAATCAAATCCCAACTTCCTATCTTGTCTCCAACCAAACATCTCAACAAGTTTCCCAAACTCCTATTCACTACCTCTGTCTGTCCATCTATCTGTGGATGAAAAGTAGAACTGAACTTCAAATCTATCTACATCTTCTTCCAAAGTGTCTTCTAGAAGTATCCTATAAACTTTGTATCCCTGTCTGAAACTATACTCTTAGGTAATCCATGCAATCTCACAATCTCCTTGAAAAATAGGTCAGCTACATGCACTGCATCAGTTGTCTTCTTGCAAGGTATGAAATGAGCCATCTTTGAAAATCTATCAACCACTACAAATATTGAATCATGTCCTCTCCTTGTCTTAGGCAATCCCATTACAAAATCCATGCTTATGTCTTCCCAGGGTCTCTCTGGAATTGTCAAAGGTTTATACAATCCAATGTTCTTACTACTCACTTTTGCAACTCGACAAACTCTACAACTCTGCACAAATCTCTGAACATCCTTATGTATCTAAGGCCAAAAGTAATTTTCTCTTACCAAAGCCATTGTCTTATCAATACCAAAATATCCTACCAATGCACCACCATGCTTCTCCTTGATCAAATTGTCCCTCATTGAACTTCTAGGTATGCACAATTGACTTCCTTTGAACAACATATCTTCTTGAATGAAATAGTCCAACCACTTACTCCTATCTGTTACAACAGGTTCCTTACAGGCTTTCCAAGGTTCTACAAAATTAGTGTCTCCCTCATACATGTTCTTCAATTCATCAAAACCCAACACTTCAACTCTCATCTCTGTCAACAAGTTTCTTCTTCTACTTAAGGCATCAACAACTTTGTTTGATTTTCCACTCCTATACTTCAACACAAAAGTATAACTCTACATAAACTCCACCCATCTCATATGTCTCTAATTCAACTTACCTTGACTATTCAAATATTTCAAAGCTTGATGATCTATATACAACACAAACTCCTTAGGCAACAAGTAATGTCTCCACTTCTTCAAGGCTTGAATTATGGCATAGAACTCTTGATCATAAACTGAATATCTTTTCCTTGCATTGTTCAACTTCAAATTGAAATATGCTATAGGTCTACCTTCTTAACTTAACATTGGTCCAATTGCACTTCCACTAGCATCACAATCAACTTGAAATATCTTATTGAAATCTAGTAATTCCAAAATAGGTTGCTCTGTCACTTTCTGCTTCAATAACTCAAAACTTTTATCTATTCCTGATGTCCACTAAAATCTTTTTTGTCACCTCTCATTGTCTCTATCATAGGGTTACAAACTGAACTAAAATTTTTGATGAACTTCTGGTAGAAACTAGCCAATCCATTAAATGATCTAACCTCTCCAATGCTCTCCAGTGTAGGACATTCAACAATTGCTCTCACTTTCTCAAGGTCCATCTTCAATCCTTCCGTAGAAATCACAAATCCCAGATATACCAATTCTTCCTTCATGAAACTACACTTCTTGATGTTTATCAGCAATTTCTCTTCTCTCAAGCTCTGCAAAACTTGTCTAATATGCCACCAATGTTCTTCTTTTGTCTTACTGAAAATCAAAATATCATCCAAATATACAATCACAAACTTACCCAAGAATTTCTTCAAGACTTCATTCATCAACCTCATGAAAGTACTTGATGCATTTGTCAATCCAAAAGGCATCACTAACCACTCATACAATCCTTCATTTGTCTTAAAAGCAGTCTTTTATTGATCACCTTCTCTGATTCTAATATGATAGTATCCACTTTTCAAGTCTATCTTTGTGAAATATCTTGTTCCACTCAAACAATCCATGATATCATCCATCCTAGGTAAAGGAAATCTATACTTAATTGTGATCTTGTTTATTGCTCTAGAATCAGTACACATTCTCCATTCCCCATCCTTCTTCGGTGTTAACACTGCAGGTACTACACAAGGACTCAAACTTTCTCTGATCAAACCTTTTCTCAACAATGCTTGTATCTGTCTATTCAATCATTCATTCTCTGCCGGTGTCATCCAGTGTGTTGCTTTGTTAGGCAAACTTGCTTAGCAACTCTCTTATCTCCTCTGGTTTAGTTTCTTTCCTCACTACTTCAGGCTTCTTAGGAATCAAGGCATAGCACATACTTTCCTATTTTAAACCATCCAAAAATTTCCTTCCATCTACCAAATAGATTCTAGCATTCCCACATACCACATCTTTAGGATCATCTTCCAAAGGAATCAAAGTAATTCTTTTCCCATTTACTATTATAGTATATGTATTCTTTCTCCCATCATGTATAGCTTTTCTATCATACTACCAAAGTCTACCCAACAAGAGATGACAAACATCCATAGGCATAATATCACACAAGACTTCATCATGATAAGATCTAATATGAAATTTTACTAAACATTGTTCACTCACCAGTACCTTATGCTCACCCTGAATCCATGCTATCTGATAGGGCTTATGGTGTTTCAATCTTTCCAACTTCAGCTTGGTCACCATCTCCTCTAAAACTAGGTTATCTAAACTACCACTATCAATTACAACTTTACAACACTTACCTCTAGATTTGCATCTAGTTTTGAATAGACTTTTCCTCTACAATGGTTCCTCATTTGTCTCTATTTGAAATAGTGCTCTCCTCATCACCAAGGATTCTCCTTTCTCAGGTTTACAAACAGAACTGGGTGATTCAACAAGTTCTTCTTCAACATAGGCTACTCTCCCACTATTATTTGTCTTCTTGCTTGTACTACCTTGATTACATTCAAATGATCTATGTCCTTCACTTCCACACTTGAAACAAGTACCTCTGATTGTCTTCTTATCAAATCCTCTTCCTTCTCTTCTATATCCTTCATTCCGGTATGCACTAGGGTTTCCTCTTTGGTAAAAATTTATGTCATCTCTCCAGTAAGCATTGTTATCTTTGTCATCCTTTTTCAACGGGTTGTCAAACTTGTTCTACTCTACAAATGATCTATCATATATGGAAAATGTTTTACCTCTCTGAAATTTACCTCCTCTGCCTCTCTATCTTTGATCATGTCTCTTATTCAGCTTCTCTTCAACTTTCAAGGCAAACTGGTATTCTTCTTCTAAATATGTCACCCTCACCAAGCTTAGTTCTTCTTGAATGTTCAATCTCACTCCATTGATATATCTTGCCACTTTCCCCTTGCTTGCTTCACTATGTCCCATCCGTATGATCATCTTATGAAATTCTTTACTGTACTCCTTCACAGATTTCTCCTTTTGTCTCAGGTTATGCAATCTTTTCAACAATTCCAACTCATAGTTAGTAGGTATGAACTGATTCTTCAACTTTGTCACCATCCAATCCTACTTTGTAATCTTTTCTTTTCCTATTCTATTTCTTTCCAACTGAACTTCTTTCCACCATATAGCAGCATGTCCTTTCACCTTTGTCTTTGCAAATTTCACCTTCTCTGGATCTTCAATTTCCTCATATTCAAAGTATTCTTTCATATCATTTATCCAATCAATCAACTCTTCTAGATTCAAATTACCAGTGTAGTTCAGAACATCAACTCTAGGTCTCTTTCCAATCTTTGAAATAACTCACAACATCTTTATCTGATCTAATTCTTCTTCTTTAGTGCCTTCTAGGGTTTCACCAGTTTGTTCAGCAGATTGAAATTCTTCCTCATTGTCACTTTCAACATTAGGTCTAGGTGTCAATCCTCTTCGTCTATCTTCTTCAACATCATCCAAACAAATTAGCATTGTTCTCATCAATTCCATCATCTCATCCATTCTATTAGCCATTATACCAACATGAGGAACTCTTCACGGCGGCATCTTCTTAGGATCAAGTGCAAACTACCTCAGGTTTGATGATTAGGCTACAAGTGACAACTGCCTCTCAATCAGTGATTGGTTGTGCACAAGTAACCTACCTCGGATCGATGATCTGATCACAACAAGATCTTACTGAATTCCTTTTCTCAATTCACTCTCCAAGATTCAAACTTTCGCTCTGATACCACTTGGTGCAGTCACGGTAGGAGGGTTCACATAATGAACTGTCTGGACCATGCAGCAAGAGTAAACACAATAGAAACAATTCAAATAAATGGAACAAATGCAAATTTAGTCATTCAGTATATCCAAGAATTTAAAGTAGAGATCTGTCAGCAACATGCGGGCTTACAATTAGAGATCACATGCCTGATTACATACATGCGCAAGATAAAGCTTTGAAGCTCCTTCGTACCAAAATCTAAACTATCAAATCTTTCTTATGTGAATAGCTACTTTCCTAAGGATCTATTACATCTTTATATAGCATTTCTAGACCAATAGATTCCTTCGTGTTACTAACTCCAATGAAGAGCTATAACGTGTTCATAGATAGGTTAGACCTAAATGCATAGAAAACTTCCACAAATAAATGGAACAACATGCAGACCCTTGGGGAAGGTTAGCCATGAACCATAGGAGATTGACTAATGTGTCATTGAGATCTACAAGTCAAGGAATGATACGCAAGCCTTCTCCTTTAGGAACTGTTAGGATGCTTTGTACTAAGAAAACAATTGATCTTTTGATAGCGATATCTTTTCAGTAACTGATCCAAATGCTATGAATTCTTGATATGATGTAGATGAATGAATGTAGATGCTAAATCCAAATCCGCAAGATGTGAAATGCCAAAACTGGACCATACGCTGAAAATTGCTACATACTGAACTGAACTGGAAAATGACATAACCAAAATGCAAACAAATTGAAATGTAAATGTTTTTTTGGTTGATGCAAGATTACTCTTGAACCAGGAATGCTCCTGCATCAGATTTGTGGAAGAGGATCTATTTATTTTGATGGAAAACACAATACAGATGATGTTCTCTATGTGAAGGGTTTAAAGCATAATCTTTTAAGTTTTGGTCAAATGTGTGACAAAGGGTATGATCTAAAATTCAAGCATAATGGATGAAAGATCATGGAAAGCTCTAGAACAGTGATTGCTACTGGTAAGAAGACTAAAGGTAATGTTTATCACTTGAAAGGAACTAATGATTGTTGTTTGTTGTCTCAGACAGATGAGAGTTGGTTGTGGCATAGAAGGATGTGTCATATCAATTTTGAGAACTTGGTGAAAATAAGCTCAGTACAAGCTGTGAGAGATTTGCCTAAGCCCGTGAAGCTTGCTAATACTATTTGCAAGGAATGTCAATTGGGGAAACAAACAAGGACAAGTTTCAAGAGTAAAGAATAATTTTCTACTAGATTGCTTGAGCTGGTGCATACAGATTTGTGTGGTCCTACAAGAACAAGAAGTTTGCAAGGAGATGGGTACTTTATGTTGCTTATTGATGATTATTCTATAATGACTTGGGTCACTTTTCTAAAAGATAAATCAAAAGCCCTAGACAAGTTCAAAGCTTTCAAGGCGATGGTTGAGAATGAGTTAGAATTAAGGATCAAATGCTTAACATCTGATAGAGGAGGTGAGTTTACATCAAATGAATTCAATATTTTCTATGAAGAACATGGGATAAAGAGACAGTTGTCTTCTCCTAGGACTCCTCAGTAGAATGGATTTGTTGAAAGAAAGAATAGGATAGTTCAAGAGGCTGCTAGGTCAATGATGAAGGAAGCTAACCTACCAGAAGTGTATTGGAGAGAAACCATGCATACTTTTCTCTACATTCAAAATAGAGTTCAAGTCAAAGGTAATGGTACTAAAACTCCTTATGAATTGTGGTATGGAAGAGTTCCTACAGTGAAATATTTAAAATTTTTTGGAAGCAAATGTTATATCAGAAGAGAAGAAGAGTTAGGCAAGTTTGATGCTAGATGTGATGAAGGAATTTTCCTTGGATACTCTACTAAGAGTAAGGCCTACTGGTGCTATAATAAGAGATTGAGAAAGATCATTGAGAGTGCTAATGTGAAGGTTGATGAAGATAGGGAAAGAATATCAGATTTAAGTGGCTATGAATCAAATGAACCTGTTGTTACAGTAAATGAAGAAAAAGTTGAACAAAAAGATAGTCAAATTGAAGAAGAAAATGCTCCAGAAAGCATTGTTAAGATTCCCAGGTATGTAAGGATTAATCATTCTAAAGATCATATTATTGGCGATAAAAGCAAAGGGGTATTGACAAGGAAAAGAGTTGTAGAAGAACAAGTACTGTTTACTTTCAAAGATTGAACCCAAAACTGTAAGTGAAGCCTACAAAGATGAAAATTGGGTAAAGGCTATGGAAGAAGACCTGATGTAGATAGACAAAAATCAAACTTGGGAATTGGTTCCTAGACTTGTTGATAAGAATGTGATTGGAACTAAATGGGTTTTCAGAAACAAAATGAATGAAAATGGAGAAGTAGTAAGAAACAAAGCAAGACTGGTATGCAAAGGATATTCTTAGGTTGAAGGTATAGATTTTGAGGAGACTTATGCTCTTGTGGCAAGGATTGAAGCAATAAGAATGTTTTTGGCATTTGCAACATACAAAGATTTCAAAGTGTACCAGATGGATGTGAAGTCTACATTCTTGAATGGAGAGCTTGAAGAAGAGGTCTACATTGAACAACTAGAAGGATTTCAATTGTCAGACCAAGGTGACATGGTGTGCAAATTGAAGAAAGCCTTGTATGGACTAAAGCAAGCCTCTAGAACCTAGTATGCAAGGTTGGATAAGTATTTGTTGCAATTAGGGTTTAGTAAAGGTACTATAGACAGTAATCTCTATTTCAAAATCAATCATGATCAAATTTTGATTGTTGTAGTCTTTGTTGATGATATTATATTTGGAGGCAATGAAGGTATGTGTAATAAATTTGTAGAGGAAATGCAAAAGGAGTTTGAGATGCCTATGTTTGGTGAAATGAATTTCTTTCTAGGACTACATATTATTCGAACAAAAAAAGAAATTTTCATTTCTCAGTCAAAGTATGTGAAAGAGTTGTTGAAGTTTGGAATGGAGGATTCTAAGCTAGTATGTACCCCCATGGTAACTAGTTGCAAGCTGAGCAAGAATATGGATCACGTAAGACTGACCAGAAAAAGTATAGGTCTATGATTGTAGGACTACATTATCTAACCTATACTAGACCAAATGTAATGCATACAGTTTGTCTTGTGGCAAGTTTTCAAGAAGATTCTAGAGAGTCACATGTGTTGGAAGTTAAGAGGATAATGAGATATTTAAAAGGCACTTCAGACTATGGATTGTGGTATCCTAAAGTTACTAATTTCACTCTTAGTGCTTATACAGATGCAGATTGGGTTGGAGATGTTGATGACAGAAAAAGTACAAGTGGAGGTGCTTTCTTCTTGGGTAATAGATTGGTTTCATGGTTGAGCAAGAAGCAAGATTCAATTTCTTTGTCTACTGTAGAAGCAGAATATATTGTTGCAGCATGTTGTTGTACTCAAGTGCTATGGATGAAGAAAACATTAAAGGATATAAGAGTTATGTATGGAGATCTAATTTCAATCTTTTGTGACAATACAAGTGCTATAAACATTTCAAAGAATCTAGTGATGCACTCAAGAACAACACATATATCAATAAGGTATCACTTTCTAAGACAAAAGGTAATAGAGAATGAAGTAAATATGGAATATGTGTCTACAAAGGATTAGATTGCAGATATTTTCACAAAGCCTTTGCCTAAGGATACTTTTGAGTATCTCAGGGAGAAGTTAGGGGTTATTACCCCTCCTACTCTAAACTAAGATGCATAGAAAGTGCATCAGTCTAGGGGTGCCCAAAGTTTCATTTTTGGTCTAGATTGATGTTTTGAAGATTACCTATTAGGAGGAGTAGGTAGATGTTGCTGATATGAGTTCTTGATTAAGAGTAGTAAGTGTTGCAGTGTTGTTGATAGGGGGAGTAGTGCAGTGGTAGTTAGATCTGAGTTGAGCCTTGATAACTAAAGAGTGTGAGAAGGTATGACAACCTTTTCCATTAATATCAAAGGGGGAGAGAGGTTCATGTGAAAAAATTAAGGAGAGAGATTCTGAGAAATTTGCAGCCAGAGAAAGCATAAAGTAAGGGGGAGCAAAGAAGCAAAGCAAATTTTTTTGTCTTGATGGTTTTTCACATCATGTGTTGCCATCAATGACAAAGGGGGAGATTGTTGCAAGTATGAGCAATAAGTTTTGTCATTGATGTCAACATCTAAATTCAGCATCTAAGGAAGTTATTTGGATAGTTTGAGCAAGTGTTTGAGAAGTTAGTGTAATTGCAGAATTGTTCTATCTCCCAGAACAGTGCAGTGTTTTGTTCCACATATCTTGTAGATTGGATATCTTTGTTTGCGGTATGAAAGTTATGTTAAGGTATGTTTTTAGTTGCTATGTCCCAAGTTTGAGCCTTTGGTGTGAAGATTTGAGTGAGTTCCGTTCACCAGAGTAAAAATAGTTTTTTTGAATATTCAATGGTGACAGGGAGAATGTATTTTGCTCCGCATCTCTCCACATTTAAGTTTTATAGTCTATAGTTCTAGGATTAAGTTTGAGATGATGTTATGAGCCTTCAATTGAAGTGGTTCATGATTTAGTGCTCTGCAAGCAATCTTTTCTTTGTGACAATGGCTGGCAGTAATGTTTAAGTGGTCTGGTTTGAAGAATCTTTTGGATAGAATGTTTGGGGGTTGTGCGAAAGTTCTTGGTGATTGTAACGTGCTTGTGGATGTCTCTAGATTGTGTTCTTGCTTTTTGATTGGTGCGTAAAGCATAATTTAGATCGTGGATGAAGCGTGTTCCTAAAGGTCTTAGTGTTAACACCAATTTTGGCCAACCTAGTTATTTTCACTACTTGCGATTATGCTTTGGAGGTTTTGATAGCGTGTTGTTGCGTGGGAGATTACATTTGAGTCCTTGCTCAAGTGTGGTGTGGTCCGCATTCATTCCTTTCCACCATGGGAATGTTTAGGTCTAGACCTAATTTGAATATTGTCTAAGTTTATTGTTTGTGTCAACCTTGAAGATTGTTTCCAAGACTGTGAATGTATAAATATGAATTAGACGATTGGGAAATCTAGTAAAGTTGTTGAGATAGATGAAATGGCTGCATGAGAAGTATCATTTTTTGCAGGTGTGATCCAGATGAGTTTTTGAGTGTGAGAGTGAGAAGAAAAGAATATATTTTGATGTAGAGAGGTTGTGAACTTGATTCAGTTGAGTTTGTGGTGGATCCCTGGTTGCTGTGAGATCCATTCTCATTGTAACTATCTTCTTCTACTTCTGGCAGTGAGCCTCTTTTGGTAGTGAGCCCCTTCTTTTTGCAATAAACATTTTGGGCAGTGAGCCTCTGACAGTGAGCCTTGTTATAAATTTTGATATATAATTTATATTGTGAGTTAATCCTCACCGTGGTTTTTCCCTCATTCAGTTTTCCACATAAAAATTTGGTGTCTCATGTGTTGAATGTGTGATTATGTTTAAGTTTCTGATTTCATGCTTTCATGGTTAAATCATAATAACAGTGATTAAGTGGTTGATGTGTTGATTCTTAAAAGAAGTTAAGTTTTGGTGACAACTGATTCATCCCCTCTCTTAGTTGTCTTGTGTGTTTCAACAATTGGTATCAGAGCAAGGGTTAATTTGAAGAAATCCTAATAGCTTGAGGTAGATCTGGGATGGCGCACAAGAAGAAGTCTCCCTAGTTTGATGGAACAAACTATGCTCTCTGGAAGGTACTGATGAAAAGTCATCTCATTTCTCTTGGTTATAGTGTCTGGAAGATGGTAGATACAAAGTATACTATTCCTCCAAATGGTCCATCATTTGAAGATGAAGTCAAATAGTATGAGTTAAATGGAAAGGCTAGAGATGCTCTGTTAAATGCTCTATCCAACACTGAGTTAGTGAAAGTTATGGATATAGAAACTACTCATGAGATCTGGTTTAAGTTGAAAATTTATATGAAGGAAATGATTCTGTAAAGAGTGCCAAATTACAAAACCTGAAGGTGAGGTATGAAGCTCTAAAGATGAGTGATGATGAAAACATAACAATCTAAATGCAACAAGTTGATGAAATTGTCAATGGAATCAAAGGTTTTGAAGGAACTATTGGTGAGAATGAGGTTGTGTTGAAGATTCTTAGATCATTGCCTAAATCCTATAGTCACAAGGTGTCTACAATTGAAGAACTTATGAGTGTGAACAAGATTACAAAGGATTAGTTGCTTGGAAAGTTTATTGATTTTGAGATGAGAGAGTTTAGTGATGCTCTACCGAAGACTGAGACTGCTTTCAAAGCTAGCACTTCAAAGAAGACTTCAAGATTTGAGAAGTATGATGTGGAACTAGATGATGACCTTGATGATATTGAAGCCAACTTTGTGGACAGAATGCAAAGAGGTACCAGTAAGTTCAAAGGCAAATTACTATTCAAATGCTTTACTTGTGGTAAGATTGGTCACTATGCCTCTAGGTGTCCAGAGAGAATTGAGAAAGCCAAGAAGAAATTTGAAAGTAGAACTAGGATCATAAAGAAATGCTATTATGTTAGAGATGATGATGATGATGTTGTAAAAAATGATGAGTCTGATGATACTAGTGCAAATGAATGCTTGCTTATTGCTATCAAGGAAGAACCTGTGTCTACTAATCTTGCTAGATGTGTGAAGGAAGAAAAACCAGTGGAAGAGAGTGCTTTGTTTGTCTGCCAGATTGAGAAAGATAAGGATGAATGGATTATTGACAGTGGATGTTCACATCACATGACCAATGATAAGAGTAAGATTGTAAGTTTGGAAAAGTATGAAGGAGGACTGGTTAGGTTTGGAGATGTAACTGGTAAGATTTGTGGAAGAGGATCTATTTCTTTTGATGGAAAACACAATAAAGATGATGTTCTCTATGTGAAGGGTTTAAAGCATAATCTTTTAAGTGTTGGTCAGATGTTAGACAAAGGGTATGATCTAAGATTCAAGGATAATTGATACAAGAACATGGAAAGCTTCGAAATAGTGATTGCTACTGGTGAGAAGACTAAAGGTAATATTTATCACTTGAAAGGAACTAATGATTGTTGTTTGTTGGCTCAGACAGATGAGAGTTGGTTGTGGCATATAAGGATGTGTCATATCAATTTTGAAAACTTGGTGAAAATAAGCTCAGTACAAGTTGTGAGAGATTTGCCTAAGCTTGTGAAGCCTGCTAATACGATTTGCAAGGAATGTCAATTGGGGAAACATACAAGGACAAGTTTCAAGAGTAAAGAAGTTTTTTATGCTGGATTGCTTAAGCTGGTGCATATAGATTTGTGTGGTCCTACAAGAACAAGAAGTTTGCAAGGAGACATGTACTTTATGTTGCTTATTGATGATTATTCTAGAATGACTTGGGTCACTTTTCTAAAAGTTAAATCAGAAGCCCTAGACAAGTTCAAAGCTTTCAAGGCGATGGTTGAGAATGAGGTAGAATTGAGGATCAAATGCTTAAGGTTTGATAGAGGAGGTGAGTTTACATCAAATGAATTCAATATTTTCTATGAAGAAGATGAGATAAAGAGATAGTTGTCTTCTCCTAGGACTCCTTAGTAGAATGGAGTTGTTGAAAGAAAGAATAGGATAGTTCAAGAGGCTGCTAGGTCAATGATGAAGGAAGCTAACCTACCGGAAGTGTATTATAGAGAAGCCATACATACTGCTGTCTACATTCAAAACAGAGTTCAAGTCAAAGGTAATGGTACTAAAACTCCTTATGAATTGTGGTATGGAAGAGTTCCTACAATAAAATATTTCAAAGTTTTTGGAAGCAAATGTTATATCAGAAGAGAAGAAGAGTTAGGCAAGTTTGATGATAGATGTAATGAAGGAATTTTCCTTGGATACTCTACTAAGTGTAAGGCCTACCAATGCTATAATAAGAGATTGAGAAATATCATATGAGAGTGCTAATGTGAAGGTTGATGAGGATAGGGAAAGAATATCAAATCTGAGTGGCTATGAATTAGATGAACCACTGTTATAGTAAATGAAGAAAAAGTTGAACAACAAGGTAGTCAAATTGAAGAAGAAAAGGCTCTGAAAAGTGTTGTTAAGAGATGCAGAGAAACCCAAACACCCTATTCAGATAATGCTAGAAACAAATCACATAATTATAACTATTCTCTCTCTCAAACACTAGAGAAAGGAAGAACTCATCTTAACAGATAAAAAGTCTTCAATGATACAATCTTATACACAAGTGACCAGCCTATCATTTTCTCTTGTTCATTATTGCCCAGATAAGATAGCAATCATGTAGGACTGTTATTCTTGTGGCGTATCCCTTATTATGGAAGCAAATGAATAAAATTTCATATATCTTAGACTAGTGGTCTTTTAATTCTCAACCAATACATAAAAGAGGATCTACCATCGATCATGGAGTAAATGCACTCTATACACAAACTGCCATCAAGAACTACCATCATGCCTTTTAGCAAGTTAGTTTAAGTTTTTATTTGTAGGTCGATTCTAATTAGAAACTTGATTTTGTGCTTTCTTTTGCTCAGGAAAGCAAGGCAATTGCTCCCAGTATGACAGATCTGCAACTAAGAATAGAAACAACCTTCCAAAGATATCAACACATATATACTCCTGTGTAATTTGCTGGTCTTCCAACAACCGATATAAATATTATATTGCACATAACAAATGATTAAGGAACATTAACACTCAAAAGTACAGCACTACACATAACCACTGTTTTGAACATTGATACTTGAAAATAGAAAAAATATATCTTAGCACCGCTCTCCACAAACAGATCTAGAGCAAATAATGGCTCTTGGTTTTCAACACAAAGAAGAAACTAGTTTGTGGGTAGATTAACTACCATCAATCGAGCCCAAACAGGCTTGAGTCCATCACAAAATAGCGATTTGGAGTCTACAGATACTCAGAAATTAGATTCAATATAAAGAAAGAAATCTATAGTTCTTTCTAATGGTGGATACAATGTAGTTCAATGCTAGAATACCCTCCTTGAGGACTCCCCTTCTCCTCGCCTTCACAAGGCCTTAAGTAGATGTTTACATCAGTTACAATAATTGTCCCTTCATCTTCATCGTTCCAATCATGACTCTTTAGTTACAATAACTGTCCCTTCATCTTCATTGTTCTAATCACAACTCTTCATCTTTTTGCTTTTCTTGCATTTTGTATTTGACAACAACTTGACCCCTAAACCTAATCAAATGATCCAAATACATTAAAATGACCTCATCATGACCTTTATTATATGCTTTATATTTCAAAACTCAAACTTTACAATTTTGTCTTTTGAAGGCATCTAGTGAACAAGGTGCTCCTGCACCATACAACCAACCAACAAAGATTTCCAAGTCCCTTGGAAATGTACCTGCAAAACAAAACTACCTTTTCTTGTATCTTTGTCTGGCTTCATCTTTCACTCCATCTCTTCAGCTTTAGGCTTCAAATCTTCACATCAATGGAATAGTGACCAACCAACCAACAATGACAAACTACCATCAACATTTCAGAGCATCTTCCAGCTCCTACTCCTAGCAATGGAGTATTCTCAGACTGATCAAATCCTCAATGACTACAACACAATGCTCAATCAGATGTCCATCCTACACGCTGCTACACAGACCCATTCCTCTCATCCAACAACAAATCTTGGAGATGCACTACCACTCTCTCTCTCAGTGGCCTCACTCTGCACCCTCTTCCAGCCAAATCTCTATTGGTGAATGGTCTTGACAGACCTCATCATCATCTGCCCACAGGAATCCTATTCCTTCTCGCAACTAGATGGTACAAGCATTTGCAACAGTCTAACAACTACTGCCAGCCTTCAAAATTACTTCTTATGATCTCTATTTTTAGAATGGTCACCAACCAAACATTTTATTCCAACTCTTCATCTACCTTCTTACTGCCTAGACCTTTCACCAAATCTTTCACCAGATCTTTTGCCAGCTCTGATACCAATTTGATGCAGAGAAAACCAAACACCCTATTCAGATAATGATGGAAACAAATCACAGAATTATAACTATTCTCTCTCTCAAACACCAGAGAAAGGAAGAACTCATCTTAATAGATACTGAAAAGTCTTCAACGATACAGTCTTATACACAAGTGACTATCCTGTCGTTTTCTCTTGTTCATTATTGTCCAGACAAGATAGCAATCATGTAGGACTATTATTCTTGTGGCGTATCCCTTATTATGGAAGCAAATGAATAAAATTTCATATATCTTAGACCAGTGGTCTTTTAATTCTCAACCAATACATAAAAGAGGATCTAACATCGATCATGGAGTAAATGCACTCTATACACAAACTGCCATCAAGAACTGCCATCATACCTTTTAGCAAGTCGGTTTAAGTTTTTATTTGTAGGTCGATTCTAATTAGAAACCTGATTTTATTGCTCCCAGTGTGACATATCTACAACTAAGAATAGAAACAACCTTTCAAAGATATCAACACATATATACTCCTGTGTAATTTGCTGGCCTTCCAACAATTGATATAAAGATTATATTACACATAACAGACAATTAAGGAACATTAACACTCATAAGTAAAGCACTACACATAACCACCATTTTAGAACATTGATACTTGAAAACATAACAAATATATCTTAGCATCGCTCTCCACAAATAGATCTACAGCAAATAATGGCTCTTGGTTTTCAACACAAAGAAGAAACTAGTCCGTGGGTAGATTAACTACCATCAATCGAGCCCAAAAAGGCCTGAGTCCATCACAAAATTATGATTTGGAGTCTAAAAATACTCAGAAATTAGATTCAATATAAATAAAGAAATCTATAGTTCTTTCTAATAGTGGATACAGTGCAGTTCAATGCTAGAATACCCTCCTCGAGGGCTCCCCTTCTCCTCGCCTTCACAAGGCATCAAGTAGATGTTTACATTAGTTACAATAACTATCCCTTCATCTTCATCATTCCAATCATGACTCTTCAGTTACAATAATTGTCCCTTCATCTTCATTGTTTCAATCACGACTCTTCATCTTTTTGCTTTTCTTGCATTTTGTATTTGACAACTTAACCCCTAAACCTAATCAAATGATCCAAATACATTAAAATGACCTCATCCTAACCTTTTTATATGCTTTTATATTTCAAAACTCAAACTTACAATTTTTCCTTTTGAAGGCATTCAATGAACAAGGTGCTCCTGCACCATTAAGACTCCAAGGTATGTAAGGATTAATCATTCTGAAGATCAGATTATTGGTGATAAAAGAAAAGAGGTATTGACAAGGAAAAGATCTATAGAAGAACATGTGAACTACTATTTACTTTCAAAGATTGAACCCAAAACTATAAGTGAATCCTACAAAGTTGAAAATTGGGTAAAGACTATGGAAGAAGAGTTGATGTAGATAGAGAAGAATCAAACTTGCGAATTGGTTCCTAGACCTGTTGATAAGAATGTAATTGGAACTAAATGGGTTTTCAGAAACAAAGCAAGACTGGTATGCAAAGGATATTCTTAGGTTGAAGGTATAGATTTTGAGGAGACTTATGCTCCTATGGCAAGGATTGAAGCAATAAGAATGTTTCTGGCATTTGCAGCACACAAAGATTTCAAAGTGTACCAGATGGATGTGAAGTCTGCATTCTTGAATGGAGAGCTAGAAGAAGAGGTCTACATTGAACAACTAGAAGGATTTTAGTTGTTAGACCAAGGTGACATGGTGTGCAGATTGAAGAAAGCCTTGTATGGACTAAAGCAAGCCCCTAGATCCTAGTATGCAAGGTTGGATAAGTATTTGTTGCAATTAGGGTTCAAGAATGGTACTGCAAAGAATAATCTCTATTTCAAAATCAATGATGATCAAATTCTAATTGTTGCAGTCTTTGTTGATGATATTATCTATTGAGGCAATGAAGGTATGTGTAAGAAATTTGTAGAGGAAATGCAAAAGGAGTTTGAGATGTCTATGTTTGGTGAAATGAATTTCTTTCTAGGACTATAGATTACTCAATCAGAAAAAGGAATTTTCATTTCTCAATCCAAGTATGTGAAAGAGTTGTTGAAGAAGTTTGGAATGGAGGATTCTAAGCCAGTATATACCCCTATGGTAACTGGTTGCAAGCTGAGCAAGAATGATGAATCACCTAAGACTGACCAAAAAAAGTATAGGTCTATGATTGGAGGACTACTTTATCTAACCTATACCAGACCAGATGTAATGGATGCAGTTTGTCTTGTGGCAAGATTTCAAGAAGATCCTAGAGAGTCACATGTGTTGGTAGTTAAGAGGATAATGAGATATTTAAAAGGCACTTCATATTATGGATTGTGGTATCCTAAAGATACTAATTTCACTCTTAGTGCTTTTACAGATGCAGATTGGGTTGGAGATGTTAATGACAGAAAAAGTACAAGTGGAGGTGCTTTCTTCTTGGGTAACAGATTGGTTTCATGGTTGAGAAAGAAGCAAGATTCAATTTCTTTGTCTACTGCAGAAGTAGAATATATTGCTGCAGCATGTTATTGTTCTCAAGTGTTATGGATGAAGCAAACATTGAAGGATTTAAGAGTTGTGTATGGAGAACCAATTTCAATCTTTTGTGACAATACAAGTGCTATAAACATTTCAAAGAATCTAGTGATGCACTCAAGAACAAAGCATATATCAATAAGGTATCACTTTCTAAGAGAAAAGGTAATAGATAATGAAGTAAAGATGGAATATCTATCTACAAAGGATCAGATTACAAATATTTTCACAAAGCCTCTACCTAAGGATACTTTTGAGTATCTTAGGGAGAAGTTAGGGGTTATTACCCCTGCCTCTATAAACTAAGATGCATAGAAAGTGCATCAGTCTAGTGGTGCCCAAAGTTTCATTTTTGATCTAGATTGATGTTTTGAAGACTACCTATCAGGAAGAGTAGGTAGATGTTACTGATATGAGTTCCTAATTAAGAACAGTAAGTGTTGCAATGTTACTGACAGGGAGAGTAGTGCAGTGGTAGTAATATCTGAGTTGAGCCTTGATAACTAAAGAGTGTGAGAAGGTTTGACAACCTTTTCCATTGATGTCAAAGGGGGAGAGAAGTTCATGTGAAAAACTTAAGGAGAGAGATTATGAGAAAGTTGCAGCCAGAGAAAGCATACAATAAGGGGGAGCAAAGAAGCAAAGCAAGTTTGTTTGTCTTGATGGTTTTTCACATCATGTGTTGCCATCAATGATGAAGGGGGAGATTGTTGCAAGTATGAGCAGTAAGTGTTGTCATTGATGTCAACATCTA
Organism: Cunninghamia lanceolata; assembly: GCA_027924645.1. Classification (NCBI taxonomy): domain Eukaryota; kingdom Viridiplantae; phylum Streptophyta; class Pinopsida; order Cupressales; family Cupressaceae; genus Cunninghamia; species Cunninghamia lanceolata. Next base: position 1,192,059 of record BSBN01000597.1, on the reverse strand, counting down.
AGGAAGTTATTTGGATGAGTTTGAGCAAGTGTTTGAGAAGTCAGTGTAATTACAGAATTGTTCTATCTCCCAGAATAGTGTAGTGTTTTTCTTCGCATATCCTGTAGATTAAATATCTTTGTCTATGGTATGAAATTTATGTTAAGGGATGTCTATAGTTGCTATGTCCCAAGTTTGAGCCTCCAGTGTGAAGATTTGAGTGAGTTCTGTTCACTAGAGTAAAACCAATTTTTTTGAATATTCAATTGTGATAGGGAGAATGTATTCTGCTCTGCATCTCTCTGCATTTAAGTTTTATAGTCTACAGTTCTAGGATTAAGTTTGGGATGATGTTGTGTGACTTCAATTGAAGTGGTTCATGATTTGGTGCTCTGCAAGCAATCTTTTCTTTGTGACAGTGGCTAATAGTAATGTTTAAGTGGTCTGGTTTGAAGAATCTTCTGGATAGAATGTTTGGGGGTTTTGCAAAAGTTCTTGGTGATTGTAACGTGGGTGTGGATGTCTCTAGATCATGTTCCTACTTTTTGATTTGTCTGCAAAGCATAATTTAGATCATGGATGAAGCGTGTTCCTAAAGGTCTTAGTGTTAACACCAGTTTTGGCCGACCTGGTTGTTTTCATTAGTTGCGATTATGCTTTGGAGTTTGTGATAGTGTGTTGTTATGTGGGAGATTGCATTTGAGTCCCTGCTCAAGTGTGGTGTGGCCCTCATTCATTCCTTTCCACCATGGGAATGTTTAGGTCTAGACCTAATTTGAATATTGGCTAAGTTTATTGTTTGTGTTGACCTTAAAGATTATTTCCAAGACTGCGAATGTATAAATATGAATTAGATGATCGGGAAATCTGGCAAAGTTGTTGAGATAGATGAAATGGTTGCATGAGAAGCATCATTTGTTGTAGGTGTGATCCAAATGAGTTTGTGAGTGTGAAAGTGAGCAGAAAAGAATATATTTTGATGCAGAGAGGTTGCGAAAGATTTAGTTGAGTTTATGGTGGATCCCTGGTTGTTGTGAGATCCATTCTCATTGTAACTATCTTCTTCTACATCTGGTAGTGAGCCCCTTCTTTTTGCAGTGAGCATTTTGGGCAGAAAGCCTCCGGTAGTGAGCCTTGTTATAAATTTTGATATATCATTTATATTGTGAGTTAATCCTCACCATGTTTTTTCCCTCATTGGGTTTTCCACATAAAAATCTAGTGTCTCATGTGTGAATGTGCTTAAGTTTTTGATTTCATGCTTTCATGGTTAAATCATAATAAGAGTGATTAAGTGGTTGATGTGTTGATGCTTAAAATAAGTAGAGTTTTGGTTACAACTGATCTAGCGCCCCCCTCTTAGTTGTCTTGTGCATTTCAACAACACCTATAATGCAAATCTAGATAGATGACAAGGCAAAATCTAGTGAAAATGCAAGGTTTTCAAACCCTAGTTGTGAAATTAAAGCATGAAATTAAGGAAAATGATGCTATGATGAAACACTACAATTATAAATCAGTCCTAAAAGAGTGTTTAAAAAAGTAGTAAAATCTGAAACAAGATTTTATTTACAAACCCTAGTTTTTGGAAAAACTAAGTTATATGAAAAATGCACAATTTTAAGCAAAATCTAACAAATTAAGCATGAAAATGAAATAAAAATGATTAATTAATGATGTACTGCTGTAATTTATATCATATCTAATGAAAATATCAGAAATTAAATGAAATTTAATTAAATAATGTCAAAATGCAAGCCTAAGATGCCAATTTTTTCAAATTTTTTTGCAAATTTTCAAATGCAATAAGATGAAAATTAAATGAATGAATGTAAATCCAAAGTAAAACATTCAACAAGGTACAAAATTCAAATAAACATGGGTTCACCAAAATGTTTAATAGGAAAAGAGGGAAGATGATGGGATTGATGGTCTATATCATCCTTTCACTACAAACATTCAAGGACATCCCACTGAGTTGAATCACAACTTTTGCAAGAGGATTCTCCTACAAGTGGGTGTGTCACTTGTAACTCTATGGAAACTCAAAAATTATGAATTAATGTATTAATTTTATGCTCAAATTGCTCAAAACCCTAATTATGCAAAATCGTAAGCAAACTGATGAATTACGACAAATGCTCGCAGACCAAGATAATAGACAAAGATTAGTTACTGACCATTTTTTTGAAGTTTGTGATGTAGAATGTTCAAGGACATTGCTACTCGTACCCTAGTCTAATGCAATGTTTTATTCAGGGGGGTTTGAACTCCTTACGACATTGATGATCACTGTTCTATCTATTTCTATCACAAAAGATGCAGAGGACACTAGAGCTCACACCGTAGTCCAATGAAGGATGTTTCTCAAGATGTCAGGACTTCTTCAGATGCTAATTATCATTGTCATGGAGATTTCTATGTTTGCAACCTTAGAGGACACTGCCACTAGTGCCCTAGTCCCAAAAGTACACTAGGCTGCTTCTTTCTGCCGGATCTGAAATTCTTATCTTCTACAACCTTCCTCTGCAACTACACTCTTTGAAACCCAATACCTATAACCTGCAATCACAAGGAGTGTGGTTGGGGGTTGTAGTGTTTAGAAGCTTGCCTCAGTCAAGCCCCAGAAGGACATTCAAGTCTTCTCAACACCATTGTCAAATAAAGAGTGCGTATCCCTATGGGATAGAGGAAAAACAACTTGATAAATGATTCAAACATAAATAGATATCACCTTGGAGGTGTAGCTCGCATGTAGATGAAAATCCTTCAACAAATGAGAAGATGAAGTTAAATCTGTAATCACAAACACAACAACAATATTCTGCTCTGCAACAATGAATATCTTGAATGTTCTAAAATCATAAGTTTGCCAAAATTTCATAATCATCTTCTAGTTTACAAATGAAACCCTAAACATGCTTATATATGCATTCCCACTTTAAATTTCATAATGGAACCTTCTAATAGTCACACAATCGACATTCAAATCTGGGACCTGCCTAAAATAGGGTAGGACTAGGGTGCGAGCACCCAAGTCCTCAGGTCCTATTTCAGGGTAGGGCCAAATGCCACAATGTCCCTCAAGCTCCATTTGACATGGGTTTTAAGCCATTTTCTTCTATGAGTTAAAATTAACATGTAAGATGTAAAACAAGGCACATGAGAGCTAAACTTAGGAGGTAAAAGTCCTAGGGGGACATTTTACGACATAACACCTACTTCTCCCATAGTTGAATGTCCAAGAACCTTAGATGAGAAGACTATGGATAGATCTATTAATAATGTAACACCTAATCTTCCTAACTACACCTTGCCTTTCTCTCATTCCAATGCTCTCCCTGGCTAGGATGAAGAAAAAGTCTCACATTAAATTCTTTATGGATAGATGTTGGGTATAATCAAGAGGAAAGCAATGTTAATTCAATCTTCACTAATAGACTTATTCCACCCACCAAGGGGTTATTAGATAAGTGTAGCAATATTCCTAATATGGTTTTGCAGGGGCACCTAATGTACCTTCTTGCTTAAAACTAGTGATTATGGTTCAAGGAGATTGAAAACCACCTCACCCCTGGATTACATCCTAAACTATGCAAGACAAATCAATCAAAGAAATCAAGGTGTTCAAAATTTGTTGCAACAACCACACCACAATGTGATTGCTCACACATACAACACCTATAATAACAAACAAAGTAAGAAAGCACCTCATGTGCCTATCTCTCTTTCATGTTCTCAACCTATGCTGCCTCCACCATCTTGTCTTACTCATAAAAGTGGTCAAGGATATGATCTTGTCAAATAGCTTTGCGCTACTCCGGCAAAGATCTCTCTTTGGGGTTTAATATAGACATCGCCTACATACAATGGAATGCTCCAAGAAGCTTTACAAAAGGTGACCGTATCACCTGTTGTTGAGCCAAATGATGTAGCAGCTTTATTAGATTGTATGCATGTGACAAAAATGGATATTCTGTTTCAACCACATGAAATATCGACAAGTAAAGATGAATATGATGCACTTATAATATTTTACATGATAGATAAAAAGTTGATAAAGTGAGTTATGATTGACAGTGGATTGGCTCCTAATGTTTATAGCATTAACTTGCTACACAAAATCAAGATTAACACGTCTTTAATCAAACTAGTTAGAATTAGCATTCCTAGATTTGATAATGTTGGGAGACAATCCATGGGTACAATAACTTTACTTGTAAAGGTTGGAACCATGGTAGTATCTACCCTCTTTCATGGTATGTTTGGTTCATTTTTATATAATATGATTCTTGGTAGACCATGGATCCATGCCATGGGGGCAGTTCCATCTACCATTCATAAATCAATAAAGTTTATTTATCAAAACAAGCTCTACACCGTTGAAGCCGATCTTGAACCAGATAACTGTTTACATATTGAAATGCAAAAGCAAGTTAATAATCATACGAGTCTAAATAACTTATGAGTCAATTCATCAACACCTCTTGCCACAAATAATGTTGTGCAAGGCTCTACAGCATCGAATGCACTTTTTGGTGATGATTGGGGTTCATTAGATTTTAACTTTTCTAGACCGGGGGAATATAAAATTTATAACTCTGACACATCAAAAGTCGCATCAATCTCATCAAAACAATCTTTGGAAACACCTAAGAAACCCAAAATCTCTTTGGTAGAAAACAAAGACAACACTCTTACTTATACTACAAATTATGAGACCTATGAGGCTTCACCATCATCTAAAGAAATGACATCCCTCTATGGCCGAGGATTTAACACCCTCTTTAACAACTACGACTATGTAGGTAATGGTTGTGGTGCAAATCAACAAGGAATTAGAATACCTTTACAAGTTGCTAGAATTAACTACATAGCCGGTATTGGATACCGCTCTTTGAAACCCACCAAAGCCTCTCATTATCCTAAACTTAATGTTAATACAATATCAACAAGACCAAAATGACATGTGAGATATCCTGGCCTGATAGACTATAATTATACACTAGAAAATATCCCATTGAAGCAGGCAAGCATTTCTCCCTCTTTAAGCCACACTTGTTGCAACTATTATAGTTGCTCTCAAGGGTGGCCTCCTCTTAGATATGTATGTTCTTAATATTGGATTGTATCAGGTAAGTATTCTAACTCTTTCTATCTATGTTGTGATCCCCCCCGTGATGTGTTATGTATTTTTTAGGCCTCCTTGGATGACCCTTGACACTGTTGTGATGCAGAGGCAAGGGAGGCACACAAAAGCAAAGTTTCATTGACCACTTGACTGATCATACATTGTCTTGACTATCCTCTTATAATGCATTGCTTCAAGACTAGGAAAAGATGCCATTTCATGGTTTGAATACATAACCTACCTATCAAACTCCTAACCACTTGGACCACACTAAATTGACCAATAGGTACTCACTAAACTCATAAAACAACTCAGCAATTTGTTCTTCCAATCGGTCCTTTGAAAACAATCCTAAATGCTTGTAGCCCTCTAAATGGGACTGTCGGGGTGTAACTTTTGCTATAGGCTTCCATTCAAGACTGTGATAGGGTTTTTGAGTACCCAATATTGAGCTCTAACACATATCCAACATGCAGTATGGACTCCTTTGTAACAAACACCCCAAAACATGACTGTTACAATTTGACAGTAGGCCTAATTAGGCCATATTTGTAAAGAAACTATGAGGTTTTGGACTTCCCAACATCCTAGCTATACTTGAAAGTAGTCAATGTGTTTCCAATAGACACAATCCACCATTAGTTTGGTTTGGATCTTCACTTATCTCATAAAACTCAAGCATGCAAAACCAAAACCCTCATTTCTCCTAAAAAGACAGGAAATAACAACACTAGGGTTGTTCAAAACACCATGAAAACACCTTACTTTGCTCCATTAGTGAAGAAAACATTTGAAGGACATCAAAACTGACCATTTCACTGATTTGTGTAATTTTCCCATGGTCGTGGCGCTTCAAAACATGAGATTTATCCCTAAAACTGTCAAACCCTAGGTTATTGGACTGTTCTTAGAAAAATGGGCATAAAATCCACAAACCATGATACTAGACCATAAAATCATATGAAAAAAAAGGTAATTCAATATCTCATCCAAACATGTATGGTGTAGAGTATCACAGGGCCGTACTAGGCCGTACTGGTGCAAGGAACAACAAAAATGCAATAAAACTATGAAGTACAAAGCTAGAACAACAAAAATGGTCATTTTCATGTTATTTCCATTATCTTCAAACTTCATATCCTTCCTCTATGATCTATCCCTCATATAAAAAGCATGTTTTACAATATATAACTTCATTCCACTCCTCCTCCATCAAGAAAACTAAAAAAGAAAGACTAAAAATAGCCTCTCCACTAAGGTTGCCAAAATAGAAAGACTAAACTTAAGCAAAAATCTTAAAGACCCTAGTCCTATAATGACCCCCACAACAAAAATGCCTCAAATAGGCTTTATTACAACAATAAATGGTCTTTCAAGACCTTATTTTAAGCAAAACTCAAAACTAAAGCCTAGACTTTAATAATTGATAACCTTTAAGAAATGGTGCTCCTGCACCATACACCCCAATTTTAAAATTTTCCAAGTCTCTTGGAAAAAGTATTGTATCTTGTGCTCCTTTGTGTTCTTCATAGCTCTGACCTTCACACTTGCCTACAATAGGTTCACTTTGTTTTTGACTCTCACGATCCTTGACATTCTTACATTTAGCTTCCCTTGAAACATGCTCTAACTGTGTGTATTGTATTGTGGGGTGTTGTTTCATCTTCTCCTTATCACCAAACTCTGATGTCACATTCCTCTTCAAGCTTTCATCAACTGCCATCACTTGCTCCACAATTTCTTGCTTATTCCACTATCCAATTCTCATGTTGCACATTTCTCACTGTCAACTGTACCTTCTCCTCTATCAGTCTCCTTAACATCTATACGATTACTTTTAATGGTCTCTGTCAGACTTGCACTTGCTTTGTCCATTGTTCTACCACTATCCCTTAACTATCCTTTTGCCTCACAAACCTTTGTCTCCTTTCCCACTATCCTGTTAGCCTTATAAACTTTTGCATGGACACCTTTCAACTGCTCCTTGTTTGTATTTACTAACATAGGGCACATGACTCTCGCAATTAATACTCCTTCACTCTTTTCTTGCCTTACCAAAGGCTTCTCACACTTGTACTGTTTTGTTTCAGACCGAGATACACTTCCATTTACTTTTTCCTTCCACTGGTAGACATTCTTCTTTACTATTGTCTACAAATCATTTGCATGTCTTCTATTTGTTGTCTGCGCATTATGTTTATCCTCCCTATTCACTGTCCTAACAACATTAAACTGTGACTTAGCTGCAAACTTCATACTCTCACCTTCCTCATTGCTCACATATTCTTTTCTCCCTATCATTATGATCTCACCTTGCTCTCTTACCTCTTCAACCAATGGAGTTAGAATGAATGATCTCCCATCCTTTTCAATGTTATATGTATTTTTCCTCCCATGATAAACTGCAGACCTGTCAAATTGCCAGGGTCTCCCAAGCAAAATATGGCAACAACTCATAGGTAGAATATCACAAACAAATTTATCTGTATATTGACCAATTTGAAATTCAATAGTAGCTTGTTCACTCACCAAAATGGTTTGATTTTCACTAACCCAAGACACTTGATGAGGTTTTGCCATAGGCACTCTTTGTAAGTTTAATTTGTCCACCATATCACTAGATACCATATTATCAGTGCATCCAGAATCAATTACTACTTTGCATACCTTATTTTTGCATCTGCAGGCTATCCTAAACAAGGCTCTTCTTTGAATTAGCTCTTTCTCCATGGATGTCTTCAAGAGTTGTCTTCTCACCATCAAAGAGTCACCCACCTCTAGTGCAACAATATGACTTGAAGAATTGACACTTTCTCCTTCATCTTCTTGCACAATTTGGACTCTCTTTTCACCTCTTCTCTCACCTCCACTTGAAGTAGTACCAATCTTGTCTGGGCACTTGTAGGCTAGATGACCAAACTCACCACAGTGGTAACACTTTCTTGAAAACACATTTGAACCTCTTCCTTGATCTGGATATCTACCCATAAAACTTGTTCTTCCACCTCTCCATCCTCCTCTAGACTTAGGTGCTTGTTCTTTACTCTTATCAACATCTTCAAAATCTTCTTTTGATTGTCTTGGTGTTGGAAATGTACCTCTGCCCCTAGAAGTATTTCCTCTTCCTCTTGTTGTCTTCTCTTGTCTCCTCTTGAGTTTTTCTTCTACTCTCATTGCCATTTGAAAACATTGTTCCACTATTTTTGGTGCCAACAAACTGATTTCATCTTGAATGTTATATCTTAGTCCATGGAGATATCTAGCTACTCTTTCTTCCTCATCCTCCTCATGCTTTATCCTTATACTTAACCTATAAAAATCCTTAGTGTATGCTTGCACATCTAAGTCCTTTTGCCTAAGATTTTGTAATCTTTTCAGTAATTGAACATTATAATCACCAGGAAGGAACTTACCTTTTAGTTTTGCCTTCATTTTCTCCCAAGAAGTGATCTTGTTCTTCCCTTGTTTCTGTCTTTCATCTTGCACAAAGTTCCACCATAGCAAAGCATGTCCTTTTAGTTTGGTTTTAGCCTTCCTCACCTTGTGATCTTCATCTATCTCTTCACTTTCAAAGTAATTCTCCATGACTCCTATCCAGTCCAAGAGTTCTTCACCATCTAGTTTGCCTCCATACATTGGTAAATCCATTTTGCTATGTCCATCACATTTCACAGCCTTCAAGAACTTTTCCATCCTCACATCCTTTGGATCCAACTCTTCTTCTTCCCCAGAAGTTTCTTCTTCTTCTTCAGACTCACTTTCACTCATGGTGCCTCAGCTTTAGATTTCAATGTAGCAATCTCCTTCTTCAAGGCTCCTAGCTCTCTAGCCTGCTGATCAATCTTTCTTGCAACTAAACTTCCTTTAGGAGGCATCTTGACTCCTTAGATTCTACTTTGTTCAAACTCCAACCTTCAACTCTCAAAAGATCTACTTCCTATGCTTTGATACTACTTGATACAGAGGCAAGGGAGGCACACAAAAGCAAGGTTTCATTGACCACTTGATTGATCATACATTGTCTTGATTGTCCTCTTATAATGCATTACTTCAAGACTAGGAAAAGATGCCATTTCATGGTTTGAATACATAAGCTACCTATAAAACCTCCTAACCACCTTGGACCACACTAAATTGACCAAGAGGTACTCACTAAACTCACAAAACAACTCAGCAATTTGTTCTTCCTATCGTTCCTTTGAAAACAATCCTAAATGCTTGTAGCCCTCTAAATGGGATTGTCAGGGTGTAAATTTTGCTATAGGCTTCCATTCAGGACCGTGAGAGGGTTTTTGAGTACCCAATATCAAGCTCTAACACATGTCCAACATGCAGTATGGGCTCCTTTGTAACAAACACCTCAAAACATGATTGTTATAATTTGACAGTAGGCCTAATTAGGCCATATTTGCAAAGAAACTATGAGGTTTTGGACTTCCCAACATCCTAGATGTACTTGAAAATAGTCAATGTGTTTCCAATAGACAAAATTCACCATTAGTTTAGTTTGGACCTTCACTTATCTCATAAAACTCAAGCATGCAAAACCAAAACCCTCATTTCTCATAAAAAGACGGGAAATAACAGCACTAGGGTTGTTCAAAACACCATGAAAACATATTACTTTGCTCCACTAGTGAAGAAAACATTTGAAGGAAATCAAAACCTACCATTTCCCTGATTTGTGTAATTTTCCCATAGTCGTGGCGCTTAAAAACTTGAGATTTCTCCCTAAAACTGTCAAACCCTAGGTTATTGGACTGTTCTTAGAAAAATGGGCATAAAATCCATAAACCACGATACCAGACCATAAAATCATATGAAAAAGAAAGGTAATTCAATATCCCATCCAAACATGTATGGTACAGAGTATCATAGGGCTATACTAGGCCGTACTAGTGCAAGGAACAACAAAAATGCAGTAAAACTGTGAAATACAAAGTTAGAACAACAAAAATGGTCATTTTTATGTTATTTCCATTATCTTCAAACTTCATATCCTTCCTCTATGATCTATCCCTCATATAAAAAGCATGTTTTACAATATATAACTTCAGTCCACTCCTCCTCCATCGAGAAAACTCAAAAAGAAAGACTAAAAATAGCCTCTCCACTAAGGTTGCCAAAATAGAAAGACTAAACTTAAGCAAAAATCTTAAAGACCCTATTCCTATAATGACCCCAACTACAAAAATGCCTCAAATAGGCTTTATTACAACAATAAATGGTCTTTCAAGACCTTATTTTAAGAAAAACTCAAAACTAAAGCCTAGACCTTAATAATTGATAACCTTTAACAAGTGGTGCTCCTGCACCATCTTGTAAGGTCGAGGATAGTAGGAGATCACCTTTGTTGTGACCATTATTCTATTTGTATCATCATTCTTCTATATTGTTCCTCTCCTCTATTTTATTGTTGGGTGTCGTGCCTTAGGGGCATAGCATTGCAGTTGGTCTACGTGACGATCCTATGGCACTTGTTCTCCTCTCTTGATTTATTGTTTAACTTCTTCTAGTGGTTTTATCTAGTTGGCGGATGATGAAAACCAAACATATACTGATACAGACCATGTGTCCCTTTAGCAAGTAAGAAAAATGGACCTAGTCCATACACTACAATGGGGTTGACATATATTATCCAACGCTTGGCTAGTAGAATCACTCCGTGTGATATTTTGGATGTTGTCTTATATTTGCTAGCAAACCATAACAATATAGCTGCTCTGTGCACTTTGTTTATCTTGGGTCTCGCCCTGGTTACATTGAGTTCTAAGATCTCTGTAGTATATCCCCATGGTTATACTTGATTTCTGAATCCATAGTATAGCCTTGGTTCTTGATGTGATTATTTCCACGCATTGTTTTTTATCATGTGATGTGGTTATTATCTTAGAGAAAGATTTCTAACCTCTCTTGTTGCAAGAAATTGTATGTTTGTGGGAACATTCGGTAGTTGTAAAGTACATTTCACCTTTGGGGGCATGGGATTTGCAAGAGATCTTGTTCTCTTGTGTGTTTTCTCTCTACCTTAACGTTCTTTATATCAGTACACGATATCAACCACCTTAAGGTGGGGGGGTATAAAGGTAAGTTGTCTAATGATTTTGGTACTAACGAAGTGTGTTTGTACACCCTTTGCGGAGGCAGGATGTTGTATCTCTATGTGAGTGCACATATTTATTTTATAATGCAATCTAAAATCCCTTTGTGGAGGTAGGATATCATGCATATCCTTTTATTTTAAGCCCTCTGCGGAGGCGGGGATGGTGTATCTCTTGAGCTAGTGCACATCCTTTTTATTTCAAAAGTCCTCTAAGTAGGCGGGGTTGGTGTATCCTCCCTTAAGTGTGTCTTTGGTGGTTGTTGTGGCATAAGCCCAACTATTAGGTGTGCCCATAACATCATTGAGATGGTGGGTGCTTAGCAATAAGTTCCTCCCATCACCTTGTTTGTCGTGTTTTAGACATATAGTATGTCTATGGCATGCTATATGACGCTCATGTTTTCCATGTGTCTTCCGTGTGTTTGTTCCCAGGTATAGTCCAAATAGTGTGGCCAAATGCCCCTCCTATGCTTTGGGGTTTGCATGGCATGTTTGTTCCCAAGTATAGTCCAAAGAGAGTGGTAAAATGCCCCTCCTATGCTTTAGGATTTGTATGGAGTGCTTGTTCTCAAGTGTAGTCCAAAGAGTGTGGAAAAATGCCACTCCTACACTCTGAGATTTGTATTGCATGTCTTCTCCCCCATATGTAGTCCAAAGAGTGTGGTGAAATGCCCCTCCTACATTATGGGTTGTGTGTTGCATTTTTTCCATGTATATGAATTCATTTATATATATGAAAACGAAAAAGAAATAATCACTACATTCACTGTATTCATTATGTTTTGCATGTCTTCAATATTGTCTTCTCCGTGTTTTGTGTGCATGTAACTATCTTCTCTATGTTTTACATGCCTATAACTATCTTCTCCATGCTTTGTGTGCCTATTACTATCTTGATTGTGTTTGGCGTGTCTGCAGCATGCTTTCTCTAATGTCTACCTAAGACTAGGGGCTAGAAATAGTTCCTCATTCTTTGTGTATGCATTAGCTTCAAGTGCCTAGTGTGTTTGTAGTGTTTTTACCATACTTTAATGCATGTATGGGTTGTAGGATCATACATACATTAAAGTGGGGGCTCAATGTTATGTCGTAAAATGTCCCCCTAGGATTTTTACCTCCTAAGTTTAGCTCTCATGTCCCTTGTTTTGCATCTTGCATGTTCATTTTAACTCCTAGAACAAAATGGCCTGAAACCCATGTCAAATGGGGCTTGAGAGACATCTGTGAGCTTAAACCTACCCTAAAATAGGACCTAGGGGCTTGGGTGCTCACGCCCTAGTCCTGCCCTATTTTAGGCAGGTCCCAAATTTGAATGTCGATTATGTGACTGTTAAAGGTGTCCCATGCTGCAATCTTAAGTTTGAATTACAAAATTAAAGATGGAATGCATATATAATCATGTTTAGGACTTCATTTGTAAACTAGATGGATAAGATGAACTTGTGATATTATGCTAAGGTGATTCAAGGTGTTCATTGTGCTACAAAGTAGTCTTGTGTTGTTATTGTGTTTGTATGTAGATTTTGGCTTCATCAATCCATCTCCTCATGGCATGAAAGAGCTTCATTCATCCATGAGAGCTACACCTCTAAGATGATATCTATTTGTATTTGAATCAAACATTTATCATTTTGTTTTGCCTCTATCCTGCAAGGATACGTACTCTTTATCAATAACGGTATTGGAAGGCTTGAATGCCATTTTGAGGTTTGATTGAGGCAAGCTCCTAAACACCACAACCCCCAACCACACTCCTTGGGATTGCAAGTTGTAGGTATCAGATTTCACAGAGTGGAGTTGCAGATGAAGGTTGTAGAAGATAAGGATTTCAGATCTGGTAGAAAGAAGCAGTTTGGTGCACTATTGGGGCTAGGGTGCTAGTCATAAAGCCCTCTAAGTTTGCAGGAGCAGAAATCTCCATGATAGTGATAATCAGCATCAAAAGAGGTCCCAACATCCCAAAGAATATCCTGCCTTGGGCTAGGGTGATAGTCACGGTGCCCTCCACATCTACAGAGCTGAAAACTGAGAGAACAGTGATCATCAGTGTCTGGAGGAGTCCAGAACCCCTTGAAGAAAACATTGCATTGGGCTCAAGCAATAGTCATGAAGCCCTTGCCTATTCTATATCCCAAACTTCAAAAGATGGTCAGTAAATAATCTCTACCGACTATCTTTGTGTGCGAACATTCATTGTAATTTATCCGTTTGCTTACAATTTTACATAATTAGGGTTTTGAGCATAATTGAGCATTAAATTAATACATTAATCAAAATTTTCTAAATTTCCCTATCATTACAAGTGACCATCAACCTGTATGTGAATCCTCTTGTAAAATTTGTGATTCAACTTGGTTGAATGTCCTTGAATGTTTGTAGTGATAGGAGGATCTAGCTATTTACCCTCCTCCCTCTTTTCCTATAAAACAGTTTGGTGAACCCATGTTTTATCTGAATTTTGCACCTTATTGAGTGTTGTACTTCAGATTTACATTCATTCATTTCATTATCATCTTATTGCATTTGAAAATTTACAAAAAAAAATTAAAAATTTTGAAAATTTTGAAAAAAATTAGCATCGTAGGCTTGCATTTTTGCATAGTTTGTATTAATTTCATTGCATTTCATCTAATATCTAATTTTTTACATCAGATATGATATAAATTACAGAAGTACATCATTCTATAATCATTTGCATTACATTTTCATGCTTGAATTGTTAGATTTTGCTTGAAATTGTGCATTTTTCATAAAACCTAGTTTTTCAAAAACCTAGGAATTGTGGTTAATATCTTGTCTCAGATTTTACTACTCCTTTAAACACTCTTTTAGGATTGATTTCTGATTTTAGTGTTTCATCATAGTGTGTTTTTGCATTTACATTTCAAAATTTGCATTTTCACATAGTCAATTTCAACAAAAACTAGCATATTCACTTATTTTTCCTTAAAATTGCACTTGCATTGAGCATTGTAGGATTTTAACAACATTTTCAGATCTGAGATGAGTATTTCACATTATAAATCTGATTATAATTCATTCATATATCATTTTGTATATTTTCATGCCTTAATTTCATAATTATGGTTTAAATCCTTGCATTTTCACTAGATTTTAACATATCATTCATCTAGCATTGCATGATAGGTGTGTTGTGAAAGATATTGCTGCATTATTGGACTGATAATAAGGTTATAATTTTCTGCCCCTCATCAATTTCCTTACGACATTTCATCTTTTAGTCATTTGCATTGAAAAAAGGTGAGAAAAGTGAACATCGTAGGTGCATAAACAAGCATAAATTTGTGTTGTTTCTGTTATGTTAGAAAATGACCCCTTGTGGGCTTTTCCCTCTTAAGGTTTAACTCCTGGGTCCTGTAATTGCATTTAGAGCATCTTGCATGCTATTTCTGATTCCCGATGAGAAAATCCTTGGGTCTTGTGACAAATAGGACCTAGGGGGCTGCACTTTAATGATCATTGAGCAAAAATGGCAGGTTGGACTAGGGCGCTACTCCTAATGAGAAAATCCTTGGGTCTTGTGACAAATAGGACCTAGGGGGCTGCACTTTAATGAACATTGAGCAAAAATGGCAGGGTCGACTTAGGTGCTAGGGCCCTACTCCAACCCTATTTTGGGTTTGCCCTAATTTCAAATGTTAGTTTAGTGACTATTATTTGGGTCCTATGCCGACATCTAAAGTTTGAATTATGAAATTCTTAGCAGGAATCTTTTTAGTTGCACATATAAGCATAATTAGGTTTCATTTGCAAACCAAATGGAAATTAGGTGGATTTGATGTACATACTTGTGATCATAAAGCATTCAAAATATTCATTGTGTTGCAGAGTACAATGTTGTTATTGTGTTTGTGTTTGTAGATTTGACATTCATCTCCTCATGGCATGAAGAGCATCTTCCTTCCATGAGATCTTCATTAGAAGGTGATATCTATTGTGTTTTCAATTATTTATCATTTGCATTTTTGCCTCTATCCTGCTGGGATACATACTCTTATCTGACAACAGTGTTTAGAAGACTTGAATGTCTCTCTAGGGCTTGACCAAGGCAAGCCTCTAAACACCACAACCCCCTCCCACACTCCTTGTGATTGCAGGTTACAGGTGTCACATTTGGATGGAGTGGAGTTGTAAGAAGGAGTGGCAGACATTAAGGATTCAGGATCTGAAAAGAAGCAAGACACTAGAGCTTTTCCTGGACTAAGGCGCTAGTCCCTATGTCCTCCATAGTTGAATTCCTAGAAATGGAAGTTGCAGTGCAGATCAATGTCAGAAGGAGATTAGGATTCCACAAAGAAACAAGTACCTTAGACTTAGGCGCTAGTCCCCGTGTCCCCAACTTCTCTGCCTTCAAACTTCAAAAAATAGTTAGTTAAATATCTCTATCCCTTATCTTAGTCTGAAAGGATTTGCCGTAATTTGATAATTTGCTTACTGATTTGCATATTTAGGTTTTTTAAGTACAACTAAATATTAAATTGAGACATTGTTTGACACATCCAAGAATCCATAGCTTCCCAAGTGGCAGCCCAACCTGATAGGTGATTGCTCTCGCTTAGTGTAGATTCAACTCAGTTGATATGCCCTTGGAATGTTTGATGTGAAAGGAGGATTCCACATAAACCATTAAAACACCCCATTCCCTCTTTTTACCTTCAAAACAATTTCATTTCATTCAATATAAATACATAAAATCATCAATTGGGCCTTGCTATGTTGTACTCTTTTCCTCCTATCCATTGTGTTTGTTGTAGACTTTACATGTCCTTTTAGCCCTTTCCCTCAAACAAGTGCTTAGGAGTGAAATAGTCACACATCTAGGGCATGTTATGTATCTTATAACTTTGCATGTCTTGTCTTATTAGATCTTATTGGACATTGATGTTACAAGACATTTTATTATGGTATCTTCATCTCATTTTTCTTTGGTATCTTTACATTCTTCTATCAAAAACTTTTGAGAATTTCTACAAATTTCTTAATATGAATCCTCATGTTCTCACTTATATACAAGCTATGTACCATAAGGATATATTTAAATTCTTTTCATTTGAAATCCTTGACTATGTATTTGATTTTGACAACTTCATATCTCTCATGAATACATACCCTTTGGTAGTAGAAGACTTAACAAAACACATTGAGAATGATGAGTGTGAAATTTCTCTTAATGCTTTGGAATTAATAGAAAAAACATATGATGATGATGATTCCATAAGTTATCCTACTTCTCCCATAGTTGAATGTCCAAGAACCTTAGATGAGAAGACTATGGATAACTCTATTAATAATACAACACCTAACCTTCCTAGCTACACCTTGCCTTTCTCTCATTCCAATGCTCTCCCTAGCTAGGATGAAGCATTAGTGGATGAGAAAAAGTCTCTCACATTAAATCCTTGAGGGATAAATGTTGGGTATAATCAAGAGGAAAACAATGTTAATTCAATCTTCACTAATAGACTTATTCCACCCACCAAGGGGTTACTGGATAAGTGTAGCAATATTCCTAAGGTTGTTTTGAGGGGGACACCTAATGCACCTTGCTTAAAACCAGTGATTATGGTTCAAGGAGATCTAAAACCACCTCAACCCCCGAATTACATCCTAAACTATGAAAGACAAATCACTCAAAGAAATCAAGGTGTTCAAAATGTGTCACAACAACCACACCACAATGTGATTGCTCACACATACAACACCCATAATAACAAACAAAGTAAGCAAGCACCTCATGTGCCTGTCTCTCTTCTATGTTCTCAACCTATGCTATCTCCACCACCTCGTCTTACTCATAAAAGTGGTCAAGAATATGATCTTGTTGAATAGCTTCGTGCTACTCTGGCTAAGATCTCTCTTTGGGATTTAATACAAACATCACTTACATACCATGGAATACTCCAAGAAGCTTTACAAAAGGTGATCGTACGACCTGCCGTTAAGCCGAATGATGTAGCAACTCCATTAGATTGTATGCATGCAACAAAAATGGATATTCTATTTCAACCACATGAAATACCGACAAGTAAAGATGAATATGATGCACTTATAATATTTTCCATGATAGATAAAAAGTTGATAAAGCGAGTTATGATTGACAATGGATTGACTCTTAATGTCTGTAGCATTGACTTACTACACAAAATCAAGATTGACACATCTTTAATCAAACCGGATAGAATTAACATTCCTAGATTTGATAACATTGGGAGACAATCCATGGGTACAATAAATTTACCTGTAAAGGTTGGACCTGTGACAATATCTACCCTCTTTCATGTTATGCCTGGTTCGCTTTCATATAATATGATTCTTGGTAGACCATGGATCCATGCCATGGGGGTAGTTTCATCTACCTTTCATAGATCGATAAAGTTTATTTATCAAAACAAGCTCTACACTGTTGAAGCCGATCCTGAACCAAATAATTGTTTACATATTGAAATGCAAAAGCAAGTTAACAATCATACGGGTCTAATTAAATTAAGAGTTGATTCATCAACAACTCTTGCCACAGATAATGTTGTGCAAGGCTCTACACCATCGAATTCACTTTTTGGTGACGATTGGGGTTCGTCAGATTTTACTCCTTCTGACTGGGGGAATATAAACGTAATAACTCTGACACATCAAAAGTTACATCGATCTCATCAAAACAATCTTTGGAAACACCTAAGAAACCCAAAATCTCTTTGGTAGAAAACAAAGACAACACTCTTACTTATACTACAAATTATGAGACATATGAGGCTTCACCATCTTGTAAAGAAATGACATCCCTCTATGGTCGATGATTTAACATCCTTTATAACAATTGTGATTATGTAGGTAATGGTTGTGGTGCAAATCAACAAGGAATCATAGTACTTTTACAAGTTGCTAGAATTAACTACACAACCGGTATTGGATACCGCTCTTTGAAACCCACCAAAGCCTCTCATCATCTTAAACTTAATGTTAATACAATATCAACAAGACTGAAACAACATGAGAGATATCCTTGGGTGATAGACAATAATTGTCCACCAAGAAATATCCTATTGAAGCAGGTAAGTATTTCTCCCTCTATAAACCACACTCGTTGTAGCAACTATTATAGTTGCTCTCAAGGGTGGCCTCCTCCTAGATATGTATGTTCTTAACATTGGATTGTATCAGGTAAGTATTCTAACTCTTTTTCTCTATGTTGTGATTCCCCCCCATGATGTGTTATGTGTTGTTTAGGCCTCCTTGGATGACCCTTGATACTCTTGTAAGGTCAAGGATACTGGGAGACCGCCTCTGTTGTGACCATTCTTCTATTTGTATCATCATTATTCTATATTGCTTCTCTCCTCTATTTTATTGTTGTGTTTCATGTCTTAATGGCATAGCGTTACAGTTGGTGACTTGGGGGTACCTTCCTACGTGATGACCCTAAGGCACTTGTTCTCCTCTCTTGATTTATTATTTACCTTCTTCTAGTGGTTCTATCTAGTTGGTGGATGATGAAAAACAAACATAAATTGATAAAGACCATGTGTCCCTTCAACGAGTAAGCAAAAATGGACCTAGTCCATACACGACGATGGGGTTGATATATATTATTCGACAATTGGCTAGTAGAATCACTTCATGTGATATTTTGGATGTTGTCTTATATTTTCTAACAAACCATAAAAATATAGCTACTTTGTGTACTTTGTTTATCTTGGGTCTTGCCCTAGTTACAGTTGGTTCTAAGATCTTTGCAGTACATAGCCCCATGGTTATACTTGGTTTCCAAATCCATAGTATAGCCTTGGCTCTTGATGTGATTATTTCCATGCATTGTTTTTTATCATGTGATGTGGTTATTATCTAAGAGAAATATTTCTAACCTCTCTTGTTGTAGGAAATTGTGTGTTTGTGGGAACATTTGATGATCGTAAAGTACAAGTCACCTTTGGGGGCATGGGATTTGTGAGAGCTCTTGTTCCCTTGTGTGTTTTCTCTCTACCTTAATGTACTTGATATCAGTACATGATATCAACCACCTTAAAGTGGAGACGTATAAAGGTAAGTTGTCTTATGATTTTGGTACTAACGAAGCATGTTTATAAGCCCTTTGTGGAGGCGGGATGTTGTATATTTGTGTGAGTGTACATCTTTATTTTATATTGAAATCAAAAAGCCCTCTGCAGAGGTGGGATATTGTGCATATCCTTTTATTTTAAGCCCTCTGCAGAGGAGGGGATATGGTGTATCTCTTGAGCTGGTGCACATTCTTTTTATTTCAAATGTCCTCTGAGTAAGTGGGGTTGGTGTATCCTTCCTTAATCGTGTCTTTGGCGGTTGTTGTGGCATAAGCCCAACTGTCAGGTGTGCCCATAACATGCTTGAGATGGTGGGGGCTTAGAAATAGGTTCCTCCCATCACCTTGTTTGTTGTGTTTTAGACGTATAGTATGTCTGTGGCATGCTATACGGTGCTCTTGTTTTCTGTGTGTCTTCCATGTGTTTGTTCCCAAGCATAGTCCAAAGAGCATGGCGAAATGCCCCTCCTATGCTTTGGGATTTGTATGGCATGTTTGTTCCCAATTATAGTCCAAAGAGCATGGCAAAATGCCCCTCCTAAGCTTTGGGATTTGTATGGCATGCTTGTTCTCAATTGTAGTACAAAGAGCGTGGAGAAATGCCCCTCCTACACTTTGAGATTTGTATTGCATGTCTTCTCCTCCATATGTAGTCTAAAGAGCGTGGCAAAATGCCCCTCCCACATTATGGGTTTTGTGTTGCATTTTTTCCATGTATCTACATTCATTTATATAAATATCAAAATGAAAAAGAAATAATCACTGCATTCACTGTATTCATTATGTTTTGCATGTCTTCAACATTGTCTTCTCCATTTTTTGCATGCCTATAACTATCTTCTCTATGTTTTACATGCCTGGTACTATCTTCACTGTGTTTGGCGTGGTTGTGACGTGTTTTCTCTAATGTCTACTTGAGACTGGGGGCTAGAAATAGTTCCTCAATCTTTGTGCATGCATTAGCTTCAAGTGCCTAGCGTGTTTGCTATGTTTTGACTATACTTTAATGCATGTATGGGTCATAGGATCATACATACATTAAAGTGGGGGCTCAATGTTATGTCGTAAAATGCCCCCCTAGGACTTTTACCTCCTAAGTTTAGCTCCCAGGTACCTTGTTTTGCATCTTGCATGTTCATTTTAACTCCTGGAACAAAATGGCCTAAAACCTATGTCAAATGGGGCTTGAGGGACATCTGTGAGCCTAACCCTACCCTAAAATAGAATCTAGGGACTTGGGTGCTCATGCCCTAGTCCTGCCCTATTTTAGGCAGGTCCCAAATTTGAATGTCGATTATGTGACTATTAAAGGTGTCCCATGCCAACATCTTAAGTTTAAATTACAAAATTAAAGAGGGAATGCATATATAATCATGTTTAGGACTTCATTTGTAAACTAGATGGATAAGGCAAACTTGTGATCTTATGCTAAGGTGATTCAAGGTGTTCATTGTGCTACAGAGTAGTCTTGTGTTGTTATTGTGTTTGTATGCAATTTTTGGCTTCATCAATCCATCTCCTCATGATGTGAAAGAGCTTCATTCTTCCATGAGAGCTACACCTCTGAGGTGATATCTATTTGTATTTGAATCAATCATTTATCATTTTGTTTTGCCTCTATCCTGCAGGGATATGTACTCTTTATCAAATAATGGTGTTGGAAGGCTTGAATGCCATTCCAGGGCTTGATTGAGGCAAGCTCCTAAACACCACAACCTCCAACCACATTCCTTGTGATTGCAGGTTATAGGTATCAGATTTCATAGAGTGGAGTTGTAGAGGAAGGTTCCAGAAGATAAGGATTCCAGATCCGATAGAAAGAAGCAGTTTGGTGTACTGTCAGGGCTAGGGTGCTAGTCATAAAGCCCTCCAAGTTTGTAGGAGTAGAAATCTCTATGATAGTGATAATCAACATTAGAAGAGGTCCTGACATCCCAAAGAACATCCTACCTTGGGCTAGGGCACTAGTCACGATGCCCTCTGCATCTACAGAGCCGAAAACTAATAGAACAGTGATCATCAGGTCTGAAGGAGCCTAGAACCCCCTGAAGAAAACATTGCATTGGGCTCAGGTGCTAGTCGCAAAGCCCCCAACTGTTTTGTATACTAAACTTCAAAAAATGGTCAGTAACTAATCTCTACCTACTGTCTTTGTTTGCAAGCATTCATCATAATTTACCATTTGCTTACGATTTTACATTATTAGGGTTTTGAGCATAATTGAGCATTAAATTAATACATTAATCAACAATTTCTGAATTTCCCTACCATTACAAGTGACCATCAATCTATAGGTGAATCCTCTTGCAAAAGTTGTGATTCAACTCAATTGAATGTCCTTGAATGTTTGTAGTGAAAGGAGGATCTAGCTATTTACCCTCCTCCCTCTTTTCCTATAGAACACAACTATGAAGAAGAATATCATGGAAACATCACTAGAAAGGCCATCTCACACAAATCCAAGGAGTACATGGCTACACTCATGCCAATCAATGCACACAAGACATATGTGGTAACTCACATTACAATCAATATATAAGGCAACATCTGACACACATGTGGCAACATGGTTTGTCTCAACACAAGATTAGATATTCACGATCCATCCAACAAGGACCAAGAGAGGATACCTAAGACATTGGTGTGAACTTCCCCTTGGTTCTCCAATACCAAGATAGAAGTAAAATAGACCACAAAGGCCTCAAGTAAGAATTCACCCCATGGATGCTTCTCAACAAGGTAGTGTGACACATTTTTAGTGCACAACACTACTGTGACACTTTTTTAGTGTAGAACACTCACTTAAGCTCTCAGCATAGTTGTTTAATGCAAGTTATTATATTCAATATTTTACACATTCATTTTATAAAATGTAGCAAGAGACACTTTTTCAATGTGCTCCATTCCTCCATCCTCATTGGGTGTTTTGATAATCTTATTACTCATTTTAAGAAAGAGACACTTTTTCAGTGCCCTCCTTGCCTCTAACCTCATCTAATCAGTTGGAAATTTGGTACTCAATTACAAATTTTAAGCAAGAGACACTTTTTTATTGTGCTCCTTGCCTCCAACATCACCCAATAGGTTGGTCTATGACCACCTTGAGCCTCCTATGGATATCCCCTATCTTATGCAATTTAGGGGTCAACCTTCTTCAAGGAACCCGAGAATTGGAAAGGAGTGGTTTTCCTGGATAATGCACTTCCCAATGCACATAAAAATTATTAGCTATGGGAGAATTCATTACTCCACATAGCATGCACTTTTAGAATTTTTAAATTTCATAAAATAAAATAAAATATTTTCACAAATATCTAGGGTCTGCCATTAATGGATCTTAAAACATCCTTCCCAATTTCAACTCTAATTTTTCCATTTTTTTGAAAAACATAGAAATTCAAAAATCTAATTTACCCTTTTGTCCCAAATATCCCAACAACATATTTTTTAAAAAATATAATTTTTTAGAAAAGGTTTAGACGAGTTTTGAAGGAAAATTCCTACCAATTTCATGAACATAAAAAAATACAAAAATTGTAAGAATACCCTCTTACTTTATTTCCACCCAACAACATGATTTTCAAATTAGATTTCATTTTTGGAAAATTTCACCATAGTTTTGGTAGGAAAATGCATTTTTAAAAAATATAAAATTCTATAACAAATCAAATTTAGAAATACCTCAATCAATTTGAAGGCAATGGAAAGATGATTATTTTCCCTCTACAAGCAAATCAATCCAACCAAACAATCTCCAAGCATATCCAATTCAATTTTCTAAGGAAGGGTCTAAAAAATATCCATTTTATCCATTTTATCCATTTTTCTCTCAAACATAACAAATGAAATAAAAACAAAGAAATTTTCCCTTATATGCAACTAATTAGGATTAGGATTAAACCTTTTCACTAATTCCCCACTAAGCTAATTGCTTAAAACAACAACCCTTAATTAAAATATATTTTAAAAAAATAGAATTTAATCTGTTTCCAAAGCACAAGGCAATTAAATACAACTTTTCACATTTCAATATTTCAACAACTCAAAAATTAAATAATTCCTAACTTACAGAAAAAATTCTAACTAAAAAATTAGAATGCATTTCATACAATACATCATCCCAAAATCATAATTAAATAAAATGCAATGCATTTCCGTAATTAAATAATCTTACAACCAATTGGATCAATAACTATTTTCCTCTACTCTAGCAATAATAGCATAAACTACTAATTTCTAAGGAACCATCAAATCAATTACACATATCATGCAAATGCACAATCATGCAAGCGATAAATAAACACTTTTCTTGTTTCCCACAATTAACTATTTCAAAAGGATAATAAACCTTAACACATATCAAGTAGTCACAAAAGCAATAGTTAAAATCACCCAAGAAGACACACTCACAGGTCTAACACAAGGGATCTAGAATTGCAATTGACTTAGATATGGTTTTCATAGGTTTTGGCAACACAAGGATAAAGGTGAGATGGCTAAGCATCCTATGTCAACATTCCCCACATTTCACTCATTAGTCAAACACTTGTAATTTTGTTGCACACTCAATCAAATGTTATGCACATCTACCTAATATATAACCATAGCCGAAGCAAATGATTAAATTACACAATTAAATCATAACTATTTAATAGGCACATTTCAATTAAATCATCCATCTAGGCAAAATGACCAAGATGTAATTACTTAAATAAAAGCATAACACTGAAGGAACTAGGTCTACCCACGCCACATATCATTTAAATAAAAATAGTGAAGTTGAAACACCAATATAGATCAATCTCATTACATAACCTCATTAGAAACACCTCAATGGTCATACAAAACATCTCTACAAAGCATCCAAACTACACCATTAGAACACCTTAATGTTGAAACAACCTCGTCAACAAGTTTGGTGGAATGAAACATAACCACAAGAAACACACAATACACTACAAAAATACTCAATATAGTATATCTTATAAAGGTCCAATAACATGATCAACCCACGAGTGATCATCTATAAAACATGACAGCAAGGGTCAAAAAAGGAAGGAATTACATCCTCCCCCCTTAGAATGGACTTCCTCTTGGAATTCATCCAAGGTAGGATCACCACACTACTAAGCACATCCAAACCAAATAAAACAACATACACTTTCAACCACTCAAGGTTGATCACCTGTATCTATCATAAATAAAAGAGCAAGACAAGGGAAACATAAGATATTTCCAACACCATTTTAAGGATTGAAATCCTAATTACACCTAATTTTCTCAAACAATAATCACTTACACACATGCATTCAATCATTTACTCATGTATAGCATATATAAATAGAATCAAAACTCATATGAAGATGCAACTAATGCATAACTTACACCACAACACACACGCACATGGAGAAATAAATGAATAATGATCACCACATAGCAATCCACATCTACTTCTTGTCACAAATGTTTTCCATCTCAACTCCCTCATAACATTCTACCCAACATCCAACATTTGATAGGGTAGAGAAGAACATTACATAACACAAGATTAGAGAGTTTAAACATTAATAAAATAGAATAGTCACCACAATTCCAAAATGCCAAAGTGGAAGAAAATCTCAATTCCAACAATAAGATAAATAAATGCTAGCAATTTCAACAATAAGTCAAATGTACCCATAAGAGTGACATGAAATAAATATCAAATATTTGTGGCTAAGCTACTCACAACTAAATATATAATAATCCAAGCTAGTCTTCACAAGAAAAATAAAATTCACCAATATCTGAAAGCAAATTTCACAATTATCAAAAATTGTACATTTACATACACTACGTGACCATTTCTAGTCACCAACAAGGGATAAGAGGGAAAATAATCCATACAAAAATGTATATTATCATAGGGTGTCCCTCATCGATATATGTAAATCACAAATATCTCCCATTAATTACTTAGATTACATGAATGCAATGCAAGACTCACCCCTTGAAGACATTTCAAAAGCATCACTTTCTTCCCAAAACCCATTCATATAAACAACACATTATCTCTTTCAACAAACATAATGCATCATTCACATGGGGAGTGTGAAATAACTCATCCAAAGCATTACCATCTCTTTCACAGCTATACCAAAGCACTCAGAACCATGCAAAGGGCATTAATCAAAACATGCTACCAAAGATCCCTCTCAAGGTCTCCAAGAAGAAAGAAGATCCACCATACAAGGATAACATCACAAAGCCACAACATAGGCCTAACTATTTCCATGACACTAACCTCAAATCCCAACCACATCGAGAGCATACTAGGGAACAACATCACACTCCATAAAAACACGTAAGGCCAAGAATAGGCCCAACACAACCTCCAAACTCTTGGAACAATCCACATGAGAGGAGGATCAACTAAGAGGAATATGACCACCATCAAAATGAACAACCATAAGCTGACTGCGAGCAAAGCACACTTCCCAATGTAAAAGAGGTCACAGCTCCCAAAATATGCCACATCCAAACAAGGTGAATATATGGGAGGACTTAGAAGACTAAGGGGAATAACTTTCATATAGAGAGTTTCTCTAAAAAAGGTTGGGAAGTGCTCATTGTCCAAGCGCTCAAGCACTACAACATGGGAGAGGACAACAATGCAAAACTAGGACTTTAGTACAAAATAGGGACTCCAGTGCTTTTCTCTACTATCCCCTCTAGGTTCTAGTGTCCTTCTTGGGTGCTCGGGTCCTTTTTGGGCACTGGGGTTTAGAAAAATGCACTATCATCCCTAATTAGTGCCTGAATGGAAACTTTTTCTCAAAGGTACTAACTCAAGACAATCAAGTACACCTCCAAAATGCTTCTACAAACCCTAAAACCACTTTAAGACTCCTTTCAAACACCTGGAAGACAACAATATCCTGAAGGCCACAGAAGATCGACAAAACACATGCTTGCCAAAAGTGCTCTCCAACAAGGAAGGAGATTGACCAAGGAGCCAAGTATAAGCACCAGATAAGGTCAATGCACACCACAATAAAAAGACAAGTGGAATAATTTACTAATTTTGTGACAAAGCCACCACAATAACCACATGAGAGGATGGAACTTTCTCCATGAGAAAGGTTGGATGCTAGTCCACAACGTAGTCTCTGGAAAACACATGGAGTAGGATGAGGGGAAAAACCACCTCAAGTCCATTCCATGATGAACCAAAACACACACACACAAAAAAAACCCCAAAGCCCCCAATTCTACAACATGGGCTTTGATACTATATGTAATGCCCCAAATTTTACACTAGGACATTAACTGATGAAAATAGGATAAACAAATCTTTTGTGATGCAATTGCAACACTTGCATGTCACAATTGCACACTCAAGCATGAAAACCATCAAAGAGACACACACGGGAATAAGAGAGAAGGTGGAAATAAGGACACACACTTCTCTACATGACAATAACAACCAACATTAACAAATGGCCAAAAAACCAAGCAATGTTGACAAACCACCATCAAGCCAAAGGGAGGATCAATCATGATGCCTTGTATGGACAAAATGTCCAACATGGTTCAAATTCACAATGCAACTGCTCAATAACAATTAAATAACATTCTAACTAAATCAAAATCATGATAACTATTCAAATAGATAATATAGATTTCCCAATTCATACTAACATACATGCCAAAAAAGAGAAATGACATACAAAATATCACGCTCATTCGACACCAATGTTGAGACAAGACAAATACAAATATGTGAATCACAATGGTAATGTAGACACAATACAACCCAAATCAAAACCATATCATAGAGAAATAACATCATTTATAAAAGATGGCTCCAACATGCTAATTTAAACATTTTCAACAAGACAACTTTCTTAACATGACAATTTCCTTCCAAAACAAGGTTCATTTTCCAACCAAATGATAACATAATACAATTATATGGTGGAGGCTACTTCCAAACATGGAAGTATCACAATCTAATAATAAAATGTACAAATAATAAATATACATCAATAATAAGCCACCTCCAAAGTGCTCCTCCAATAATCATGAAATAAAACATGAGATCACAATATAAAATAATGCACAAGGAACTCTTCCAGCTCCTAGGAGATCTTCCT
Organism: Cunninghamia lanceolata; assembly: GCA_027924645.1. NCBI lineage: Eukaryota > Viridiplantae > Streptophyta > Pinopsida > Cupressales > Cupressaceae > Cunninghamia > Cunninghamia lanceolata. Next base: position 1,164,637 of record BSBN01000597.1, on the reverse strand, counting down.
CTATGACCAATAGGGAAATGTTACCCACCACCCTACCATATTACAATCATCTAGCACAATAGATGTATATGCCACTCTAGGAAACCCTTGAGATATGGAGAAGAAGATCATGTTAATACGACTAGCAAGAGTATCTCACACAAATCCAAGAAATACATGGCTACACTCATGCCAATCAATGCACACAACACACATGTGGAAAATCACACTACAACCAACATGTAAGGAAACATATGACACAAACGCGAATCAATTCACACAACACACATGTGGCAACATGGTTTGTCTCAATCTTGGATTGAGTTTTCCCTAATTCCTTGTAGGACCTGATTGCTCAGTGGCAAACCCCATCCCTAAATTCCTCCTTGAATTTCCTTTGGGGTCTCATTCTCCCCCATGTTGCATTGGGTGTCTAGAAAGAAAGAAATAAAAGGATATTTCATGAGACCTCGGTGCTTGTTGATGGGGTTTTGGTGAATTTTATTAGATCTATTAAGGAGAACTTTATGCAAGGTATGATGGACAAAAACCAGTTGGGCCCAAAAGAGATTATCTCAAACTATGATAAGCAGGTGTCGCTAAATTGGAGCTTACAGGTGGGTATCTCTATCTAGTTTAAGAAGATAAAGAAATCTAGAGATCAGGTTAGATGGAAGGCTCCACCTATGGGTTGGGTCAAGGTAAACTTTGACGAAGTGGGCAAAGGAAATCCTAGCCGGATGGTAGTGGGGGAGTGTCAAGAGATGATAAAGGTAGGTTTATTTTGACTGTGGTACTCCTGTTGGGTATCTAGTCTAATCACTACGCCAAAGTTGTGGCAGCCTACCATAGTGTCAATCTAGCCTATTCAAATGGTTACAAGAAAGTTTGGGTTGAAGGGGACTCACTTAACATTATAAAATTACTTAAGAACATTCAAACCCCTACTTAGACTATTCAAATGTTAATAAAGGATACGATCAATATGATTAAATATTTTAAAGAGTCCCTTGTATCTCATATTTTCTAGGAGGGAAATGGGGTAGCCGATGTCATGGATAATGAGGGAGTTATTTCCCATGCTCTTCAATGATGGGAAACATACTTAGACTTTCCTAATGAAGTGAAGTCCATCATATCCAATGAAGGCAATTATGATTAAAGCTTCTTATTTTAATATGAGAGTTAATCTTATGATTACTCTGCTGTAGACCACACACTTACTGGGTAGTTCAAGGACCTTCTCATTTAAGATTGGCTAGGTTTGGTTTCTTCTGCAAGAGTGGCATTGGAATTTTGAAAGAGACATTTATATTGTGACTAGGATGGGAGGAGAAAGGAACCGAGTGGAGCCCTATTTGTGCAATGGGTTCCGTAGAAGACCTCAACCGTGGAAAGTACTGATGGATGGGGGACTTGTCCCTTTCATGGAGAAGCTGCATGGGTACAACCTGATCACCACCAACTTGTTTGTCAAAGGGTGGAGAGATAGGAAATTCAAAGTGTATGGAATTGAAATGGAGATTACTGAGGAGTTTATAGCATGGATTACTGGCCTGTTAGAGGAAGGAAAAAAGGTGTTTAAGGACTATAGAGTAGGTGAGGAGGCTCTTAAGGTTTTCTTTAAAAGTAATGAAAGAAACCAACTTGTCAAATTCCATTCTGGAGGCTATGAAAGGAAGTCCATCAAGCCAATTTGGGGAGAGGTTGTGAAGGTGATCATGCGGTACATCTCCCTTGAAGGTAGATTTACCACCATCTATAGCTATCATTTTACACTCTTGAATCATTTTAGGCATAAATTGGTAGTCTCCTTCCCCTTTTATCTATTGTCCTCAATGGAGTTCACCATTAATGAAAATAAAAGAAACCCTAAACTTCCTATTTTACATGAGGGATTAATCTTGCTTATAATGGAACATATTAAAACCCTAGTTCCTAGTGTGGAGGTTAAGGACAGTACCTTGAAGAAAGGAAAAAGTTCTATTGTAGATTATTCTGTGTCGACTGATGGTGAAATGGGTGAGGAGAAATAGGACCCTAATTGGGTCGAGGAGGAGGAGGAGTCAATGGAGGTCCTTTCCACTCCACATTCCTCCCAGGTTGAGGAGGAAGATACCTCTAAAAAGAGGAAAAGGAGTGATGGTAAGAATACCTCGAATAAATAGAGTAGGAATGATGATGTGTCTTGGTCTACGAGTTCCCCCTTTGAGGAAGAAAGGGATGAGGAGTATACTGAGGAGAAGGAGATTAAACACAAAATTGTTAAGAAGGGAATGCAGGGTCAGAAAAATATAGATGTCTCTGGAGGAAAGCAAGCTGATGAACTGAAGAAAAGAAAAAGGATAAGATGCAGAAAGGGGGGGAAATGAGTCCCAAAGGTAAGCAGAATTTTACTAAGGGTACTATGACTAATGAACCCAAGGCAAGGATTCATTTTCTGTAGATTTTAGACCCTTCAAGTGATCTTCCCAAGAATTTTTCTTTTCTGCTATCCTCTGCTGCCAAAAAGGAGGAGCTTGCGGAGGTCCTGGGGATGGTGAGGGAGCTGGTGGATAGTCAACACCATATGACTAAGTGGTTATTTATTGAAATCAATAAGATAAACATTAGGTTGAGTGTTATTCAACAAAGAATTGGCAAGTGGAGTTGAGATTGACGACAAGCTAGACTCTGAGATTCAGCTTACCTGGGAGGCCATCCCTTGGGTGAATAAGCTAGAAAAGGATCCAGTAACCTACAACCATGACTATGATAGTCGTTTAGACAAAATGGAGGAGATGAAAGATATTAAGAAAAATCTTGAGATAATGCTAGAAATTAGCAATTGTACCATCCAAACTAGCACCAAGGGGATTAGAATCCTCACTTAAAAATTGAAAGAGCTGAGAGAAGAGTACATTGCAGGAAAGGGTGGGGAGAAAGATGAAGGGGGTAATGCGCAGAAGACTAGTAGCAGTGGTAAATAGGGAAAGACCTACAAGCAGGGTGGTACAAGCTCTCAGACTCAGGGCAGCAAAAGAAATCCTTTGAAGCAAAGAAGGATGAGCTCCTGGGATTTGCTAAGATTCATGAGGAATTCTATAAGAAGGAGTTGGCAGCAGTCGATGATGAGGTATAAATAACCTCATTTTTATCATTAACCATATGACCTTTTTTGTGCCACTTAACTACCTTGAACCATGCCAATTTATTAGTCTTATATGCAATAATTGCTTATTTTTGAAAGAATGATGTACAAACCTTTGTTCTCGAATTGATTAGATTTCGTCACTAATGTTGACATGATTTTGTGAAAAGATCTATGTATTTATGCAGGTTTTTGAATATGGCTTAGTGGGAGGAATAGTCATGGTTGTCGACTAGAGTCAGTAGCGATGGAACACTAGGGTGCCAGAATCTCAGGAGATACATGATCGTGGGCTTCAGTCTTTTGTTATTATCTGACCACCTAGCAATTTCTATCATTTTTTGTTGTTAAGAGCACTTAAGACATTTTATAGCTCCACTCGGAGCCTTTGATATGTTGTATTTAAAAGACAACTAGTTTAGTTAAATTCTATTTTTATCCTGTTGAAGACTTTTTCAGTGGCATTGTTGAGCCACCCTAGTATCTAGGATTTTGGTAGTGATAAAGATTATCTTGTTATTTTCAAAATATCATACTGTGAATGAATAGAATTAGATTTGGCTTTGCATAAAATTAAGTGTTATTGAGTAATGTATGTGGAATGGAATTTGAGTTGTCAATGGTGAATGTGACTTGAATCAAGAAGAAATCACCGGAGAGCTAACCACTCAAAGGAACTAAGGATAGATAAATATTTTAATATTTTGTGAATGTGTTGTTTATGTTCTTTTTTGTGATTGTTTCTTTTAGAACTATATAAATTTCTATTTTTTGGTGACATGGTAGGATATGTTGATTGTTAGGAACACTAAGAGGGGGGGTGAAGCAGTGTTCTATAAACTTTTTCTTACACTTTCACTTTCAACCATTTCAAGGAATTAATCAAATAGAAGCATAATATACAAATGAACAGCATCCACAAAAGCATGACACATAACACCAAGATTTTATGTGGAAAACCCAAAAGGGAAAAACCACAGAGAGGATTAGCTCTCAAATATATATTGCAATCTTTACAAAAATAATGTTCAGGCCTGGTCACTCTGCGGGCCTAACATTCTGGCTCACTACCATGAAGTACAACTAGATTTAGCAAGCTCACTACCTCAACCCTAAACCTAGCAAGATTACAATAAGGGTTGTTAAACCCTGAGGGCTGTTAAACCCTATTGGATGCTCATTGCTAGCTCACTACCTTGATGACAAAAGCTTGCTTCCAATCATAATGCACATGAAAACTAAATATTGCTTAAGCATCTGCTACTATGCCAGGGTGTAGTCATTTAGCAACTAAATTCGGAATCCCAAGTCTTCATCACTGCTTCTCTTCTAACTCTGCTCTTCTATTCGTATGCTCAGACCATACACACACACTACTTCACCACTTGCACACTCAACCAAAAATCATTGCTCTTATATATCTACATCATGATTTAATCCATAATCAGGTCAGCATCCAAGAAATGAAACGTGTACATAGAAAGATGTACCTTGTCACTCAATCCAATGCACTATGTGTTGCGTGGACCCAAATGTTTTCCCAAACGTGTTCATATATGTCAGCTCTAATCATTCAAATACTTGAATAGATCTTTCACACAATATCCTTTCTCCGCATCATGATTTATTTCCCCAGTCGGCCTGTTCCTCAAGAGCATGCTTAATAGGTTCATTTGCTGACTTACAACTTCTACTGTGGATCACCAAACACTTCCAAAAATGCATCAAGGACTCTTTACACATTCCCAATCATACCCTCAGAATAGCAAGGCATTTTATCATCTTGCAGAGAAATGCGGATCATCAGAACTCAGACTCTATCTCTATCAAACTCTGTCAAACACTATGCTGATACTTAGCAGATTGTAGCCAACCTTTCGGCAACCTTTAGATCTACTAATACTGGAATAAGAAAATTCATACACATGTTTACAACACCTTGAAACTGTATAACAAAATATTTATCTGTGGAGGAATGCAGACCACTCCACTGGACCCTGTTCACTATTCTTGCTATACCTTTGCTTACCCAGACTTAGATATTTCTTCTAGGTGACTTCCAAAGGAAGTCAAGACTTAACCTTCAAAGCATGACACTATCAAAAAATTGAGAATATCATACCTCAACCACATTAACAGATCATTATCTACAGAGACATACTATCCAGTTTATTGTCCTCTACTCTGAATACTTTCCATACTTAGCCATTTTCTGTCAACCGGACCTGGGATCCAACATGTTCTTATGGAGATATCTCTTCCTATCATGATGATAGGATCTCTAAACCTTGTTTCCATCAATGACAACATACAGGTCCATATCAGAGCAGTGTCTCTTGCAACAATCTCTCCCTTTGGCATTGATGGCAACACTTAGTGAAAAATGCTTGACTGCTCCCGCTTACTATATACACTTTTATTTTCCTGCTCCTCCTGAGATGATTATCCATTTTTCACTGATCTTCTTCTCCCCCTTTGACATCAATGGCAAAGGGTGTGATCTGGAATCCAAAAACTTTTCAAAATTTCAAAATTTTATATATTCTGCCACATATTTACAAGTACAATCTTCACCTTAATATTACATGTGCTTGAGAACATCATTGAATATGTTTTTAATTAGTGTCCACTCCACATCCCAACTTTTCTTTGCATTTGGTAGAATTTTTATTTGTCTGTTGAGAAGAAAAACTAAGGCTTTTGCCTTTTTGGGATCAGAAATTGTGTCTGCTTGGATGACTAACTTGGCCTCTGCAATAAGATTTGTCATTGAGTCTAACTTTGGACAAACTAGTCTTCTGATTTGTCGAATCCTACTTTTTATCTGATATTTTTGATTTATTAAGTCAGTCAAGTCATTGTAAATATTGATGACCTCTATTTCTTTCTTTATGACTGACTCTGCTTCTGGAAAAAATTTCTCAGAAATATCCAACAATTTTTGTTCCAAATCTTTGATCTTTTCTTCAATCTTTTGAGTAGTTTTCGGCTAGGACAAACAAAACTTGTATATATCTCTGGCATCTTTCACATCTTTTTGAATGTTGGCTATTGTATTATTCAATGAAGTTTTGTCATTTTCTACCATTATTTTCAATTCTTCAAATCGTTTCTTATCAAACTCTTGTCTCACCTTTGTTTCTACAGATTTCTTAAAGGCTTCAAACTGTTTACTTGTGGAACTTATTAACCCTTTCAGATGACTTGCTGAGGTCATGGATGAATCCCTTTTGTAGGTAGGCAGCAGTTTCTCCAAAATCTCAGATGCTTCATCAATCAGTTCACTATCCTCAATGTGCGATTTTAATATCTCCTCTTGAGCCTTTGCTTGAACAATTGTAACAACTTAAACTTTTGTTTTGGTGACATTATGTCCAAGTTTATTGGACCATTCAGAAATTTGAGCTCATCCAAAACTTGTTTTCTTTTCTTCAACAATTCTTTTGCAGGCTCCGTAGTGTCTCTTTCTATGACAGAGATTTCTTCTTTCTAGATTTGCTCTGGATAGTTTAATTCCATATCCTTATTGGTGTCCTCTTCTTGTTTAGGTGGAGGATTTTCCACTACCAATTCTTCCTCAATCTTTTCTTTGTTAGTAACATTCTTAGACTATTGTGCCAGTGAAGGTTTAACTAGAGAATCATTAGTAGGTGCCTCTTTCTCCTCAGATGCTTTGCCATCTGTACCTGTCTCTTCACCTAAGTTTATTTCTGTAATAAATGAATTATCAGTAACATCATTTTCTTCATTGACAGGGAAGATTGTGTTGCTTCAGGGCTTTCAATATAATCTCTCCTGTTTCTTTCACCACTTTATCAATTTCACCTACCATTAACAAATTCATCCTTGTTTTAGTTTTGAACTGATCCTTGGTCTTCTTGGAGATCATATTTGCTTCCTCTGCAGTGATTTCCAGACATAGTCTAGTCAACACATGTTTTCTCAGCTCAATATCTTTAGCTCTGGTATTCTCTTTTCTGATGCTCAAGATATTAGCTAGACTTCCTAGGAGATTAGAGATGATCTCAATGAGGGCTTTGCTAAAAGTGTTGAGATAGTTTACAGTGGCTTCCTCCAGACTCCTTTTGTCATCGTCACTAAATTCATCATAGTTCTTAGTCATAGGTTTTAGATTCCCATCTACAGTGACAACCTTTACTATATCTGCAAGTGCTGGAGGCATTTTCTATCTTTTACTTGACTTATCCTTTCCAAAGGATTTTTCTTTAGTGCTTCCGGAGGCTTGGTCAGTCTTAATTTTCATCTTTTTGATCTCTTCATCTGTCTCTGTCTCCTCTTCATCCTTTTCACTTATACTAACATATAATCTTTTTCCCTTCATCTTCTTTCTCTTCATGTCTTTGGCTGAGGATTCTTTTGATGTTTTCTCCAGGTTCATTGAGGTTGTGGCACTAGAGGAGGTGGTAGAGCTTCTGGTAGTCCTCTGAGCTTTCTCCTATTTCATCTATGGTTTTTCTAGAATCTGCACTGGTTCATTATTTTTCTTTTCTTCTGCTACTTTCTCTACTTTTTCTCTTACTTCTTTGAGTTGTTCTTTGGTGACGCCATACCTTGCAGTGACCTTCCACCTCTTTTTTCACTTTTCTAGGTGATTTAGGTTTTCTGAATTCAACATGGAAGTTTTATGGATAGCTCTTCATAAGTTCCAAACCTTTCTTCTCTCTTGTCCTTGGGTTTGCTCAACATGTATTAAGCATAGCTCTCTAATATTTGCTCATCTACTTCATACCCCATTAGCATTACCTAGACAGTCCTAGGCTCAACAGCTTCCATTAGGCATTGGTCTTTTGTAACCATGAAATAGATAGTATTCTTATATTTGTCACCAATTTTCCTAGGAATTCTTTCTCTAGTTTGCAATATGCTTTGAAAATTTTTGAAGTATCCCCATAAGGCAGTGTTTGCTCATTAACACGTCTAATGTTATTTAGATGGTTTCTAATTTGGACAACTACTAGTTTACTACTTAACCAGATCAAATTCTTCATGTTTGGTAGCTCATTCATAAAATAAAAGAATAAGCAGATGACGAACGTACCATATTTGAAGGGGTAGTTCTTGCTTTCCTTTATCTTCTTCAGGGTCTCTAGTAGTTGGGTTAGTAGTAGTTCACACAAATCATAATCTGCATTCTCTTTGACCATTTGATATACAATATAGATTGCTATCCCTGAGACGAAATTCTCCCGGTTGGAGAAATAGATCTTGTAGCCCAAAACCATTGAGGCGAATCTTACATCATGATCTGTGATATCATTGATAGTCAGTGCCCTCTTGTCGAACCTTGCTCTAGTGGCCTCTATAATAGTCTAATTTTTCATAGCCTTCAACAAAGGCACACCTCCAGTGGAACTTAATCCTGTCACTGCCCTAATTGCATCCTTGGTGATTTTGAAGGGCTGCCCTAACCACATGAATTCAGCTCAGAATGTACCTTACCCATTCATCCTCCATAAATGTAGGAAAATCCACATACTGAATAAAATTCTTTTCTTTTGGGGTTTTGTATTCCTCTTTGAGGTCAAACTGGTCATCAGTTAGATGCTTGAGATATAAATCTGTTAGACAAATGTTGTTGTGTTCATCTAGGGCAACATGAATATATGCCCTAACATCCTCAACATATAGGACTCCGTAAGGTATACTAAAAAAATCACCTATTTGATCCACTTCGGTTGCTTTATGCGAGTGTTTCTTGAACTTGGGTTGAGGGTGTTCAGTAATATCTACAATTTTTGGAGTCGCCATAGCAAGAATTCAATAGATTTACAATTAGGGTTTCTACGAAAATACCTTGTTTTGCCGAGTTAGGGTTTCCTTTCTTCGAATGCTTCATATCTTGGTTGACGTTGCTTTAGCTTCAATCTCTCTGAATTTTTGATAGCTCTGAGTGCAAAGTGATTTTGAAATCAAACAATTTCCTTTTTATCCTCTGCACAGCTTGACTTAGTTGTCATAAATGCTTATTTCCAAAAAGATGCCAAAACCTTTCACTATAGAACACAGTCGATTAGGATTGCTCCACAATATGCTGCATTGACCCTTTTCCTTCCAAGTTTTCTTCTAAGAGGTGTGTCACATAAGATTCCATTATACATCTTCATGCCTGATTTTAGCACCCATATTCTAGCTGGGGGTTTTGATTTTTTAACACTTCTCCCCCTAAGCCAGAGCTCTCGATTTACTTCTCAAAGGAAATAACTACACCAGATACTAGTAAGGATTGATCCCTGACTTCTATTACTTCTTTCTTGATCCATAGCTTGTTCATTTCTTTCTTGTTTTCAACCGGATCAACTTTCTCTTTTCCTTTATTATTTCTCTTCATATTTCTGCTTCTGCAAAATCTTGCAATGTGTCCAAATTTGTTGCAATTAAAGTAGATCACATTCTTTTGACCTTGATTCCTTCCATTGATTGAATTTGATCTGGATTGATCTGTCGTATGTCCAAATCTATTGCATGCAAAACACTTTCCATTAAATGATTGACTGTTCCTTGTATTTTTAAAGTTAGTTCTTGCCCAACTTCTGCATTCATTTGATTTGTGTCCCATTTTATAGTATGTATTGCACCTAATAGCATTCTGATTTACTTTACTTCTAAATACAATAGCTTTATGATCAATTCTATTGCAAGTGAATCATTTACCTTTGAATGATTGTTCATTTCTCCCATTATTGAAACGTTTCCTGATCTAATTTCTACATTCATTTTCTCTATGAACAATTTTCTTGCAATTGAAACACTGACCAAAAAATGGAGTTTTTTTATTTATTCTGCTCCTACACTAAGTAGCCTTATGACCATACTTATTGCATGAATAACAATGACCATTGAAAGATGGGTACCTTTGAGTATTTGGTTGTCTGATTGGAGGTTTTCTTCTTCTTTGATTTTTGAACTAATATCCTTTGTTTTCCCTTGACTCAGTGCTTATTTGACCAGAGTTTGAACTTTCTCCTTTCTCAAATCCTAAACCATGTTTGTCATGAGCATTCTTCTGGCTAGCAATCATTTCATCAAGCTTTGCAGTACTTATCTTGAATTTTTCTTTAAAACTTCTGGCCTTTTCCAGATCTAGTTTTAAACTTATAATTTCTTTTTCAAGTTTTTCACAATCTTCTGATCTATTCTTCACAATCCAATTTAAATCATCTTCTGCTCTTGTTCTTTCTGTAACTTCTGCTTCCAAATTATTTAGGGCTTCATTTGCTGATAACAATTTGTCACTTACTTATTTGTATTTGTCTTTGAATATCTCGACTTGTTCTTTTAGCTTTAAGATGCATTCATCGGCTTGTTGCAAGTTTTCTTTCAAATCCTTGACCTCTGCTTCAGAATTTTCAAGATCCACAAGAGCTACTTCTAGTTGGTTGTATCTCTCGTAATTTCCATACCTTCTTGCTGCCATGATCACACTATCCCATATCTTCCTTAAGTTGTTAAACATTTTCAAAGGAACCTTGCTCTAATACCATTTGTTGATTGTCAAGAACACTGAGAGGGGGGGTGAATCAATGTTCTATAAACTTTTTCTTGCACTTTCACTTTCAACCATTTCAAGGAATCAATCAAATAGAAGCATAATATTCAAATGAATAGTATCCACAAAAGAATGACACATAACACCAAGATTTTATGTGGCAAACCCAAAAGGGAAAAACCATGAAGAGGATTAGATCTCAAATATATATTGCAATCTTTACAAAAATAATGTTCAAGCTTGGTCACTCCACGGGCCTAACATTCTAGCTCACTGCCATGAAGTACAACTAGATTTAGCAGGCTCACTGTCTCAACCCTAAACCTAGCAAGATTACAATAAGGGCTGTTAAACCCTGATGGCTGTTAAACCCTATTGGTTGCTCACTACCTTGATGATGAAAGCTTTCTTCCAATCATATTGCACATGAAAACTAGATATTGCTTAAGCATCTGCTACTATACCAGGGTGCAGTCATTTAGCAACTAAATTTTGAATCCCAAGTCTTCATCGCTGCTTCTCTTCTAAATCTGCTCTTCTATTCACATGATCTCACCATACATACACACTACTTAACCACTTGCACACTTAACCAAAAATCATCGCTCTGATTTAATCCATAATCAGGTTGGCATCCAAGAAATGAAATGTGTACATAGAAAGATGTACCCTGTCACTTAATCCAATGCACTATGTGTCATGCGGACCCAAATCTTTTCCCAAACATGTTCATATATGTCAGCTCTAATCATTCAAATACTTGAATAGGTCTTTCACAAAATAACCTTTCTCTGCATCATGATTTATCTCCCTAGTCAGCCTATTCCTCAAGAGCATGCTTAATAGGTTCATCTGCTAACTTACAACTTCCACTGTGGATCACCAAACACTTCCAAAAATGCATCAAGGACTCTTTACACATTCCCAATCATACCGTCAGAATAGCAAGGCATTTTATCATCTTGCAGAGAAATACAGACCATCAGAACTTAGACTCTATCTCTGTCAAACTCTATCAAACACTATGTCGATACTTAGCTTCTTGTAGACAACCTTCTGGTAACCTTCAGATCTACTAATACTAGAATAAGACACTTAACACAAGTGTTTACAACACATTGAAACCACATAACAAAATACTTATCTGTGGAGGAATGCGGACCACTGCACTGGACCCTATTCATTGTTCCTGCTATACCTTTGCTTACTCGAACTTAGATATTTCTTCTAGGTGACTTCCGAAGGAAGTCAAGACTTAACCTTCGAAGCATAACACTATGAAACAACTGAGAAAATCATACCTGAACAGCATTAACTGATCATCATCTGCAGAGACATACTGTCCAACTTACTGTCCTCTACTCTGAATACTTTCCATACTTAGCCATTTTCTGTCAACCGGACCTGGGATCCAACATGTTCTTCTAGAGATATCTCTTCCTATCATGGTGATAGGATCTCTGAACCTTGTTGCCATCAATGACAACATACAAGTCCATACCAGAGCAGTATCTCTTGCCAACATGATAATGTTATTGTGAACATACAAGGTGTGTGTTTAGTTATTTCCAACATAGTGAAATCTTTAGTTGAAGTTTTTGAAGTTTTGTGTGTTGTTTTGTAATTTCTGGTGCTCCTGCTTAAATGTAGAAGTTTAATACTCATTAGTAGTGCAAGTTTAGATTTAATGAATTTCTTACTTTCCTAGATTAAGATGTTGCTTTCCAAATTTATAGCTAAGAGTTTGTGTGATTATTTATAGTTAAGAGTTCATATGCTTTCTAGATTTAGTTCAAGTTCTTTATAGACTAAGTTTATATGCTTTCTAGTTTAGGTTTACATTGTCAAAAGCTTTCCTAAAAATCCAAAAAACCATTACTAAGTTGAGATGTCGAAACCAATCCCCTATTGCATACAACCTTGGACACTGCTTGACTGACAAAACTGATACATTTTTCAACTAAAGTGTTAGGACTTAATGACAACCTGTCAGTCGAGACACTCAAGAATATGTGACCAAGCTGGTGGTTCTTTGTGGGTTGGCTGTTTGCTTTGTTACATACTAGTGGTTGGCAGTTTCTATAGACTGCTATATTTATATTCCTTTTTTACTTTTTGTTTAGTGTTTTTTGTGTGCTTGTTGCTATCTAGTAATGTTTTATCTTTGGGGTAGTATTTTGTTGTAGGATTTCGGGGCCCCTTCAAAACCTGTTTTATCCCTTTTATCAAAAACATGGAACTTGTCTCAACACAAGATTGGATACTCACAATTGTTGGGAAATAAGGTGTCTCAACCTTGGTAATTCCTTGTATTTTTACATTGTATTTATTTATTATTTGCTTATTGTATTAATTGGATACAAATCCTATGTTGTCATATTGTGGGAGTTGGCACAGTGATGTGTCATCCTACATGACATATGACCACTTGTATTTTTGTCCTCACATGAGGAGATAGGTGTCCCACTTAGTGGTAGGAATATTTTTCCATGTGTCAGCATCTTGGATGTTGTGTAAGGGAATATAGACTGAAATGGTCATGACAGATTCCTATGACGAAGTTATGACATGTAAGAGCCAGAAACAAGAGATTCTATGACAGGTGAAGACATGTGTCGAAGCGTCTTTGAAAAAGGAATCTTTGGGCGCCCCAAGGTAGACTATGACATGTTGTAAGAGAATACACTATTTATAGCCTGTGTATGACAGATTCTCTTACAGTTGTAAGTTATGATAGCTATGACAAATTCTATGACGGTTGTAAGAGTTGTAAGAGTATCTGTCATAGCCCATTTTGGAAATAGGTGACCTCCTTGGGATGGGGTGACTTGAAAAGTGTCAGGAGCGTCCTACAAAGTTGGAAAAGTGTCCATAGGTGTGGATTTTGAGACATGAGGCCATGTTGGACGCCCATCCCTATGTGGAGCCATTTCTGCCTTGTATATTCTATATAAACAAGTGCTTTTGAGAGGAGAGGTATTATAGGTTTGATAGGTACTGTTATGTTGCCGATTTGTCTCCAGCTATGAGTGTCGAAGACTCCTGAGAGCTTACATTGCAAGTGTATTGTAAACCATTTCAATTTTGATAATACATTGTGCAGGTTTTGGAGTGTGGGGTTTTTCACCCGATAAGGGTTTTCCCCACGTATATCTTGTGTCTCTCTTCTTCTGTCTTACTTTCTTGTGTATGTGTTTGCTGCAATATCTTTGTTAGTGGTTTAACATTGCTATAATAGTAAGGATAAAATTGAATTTGCACTCTCCTCTCCTCATTAGATTAGTGTAGGAAGCGATTTCTGCACACCTAGCTTCCTTTCAGTTGGTATCATAGATTGGCCAGTTTTGGTCTTAGCTATTGGGTAGGGGTTTTTTGAGCTGATCTTAGGTTGAGTGGGAGTGTTGTGCAAAGTATTTTGTATCTTTTTGTAGCAAGGAGATGGCAACCACATGAGAAATTCAATGGCACTAATTTCAAGCTGTGGAAACTCAAGATGGAGGACCTACTTGTTGATTGTGACCTATGGGAAACTGTATTCGGTGTGAAACCTACAGCAATGTCATAAGATGATTGGGACCTCAAAGATCAAAAGGCTAAGCATCTCATAAGACTTTGTTTAGCTAACTTTGTCCTATTGAATGTCCATGAGGAGAAGAGCACGAAAGATCTTTGGAAGAAGTTAGGTAATGTTTATCAGGCCAAGTCCTTGGTAAACAAACTTTTCCTGAAAAAGAAGTTGTTCACTCTAAAGATGGAAGACAGAGGATCTGTTGTGGTTCACATGAATGCTTTTAACATGATTGTTGCATAGTTGACATCTGTGGGTGTGAAAATGGAGGAGGAGGATTGATGTATGACCTTGCTTTGTTCTTTGCTAGATTCATGGGATCATCTTGTCATGGCTATTAGAAGCACTACTACCACCTTCAATATGGAAGATGTGGTGTCCTCACTATTATCTAAAGAAATGCAAAGGAAGTCTTCTGAGGTAGCCAAAGAGGCTCTTGCGGTTCATGGAAGACCCAAAGAGAAAGGGAAGAAGAAGGACAAGAAAGGTGATAAGGGCAGATCCAAATCTTGTGGGAGATCCAAATCTCCTAGAAAGTTTAATGCTCTCTGTTGGAACTGTGGTAAAACCAAGCATTTCTAAAAGGAATGCAAAGAGAAGAAGAAAGCTCTTGATTCAGATTTTCACAAGTCACAAGATGATGGTGATGCCTTCATTGTAGCCCTGACCCCCATGCATTTGATGATGTGTGGTTGATTGACTCTGGTTCATCATTCCACATGACCTCACATCGAGACTAGTTCACAAAGTATGAAGAGTTCAATGGTGGAAGAGTGTACCTGGGTGATGATTCTCACCTGAAGATTGTTGGTCGTGGAAGAGTCTCAATCTAATTCCCTAATGGATGAGTGAATGGAATCACTAGAGTTATGCATATTCCAGGCCTTACATAGAACCTGCTTTCTATAAGTATGTTGAATGATGTAGGTGTGTAGGTTATCGTTTCGAAGGATGGATGTAAGATGACTAGAGGATCTATGGTGCTTACAAAGGGTACTCAGAGAGGTACTCTATTTCAGATGGAGGCATGCACTTCATAGTGCAATAGTTCTTCTGTTGAAGAAATGAGCTGCAGTCACTTCATCCCCACCATCTAAATGAGCAGTGAAGAAATCTATTGTAACTAGTTCTGATGGTAGTGCACAAGCTATGGAAGCTAAGATTCCTACTAAAAAGACTATTTTATGGCATTTGAGATTTGGCCACATTGGTGAGAAGGGTATGCATACCCTAAAAAATAAAAACCTCATTGAAGGGTTAAATGATTGTAATCTCAAGTTTGACTTTTGCAAACATTGCATTTATGGAAAGCAAAACTGTGTTCATTTTTACTCTAGTTCTCACAAGTCTTTTGGTGTATTGGATCTTATTCATTCTGATGTGTTTGGTCCTGTTAATGTTCCTTTGATTTCAAAATCTATATATTTTATATCTTTCATAGATGATTACAGTACAAGGACATGGGTTTATTTTATTAGAAGCAAGATTGAAGTTTGTAGTCAGTTTAAGGAGTTTAAAGCCTTTGCTAAAAATTAGACTAGTAAAAAGAATAAGTGTTTGAGAACTAAAAACAATGGTGAATTTTGTTCAGCAGAGTTTGATAAGTTCTGTAAAGAGCAAGGGATTAAAAGGAATAAGACAACTCCATATACCCCACAGCAAAATGGAGTTGCAGAGAGGATGAACATGACACTGATGGAGAAGGCTAGAAGTATGCTTAGTGGAGCAAGCCTCGAACAAAAGTTTTGGGCTGAAGTTGTTGCCACTGCTTGCTATCTGGTAAATAGATCTCCTACACCAACTCTTGTTGGTAAGACACCTATGGAGGTGTGGTCTAGTAAGAAGCCTTCAGTTAGACATCTTCATGTTTTTGGTTGTGAGGCATATGCACATGTGCCTAGGGAGAAACGGTCTAAATTGGAGAACAAGGTTGTCAAATGTATTTTCATTGGCTATGGTGTCGGTGTGAAAGGATACAAGCTTTGGGATCCCATGGCTGAAAAAGTTTTGTATAGAAGAAATGTTATCTTTAGAGAGCTAACATCTTCCATTGTTCTATAGCTAGAACAGATAGAAAAGAAAGAAGATGTGGTTCATTTTCCTTTTACCCCTGAGAAGACTGAACAAACAGACCCTGTGAGACCTAATGATGACGAGAGCTCTAGCAGCTCTAAAAGCTTAGAAGAAGAAGCAGAACCTCAACCTCAACCATTGAGGAGGTCTACATGAACAAGAAAGCAACCTGATAGGTTTGGTTATTCATTACTTGATTCTAGTTGTGCTTCTGCTTTACTTACTAACACTGATGAGCCTAGAACTATGAAAGAGGCCATGGGCATGAAAGATGTAGGTTCCTAGAAGGAGGCCATGGAAGATGAGATGACTTCTTTGGAAAAGAACAAAACATGGGACTTGGTGCCTTTGCTTGATCGACGGAAACCCATTGGTTGCAAATGGGTGTTCAAGAAGAAATTCAATGTAGATGGCAGTGTTAAAACTTAGTACAAGACTAGATTGTTTGCGAAGGGGTACTCACAAGTGGAGGGAATTGATTATGGTGAAATTTTCTCTCCCATTGCAAAGTTGACATCCATTCAATTTCTATTATCTCTCGCAGCTACTTATGACTTAGAGGTAGAACAAATGGATGTGAAAACAACTTTCCTTCATGGTGATTTGAAGGAAGAAATCTAGATGTCATAGCTAGAGCATTACATAGAGAAAGGTAAAGAAAATTTGGTTTGCAAGCTTAAGAAGTCTTTGTATGGTTTGAAGCAGTCTCCTAGGATGTGGTACTTGAAATTTGATGCCTTTATGTTGTCGATTGGCTATCTAAGATCAAAATATGATCATTGTGTGTATTACAAGTTTGACAATGATCGCATTCTCATTATTGCATTGTATGTTGATGATATGTTGTTGATTGGGAATGGTAAGAATATGATTTCTGATTTGAAGTCTCAATTGTTAGCACAGTTTGAGATGAAAAATCTCAGGGCAGCCAGGTACATTCTGGGAATGAAAATCAGAAGAGACAGAGCTAATAGAAAACTTTGGTTAAGCCATAGTAAGTATGTGAAGAACGTGTTGGATAGGTTTAGCATGGCAGATTGTAGACCATTGTGTGTTCCTGTTTCATTGGGGACAAAGTTATTTGTTAGTGATTGTACAAAATCTCCTAGTGAGGTGGAGGACATGAGCAAAGTACCTTATGCTAATGTTGTTGGCAGTTTAATGTATGCTATGGTCTGCACAAGACCAGACATTGCCCAAGCAGTGGGAGTCAGTCGATTTATGGCTAATCCTGGATGGGCACATTGGGATGTAGTTAAGAGAGTTTTCAGATATTTGAGGGGTACTTCTGAGTATTCCATTTGTTATCATGGTAATGCTATAGGACCTCCGCGTTCAATTTGTATTTGTGGATTTGTGGATTCTGATTGGGCAGGTGACATTGACAGTAGGAGATACACCAGTGCCTATGTGTTCACTATGTTTGGTGGTGTAATTAGTTGGATGAGTAAGTGATAACCTGTGGTTGCTTTGTCCACTACAGAAGCTAAGTACATGGTAGAAACTCATGCTTGTAAGGAAGCCTTTTGGATTAAGAGATTATGTTCAGATATTGGTGTTGATGTAGGTCAGATTATGATTAGTTGTGACAGTCAGAGTGCGATTTGCCTTGTGAAGAATACAACTTTCCATGCCAGAACAAAGCATATTGATGTTCAATTTCACTTCATGCGAGACATGGTAGAGGATGGGAAGGTAAATTTGGAGAAGGTAGATACTTTGAAGAATGTTGCAGATGCATTGACGAAACCAGTGGGCATAGAGAAGTTTAGATGGTGTTCGTAGTCTATGGGCCTCTAGGCCTATAGCAGTTAAATCCTCTTGATTCTATTAGCTCTTACAAGGTGTTCAACAAGTGGGAGAATGTTGGGAATTAAGGTGTCTCAACCTTGGTAATTCCTTTTATTTTTACATTGTATTTATTTATTATTTGCCTATTATATTAATTGGATGCAAATCCTATGTTGTCATATTGTGGGAGTTGGCACAGTGATGTGTCATCCTACATGGCATATGACCACATGTATTTTTGTCCTCACATGAGGAGATAGGCATCCCACTTAGTGGTAGGAATATTTTTCCATGTGTCGGCATCTTGGATGTTGTGTAAGGGAATATTTACTGAAACGGTCATGAAAGATTCCTATGACAAACTTATGACATGTAAGAGTCAAAAATAGGAGATTCTATGACAGCTGAAGACATGTGTCGAAGAGCATCTTTGAAAAAGGCATCTTTGGGCACCCCAAGGTGGACTATGACATGTTGTAAGAGAATATGCTATTTATAGCCTATGTATGATAGATTCTCTTACAGCTATAAGTTATGATAGCTATGATAGATTCTATGATGGTTGTAAGAGTATCTGTCATAGCCCATTTTGGAAATAGGCAACCTCCTTGGGATGGGATGACTTGAAAAGTGTCAGGAGCATCCTACATAGTTGGACAAGTGTCCATAGGCATGGGTTTTGGGCCATGAGGCCATGTTCGACGCCCATCCCTATGTGGAGTCATTTCTACCTTGTATATTCTATATAAATAGGTGCTTTTGAGAGGAGAGGTATTACAGGTTTAACAGGTACTGTTATGCTACCAATTTGTCTCCAGATACGAGTGTCGAAGACTCTTGAGAGCTTACATTGCAAGTGTATTGTAAACCATTTCAGTTTTGATAATACATTGTGCAGGTTTTGGAGTGTGGGGTTTTTCACCCGATAAGGGTTTTCCCCACGTATATCTTGTGTCTCTCTTCTTCTGTCTTACTTTCTTGTGTATGTGTTTGCTACAATATCTCTATTAGTGGTTTAACATTGATGTAATAGTAAGGATAAAATTGAATTTGTACTCTCCTCCCCTCATTAGATTAGTGTGGAATCGATTTTCACACACCTAGCTTCCTTTCAACAATCCATCTAACAAGGACTAGGGGAGCATAGCTAAGACACTAGGGTGGACTTCCCCTTGGTTCTCCAAAACTAATCTAGAAGAAAAATAGACCACAAAGGCCTTAAGTAAGCATTCATCTTGTGGATGCTTCTCAACAAGGTAGTGCGACACTTTTTCAATGCACAACACTAGTGTAGCACTTTTTCAGTGCATAACACTTGTGTACATTTGAAAATGAACTATAAAGAACAAGATAATGTAATATTAACCTATTCTATTCACAATCAAATGCAACCTCATGATTGAGCTAATAAGGAATGCATAATACAAATAAAGCTAACTAGTTAACTACACATGAAAACCATGTTCTTTGGATGTGCTCTTGATGTTGGATATGTTGATTTCTTCTCAAAATGACAACATAACCTTGCATAACATGGAGACTTGCAAATAGCTTACATGAGGTTGGATTTATAGATTTTTGGATGGGGAATTAGATGGATATGATTTATTTGGAATATCAATGGTTGAGGTTGGTTGAGATGATTGGAATGATGAGAGGCCACCAAGTGGAATGATAGGATTGGACAACAAGAGGAGTCCTTGGATCAAGGAGAGATCAAGGGTAGAGGATGTTCTTGGATAAAGTAAATGGTGAGGATTGAAAAGGGACTAAAGGGCCCTTTTTAGAGGGATATGTAAAGGACTTTCCCATCCATTTATAAGAAACCAATGTGAAATGTACAAAGGACCCATGCCTTTGTACATGTTGGAAGATGTGAGAGGTTTGAATGGGTTAATGATGGATTTGGAATATGCAAGTGAGGGATTAAATTGATTAATTGGTTTTAATCAACTTAATCAAAAGTGCACAAAATAGGAATTTAATAAATAGAAATATTTATTTAATTTTTGGATGAGGAATTGATATTAGATAAATAAATATTCATATAATGTGAGGCTATAGAAGATGGATTGATTAAATGAATAAATGATTAAATTTATTCAATTAATGCTAGGAGATGGTATGGATGAATAGTGATTTAATAATAAAATATTATTTAATCACTATTGGAAATGGGATTGGATAATTTACTTTCTAAATAGGTGTTTATTCAAGTAATCATGGAAGAAAATGGTTTAGTGATGTCATGATTGTAGATGAATAGTGGTAAGATGACGAGTGGATGATTTTAGATGTCTACATTTTGTCCCTCTTTGAGATGGTGTTGTGAAGCAGAATTATTTCAAAGAAAGATAAACCATACCTCTTGATTGGATTAGAAGAAGATGATAGGATTAGGGATGATGATGCCCCAACCACTCGAAAGGATGAAGATGATTGGGTTAGAAAGATGAGAGTGGAATTTAAATTAAAAGGGATTTGGAGGATAGAAGAGATGGAATGTAGGGGATTGGAGGAAAGGGGTGATGAGGGATAATAGGGGTGGGGATAAATGGATAGGGATGGATGGATGGGAGGGTGCAAACCAATAGATAGATGGAGAAGGAAGGATGGGGGGATGCAAATCGATAGATGGAGTTATGTGTTGTACTACATTGGATGGGAGCAATCTTATTTGATATGGCTTGAGATATTATGCACCACAGTATGAGGAGCCAAGGTGACAATGTGTCACATGCATAAAAGGATGCCCCAACACATAACAAGGTGTTTGATGACCTTGGTGGGTACTCTAATAGGACAATTGATAAGGTCACAAGTAACCCTGTGTCATATAGCACCATGATATGGAAGACCATTAAACCATTGTGGCAGGTAGGTTACAGGGACTGATGTAGATGTAATATAAAATGATAATGCATACACACAAGAAAGAACACATGCACAAAATGATACAAAGACAAACACAATGTTGCCCCTTTGTTAAGAGGAAAAGCTAAAGGTTGATAGATTGATGATGTTGGATAGTGTTGTGAATGATAAGAACAACATGAGGATTGGGAATGATATATCTTTATGATGATGATGGAAGTTTGATCAAGGCTTGCAATAAGGTTGGGAACAAGATAAATGGATGCAATTGGATATGTTTTCTTAGATTTCCTTGTGAGCAATTCATAGATTAGGATTTTCTTGTGATATTTGGATTTGTGGGAGATTTGGATCTTTGTGAGGGATTACATTATATTTAATTTTGGTATCATTTAGCTAGATACCATTGACAATAGAAAATTGAGTATAATGACAAGGGATAATAGGATGATTTGGATGGGATGATTAAGTGATTGGGTGATAGATGGGGAATATAGTGCTTAGATCATACCCATGGATATCAAAACTATACTGGAGTTGGGTATGGTGATAAGATGAGAATTGGGATAGGGGTTCATGATAGATAGATGATTTAGGATAGATGGATGGATGGGGTTCATATGTAATCTTCAAGGACTACGTTGTAGAGGAATAAGATGCACCACTTTAGAGGTGTCATTGAGGCACTGTGATGTTGAGGTTGGATGGACATTATAAGATATGCTAGAAATGGATAGATGCTAGGAGATGTCCAAAGAATGTTTTAACATTTTTTTCCCCTATCCTTATTAGGATTGAAAGTAGGAAGGGAGGACAAGATGACAATATGATAGATAGGAAGATATAGGGGATGGGATGGATGGGAGACGATAGGGTAAGTATGTGTAGACAATGGATAGGAGTGGTAGGCTAGGTGAGATTGACCCCCAAGTGTAGGGTGTAGTTTGATGGTGGATTAAACATGACACCCACAAAGGTTTTTCATCATGGTACTTGCACAAGGAGACATAGAAATGGTTTTCATTGTTGGATGACTTTTTTTCTCTTTACTTTTTTAATTTTTTGACATTTTAGAAGGGATGGGATGGATAGGTGGAGAAAGGGGTTTGGAGGAGAATGGGGACTCGAGCATCTATTTCCATATAAAGGTTATAGTGTCCCCTTTTGGATAGTTGAACATGCACCTGGACCATGTTAAGTAGCATTGTACACATGGATATTGATAGATGGCTGTGTGAGATGGAGATGGAGTGGATGGGATGGATGAAGGATGGATGGATTATGCAAGAGCATGGATAATAGGGATGGGATGGGGAGATATAGTGCATGGTGGGGATAGGATGGTAGGATAGACAAATGGGGGAATGTCATGGGGTTGAAGAGAACCAAGACCAATGTTTGCACACACAGTGGTGGTTTTTGAAGGATTTTTTTTTTCAATGGGGTGTTGGGAGTAATGGGGATGTGGGATTCATGAAGCTAGTGGACTTTTTATCATGGGATTGGGATAGGGGATGGTGGGATTTCCAATTTGGGGATTTAGGGACCCAAATGGACTTAGGATTTTGGGAGTTTTTGATTGGGTGTGGGGTAGGGATAGGGATTTTGGGATTTGAGGATGGTGTGAGGCTTGGATACACCACTTGGATTTATTTCTCTTTGCTTGGGGACCCACATAATTTTTCTTTTTACTTTTGGAGGTGTGGGCTTTTGTGGCCTTTTGGATGGATTTTACATATTGATGCCCTACAACATGATAGTCCTTAGGATTTTGTGAATTTTTTGCTTTATGTGTGAAGGCACCCAAAGTATTGTTTTATAATACCATGGGTTTGGTGGTAGCTTTGTCTTTATATGATATGTATGCATGCTGGTCTTGATTAGGGATTTTGAGGGATATGGATTTAGGGATATGGGATTTGTGGATGGAAGGATTAGGGTAGTTAAGGATGAAGGGATGAGGGGATTTAAGGATGAATGGATTATTAGATTTGAGTATGGGGGTATTAAGGGTTGGGAAGATGGGAGGAAGATTGGATTTAGGGTTGGGAGGACATTTGTGATAATATGGAGGAGGGATAGTGGCATACTTTTTGGATTTGTATGATGAGGGATGGGAGATAGTGACAAATGGTTTGGAGGTGCGATGAGAGGCACTTATGTTGGGATTGTAAGAAGTTGTCTTAGGAGGCTTGAAGGTAGTACCAACATTTTTGGAGTGTTTTCCTTGGAATATATAACCAAGACCATGTGATTGCATGTTGGTTTTCACATGGATGGGTTCTAATATTCCTTGGTCATGAAGGCCTAAGCCTTTTCCTTTATAGATCATGTGATGGGCAATGGGATGTTTGTTGTTTTGGAAACAAGATGCAAGTCCATTATTAGATTGGGGAGGATAAGTGTTGGATATAAGTTGTTCCTCTCCTACGAGAGAACCACCACAGATGAAAGTGTTGGGACCAAGAGGATAGGATGATGGATTTGGGATGGGGTCAATAAGAGGTGGTAAAGGGTTGATGGGAGATGGTAAATGATCGATAGGGATGATGGGGACCAATAGGAGATGGTTTGGGATCAGGAAAGGGATGAGTTGGGATGCTTGAATCTTTATTGGGATGGGGATTGGATGTTTTGACACGCTTTGGACTAGGCTCTTGACATAGTTGAATTTACATGGATGGTGCAATGGGGGAGGAGTGTGTAACTTCATTTGGCATTTGAATATGCTCCTTGGATTGGGGGGATGGAGGAGTGGGAGATGTTTGGGAAAGGATTTTGGATAGGAAGAAGGAAGGGGATGGTGTGGTTTTGATAGGTGTTAGGTGGGTGAGGCTGTCATCAATGACACATTTAGTGGATTTGGAATGAGTTGGGTGGCATGCCCCCATAAGTTTGGTTGTACGATTTTTCTCAAGATCCTTAGCTAGGAGTACTTGGAGAAGACTCAAGAATAATGATTTGGATTTAGTATGAGAATTGGTGGTGAAGTGGATACCAGGGTTAGTGGATAATGATATGAAGGATTTAGATAAGTGGGATAAGAATATGAAGGATGTGGTTGATGAGGGGGTGAAGGATGTGGATAAGAGGTGGAGGTGATGTGGACCTCATATGCGAATGGATGTTGGGATATGGTTGGGGGATAGAATGGATTCCCTTGTCAAGGGTAGTGTAAGGATGACCATAAGGTATGCAATTAGGCACGGGGGCATAGCTTGTTTTAGCCAATGCATGGTTGTAAGGTGCTTGCATATGCATGGAAGGGTGAGGGTAATTTATGGCAAGATTTCTTATGATGATTTCATCAAGGTTTTTGATTTCATCTTGGTCAACAAGACTATCATCATCATCATCATTAGAATTGTAAATTAGATTCATGATTGGCCTTGGATTTTTGATGAGCTTAGATTTCAAATGATGTGATGTAGGATGACTTGATGATTTTGATTTTCTAAGGTTTGGGACTTAAGATTTTCTTTGATATCAAAATGACCTTGGATTTGGATTTCGGATTAGTAAAGCTTGGATTGATCAAGGTCAATGATATATGATGCTTGATACTTGGATTGGATGATTTGATTTGACTAATCAAGATCAATGATATATGACACTTGATGATGATTAGATTTATATTAATTGGGGTTGATTTTGATTAGGACTAAGGCCCTATGATCATTGGATTGGATTGCATTTGATTAGGCCAAGGGCCCTTTTGATGTTTGATTTGAGGGATAGGGATGATTTGGATTGTTTTGACAAAGGCACTATAGTAGATTACAAAGGTTCTTGTGTAGAAATAAAGGTACTTGTATATTACAAAGGCAATCATGTAGAACATAGGCACTTGTTCATGAAAAGGGGGATTGCAGAGGTGTTGGTTTATGAAAATAGGGCTTCAAAGTTGATGTTAGGGCTTGGAATTGATGGGTTTGATGAAGTTGATGGGGATTGATTAGGGATTACATCTAGGACCCTCAGATGATGATTTGGAGGAATTATGATTAGGGTTTGGATGAAATTGGATGGGGTTAAAAGGGGTTAAGTCCTTAACCAATTTTTTATTTTCAAAGGATGATTTTTGATTAAGGATTAGGATTGGATGTTGGTTGAGATGGATGGGGGGATAATGGATAATTGATTTTGGATGAGTGATAATTGGATTAAGATGATCTAGTGTGATGGGGATTTAAGTGAATAAGGGGAATGGAGTAGAATGATGACAGTGGATGAGATTAGGATGATTAGAGGGATGGACTAGATAGATTAGGGATCAAAATGGAATTGGAGTAGAGATGATTAGGATGGAAAATAGAGTTTATATTAAGGATGCTTACATGGGATAAAGATGAGATTAAGGGATAAGTGGATGAGGTGATTAGGACTAGGTGATGGATGAAGAAATTGGATTAGGATAATGGATTGGATTAGGATGGAGATGAGATGATTAGGATTAGGGATAGATAATAGATAGGATTTGATTAGGTTTAGGATGGATGATGAAATTGGATTAGGATAATAATTTAGGATATGGATTAAGGATGATAATAGATGATAGACTAAGGATTGGATTAGGAAGTGATTAGAATGATGGTGAACTTGATTAAGCTCAATGATGGGATTAATTAGGATAATGATGGTAATTAGGAAGTGGATTAGGTGGATAGAATGGATTAGGTTTAGGACCTTGATTCGATTTGGCAAGTTGATTTGGATTAGGGTCCTAAATGATGGATAAAGATTGGATTAGTATATATTGGGATAATGTGGATAGGGTGATTAGGATAATTGGGATGATTAGGAGGAAGTTGGATTGGGATGATTAAGATAAGGTGGATGATTTGGATTTGGATCAAGATGGATGATTAGAAGATGATTAGGAATAGCTTGACCTTAGCAAATTTGCAAACAATAAATCTCACACACAAGATACACATGTTTGCAAAGGATTTTGATTTTGGATTAAGGGGGAATGCATGAATTTCAAAAAATAAAAATACTCCAAGAATAATAACACCCTAGATTATTCAAGTGGAAGTGTCAATCCTTGTGGGCCCACAAATGTACTATTTATCAAGCGATGGATAGATATGGAATGCAAGGTCATGTAGAATATATGCACCCCTTACCTTGAAGGCCAAATCCTTGCACAAAGTGAGTTTTATCTCCCCAACTTGAAAGTATGGTGTGAGTAACTTCTTGGGCCTAACTGATTTCTGATGTACCATAAGAAGGACAAATAAAAAGTTCTTAAACTAATATGAACAAGGCTTCTAAGGGCATCCATGATAAACACAAGGTATGAGGGGGAAAAATTTTGTGTGATGAAGGATGTTGTGAAGGAATGGTACGAGAGGGTAACCCACTCTCCTCCTTCACTTGCAATGTATAAAGTTATTGCCAGCTAGCCCAAGCAACAATGCCCCCCATTGGATGAGTCTTTCGATTTTCTCCCAAATTTCTATACCCCACCAGTGTTGGTGTGAATGGGGTATATTACTTAACTAGTTCTATATTAGGACCTATTCACATGTTAATTTTACGTAGGTGCTTAGGACATCTAATATTTGTGTCATCTAGAAGGCATCTTTTTATCCTCTAGTTGTCATTTAAATATTTGTGTCTATGCTAGCCTTAGACATTTACTTTTTATGTCTATGTTGGCCTTTGTCCTACCTCTCATCCTTTCCTATATAAGCAAGGTTTCTCATTGTACATTTCATGCAATGTAGTGTATCAAGTCAAGCTTTACATCTTGTATATTTTATGCATCATTATTCTTGACAATATAAAGCCTTGTTATTGCTTTTCTCTCTTGTTGTGGAAGGTTGTTTTGGTTGCAGGTGATCCTAGGTTGTCTTGAGTCCATTGATGACTCTTACATGGTATCAAAGATTTAGATCTGCAATCTCATTCCCTTTTTTCAAGAGTTTCTACCAACAAAATATTTTTGATGCTTCTTGGTGCAATATTGCAAGTTGCAGTGTGCCTTTGCTTGACTTATGTGATTGATTTAGCTTCTACATGCCATTTTTTAATTGTTGGAGGATTTTTTTGAATTAGATTCACATATTTTGTATGTGAAAAAGAAAAATGCTTTCTGAGTTTTGTTTGTCGCATTGAAAAACTTTTTGGGTATTTTTTAGTGTTTGCATGCAGAAAACATATCTTGTAGAAACTTAATCGCAAAGTTTTTACAGGTCCCCTCTCTATTGGTAGTTTTGATTTTGCACTCTAACTTTGTAGGCCTATATCTCAGTCATTCGATCTCCTTTTATGAGCAATTTTTTATTAGGGATATAATTTCACAGGATTCATAGTGGTGCAATCAGATTTTGATTTTGGTGTTTGGTTTTTCCAGAAATTATAGATTTTCATCATTGTTACTGTGTAGTTCCCATTTTTAGAACTCCAAGGCTCCTTTTGGGCTCATATGGTAACATGTCTTGGTATTTTTTTATGTTCATAATTTTATGAGTACTTTTCCTATCTGTAGTCAATTTGATTTAATTCTGTACAAAAATTGTACTTTCAGTTATAGCCTAATTTTAGCATTTACATGCACTAAGATTAGAAGAACACTTTGTTATTTTGGCTTGTGGAAATTGTAATTGCACTAAGTCTAAAGTGCCATGATCATATTTTTCTAGGGGGTTCTAATGATTGAGTGAATTTGGTGGGGCAAACTTACATTTCTACATTGATCATGTACATATTGTGCAAAATCAATAGTACCTATTGGGGGAGTAATTAGCATGAAGATGAAATGTTTCCTCATTTCTCACATGTTGCCTTTTCACTATTATGTAAGATTTTAAATTCACTACCACCTATTTCTACATCTGAGTTCAATGATGCTTCTTTTAGAGCTTCCAGTGATTCCTTGCAGCAGGGTGTTTATTATTTTCCAAATCCACCTCATTTGGACTCTTATCTTGCAAACATATCATTCTTGTTTGTGGAGTCTAAAATTTCTGATTTGGAGGACACATTTGAGGGGTTATCTCTCCTATTTGATAATAGTCCTAGCACAATTGTTGTCACTCCATCTTTGTCTTTGGAGATTGATGATCTTGAGTTTTCCTTTTGTCCTAGTTTGTCACATTCTTCAAGTAGGCATGGGAATCTTGATTCAGTTGTGGCATCTTTTAGCAATGACATGTGGACACTTGAGAATTTTTAGAGACATCATACTTCATGAGACTTCTTCCCTCATCACTTGTTTTTGAGTTGGAGTTTCTTCTACATATACCAGTGGATTTGTTTCTTCCCAAGGGGAGAAATGTTGTTTGCAGGCATTGGATCGTGTTTTTTCTTCATGCATGTGCCATTGGCATAAGGGCTACTTCATTATGGGGGGGACATCTTGTCTCATTCTTTCCCTCTTATGGGGGGGTTATTGATTGTATATTCATGATGGATTTTATTTTTGGGAGTTTTGTTGATTCCTTCCATTAATCCATCATTTGTCCATACTTAATTGTATACATTCTCACTTTTGGAGAGGAGTTTTTCCCATGAGGTTTTCTCCTTTAATCCACTTGAGATCTTTTGTTCATGGGTAACTAACATGGACTTGTCACCAGGACCCATCCTTGCAATTGTCTACTTCTCCCTAAGTTGCACTTAAGGGGGTGTTGGTGTGAAAGTTCTATATTAGGACCTATTCACATGTTAAGTTTACATAGGTGGTTAGGACATTTAATATTTGTGTCATCTAGTAGGCATCTCATTATCCTCTATTTGTCATTTAAATATTTGTGTCTATGTCAGCCTTGGATATTTACTTTCTATGTCTATGTCGATCTTTGTCCTACTTCTCATCCTTGTGAGTCACTGATTGACTCAAGCCACCAGGATGACTTGCAAAACCTAGGATTAACTTTCTACAAGAGAAAAAAGCAAAGAGGATGAATTTGCACAATATTGGATGCAATTAATGAATTGGATTAATAAATTACATGTCAGAACTTGCTTTTATATTTACAAGTTAGAAAAACCTAATATGACTTAAGAATAACCTAACACTAAAATTAGTCATAAATTAACTTAATAAAGTGTAATTAAATATTTAATTACACCAACACCCCCCCTTAAGTGCAACTTAGGGAGAAATGAAAAACATGAAACTAATGCAAGAATGGGTCCCGACTACAAGGCCATGTTAGGTACCCATGTACAGCAAGAATCTCTCATAAAGTGGAGAAAAGGAGAAAAACCCAGTAGGATCTAAAACTCCTCTCCAAAAGAGAGGAAATACAACAAGTATATGAACATGTGATGGAAGAAGGACTAACACTAAGACCCCCCAAGAACTGAATCCATCACAAAAGTACAATCAATAGATATACAACCCCCATAAGAGAGGATGTAGAGAGAAGGTCTAGTGACCCCCTAGAAGTGAGAAGGATAAAACCCCATGCGAGGAAATGCTCCCTCTCAAAATAGAGATGAGAAGAGAACCCATGTAGTTGCTCCTCAAAATGACTCCTGCAGTGCTGGAAGGTGTGTCACATAGAATAAAGATGAAGACCCATGAATGTCAAACAACATTCCTCCCCTTGGGAAGATATAGAGCTACATATGTGTGCATAATGTCTTACCATTCTGGATAGGAATATATAGGAAGAAGGATAAATGTCTCTAAACTTTACACATGATCTAAAGACAACAATGATGCTCCTGAAAACTGCTCAAATGTCTCCAATCCACTATAAAATTGTCACTGAATAGGAGGATGAAGAACAATCTTTAAAGAAGATGATGGTGATGCAACCCCATCAAAGTTGTCATCAAATAGAAGATAATTGTCCTCAATATGGTCCTCCAAATCTGTAAGGTGGGACTCTACAAACAACAATGATATATCTAGTAGATATGTGTCCCAATGAGCTATCTTTGGAAGATTGATAATATCCTACTACAAAGAATCTAATGTAGCAATAGGTAATAAAGACGTGATCTCAATAAGAGGAGAAGGAGAAGCAGGTGAAGTCTCTGTGTCATCTGAACTAGCAAGACCTGTTAAATATGCAAGCTCCTTAACTGTATCATCATCAAAGGGTATATGATCTACATCATCAAGGGGTATGTGGCAATCCATAGAAAGATCATTTGGGAATGGAGAGAGATGTGGGTCTCCATAGATCTCCCAAATGCTAGTCCAAAGAGCATGTGGGCACTCAATATGTGAAATAGAACACATAGTGTCAAAATCAACACTAGAACCAATCAATCCTACAATATGATCAATATAATTTACCCATGCATATTTCCTCCCAGGTGTTTCTGGTTCATGTATGAGTCCATAAAGATAAGGCAAAAGATTAAGCCACCTAAGATATGTCAAGATGCCCTTTCACCAAGACTCATAATTATCCTTACCCAATGTTACCATAGAAGGGTGAATAGCAAAACCCATGATATCTCCTCAAATAAATTAGATCAGAGATCAACAATCTGAATATGTATTAATGATGATAAATGAAGCCCAATAAAACAAACAAAACTTCTCCACGTGCCAAAATATCTAGAATATCCAATAGAAGCCATAAAACTGACAAACTAAATAAATAATACTTGGGGCTGAATCTAGAAAAATGCATGGATGTATGTGTAGATCTCCTCAATACCTTTCCAATGCCGCAAGAATCACAAAAATTGGAGATCGTGGCAAAATATACAAGCTTGGAGGCCAAAAAGGTGATTTGGACTTCAAACAACAATAAATTTTACCAGCAGAAAAATCTAAAAAAAATACCTACACCACTAGATTGTGCTCAGAACCAGCTTTTCGACATCTATTCATTTTCAAAAATCTGACTCCATTTGCTCAAGATATGGCAAAAAGAAAATAGCCCCCTGAAGCACAAATTAGGGCAAAAATGGCCCCTTGCTACTAAATATGGTGGAACTGTTGCCAAATATGGTGGTTTGATAAAAATAAAATCCTACTGGATAAATTAAGCCCCTACTAAACTAAAGATCTATGCTAGATTTAGTAGAAGGACCAAATATAGTAGGTTTACTAATTGTAACTAAATGTGGCAGTATTGGCGCAAAAGCCAAAAAATACAATCACAGTACAAAGAGGTTTAGATTTTTTTGATTAAAAAAAAAGATTAAAAAACACGTAGAGGTATATGGGGGGAGGAGCCACCCCACATGACCTCTAAAGGGGTTTGCAGGCACCTTAAGGGACTGCAGCCAAAGAAAGCCTGCAGGGACATACCTTGCTACGATACCCTACGCAGGAGGCCACAGGTACCGCAATAAATTGTCTTTTTTTAAAAAAAAAATTCACCTTTGGCAATTTTTTTGAAAACTACAATGTTTTTTAAAAAAAAAATTACAATAAAACTTCCACAATTTTTTAAAAAAGTAAGATTTTTTTAAAACCTCGTACTGTGTGTTGGGCAGGCTATACGACTTACTTGGCAATTTTTTTTGCCTGAGATGATCCTGAGGCCAATTTCAATGATTTGACAGTTGATCTTAAGGTTTTTGGGCCTTTTGAGCATGATGGTAGGGTTAGATTTGGCCCAAAACACTCTGAAAATTAGTTTTCCTCTAGATCCTGAAAAAAAGCATTCGCTGAAACCCTTGTAGATCTAGCCTACAAAGCTCAAATCAAGCCAAATAAAAGGCTAATCTAACTATTTCAACTGCTTTGAATTTAATACAAGACTTAGTTTTACATAGAAATACACCCAACAAATGACTCTTGCTCAAAAATTTCTCTAAATCTAGGAAGGGGCTTGCAGATCTGGAGCTCTGATACCATGTGAGAGTCACTGATTGATTCAAGCCACCAAGATCACCTATAAAACCTAGGATTAACCTTCTACAAGAGAAAAAAGCAAAGATGATGAATTGGATTAATGAATTACATGTGAGAATTTGTTTTTATATTTGCAAGTTAGAAAACCCTAATATGACTTAAGAATAACCTAAGACTAAAATTAGTCGTAAGTCAACTTAATAAAGTGTAATTAATATTTAATTACACCAACAATCCTTCCCTATATAAGCAAGGTTTCTTATTGTACATTTCATGCAATGTAGTGTATAAATTCAAGCTTTGCATCTTGTATATTTTATGCATCATTATTCTTGGAAATATAAAGTGTTGTTATTGCTTTTCTCTCTTGTTGTGGAAGGTTGTTTTGGTTGTAGGTGATCTTGGGTTGTCTTGAATCCATTGATGACTCTTACAACTAGAACATGTGGGTTTGAGTCATCCCCCAAGGTGATCAAATCCTTGGGTAGACTTGCTAGAGGAAAGAAGCCTAGGTGTTTTTAATCCCTAAGATTGCCTTTCAATGTGAAGGGAGAGCATTCACACACTGGGTTCTTTAGATTAACAATGATTAAAAAATTGATCAAGCCAAAGCTTTTGATCTCCAAGGCCTCCAAATGGTGCAAGGAGAGAGCATACACTTATGACTTGATCCAAACAAATCATTCAAAGTTCATTTACCCCTTAGAAATGAAATGTACTTATGATTAGTGCAAAATGAAAATTCCTTGGACAAGCATGTTACAAAACATAAGTTAGTAGTTGATTTTTCGTATCTTGGACAAACGATAGCTACACAAAATGATGTTTGATGACTAGGTGCATGCACCAAATGATTAGACTCAGAGGTTAGAAGATTTTAATTCGACGAAATAATGATGAATTTTTAACCAAATACAAAGGTGCTTGTGTATGAAAATAGGCCCAAAAACATACAATTTTGATGAAAAATTGATGAAAATAGAGGGTTAGAGTTAGATTTTGATAAATTTTGGCATTATAACTGTAATGCCTACTCAAGAAATTATCAATAAATAACAATAATAAATTAAATTAGTCAGTGTTACATCAGAAAATGTCCCTTTGGGGGCTTTTTCCCTCTTAAAGTTTAGCTCCCGGGTCCTATTTATGCATTTAGAGTACTTTTCATGTTAGTTTGACTTCCTGATGAGAAAACCCTGAAGTTCCATGGCAATTTGGACAAAAGGGGATGCACTTGTGACAAATCCTACCTAAAATAGGGGGTGGACTTGGGTGCCCACACCCTAGTCCTGCCCTATTTTAGGTCAGGCCTAATTTTAAAGTGTTAGTTTGTGACTGTTATTTAGGTCCTATGCCAACACGGTAAGTTTCAATTACAAAATTCTTGGTGGGAATGTTTGTAGTTGCATAGATAATCATGTTTAGGCATTCATTTGTAAACTAGATGGATATTGTGAAGTTGTGGCTTATGTTAAGGTGATTCAAGGCTTTCATTGTGTGTTATAGAGTAGAATTTGTGTTGTTATTGTGTTTGTATTTGTAGATTTGGAATCCATCTCCTCATGGTATGAAGAGCTTCTTCCTTCCATGAGATCTTCACTACAAGGTTACAGGTGTCATATCTGGAAGAAGTGGAGTTGTAGGGAAAGTCAATAGGAATCAAGGATTCAGGATCTGGAAAGAAGCCAGACACTGGATCTTTTCTTGGACTCAGGCGCTAGTCCATGTGTCCTCTATAATTGAATTCCTAAAAATGGAAGTTATAGTGCAGATCAGTGTCAGAAGGAGATTAGGATTCCACAAAGAAACTGGTACCTTGGACGTAGGTGCCCGCTCATTAGTCCCTGACTGTTCTGCTTTCCAAACTTCAAAATCTAGTATGCATTTGATTATCATTTAGCATCTCTGTGTGCAAGCATTTTCTGTGATTTGTTCGTTTGCTTCCGAATTTGCATAATTAGGGTTTTGAGCATGATTGGGCATAATTAAACAACAAATCTACACAATTCCAATTTTCCCTACATTCCAAGTGACTGCAGGTCTGATAATAGATTCCTACTCGACCTAAAGTCCTTGAATGTTTAAGGTGAAAGGAGGACTCACATACCCCATCAAATCAAACCCTCTTACAAATTTTACCTTAAACATTTTGAAGATAGAGATGATTTTATTTTTATTTTTCTTTTCATATATGAAATACAGATGCAAGTACATGAAAGTAAACACACCACCCACAATGCAGGAGGGACTCATCGCCATTGGTCTTTAAACTTCATATGGGGCAACACACACTCAATACATGCCAAACAAAACAAGCACACCATATAAATCCCAAAGCATAGGAGGGACTCATCACCACCGGTCTTTAAACTATGCTTGAGAACAAACACGCAATACACACACACTTGGAAGACACGAAGAAAACACGGCAGACAAGCGATGGAGTGTTCCTATTTCTAGGTTCAACACTATCTCAGGCACATTACAGGCACATATCGATGATTGGGCTTCGCCACAACAATCATTGAAGACACACTTAAGGGTTGAGTTAGTCACAGAACCACTCCATGATGAGGACTTTTGAAAATGATAGGATGTGCACTCTCCACGAGAAATACACCATCCTCGCCTCTGCAGTAGGCTTAAGATAGAAAAGGGATGCGATATCCCCACCTTTGTAGAGGGCTTAAATGATAGATTTCAAACAAATCTCAGAGTGCAAGAGGGACTCATCGCCACTAGTCTTTAAGACTGCACTGAGAACAAGCACATTGCTAACATCTATAACAGACAGCTTACCTTATATATGCCCCCACCTTAAGGTGGTTGATATCAAGTATCGATATCAAGCACGTTAAGGTAGGAAGAAAACACACAAGGGAACATGAGCTCTCGCAAAGCCCATGCCCCCCCGGAGGTGACATGTACTTTACGATTGCCAAATGTTCCCACAAACACATCCCTGCAAGAAAAGTGTTAGTGTCCAAATAATCATGATAAACAACAACATCAATGCATATGATAAATTTTAGTGCCCCTCATTTTTGTTTTGATTAGTTTGGTAGTGGTGTTTTGGAGATAGACTTTATGACTTTCTTTGATGTTATATATACGGTTATGTGGTTTATTTGATGACACTTTATTATTGATAGATGGCATTGATTATGTTGTTAGTACTAATGTTTTATGTTGATGTTAGGCATACTTGTAGACTCAATTGTTATATGGAATAATTTTGTTATGAGTGTCATGTGATTTAATTGATAATGATTCATATTTATTTGATTAGTGATTGATTAGTATCATACATGTTTAATAGCAAGATGATTATGCAATGTGATTTATTTGATAGATGTATTGGTGAGATGGATAGTATAGTATCACTCATGCATGAGTGCCCTACTATGCTACGAATCTCTCTCACAGTGTGGTTGATGATGTGGTTTTATGGATTGCCCAGCCTTTTGATCTAATGCAGGATGCAAGTACATGACATCAACTCCACCTGATTTATCAGGTCTGAGCATGTCCTAAACTCAATGGAATAGTGGATGGGAGATAACATGAGGTTTCCCTTGTCATTCAATTTCCCTATGTGGTTGAGTTTCAGTTTGGTCTCCCCAGTTGGTTGGTTGACCTTTTTGGAACCTATCTATGAGACTTTATCAATTCTTCGGTATGTTGAGTTGTTTAGTGTAGTCTAATAGTTTATTTTATAAAAGTTATTAATCTTTAGGTAAGGTAGTGTCGATATTGGATTGTTTGGTTAAATGATTTTTAGAATATTAATTAATTGATTTAAGTAATAATAATAATAATAATAATAATATTGATAATAATAAGAACAATAGTAATAATGATATTTGTAGTAAATAAAGTTGAGTGCCGAATATTGTTGAGATGAATAAATATTTATTTTGTTTAGTTTGAAAGATATTATTTGATATTATCCATTAATTTATTTGAAGGAAGTGAGTTGTCGTGAGTGGGGTAAAATAATAAATTTTCCAAGGATAGTGGAATCTTCATGTAGGTGGGGAATTAATGTATTTTAATGTTTGTGAAAGTGGAGTTCGTTGTAATGGAAAATTTATTGAATTTGTCTATTTTTGGGATATGGGGTTTATTTGAAGGGGGATTTTGAAGATTTTGAGAAGCTTTTGGCAATAGAAAGAATTGGGGGAAAGGAAGGCAACAGGAATCGGAAGGGAGAAAAGAATTCTTCTGAAGGAAGATTCAGAGGCTGGAGGATAAAACATTTTTCTGGGTATGTTTATTGTTGCTTGAGTTAGTCTGCATCTCTATATATGAATCTTTATTTGATATATTAGTCTGTTGGTCTGAAATCCATTTGTGTACGCTTGTGGTCTATGCATTTCTTCAATCTACCATTGTTATAACCTAGTAAATGTTCATATCTTCCTGTCACCATCTGTATTGAGAGAGAGTTCTTGTAATCCTTACCTGGGTCTTTTTCAGAGCATTCTATGCTTTCCATGACTGATCATTCATGTAATCATCTTTATACCATTGGGTACAGCTATGCAACTATGTATTTCCCTGAGATGTTATCTCTTTGAGTCGCATGCAATTAACTTCAATTCACTATGTACTCACTATGTGAGGCGTACTTGGGTTGAAATATTTGAAGCATTTAATTATTTATGACCAACATTCATTGTGCCTGATACCATTTGTCTTGTGGTTGAAATCCATTCTTGAGCATTGGCTTAGGTTGTGGCACTTGGCATCGAACTTTAGTGCTCCTTAATCACTATATTTTTTTACATTGCAACTCTTATCATCTGAGTTCTATTTTACCAAAATGTGTAATTTACCTAATCTTTTGGGCCTTTTGACCTCCATGTTTCTGTTGATTCTCACTTGCCATATTTTAATATTCTAATTTTTCAAACTTGTTCTAACGTTTTAGCTGCCTGGGTATCATTCGGGTTACTCCAGCAATTCATCTCTTTATCTATTAGGCTCGTTGAAGCTTGTGATTGGGTTTCACCTTCTAGTAGTCTTATTTTAATCCAATGTGATCGTGGCCTTTTTAGCCTAGTTGATCCGCTATTCACCATCCCTGCCATCTCTTCGTCCATTGAATTAGCCCTTGACGTCCTATCTAGCAAAATTCGATAGCATTGCAAGCTCTGTTCAACTTTTTTTTATTAAAACCAGCTAATTCTTTTTGGACGTATACCTGGTTGCTTAGATTTATGTCTTTATTTTGATGCATGTCTTAAGGTGTCTGAGATGATCAACCCGCTACGCCAATACTTGAATGCAGCCTAGTTTTATTTCTGTGACTTCTGCAGCACCGTCAAACCTATAGTGCATTCCTGTGTCTTCTAATAATTCATTCAATGCTTGAAATATATGTGTATGTAGGGGTGTGGCATTTGCTCCAAGGGACTTACTGTATCAAACCATTTTTTTTCTTCCTAACGCCGGTTAGTATAATTCATTCCTATCATGCGAATATGATAGTTGCCTTTCTAAGATCCCTTAACATTGTCCTATCTACTGCATTGATGTTTGCACTCTAATAAATCCTTTTATAAATTCTTCCTTTCTCTCCTCATTACAACCAGTTCACTCTTATAAACTGTCTAATGTCAAGAAGGAAATGTCCTCATTTTGTAGTAACTTTCTATCTGTAAGAGATTCTCCAACTCGTGATTTAATTAACAATTTCTATTTTATTATATCTCTTGCATCGATCATTTTAATAAATGGTAGTTAATTCTTCCTACTTCTATTAGGATAGAATTACTTTAATTAGCTAATAATTATTGGATATTAGATTGAGTGTAAATCTATTTGTCTTATAGATATGATTAATAGAATGTAATAAATAATTATAATTTATAGTTAATGTAGTAAAAACTAAATATTGGAACTACACCAAGTTTTAGAAAAAAAACATTTTTATCTTAATAAATTGTTATAAGAATATTAGTATTTTCGTAAGTTTCATAACTCAAAGGTTTAACTTAATAAAGATGGATTTATGTAATTTTATAATATCCTTATTTGAATTTGAACATTAGCTATTGCAATTTCTTCCTTGAAGCTCAAACCTAGGTGTATCAATTAGGCCACTTGCACTTAATTTTACTTTCTCTTCATGTAGTTATATTTTTATTAGGGTTTAGATATTAAGTATTCTTGATGTTTGTCAATGGAGTGTCATGATTATAATTATATATATGTCATGTTATTTTAACTTTGAATTTGATTTCGTGGTATTGGCAAAATCCTTAAATTATTTTTGTTGTGTCTTGTTATTTCAATAGTGACGATAACCTTCCCTAGTGGTTCTTAGGTTCAATTTGATATTGGGGATTGTATTATTTTTTTCCAATTTTATTTTTTTTCATAATTGTTTTTCTCCAGAGGCTAGGTTGCTAATTATAAATTTGGTTTGAGTTAATGAAGTATTTTTCTATGCCTTCTGGTTCAACTGTGGGATCATTGGTGTATAAAATTGAAAAGAAAGTGCTTTAGCTTTTGATAGTTGAGACTGTTGGTTTTAATTGTATGCAAGAGGAGAGTTACCTTGCAAATGTATTGTACTTTTGTCTTATGATATTACAAGGGACACTGGGTGTATGTAGGAGAGTGGCTTTCATAGTGGGGCCGGTGCCCAAAGTGGCTGCCTGGATAACCCTATGAAAGTTGTAATTAAGGGAAAACCTAATAAATTAACCTAGGAGGGGTTGGGTAGCTAACACAATAAATAAGACAACTGGATTGCCTCACCCATTTCTATAGTGCTTGTCCAGTCTAAGGATGGGATGAGAAGGCCTAGTTGGCATGATCGACCTCCTTGTCTTCACGAAAGGATAGTCAATTCCACATGTGTCAACCTATGGGGTCGGTGCCTAGGGAGAGGCTACCAGGATAACCATAGATGGGTGCCGACGTCTAGTGAGAGACAACTAGGATAACCTATCCTAGGACCATG
Source organism: Cunninghamia lanceolata (assembly GCA_027924645.1). Classification (NCBI taxonomy): domain Eukaryota; kingdom Viridiplantae; phylum Streptophyta; class Pinopsida; order Cupressales; family Cupressaceae; genus Cunninghamia; species Cunninghamia lanceolata. The sequence continues at coordinate 1,125,962 of BSBN01000597.1, read as the reverse complement.
CGATGACACTCTTCCTATTGCAGCTAAGTTATCCCTCTTATGTTCATGCTTGTTGTCCATGTTGCCTTTGAGAGCATTCTTGAGCCATTTGTTGTTATTCCTGAGTCAGTGTTGATGGAATTCATGTTGATCATTTATCCAATTACCTGTGCCATCTTGACTGTTAACTTTGTGGGACCTCATTGTTATCTCCTAGCTCGGGGGGTGGACCTTAGGGTTCCACATGGTTGGATGGAAGAGCTTAATCCATTGATCCTTTGTCACCATGGTTCATGTTTTGTAACTAACAGTTCCAGTTTTGTATCTGAAGATATGCATTGTACTGGTTGGATCCAGATTTGTGTATCTATGTAATTCATAATTTAATTTGATGTAAACTATTAAGGAATCCTTGTAATTATGATATGATGTATCAAGATCTTCTTTGTACTTGTAAACATTAAAGTGATGAAACTTTTCTTCAATGTAATAATTTTGCTAGCAGATAATTATGATGAATTATGTTGTTATTGATTTAGGTATAAATTGCTTAATGCAGTTATGTTCCCTAGAGATGTTAGTTGGTTAAATGGATACATTGATGTAATTAGTTGTTACCTTATTTGGTGATGATTACTTTTACTTGTTTAAGAAAAAAAAAAATTCTGCACCTTATTGCATAGTTAGTCTTAACTCTCTAGAGTTGCATGACAAGGCATTACATCAATCACACAAGGAGCCAAGGTTATACTATGAATTCAGAGATCGAGGATAACCGTGGGGCTATATCATGAAAATCTCAGAACTGAGTGTCACCAAGGTGAGATTCAAAGACAAACAAAGTGCACGGAGCAACAGTATTGTTGTGTTTTGTAAGTGAGATAAGACATCATCAAGATCACACAACAAAGTGCATGGAGTAATTCTACTAGCCAAGCATCAGATAATATATATCAACCCCATCGTCATATAGGAACTAAGTCCAATTTTTGATTTCTCGCTAAAGGGACGCTAGGTTTGCATCAGTATAATATGTTTTTTGTCATCTACCCACTAAGTAGAAACACTAGAGGAAGGGAAACAATAAATTGAGAGAGGAGAAACAAGTGCCTTAGGGACAGTCATGTAGAAGGGTGCCCCCAAGTCACTAACCGTAACGCTATGTCTGTAAGACACAACACACAATAGTGAAAATAAAGGAGAAGCAATATAGAAGAATGATGATACAAATAGAAGAATGATCACAACAGAGACAGTCTCCTAGTATCCTGGACCTTACAAGAGTGTCAAGGGTCATCCCAGGGGGCCTGAACAACACATAACACATCACATGGGAAACACATCACAAGAGAAAAAGGGTTAGAGATACTTACCTGTTTCATCCCAATGTTAAGAGCATACATATCTAGGATATCTCTCATGTTGTTTTGGTCTTGTTGAGATTGCATTAACATTAAGTTTAGGATGATGAGAGGCTTTGGTGGGTTTCAAAGAGCGGTATCCTATACCGGTTGTGTAATTAATTCTAGCAACTTGTAAAGGTACTCTGATTCCTTGTTGATTTACACCACATCCATTACCTGCATAGTCATGATTTTTGTACAGTATTTGAAATCCACGACCATAGAGAAAGTCCATTTCTTTAGAAGATGGTGAAGCCTCATAGGTCTCATAATTTGTAGTATAAGAAAAAGTATTGTCTTTACTTGCTACCAAGGAGACTTTAAGTGTTTTCAAAGATTGTTTAAATGAGATCGATGCAACTTTGGATGTGTCAGAGTTATTAATTTTATATTCCCCATTAAAGGAAGGAGTAAAATCTAATGAACCCCAATCATCACCAAAAAGTGCATTCGATGGTTTAGAATCTTTCACAACATCATTCGGGGCTAGAGGCATTGATGAATTAGCTCATAAATTATTTAAGCTCATATGATTGTAAACTGGTTTTTGCATTTCACTATGTAAACAATTATCTGGTTCAGGACCAGTATGAATAGTATCAAGTTTATCTTTGAATATGAATTTGATTGAATGATGTAGAGTGGAAGGAACCACCCCCAATGCATGAATCCAAGGTCTGCCAAGAATCATATTGTAAGATAAAGAGTTAGGCAAGACATGAATTAGGGTAGGTACAATCATGGGACCCACCTATATAGGTAAGGTTATAGTACCTACTGATTGACTACAATGATTATCAAAGCCACGAATGCTAAGTTTATCTGGTTTGATTTGTGATGTGTTGGCCTTGATTTTGTGTAGTAGGCCAATGCTACAAACATTGAGAGTTGATCCATTGTTAATCATAACTCATTTTACCAACGTTTTATTTATTGTGACAAAGATCATAAGTGGATCATATTGGTTTTGAACTTCAATTGATGGTAATTCATGTGGTTGAAATAGAATATCCATTTTTGTCGCATGCATACAATCTAATAGAGCTGCTACGTCATTCGGCTTAACAACGGGCGGAATAATCACCTTTTGTAAAACTTCTTGGAGCAGTCCATGGTATGTAGGCGATGTTTGTATCAAATCCCAGAGAGATATCTTAGCCAGAGTAGCACGAAGCTGCTCAAAAAGATCATATTCTTGACCGCTTTTATGAGTAAGACGAGGTGGCGGGGGGAGCATAGGTTGAGAACATGGATGAGAGACAGGCACATGAGGTGCTTGCTTGTTTTGCTTGTTATTACAAGTGTTGTATGTGTGAGCAATCACATTGTGGTGTGGTTGTTATAACACATTTTGAATACCTTGAACCGTAATCACTGGATTTAAGCAAGGTGCACTAGGTGCCCCCTGCACAATTATCTTAGGAATATTGCTACAAAGTTTATTAATGAATATTGAATTAACATTGTTTTCCTCTTGATTATACCCAACATCTATCCCTAAAGGATTTAATGTGAGAGACCTTTTATCATCCACTAATTCTACATCTTGGCCATGGATAGCATTGGGATGAGAGGAAGGTTCATCATCATCATCATACTCTGTGGCAGAAAAAAGGATTTTCATTCTCATCTTTCTCATGAGTATTCCTAGAGATGAATCTAGTTAAATCTTCTAATATCAAAGGATATGCTCCTATGAGTAAAGTGAAGCTACTAAAATCATGTGTATAACAAAGTAATTGCAACTCATATGTCGAACATATAGAAGCATCAATACCACTTGCATAAGCTATGTGCTCTAGAACATGAGGATTCTCATTAGTGAAATTAGAGAAATTTTCAAAGTCTAGGATATACTCATGCAAAGATTTGAAAGAAGAATAACATGAAGATTCCATTGTATAGTTTTCAATGTAAAATTAGATTTTAAAATATTTTCCAAATTTTATGCAAAAGACAAGTGCAACATTATGTATGAAAATAACCTAAAATGCTTGATTTTTTTCAACTTTTTTCAATGCAAATAAGTGAAAGAAACGGTGTTGTAAGGAAATTGATTAGGGGAAGAAAATAATATGTCTGATATTAATGCAATAAAGTAATAATATCCTTCACAACACACTCTTGATGCAAATCTAAGATGATGACAAGTCAAAACCTAGTGAAAATACACTAAAACATGCAATTTTTCACAAATGTTCAATGCAAAGACCCAAAAAAAGGGATGTTGTAAATAATTTTAGGAGGTACAAAAGATTATAGAAGTAATATCAGTAACCAAAATCCATAAAATCTTTCACAACACGCTTGGAGTGCAAATCTAGGTCAAACCCTATGTCAAATATAGCCAAAATATGCAAATTTTCACCAAATTTCAATGCAAAAGGGTTTGACAAAGGGTGTTGTGAGGAAAATGATGATGGAAAGAAAATTATAATAGTAGTAAAAGCCACCTAATTCTAAAAAATCTGTCACAACACGCTTATAGTGCAACTCAAGGTCAAACCCTAGGGAAAATATAGCCAAAATATGTAATTTTTCACCAAATTTCCACTGTAAGATGCCAATAAAAAGGTGTTGTAAAGAATTTTAGGAGGGGAAGTAGATAATAACCCTAATAAAATCCAATTAGTTTAGAAAAATTCTTTACAACATGCCTATGGTGCAAATCTAGAGAGACAATAAGGCCAAAATCTAGTGAAAAAGCAAGATTTTCAAACCCTAGGCATGAAATTTTGCAAGAAAACCACTATGATGAAACACTAAAGTTATAAATCAGTCCTAATGAGTGTTTTTAAAAGGGTAGTAAAATATAAAACAAGATTTTGACTACAAACCCTAGCTAATGCAAAACTAGGTTATATGGAAAAATACACAATTTCAAGCAATTTTTATTAATTTAAGCATGAAAATGCAATCTAAATTAATGTTGAATGGAAAATTTCTGTATTTTAAATCAAATCTAATGCTAATAAAATACATTTATTGAAATTAAATGCAAACTAATTCAAATTATATGAAAATGTAAGCTAAAAATGCTAATTTTTTCAATTTTTCCAAAATTTTCAATTATTTTGTAATTTGTCAAATGCAATAAGATGAACAATGATATGAATGAATGAAATGAATGTAAATCTAAAGCAAAACACTTAGTAAGGTGCCAAATTCATTAAAAACATGGGTTCACCAAAATGTTTAAGGTAAAATTTGTAAGAGGGTTTGATTTGATGGTTTATGTGAGTCCTCCTTTCACCTTAAACATTCAAGGACTTTAGGTTGAGTAGGAATCTACTATCAGACCTGCATTCACTTGGAATGTAGGGAAAACTAGAATTGTGTAGATATGTTGTTCAATTATGCTCAAAACCCTAATTATGCAAATTTGGAAGCAAATAGACAAATCACAAAAAATGCTCGCACACAGAGATGCTAAATGATAATCAAATGCATACTAGATTTTGAAGTTCAAAAAGTGGAATAGTCAGGGACTAATGAGTGGGCGCCTGAGTCCAAGGTGCTAATTTCTTTGTGGAATCCTGATCTCCTTCCGACACTGATCTGCAATGTAACTTTTATTTTTGGGAATTCAACTATGGAGGACACAGGGACTAGCACCTGAGTCTAGGAAAAGCTCCAATTTGTGGCTTCTTTCCAGATCCTAAATCCTTGATGCCTGTTGACCTTCCCTGCAACTCCACTTCTTTTAGATGTGACACCTGTAACCTTGTAGTGAAGATCTCATGGAAGGAAGAAGCTCTTCATGCCATGAGGAGATGGATGCCAAATCTACAAATACAAACACAATAACAACACAAATTCTGCTCTGCAACACACAATGAATGCTTTGAATCACCTTAACATAAGTCACAAGTTCACAATATCCATCTAGTTTACAAATGAATGCATGAACATGCTTATATATGCAACTATAAACATTCCCGCGAAGAATTTCATAATTGAAACTTACCGTGTCAGCATAGGACCTAAATAATGGTCACAAACTAACACTTTGAAATTAGGCCTGACCTAAAATAGGGCAGGACTAGGGCATGGGTGCCCAAGTCCACCCCCTATTTCAGGCAAGATTTGTCACAAGTGCACCCCCTGAGTCCAAATTGCCATGGAACTTCAAGGTTTTCTCATCGGGAAGTCAAACTAACATGAAAAGTACTCTAAATGCATAAACATAATCCGAGAGCTAAACCTTAAGAGGGAAAAGCCCCTAAGGGGACATTTTCTAATGTAACAGTCAGAAATAATGAAAATATAAATAGATGAAAGAAGAATATTCACTTGTACTAACTTAATAAAATACAAAATTTGATTAATCATAAGTTTAATATCATGCATTGCAAATGATAATTTTCATAGATATAAACATCCCTCATACAATTACAATCAATTACAGTAAGAACCATATGATCATCCTTGAGCATAGTGGAAAACATGTTCTTTGCTCCAGTAATTTGCTTAGTTAACAGACCTGCATCTGCACATCTAAATGTGAACATTAGTTCCACAAAGTTCATCAATAAACATATCAAAGAACAATATAATAGCCTAAGGCCCTAAGGGGCCAACCTAATGTCTCAGGGGCTCATGATGGCCTTGCCTACGTATGCATAGCACAGAGACTTCGTAGTTTGAAGTATCTAGTCTTGCAACCATAAGGTTGACTTAGATGCTTTAACTCACAAGGGATCTAGTTCATCACATAATTTTTTCTAGAATCAATAAATCAATTAATATAGATATCCATATTATTCTTAAGATTAAATACACCATATGCTGACTAAATCATTCAAGTTCTAAAAAGTGCATGCCACAATTAAGTTTATAAATATTCCCTACAGGGTAAAATAGGGAAGTTATAACAACAAAAATATTCCAACCATTCTCTTAGATAAAAAGTATAAATTTGTACAGACAATTACTTAGATTGCAATAAATGAAAAAGTCTATGCTAATTATGGAAATTATCATCTTATATTCAAGTTAGATAAATAAAATGATTTATAGCACTATTCCACAATATATATTTTATCATTAACAAACACATAAAACTCTTATCAACACCTTACTAAAGCATGCAATATCTACTCACTTAGAATAGATGAAAGAACATCCTTTACACATGCTCAAATAAATATGACTAATTTAATCATTATTTTTGGCATTCAACTTCCTACAATGCATCAAGCAAAGAAAGACATAACTTATCATCATATATTCACTAATTCATTATATCATCCTAGACTTATTAAAAGAATGAACCCTTTATAGTCAACCCTATACCATACTAGAACAAATGTATTGAAACATAATTATTAGAAATCTAAGAACTTATATGATATTAATAAATTAAACGTAATTTCAACTTATAATTTCTACCTACTCATTCCCATGGACATTGATATGAAACACACTCTCTATTATATCTCTCATCCTCATCTATACTATAATTTAAAGTTTTAGCCTCATTCCTAAATTCTAATCTACTTTTAAATTATCCAAACACAAGTAAAACATAGCTTAAGGTATTTAATTAAGAGCCTACTAAATTTTCCATTCAATAAGAAAACCTCCAATTCCTAAGTCATTAGAGCAATGTACAAGTATTTCAAGAGTTCTATTCTCTCATACATGGCTAGTTACACATTAAGTATTCTAAGAAAATAATTCACTCTACTCACTTAAATGAGATTCTCATTTTCAATTATTGACCTATATAAATCAATTTCAATTGTTGACAAAACATTCTAGATGATTGGAAAAATGAATTAATTGAATAGAAATAGCCTTAACATGAAAAACCACCCAGTAGTAAATCTGTCATAACTTTCTTATTTCTTAGTATAATTCTAAAATTCAAGATGTTTTGGAAATTTAAGAACAAGGGAAATAAAACCTAGAAAAAAATTAGAAAATTTCTATAAGATGAGGAGGTAGTGTTTACTGCAATCATCTCTTTCCCTCAAATCCAGATTTAACCCAAACTTGATCATAAATTGAGAATGATTTGATAACTCAAAAGTATTCCCTATATTATAATGAATGATAGAAATAATAAAATATAAAAGATCTATTATTTTCTTTTAATTTTGACATTCAAATAACTATGCAATATATATATGTCTGATCTAACAATCATTCTTATAAACTAATCAACATAAGGGTTTAATTGACCTTCTTGTACTACAGTATATAGTTGATTCAATCTAATTTTTGGATACAAATAAATATATGAAAGATTATCTAATCATACCAATTCCAAGAAAGAAAATATGAGAATTCATCTAACACACTTATGTAATGAGAATAATTCATTTCCAACAAAGTAAACTACCAACAAAACCCTAGATTTTCAATTTTTTCTATAGCAGTAGTAAAAATGCGATAACTTTCAAAATACTTAATGAAATATAAAATTGTAAAATGTCCTAGAAATCTTAAATAAGTATTCACATAACCCAAAAAAAATTTTACAATCCCTATCCTGTGCAGAAAGTAATTTATAAAACATTAGTAGGGTTTACAACAGGGTTGCAACAGTACTAAAATCACAATAACTTTCTTAATACTTAATGAAATTTAAAACCGTAAGATATTTTAGAAAGATGAAAACATGATTCTCAAAACCCAGAAACCTTTTTATAAACTAATTCATATGATAAGATTAATTTCATGAGACAACAACAAGTTTTCTTAAAAGAAATTTGAGAGTAACTTTAACATAAATAATGGTGAGTTTTCAAGGAAATGCCTCAAGGATTTAATTAATGAAGAATACCTCCAAATGCATCTGAAGAGAGACTCTGAGATTCCTTAATGTGAGAGCTTCCATATTATTCAATTGAGCACTTCCTTTCTTCTACCTAGGATTCTATTGCCCTCCTCATGAAATTCAAAAAAATTCATCTAACAAGTCACCGTGGATGTATGATTTCTTTGCCTCATTGAAATGGTTGTAATTTCCTTCAAGAGTTATCTTCAACATCAGCTATGAAAGTCCTCTTGATGACCTGCAAAAATCAAAAATATACTTGGGTTCATCTTTTGATTTCCTCCTCCTCTTTGAAGCCAAACTTCCATCTCCTTATAATATCTCCTTTTGCCAAGTTTCATATTCTTCTTTTGGGCTCCAATGACTCCTTGTATTCCTCTTCTTGCTTGTGGCGTTTGTTTCTTTTCCAAGAAAATGTGATTCTTCAGATTTCCTTTTATTTTTGTTTTCTTCCTAACTTGGATGCTCGAAGACTCTTCAAGAGAAGATGACTCTTCATCTGGCAAACTCGTCACTTATTTTCTTGTGCACTAAAAATGCATTAAAAGAACTCTAAAACATAATTTTTATAAATAAACAAGTACCCTACCCATAGGTGATTGACCTATGGTCTTAATTTTACCAAAAATAATGATAAAAGAGCTCTTATTCCCCACAACACACAAGAATAATTAATTTAAATCAATTAACTAAACCATATCAAGACCTTACTGCTAAATTCTATTCTCTTTATAACTTATATCATAATTTCATAAACAAATCTAAAATTAGCTCCACTAACTCAAAACTATAAATAAATATTAATTATTCTCAATAAAATATCATAATTAATAAATAAGTTTCAAGTATGCCTTACAATAACCCCCTATAAAAGTCACCCCCTGTCATAAAACCAAGAGTTAGATTTGCCAAATTTGCTAAAAATGACTTTTATACCTCCCACAAACAAAGGTGCTTGTTTAGATATGGAAACACTCATCCATGAACATGGTTGGAAAAATGAGATTTTGGGCTACAAAAAGGATGGTTATAGGTCAAAATCAAGGGTTAGGATGATGTAGAACATGTTAGCATGATAAAATCTTGCAAAACTCACTAATTAGACCCTTAAAAAGTGATTTTTAAGCCTAAAAATGAAAGATTGAACATTTATGATGTTGGCTCTAAGGCTTAATATAGAAATGCCCTAGTATGATACATAGGTACTCAAGGATCACAAAAATGCCCTAGTATGCTCAAAGATGCTCAAATAGGTCATGGAGGTGCTCAACTGCCATAGAAACACGCATTCAAGACTTACAAGCTAAAAAAAGGCTAAAAACCACCAAAATGATGTTAGATAAGGACCAAGGGGTCCCACTAGGCATGCCAAAATGTGTACATATGAAAATAAACTATAAAGAACAAGATAATGCAATATTAACCTATTCTATTCATGATCAAATGGAACCTCATGATTGATCTAATAAGGAATGCATAATACAAATGAAGCTAACTAGTTAACTACACATGTAAACTTTGTTCTTTAGATGTGATCTTAATGTTGGATATGTTGATTGCTCCTCAAAATGATAGTATAACCTTGGATAACATAGAGACTTGAAAATGGCTTGCATGAGGTTGGATTTATAGATTTTTGGATGGGGGATTGGATGGATAGGATTGATTTGGAAGATCAATGGTTAAGGTTGGTTGAGAGGATTGGATTGATAAGGGGCCACCAAGTGGCATGATAGGATTGGAGGACAAGAGGAGTCCTTGGATCAAGGAGAGATCAAGGGTAGAGAATGGTATTGGATAAAGTAAATGGTGAGGATTGAAAAGGGACAAAACGACCCTTTTTAGAGGGATGTGCAAAGGACTCGCCCATCCCTTTGTAAGAGATTGATGTGAAATGTACAAAGGACCCATGTCTTTGTACATGTTTGAAGATGTGAAAGATTTGAATGGGTTAATTATGGATTTGGAATGTGTAAGTGGGATATTAAGTTGATTAATTATGCAAAGGACCTGCCCATCCCTTTGTAAGAGACTGGTGTGAAATGTATAAATGACCCATGCCTTTGTACTTGTTGGAAGATGTGAGAGGTTTGAATGGGTTAATGAATGATTTAGAATGTGCAAGTGGGGGATTGAGTTGATTAATTGGTTTTAATCAACTTAATCAAAAGTGCACAAAATAGGGAATTCAATAAATAGAAATATTTATTTAATTTTTTGGATGAGGAATGGATATTAGATAAATAAATATTTATCTAATGTTAGAATATAAAAGATAGATTGATTAATTAAATAAATGATTAAATTTATTCAATTAATGCTAGGAGATGGTATAGATGAATAGTGATTTAATAATAAAATATTATTTAATCACCGTCAAAATGGGATTGGATAATTAACCGTCTAAATGGGTGTTTATTCATTTAATTATGGAAAAAAGTGGTTTAGTGATGTCTTGATTGCGGATAAATAGTGGTAAGATGATGAGTTGATGATTTTAGTGTTAGTGTAAATAGAGACATTATCAAACTAGTTAGCTTTTAGCCTACCTAGGAGAGTCCTATTCACACTAGTTAAGTCTCCACTTAGGGACTTTTAGGATTTTGTCTCACCTCATATGATTGAGACATGTGTCCTCACTTTTGGAGACACCTAGTGCATGCATACTTGCCACTTGCTCAAAAACATTCCATTTAAGCTCACAAGTGTTGTACGTTTGGAGGGATAGTCATTTGTTGTGTCCTACCTTCCTATCTCCACTACCTTGCCTATATATGAAAGGATCTATTGTACATGTTAATCAACTTTTGATAATATCAATTGGTTTATGTTGTGTGATCATAGATTATGGAAGTATATCCTGGTCTTTGCTTTTAGACTTGGTAATTCCAATGTGGTATCAGAGCCATGATTGTAAAACTCTTCCCTTTTTTGAGAAAATCCCACACCTAGCCTAGTCAAAAGTGCCTTGTAGAGCCAAATAGACCTCGCTATTGAGTCTAGAAGGCCCAAGTAGTTAAAAAACCTAGTCATTTCATCAAATTTTGACACAGAAAATTTTTGCAAAAAAATATCCCTAAGCCCCTCTGTCATATGATTGTATGACCTGTATGGAAATCTGTACCATCTGTACAAAAATTTATCAGTTCAAACACTAGTAGAGAAAGAGCAATATATGACTGTAAAAACTACTAAAAAATGCTTATAAATGACCAAACATGGTCACGTGACCATTGGTAGTTTATTGCCAATCATTTATAACACGACCAAATTGATGACTCAACCATTTTTAGTCACTTATTGGTTGTTTTGATTGATCGATTTGGTAGTGTATTTAGTCGTTGATTTAGTCATTGATTGTTGTAATCTGGTCACTTATTTATTCATTAATTTAGTCATTGATTGTTGTTAGCTGGTCACTTATTTAGTCATTTTTATTCACTGATTTCTGTCCATTGGTAGTGTATATAGTCATTAATTTTAATCATCATTTTGATCAATTTGGTAGTATATTTAGTCATTTTTATTCACTAATTTAACACTGGTCATATATTTAGTCATATTTATTCACTGTTCACTGATTTCTATCAATTGGTAGTATATTTAGTCATATTTATTCATTGTTCACTAATTTATGTTCATTGGTAGTATATTTAGTCATATTTATTCACTGTTAATGATTTCTGTCAATTGGTACTATATTTAGTCAATTTAATTATTAATTGACATCAATTAGTAGTATATTTAGTCATTTTAATTTACTGATATTTGAGGATTTAAACATAAAACATAGAAATACACATCATAATCATCAATTTATTGCATACAATATAAAGATAGCCATTGAGAAGGCAAAACCGCTGAACTTTATTAAAAGAAAGGTGTTCTTATAGCTTGCACAAGTATGAAATATCTATCTTGCTTGAAAAATGCTTAGAAACAGAGTATTACAATGTTTATTTTTAGTCACAAGACTGAAAATCGGATCGAGTTACAATGCACAGAAATGACAAGAAAGAATTAACTTCTCCAAGTTTACAATGCTTTGCCAAAAAGTGCCTAACTGCTTCCACAGGTCATCTAAATATCTACCCCATTAGTCTAGCCCTTGTCCTTCTTGACTGCAACCAAAGGAAATACAATGTCATATGTAGTCAGGTCTATGATATATATGATATTCATAATGTGAAACATGGATTAGATCACGCTTCCTTAATGAAGCATCACTATATTCTTGTATCTTGTATTTTCATCAGCACTACTTATGGGATATGTTTTTATTGAGTTTGAAGATATCAGGTCCTCTTAGGATATGGAATCAGATTCTTCCTTTATTAATGCATCTTCAAAAGCCTCTTTTTGAGTCTAAATCATTCACTTACCCTGCCTCTATTATTACATTGGACACTTGGTAGGCAATCATATATATTTAGTGTCCTTGGTCTTCACTACTCATTGTGGTGACTGAACTGTGCATACTTGCTTTCTAGATGATTGCCCTGCAACTTTCATATACTTGCCTTTTAATTAATGCTAACACTACAGTCCTATGTTCCTTTGCTCATGCCACTGAAACCATGTTTACTGTGCCTATATCCCTGGGAACCATTGACCATTGCTACTCACCATGAACAACTTACCTCTATGCACTCATTATCTCTTTCTTATAGAAAAGTCACCCATAAGTATACATAATTTAGACTTTCATTTGTGGACTGTCATAGGTTTATGAAATTGTCATATTCCTGCAACTATACTACCATGTAGAATATATACCTTGTAATAATAGCATTATTAGTGGCTGTCCTTTTTGCTTTTTAAGACTTCTATAAATTTGTCTATTGGTTGCTTCCAAAGTCTTGATGAAATGCTAACATCGCCACCTTATGATTGTAATCTTCCTCATTGATCTTTGTACATTGCCAACTGCCCTTCCTTTCTCAAAAACTAACACACCACCCTTGATCACAACAGCTTAAGATTCATCTCACTTTGTCTATGGCATGAACTGTGTACTTTATCTCTTGCTCATTGTCATTTATGCTCCTTGAGTCTTCATGCTTGAGTGTTGATCGTGTCCCATTTATGAAGCTCTCTCCTTCAATGCAACCAACAATAACCCTAGAATCTTTTCATAAAGGCATATAAGGCAATGATGCTGAATTTTTAGGAAGGAAAAGTAACATAAAATCAAGTCCAAAAAACCCATAAGACTTAAATATGTGTCTTTGCTTAGAAAAATGTGTTACAAAGTGTGTTTCTCAATGTTGTGACTGAGAAAACTGAGTTACAATGGCTTTTTTTTCTTATACAACTCCAAAACAGACAAAAAATACTAAGATCCCTGAACAACACATTCAAACTATTGTATAAAGCAGTGGGTCAAGCTGTCTAACAGCTAGTACTGATAAACATCAACTATATCATTTTTTTCAAATATTTTAGTGGCCACCGTGTGAAGGTCCCTTCTTTCTCTTTCAGATGGACAGCTCCATCTATTTGTCTTCATAAGCAAGGGGTATGTTACTTGTGACTTTTAAAATATTTACATTTGCATCTCCTATTCCTTTCAATTTGACTCTATGTACAATAGATAGTGAGTGAATCCGCCCAATGCCGACAGACGTAGCACCATCACTAGGATCCAACGCCCAAACTTTATCCCCTTCTTGGAGTTTATCAATATTAAATGTCTGTAAAAACAAAAAAAAATACACATTATATTGAGATATAAAACACACATTATATTATTTTTGACAACTGTATGTAATGTCTTATGTCTTGGAACAAATCAGTTTTTGTATGTGTTTTTTTTATTCTATCGAATAACAAAGAAGCAACTTTTTACTCTGAAGAAAAAAACTAACCCATTGCGAGGTACAAACAAATGGAGGGCAAGACTACAATAGTGCTAGACTATACGAGTACTCCAGAAAGAGACATGGATTGGTAATGAAGTCCCCCCAACTGAGGACCATGACATCCCCGAACACAATGCACTAATGCATAGTCAAAATCTATGTATGCATTCTATTACAACTAAGCTCTAAGCTTCCATATGTAAGTTATATGTTCTCCCTTATTTCCATAATCTATGTATACTAGCTAATTACACTTCACTACTATTGTAACCAGCTTCTATCAAATAGGTAATGATTACCCTTATTTACATAATAAAACAACCATTACTTGAATAGTACTTACTTGCATGTGGTTTCATAGCACTCACCTCGATTTCAGCTTGACTACTACTATGAATATCATGTGCATTCTCATTGAGTTCATCATCATAATTATCACTATCAACATTGACATGAAGTTGTACAATTTTGTACATAGCTCTATTAACAGGGCCTTTTTCTTTTAGTTCTGCTTTCATATAATTGCTTTGCATGTGGTTTAATCATCATGCAAAAATTAATATAAGTCAAGTAAAGAATGCAAAAGCTATAAATTTTTTTCCAAAAGAACATTCTAAGCATGAAGAATTAACGACAAAACATTGGGATAGATTAACTTAAAACTTAAAGAATGCAAAAGCTATAAATTTTTGTCCAAAAGAACATTTTAAGCATGAAGAATGACAAAACATTGGGACATATAACTGACAACTATTATATTACCTCAACTTCAACATAACTATGATGACTGTACTGCACATTCTTGTCCAGCTCATCATAATCATCACTATCAATATAGGCAGCTCTATTGACATCATGAAGGCATTTTTGCTTTCTTGCTGCTTTGAAAAAATTGCTCTGCATGTGGTTTAACCATCATGCAAAAAAATATGCAAAGAATTCAATAGTCAAGTAAAGAATGCAAGCTATAAATTTGTCCAAAAGAACATTTTCTGGATCACTCCAACAATAAAGAAACTGGGTTGGATTCTCCTGAGCTTAGATTTCAATAATCTACATATTAAGAGGCATTTGTATACAAAATTGCCAAACAAGAAGAAATGAGATCAATAGAGCCTCTTAACACATCTAAATCCATGGATTTATGCTCATTCCATGCAGAAACTATAGGGTTAAAAGAGGTAACCAACTGCAAAACTTACTGACTGAGACCATATATGCAATTCAGTACATGTTGGTACCCTTCATTTGAGTTGACATGATCTGGAGATGCTGATCCTATTGGGGATGTAACAGATGGTTGTGAAATCTCTATTGTTGAACTAGATTTCCACTTCATCCTACTCTTAGATTTACTAGGATCTAATGCTGCCATCTAATTGACAATATCTTCTACACCTGCTTCTCTATTACTGTTTTCCACCTAAAATACAATGTCAATTTCAACATATAGTCAATTCAATAAAAAATTAAAATAAGCAACACAATGTAAATTGAACCAAAAAGCCATACACTTACTCCAAATTTGTCCATTTTGGCTTGTAACCCACCTCGGCCAAATGTATATCCATCCCTCACATTATCTCTTGCTCTCTTGCCTTTGTTACTCTTTGCTAAATATTCTTCAGAATGCGTAGTTTCTTTCAATGCCTTGTTGGTAGGTGGCGACTGATCAGGAAAGTATTGTACACTAGCCATGTATCCTCACCGGGGTTCGGGGCTGAGCCGGGCCCCGAGCGGGGGTTCAGGGGCGGTAGCCCCCGAGAAATGGGGGTTCGGGGGCGGTAGCCCTCGAGAAAATTTTTTTTAGGGCCGACTTAAAAAAATCCTAGGGCCGACTTAAAAAATCCTATTTTTTTGTAACCGACAAAAAAGCTTGATAAAAATCAGCCAAGGGTTAGGGTTTGAGGATTGTATTGTAGCATTTGTAGCAGTATTGAGTTGCAGGGATTGCTGATTGTAATCGGTTTGATTTACTGGATAATAATATTGGACTCTCTGTTTGGTGGATGTAGCCCAAGTTTGGGTGAACCACGTTAAATCTTGTCTCTTGCTGTTATTAATTCTGTGTATTTCCATTTCTCTGTTTAATCTTTATTTGCATTTAATTGATATCTTCTGCCGGCTAACCCTAACAAGTGGTATCAGAGTGGGTTGTGTTCGATTATCGTCTGCAGGAAAGTCTCACGGTTGAGTGGGAGCAATGGCGGATGAGGGTAAAATGAAGGTTGATAAATTCAATGGGTAGAACTATCAGTTATGGAAGATGTAGATGGAGGATTACCTCTATCAAAAGGATTTATGGAGGCCGTTGGAAGGAGTAGCCAAGAAACTGGCAACAATGTCTGATGAGGATTGGAATCTTCTTGACAGAAAGGCACTGGGAACCATTCGGTTGTGCCTGGCACCATCGGTGGCATTCAATATAATGGAAGCGAAGACAACAGATGGTCTGATGAAAGCTTTGGCTAAATTGTATGAAAAACCCTCAGCCTCAAATAAGGTATTTCTCATGAAGCAGTTGTTTAATTTGAAAATGGTTGAAGGTGGATCTGTGACAAGTCATTTAAATGAATTTAATACGATTGTCAGTCAATTGACTTCTGTAAATGTAAAATTTGATGAAGAAGTTAGAGCTCTCTTGATATTATGTTCATTGCCTGAAAGCTGGGATAGTTTGGTAATGGCAGTTAGTAACTCTGTTTCTAGTTCAAATACCCTAAAATTTGATGATGTTGTTGGTGTTATTCTGAGTGAGGAAATTCATAAGAAAAGCTCAGGTGGATCCAAGTCAGGCAGTGTTTTGAATGCAGAAAGCAGGGGCAGATCAAAGGAGAGAGGAAAAGGTTCTGGAGGTCATGGGAAGTCACGAGGAAAATCAAAGGACAAAAGATCCCAAACCAAAGGACAGAAGGATTGCTGGTACTGTGGAAAACCAGGTCATCTGAAGAAAGATTGCTGGTCTCGAAAAAATAAAGAAGGAGACAAACAAGAAGGCAATAAGGAAGCAAATGTGGTAAGTAATAAATCTGAAGATGATGCTTTGATTCTTTCCCTAGATAATGCTGATGATTCATGGGTTTTAGATTCAGGGGCCTCATTTCATGCTACGCCCCATAGAAGTTATTTTCTTGATTATGTCCAAGGGGATTTTGGGCTAGTTTATTTGGGAGATAACGAACCCTGTCAGATTGTTGGAAAGGGAAGAATCAAGATTAAGTTGCAGAATGGGAATCATTGGCTACTACAAGAGGTGAGGCATGTTCCAAGGCTCAGTAGGAATTTAATTTCAGCAGGGCAGCTAACTGAACAAGGTTGCACTGTTATATTTACTGATAAAAATTGGAAGGTTTCAAAAGGTACCTTAGTAGTAGCAAAAGGTGTAAAAGTAGGCACCTTATATCTTTGTACAGGTCATATTGTTCCTTCTACTTTAGATGTTATAGAGGAAAAACAAACAGGTTCAGGAACAGTTGCTGCAGGTTTGCAGGAAGAGACTGGAAAAGTTGCTGCAGGTTCTGAAACAACACTGTGGCATAATAGACTTGGGCATATGAGTGAAAAAGGTATGAAGGTACTTCATTCTAAGAAAGTTTTACCAGGTCTGAAATGTATTAATATGGATTTCTGTGAAAGTTGTGTGTATGGAAAATAAAAGAGAGTCAGTTTTCTCAGAGATGGGAAGCAAAAGAAAAATAAAAAGTTAGAGCTTGTGCATACAGATGTATGGGGACCAGCTCAGGTATCTTCTTTCGGTGGCTCTCGGTATTATGTTACATTCATAGATGATGCAACTAGGAAGGTCTGGATTTATTTCCTTAGACAGAAATCTGATGTATTTGAAACATTTAAGAAATGGAGAAGCTTGGTTGAAAATGAGACAGGTAAAAGTTTAAAATGTCTCAGATCTGATAATGGCGGTGAGTATTGTAGCAAAGAATTTGAAGATTATTGTTCCTTTAATGGAATTCGTAGGCAGAAAAACGGTTCCAGGGACTCCACAGGAAAATGGAGTGGCTAAACGCATGAATAGGACAATAATGGAGTGTGCAAGGACCATGAGATTGCATGCTGGGCTACCTTTAAACATGTGGGTAGAGGCTATCAACACTGCTATATATTTAATTAATAGAGGTCCTTCAGTTCCTTTGGGCTGTGGTATTCCAGAGGAAGCATGGACAGGCAAGAAGGTGAGTTATTCTTTTCTGAAAATCTTTGGCTGTGAAGCATTTGCACATATAGATTCTAAAAATAGAACCAAGCTGGATGCGAAATCAAAAAAATGTACCTTCGTTGGATATGGCATTGATGAATTTGGTTATAGGCTTTGGGATTTTGAAAATCAGAAAATTGTGAGAAGCAGGGATGTTATATTCAATGAGAAGGTGTTGTACAAAGATCAGTTGTAGCAGCATGAGAAGAAAGAAAAGGATTATGTGGTGCTGGATGATACTCCAAATAGTGATGTTCCAGTGGCTCCTCATGCTCCGCAACAGCAACCAAAAATACCACAAACTCCAGTGAATGTTAGATGGTCAACAAGGATAAGTAGACCTCCTGAAAGGTTTTCTCCCTCTTTGTATTCTATTTTATTAACAGATGCTGGTGAACCAGAAGGGTATGATGAAGCTATGCAGGTGAATACACAAGTTCAATGGGAGCTTGCCATGCAAGAAGAAATGGACTCCTTGCTGAAAAATCAGACTTGGGAATTATGTAAGTTACCTGTAGGTAAAAAGACTTTACCAAACAAATGGGTTTACAGGCTGAAAGAGGAAGATGGAGGTAAGAAACAATTTAAGGCCAGGTTAGTTGTAAAAGGATTTGCACAGAAATAAGGCATTGATTTTGATGAGATATTTTCTCCAGTTGTCAAGATGACTTCTATTCGTACTGTTTTAAGTATTGTGGCTGCTGAACATTTGCATTTGGAACAGCTAGATGTGAAAACTGCCTTTCTCCATGGTGATTTGGAGGAGGAGATATACATGGCACAACCATAGGGCTTTGAGGTCAAAGGTAAGGAGAAACAAGTGTGCAGATTGAAGAAGAGTTTGTATGGCTTGAAACAAGCACCTCGGCAATGGTATTTGAAATTTGATAGTTTTATGGCTGAGCAAGGCTATAGCAGGTGTAATTCTGACCATTGTGTTTATTTTAAAAGGTTGGATAATGACAGCTACATTATTTTATGTTTATATGTTGATGACATGCTTGTAGCTGGGTCTCACATGGATCACATCAGAGAGTTAAAACATCAGTTATCATAGTCATTTGATATGAAGGATTTGGGGGCAGCAAAACAAATCCTTGGTATGAAAATTTGCAGAGATAGGAAGAACAGAAAATTGACTCTATCTCAGGCTGCTTATGTTGAAAAGGTGTTGCAGAGATTCCATATGGAGAATGCAAAAGCTGTCAGCACACCTTTGCCTAGTCATTTGAAATTGACTAAGGAGATGTGTCCAAAGACACAAGAGGAGGAAGAAAAAATGTCCAAGGTCCCATATGCTTCAGCTGTAGGAAGTTTAATGTATGCCATGGTATGCACAAGACCGGATATTGTACATGCTGTCGAAGTCGTTAGTAGGTATATGAGTCATCCCGGATTTGAGCATTGGAATGCGGTAAAATGGATTCTCAGATATTTGAGAGGTACATGTAATAAACACTTATGTTTTGGGGGCTCTAATACTGATTTAGCAGGTTATGTAGACTCAGATTTGGTAGGGGATATTGATACCTGGTGGAGTACTACAGGTTATGTCTTTACTGTAGGAGGAACATCAGTGAATTGGACTTCTAGGTTGCAAAAGGTGGTTGCTTTATCCACCACAGAGGCAGAATATGTAGCTGCAACAGAGGCAAGCAAGGAGATGATATGGCTGCAATCTTTCATGGAAGAATTGGGTAAACCACAGGCTACCAGTTCTTTGTATACAGACAGTCAGAGTGCCATACATCTTGCAAAGAATTCTGTCTTGCATTCAAAGACCAAACACATACAGTTAAGGTATCACTTTATTCAGTCGGTGTTAGATAATGGACAGTTAAGGCTGGAAAAGATACATACAGATGAAAATCTAGCGGATATGTTTACAAAGGCAGTAACAAGGGAGAAGCTGAGCTCTTCTTCTAGACTGATGACAACAAAAATAGAACAGTAGAGTCCAGGGTGCTTATTTCCAGTGGGAGCTGCATGCGCAGCGGTGTCGTCTAGGATCAGTCTCCAAGTGGGAGATTGTTTGGTGTGGAGCCTGATCAGTCTCCAAGTGGGAGATTGTTGGTAGGTGGTGACTGATTAGGAAAGTACTGTACACTAGCCATGTATCCTCACCAGCTTAAAAAAATCCTAGGGCCGACTTAAAAAATCCTATTTTTTGTAACCGACAAAAAGGCTTGATAAAAAGCGGCCAAGGGTTAGGGTTTGAGGATTGTATTGTAGCATTTGGAGTGGTATTGAGTTGCAGGGATTGCTGATTGTAATCGGTTTGATTTACTGGATAATAATATTGGACTCTCTGTTTGGTGGATGTAGCCCGAGTTTGGGTGAACCACGTTAAATCTTGTCTCTCGCTGTTATTAATTCTATGTATTTCCATTTCTCTGTTTAATCTTTATTTGCATTTAATTGATATCTTCTGCCGGCTAACCCTAACATGCCTCCCACTGTTTGGGACATAGAGTGGAGTCTAACCTCTCTTTTCCCTCCATGATTAGTTTTCTGCAATTGTATCTAAAATTGTTCATCAAAATTCTCATCTTTTGCTTGTAATATTTTCTAGAGATTTATCCACCAGTAGTCTTAAAAGCATTTTCCATTTTTTGTATAACATTTTCCACAGATTGTGGATCTTTCTCTACAAAACTTGATTTGCAAATATCCAAATGGGCCCTACATCTTACACCCATCTCAGAGGCCCACTTTGCAGCATTTGGCCCAATGGGCTCACCATCTCTCAATACCTCAAGCAAGAATGACTTCTTGCCTTCTAATTTTCTTAGTTTTGTATTCCTCTTTGTAGATCTATACAAATCTTGACTCAATCTTTGTCTTTTGACAAAAGCATCCACATCTTCTATTAAACCACTACCAATATTTCTAGCTGATCCACTAGTTCCATCAAAAGTTCTAGATGCAATAGGTGCACTTTGAGGCACAATAGATTCAAGCAGTCTCTCTCTATGACTTTCATTAACTGGAACTTCATGCTCCTTGGCCACATCAGTAGGTAGATCATGAGTACTGGTCTTCGTCAATTTCACTTCAAACACATCCTTTAATCTTGAATAAATCATCTATAGACCTATTGTTCCTTTAATTCTCTGAGGGTTTTCAATAATCTCTCTTAGACTTTGTTCTAAGAGATCATCACAATATTGCACATCACCATGTACTATATCAAGTTGCACATGATCACCATGTGCTATATTAGGCTACGCATCACCATGTGCTATATCAGGCTGTAGTACATCAACATATGTTATATCAGGGTGCACATGATCATCATTGCAACTATTGCTTTCACCAACTGCATTTGTTGAATCACAAAAGCGGTGGCTCCTACGAGATGACGGCACTGTATCTTTTCTTTCCTTTTGTTTTTTCTCCACATTTTCTTTGCACTCTTTTTGTTTCCTATAAAAAAAAATGATATCATATTATGTCTTATATACATAAATCTCTTGCCTATAAAATTTCATTAAACACTATTAAACAAATAATATACTACTTAGTGGATTTACAACTTGCCTATTTGTCAAACAAGTCTCAATAAATATTCATTATTCTTGGCCACTTTTTCTCTATGAAGGTGCTCATAATCTGTCAGTGAAGTTTCAACATTATGATCACTATCATCTAATTTGCGCCTTACAGCCCTTCTCTTCATTTCCTAAAGTCCAAATAAACAATAATGTATAAACCAACAACTTGAATCAGTAAAACTTCATTGAGTTCATAAGTTGATAACTGTTGACATTCCAATTTGCTGATAACTGCAAATAAAAACTTAAAATAGAATTCAATTTACAGATTAAAAAGAATTTGCAGTAAAAAATGAAGAAGATGTTTACAATTATAGGTATTAGACAAATTTTACTTAGCGATATATTCACAAGAAAAGAACTCATAAAAACATAACATAAGCAGGATGAAGGAAAAACATAGTCTAGTTCATCATGAGGTGTGTTAGAACCATTCAAAATTTCACATAGTCCCACTCTATTTCATACATTTTCCTTCCATAAATCCATAATTAGGGATTCATATTCCTTTTAGAATTGTTCCAAGAGTCATTTATGAGCATCTCATATCAGGTCTATGTGAAATATATTTATATTTTTGACCATTGATGTATTTTTGTCTCTTACCGTAGCTCTGCAATACATGCAAATAGCCTTGGCTAGTGTGTGGGAATTAGAGGATGTGAATACACAATTACCACTTCCCCGTAGCATGTTGAAAATTTAGTTGTGGTGTTGCGGTAGAAACTCAAGTGGCACATAATATGTTACCGCACCCCCATAGCAGGTAAGGAGATGACCAGAGGCAATGCGGTAGGAAGGAGTTAGGATTAAGTGTTCACCACGCCCCCGCGATGGTTTCAAGTCAAGCCTGTGGTATAAGGAGTTCAAGTAACTGGTAATGCTACATACCGTGGCCATGTTATGCTGATAACTTCGACTAGCGGTAATGCGGTAAACAAAAAATGGGAGACCAAAGGCTCCCGCAGCCCCGCAACGGTCAGGCCAAAGCTTGGTGGTGGCACAGTAAATGACATAAGGGATAACATGTATCTCATCATCCCACGGTGGTGTACAATAAGGCTTGTGGGGTGGTGGTAAGTGGTAAAGATGAACATAACTGTCCAAGAGGTCCCGCGATTGCCCTAAGTTGGTCTTGCAGTGATGTCGTAAGGAATTAAATGTCAAAATGACTTCAGTGCTACCCCACAATGGTTATCATTGATGCTTGCGGGATTCTAATTTTTGAGGAAAGGACTGAATGGATTGGATCAAATCAACGGTCTATGTTTGAAAAGAATTGAATGTTGAGATTTGTTGATTTCGTGGCACAAACCAGGTTAATGGCAAAATAACTAGCTTCAAGGCATGATAAAACTTGGGATTTCTTTGTATTTCTTCATTCCAGCTAATTTGGTGTTGATTGCAGAAGATGAATTCAAGATTTGTGTGCTCTCCTTAGGCATTTTCCAACCGGGTAAGTTTGCCCTATTACTCTTTGCATAAAAGTTGGTGTTTGGTTTGTGCTTTATTTTCAACTAGTCTGGTAAAGCAAGTAAAATATCAAAACCCTAAGTTGTAGGGGCACTAAAATATGGCACCTAAAAAATTTGAGTCTGTGAGTAAGAGCACTGACCCCCTGCTCCCAAGAAATGATCACTTCAACAATCATTGTTGGACATCCTACCAAATTCAGTTGACAAGGGGTCTAATAAATTGTTCAAGGATGTTGTGGAAGGACGTCGGGATGCTACAATCCCTATCTCTAGATGGAACCTTTTTTGGTATTTTTGTGCAAAGAAAGATGGATAGGGACCAGTTAGAAACCTATGGAATTTGGATTTGGCAAAGCTTGTGGTGCCTAATGTATTTGTTGATGTGGATTTGATTAGAACATTGGCACAACACTATCACTCAGCCACCAAAATAGTCAGACTACCAAATGGGTCACCATTAGTGGCTGTGGACAGGAATGCAATCATAGACTGCTTCATGTTGACAAAGAAAGCCCTCATGCCATTAGATGTCCAGAAGAGTGAGCAGGAGTACAATAGTTTGAGAAAAACACACAGAAAGGATGAGGTGCCCATGCACATGAGGAAAGGGGCAAATAATAGACGAATTGAAATCCCATCCACTGCAATTGAACCTTTCTCTATTGAATATTTTGTTGTCTATTTCAAAAGAACATATTTTGCTTTGTGTCAGGTGTTGGGTATTGATGCCTAAGGTAGAATGCCTGTTGGCCTAATGATGATGGCCATGAAAATTCAAAATCCAGAAGCCAATGTTGAATATGATTTTGCAACATTCATTGAAAAGAAATTACATGATGGAATTTTGCAAATAAGAGAAAACAAAAAGCCCATAGATTTCAAATACTACTCTTTGTTATGTCATTTGATTTTGTATCAAAATAGAAGGAAGTGGCCTACCAGAATGGATTTGAGAGACAAAGATTTCCAACATAGTGCTGGTGTTACAAATGGGATAGCCATTGTAGGAATTGTGACTATGTTGTGTTTCATGATAAATTCTCTTGGTAGCTTTTCTCCCAGATTAACAAAAGAGATTAGGAAAATATTGAGGCTTCTTGCCCATAGGCCAAAACAGGGTCATAGTCATAACTATGCTGATTGGTCTTTCTTGCCAGTTCATACTATAATCAGGGTATATGGGTGTACTCAGACACCCCGTGTGTTGCCCAAATTTGTGCTAGATAGAATTGCATTCCTTGAATTCATGTGGCAGATGATGTGGATGGAGAAGGATGTAATGAAGAAATAGAAGAAAGGCACATTTCTTCCTAATTCCACATTGTTTGGTGATTGGTCCATTGGTTCTGATACTTTATAGGATTTGCAAGCCTATTTGAAGGCTAAATATTCTTTGAAATCAGGTGTAGAGAGGGTTTGTGATCCAAAGGGTCACATGAACTTTGTCAGACAAATCATCCTCACAAGAATGGGAATATCTCATCAAATCATTTTTGATGAGGATGTGATCAGAAATCTTGTCACCTTTCAAGAAGTGTATGATAGGAAAAGAAAATGAGAGATTTGAAAGGGATTGCAGATGATGGGAGAAAACAAAATCCTAATTTTGTTGGATTCTTTTTTTATGAGAGGGACCCTTTGAGAAGAATAGATCTGATAATTGACAATTTTGAAAGAATATATAGCAAGTCTGAGAAGCAACCTTCAAAGGCTACCAAGCTTAGTGTCAAATGACCACTAGGAGTTGTGATTCAAGAGCCTGCACCAGATGCAATGTCACTATAGGATCCAGCTCATGTCCCTAATTCACCACCTGCCAAAAAGCAAAGGATTGAGGATGTTTCTCCACTGGTTCCATATGAATTGAGCAAAGGAGGGGTGACACTGATTAAGTGGCTAGTATCCTAAAAAATATGGGAGATGAAGGAGAAATAGATCAGCCACTTGTTGGCCAAGAAACAGAAGCACACAAACCAGAGGCTAGAATGGCCAAATAGGCACAAGGGGAGCCTGAATTAGAAGAAGATGAAAGAATTGTGGCTTCTATGAGATTTATGGAGGATGATGATTTCATTAATTCTCCTGAATTCAAAGATTTTCGGCTTAAGATGAAGATGAAAGAATTTCAAGAACAAGTGGAAATAAATAAAATGGGTGCTGATGAATCTTAGCATGACCAAATTGTTTCACAAACTTTAAAGAATATGAAAATAGATGAAATAAGTGTCATTCCTGATGAGGCTAGACAAATGGTATTAAGGAGCAACATACTGATCATTCCTGGGCTTGAGTTGAAGAAAATGTTTTTGTTAGACCAAGTCAAGAATCAAGATGACCCCATAATAGTTTCTAAATTTGACTATGAGGAAGGTGTCACTAGTTGTGGTTACAATCCAAAAACAGAGACTTTGGCAATATGGGCAACATAAAAGAACACCAGCAAACCAAGATTACTTAATGTGGTCCAACAAATAAGGGGAACACCTATGGTCAAGACATTCTAGGACACATCAGCAACTAAAGCAGCTACCTTCACTATGCATACTACAATGTTTACATGAGCTATTGATGTAAAGCTAAAGCAAAGATTGTTTGATTATGAGAGAACTCAGATGGAGATGAATGATGAGGTAAATAGATTGTATCTTGAAAATGTAAACCTGAAAAAACAACTAAAGGGTGAGAGTTCTTCTCAGATTCAAGCCATTGTGCCAATTCAAACACCTGTGCCACAAGAGACCAGTGATACCATAGTGACTACTGAACAATTCAATGTTTTGAAATTGAAGTTGGAAAATGAAAATGAGGAATTGAAAATCCAAAATGAGAAAACAAAGAATGAGGAAAAATTGAAAAATCTTGAAGTGTTTGAGAAAATTTTGGAATATAGAGTGAAAATGGTTGTTGACAAGTTAAGAGGTGTGCATGAATGCTATTCTTCCTTGTCTTAGGCCATGGAACTGTTACTAATTTTTGTTCACCCTAAAATTAGTTTGACCTAAGTGCAGTTGTTCAAAAGGAATAAAAGAAAACTTTGAAGTTATGCATTTAATGAATAGTTGATGTCTTGACACAGCAGAGATGGAATTCAGTTGACAGGATAACCCATCAGTCCAATTAGGACTAATGAATCATCATGACATGAGAATCAAGTTATCAAGGTATCAATCATTCAAGAAATACACTTGAGATAACATAGTGTTATCTTTCAGGAGTTTTAAGTCAGATTGATTATTTAGTTGATCAGATTTGAAAGAAAGAAGGAAAGGTATTTATTTGAACTGTTATTTCATGTCATATTTGGAACATACAATTTAGTATCTGTTACTTTATCCTATTCATTGATTGAAAAAGAAATATACATACATCAAGTGCATAAGATAGATTAACTGATTATGTTTAAAAGAAGTGTTCAAATGTGTCCCACACAAGCCGTGGGAGTAACTAGATTGAGCAATTGCAGACATGCAAGCAATACATCTGAATGATAATAGAAACATTATGAACACATGATAAAAATAAACATCCATCATTTCCTGAGCAAGAAGGTTGTTTTGTTGATGTTGGTCTTCAGTCTTCATCTTCAGCTCCTATCAATAGTTGAACCTACAAAAATTTGAGGAAAGTCCCATTAGAGCTCCAGATGTTTAAAGTTATCATATTCTTTTATCAAGTAGATACATCAACTTGTCACATCATGCAATTCATATGAAGGATCAAATCAGACATGTGCCATAAATCAGAATATCATGGAGAGAATCAATCAATACCATCAGGTATATCTTTTATGCTAACTTGTTTGTTCACTGTGCAGGTATAGGAAAAGTGATGTTGCTGATTTGAAGACATTTAAAGCATGTGGAGAAAATGTGGCTCCCACAAGGGTAGAGCCCAACATGTTTCCTTCTTATTCATTAAAGGACATCAGATTGCATAAACAGAGTAATCATGCATAGAAGCAGCCATCACCGAAGTAGTCAAGAGGTCATAGTAGAAAGACAAAGGGGCAGTTTCTCCTATAAACTATGCCCCATCAGAAGAGGAGTCCACTAGATCATTTTCATATCACAGAATAAATCAAATGTATCCATGCAGAAGAAGAATGAAGTGCAAATGCAGAGCTAACTGATCAAAGAGATGTCACATCAAGAGATGTCAAGTACAAGTACAAAAGGTACAAAGAACCATAGAAGATATTTTCATCTCTTAATTATGATTGAAGTGTGTATTGCTGTCTAAAATGTACTTTATAAATAAACCAATCATAATAGAACAAGCATAGGGAACATTCTATCATAAGATATCACATGTAGCAGTCTTCATTCAAGATCAAATACATTTACAAAAGAGGAGAATCAACTATGTAGAATCATGTCAGGAGTCATATCAATGTACTGTAGTGCCATTGAAGCATAAAGGGTGTATGATTTATCAAATACCAAAGAGGATGACCAATCAAGTGCCATAACAACAACTCATTGAAGAAGATAGTCATAACAACATTAGTCAAGTGATAGACTTCTATCCAAGTCACAGAAGATGCAGGTTGATTTCTCTATAATGGTCATAGAGATTCCAAATGCATCAGTGGAGTAATCTATGAACTTATACAAAGGCAGGACAAACAAGATGAACAACTAATGAATGCCACAGCTAATTGCAAATAATCATACAACAATGATCTATCATGAAGCATCAAAGGATATATACCCGGCTTGCCATAGTCTATTCAAACATCATATGAGGTAGCCAAAAGAGATATACCTTGCAAAAGGTTAAACAAGTACAACCACATAATCATGAAGTAGTCACATTTACTATGCATAGTCATGACATGGTCACATCTCATGAAGGGACAGTCATGTATGATTACAATGCATCTATGATAGAAGAGAACAGTCATTGAGCTAAAAGACTACTACAATTTGTAGATTTAGAAGACAAATCTCATTGTTAAACTCATCAAGGTATCCTTCAATAGTTACAGAAAATCCATGAAGACAATACCAAAAATAGAGAAAAGAGGTAGTCTTATGGACTATCAAAGCATGCAGGTACATAAAACAAATGAAAAGGTCTTGGTACAGTCACAGAGAACAATATATCACATCATGCATTGACTAAAAAAGAAATACACATACATCCAAACTTAATGACTGTGAATGAAGGTAAAAAAAATTGTTGTTGACTATTTTACCATTAAAATGGATGGTATTTACACAAGGTGACTATCACCAACTTTAAATAAGAAGGCAGTGAGAAGTACATATGTCATCTGAATGCCATGTATATGACAGAGAGATCTTCAAATAAGTCAAAAGAGGCAAAATTCTAACATAGACAGTGCATGATAAAGCTGTGATAACAAATCTTATAGAGGAATAGCCAAAAGGCTCAATCCATTCACTCCAACAACCAGAAGCTAGGTTTGGCAAATAAAGAAGAGAACACATATTTACCACTTTTTATTGTGAATGGAATGTAAAATTGTTGTTAAAAGTCTGTTCAGGCAATATAGATAAATGACAAACCTATAGCAGGCATTAAGGGAGCCAATATGTAGAAAAAGAGAGTTTAAATCACTAAATACAGCTCCAGGCAGTTCTCAGAAATAGAACAAGTAAAGAAAGCATTGTCTTGGTTTTGAGGACCTTATACTATCATAAGAAGAATGCTGTGCAAAGAGCCTATCCACAATTGTTATGAATGAAGTGTAAAATTGCTTTTGAGTGCTTGACCATTAGATCTGCTTACTATGACCATGTAATGTGCCATTGGAGCATAAACTGCCATGCAGGAAGGGTCCTTAGGAAGCTCATCACAGTTTCCATGTACATGTACAGTCATAAAAATGCTATGAGGTGTATTAAAGATGCAAAGAAGGTATACAATAGTTGTAAAGGATCCTCAACTCATGGTAGATAATTGTTTACCCACAAGCAAGAGCCTTTAGTTTGCATTCATCATCTAGATGATGTGTCCTGGACATTAATGATTTCAGGATATGCACAAAATAGACTTATAGTCGATACCTTGAAGTTCTTTAGGAAGATGCCTCAAAGAAGTGTTGTGTCATGGAATGCAATTATTGTAGGATTTGTAGCCACCTCAAGCAATTCACTGTCAAGAGAAGGACATGGACCACAAATTTCCATTACCATTAGAGTACCTTCACAATGGGGATCACAAAGGGAATAGTCAATAGTAAATAATGTTTTGACAGAGTAGAACTTTCAGAGGAAGTCCTTCATAGTCTACAAGGAAACCCTAGAGAGGGTTTATGAGAAGAAGTAAAGCCTCATCTTTTCCTGTTAAAATGATATGAGATAAAAGCCTTGCTTCAGAGTTTCATAGTGTTTCTCAGTTCCAATTAAGAAGACCAATCAAAATAAGACAGAGAGCTCATATATACAACTAGAGTAGCTGTTAAAACCTTTAGGTTTTCTCAATACAAAAGCATACAACCCTAGTAGGGTTTGTCAAAAATAATGAACCCAAGCTATCTTTTTCAGAGAAAACAAAGAAACCCTCATCACAAGTTTTGAAAACGTCAAAAATTTTGTCATTACAATTCAGATGAATGAAGATGCAGATGTAAAACCAAGAAAGATAGTGCATATTTAGCCACAATAATGACAAGAGGAAATCATTTCTAAAAGTTATAGAGAACCCATCTTACAATCTTTGAAACCCTTGTCTTTCTTATGACATTTCAGTGCGGGAAAGTAACAAGTGAAGATTTAGTTACAGAGAAAAGAAAAGACTAGTCGCGACCCTCAAAAGAGCAGATAAAACCAACAATGAGCAGTCGAAGGGTCACCTTGATTTTGCAGAGAGGTCGAAGAGTATCATGGCGACCACAATAGAGATGGATGAAGACACAAAATGTGAAAAGAGATCAAATAATGCTAATGCGCTTCCAACTATGGTTATGAAATACAAATCCATAAAAAATGGACAAAAATGGATCAAAGTCATTGTAAACATATTACCTTTCAACATGCCTTCAAGAATCCTCAAGAAATAGCCAGAAGAAGACTTAGAAATGCCATGAAATGGCACAGAAGGAGCCAAACCCTCAAACAAGTACGGCTACAAGATGTGCAGAAAAAAATGGTGGAGCAAACAAATGTCACTTAGGGTTTCAAACCCTTCCTTTTTGCTATAGTTCGATGGGATTTTTCCATCTTTTTGACTTTTGTCAAAATCATTGCCAAAAAACCTTTTCACTATCGAGGTCAAGACTTTATGAGTCTTGGAACCTAATGATCATGCTACAGGGGCTCGTGAGGCTGGAAGTCATTTCATGCTTGTAACATCCCGCCCCGTGAACCCCAAAGGGTAAGGGCCAAAACAGGACAAGATAAATTTTTTTTGACATGCAGTGATAACATACACATAAGATGGTTGTCAATTCGATATGTCAACAACGTTCATGGCCAAGTATGGCCAAATACACCACCCACAGGAGAGGACTAAATCACTCTCCAGAGAAACATTAATAAACTACATTCCTTTTAAAGACCAATTCAAATGTTCCTAATGCCATTTCTAAATATAAACATGAATCCATAAACACCATATTACAAATGGATTCGATACCCACACTGGAATTCGTAAGTCAAATAAGAGGCAACATCACATATCTCCTCATTATTATAATTTACATCATCTCTCGCAAGAGAGTACAAAATTACATAAAGGAATAAACAAGGATAATGGCATAGTCCTGAATGATACAATAAATGAATGGGTACATGACTGATAAGTTAACAGAAAGAAAGAGAACATCTCTAAGATGGTGCTTCGATAACCTGTTCTCCGGTCCCCAATAGTGGTGGCAATGCCTCCCAACCATGTGGACTCATACGAGACCACCCCACCATGCTCGGAGATAGTCACAAGGTCCAATTGGAAGTAACAACAACAGGGTATACATGATGGCCAACACTCACATCAATCACGGAGTAGACGTGGAAAACAATGCATATAGCTAAAGTCATAACATAGCAGTACTCATCCAAGTCATGGGTATTACTCACGACTGCTAAGGCACTAGACACTAGAGTGTAGATTGGATGGGAAGACATTATGCATGCTCAAAGGGATTGCAACACACAGAATCAAGTACACTACGATTACCAATGAGGAGACTAAAACATGCCCGAATCAACACCCTGCAGATGGATAACTCGATGCCCTGCAGGTAGATAGGCCTTCTCGTGTGCATCCTTAGCATTTACAAGTGCTCAAGGCCATGCATGAGGACTCAATATCCTAGACTCTCAAGTAACAGACAAATGTACTAAGTACACTACATCTCAACTCTTAGTAGATCTATAAGATTTTACTATGCATACAATGACAATTAATGCCTATAGGTTAAGGATGTCCTATCATCTCACCATGATGTCTCGACATCCAACATAATGTAAAAATAATTTAGAGGGCAAGACCTTAACTAACAATCCATTTAGTAACTTTAATTTAATTAATACATATATTTTTGAGTACTAATGTTTACTGATTAGTCCCAAGGATTCATATTTCTTTACTGATTAACTCTTTATATCATTGTGTCCCAGTTTTGTATGGTTGCCCTCACTATATTCTCTAAAAGATCAAACCCACGTTTTACCCAAAATAATAAATCAGAAAACACATGATCTTTCTTTGAAAACCCTTTTATCCAAAGAATTAAGAAACAGTTCTGCATGTTAAAACAAATCCAAGAAAAGAGGCAATGTAAATATCTTGCATTGAACTAAATTTTGGCATATTTTTAAATGCATAATGCAATTTCAGTTTTTTGTGTTTAAGGAAATCACAGCAAGCAAGTTTTAGTTTTAGTGATTCTACTACTAGAATATATGCTAAAAGATATATATTAAGGTATTAATATATACCAATTAGTAGATTTTTTTCCCATAGCTATCTTGATCAATACGGGGTATAGCAATGCCAAATAGGTATTATAATTATCAATGCCCAAATAATATAATGCCCAAAACATAAAGATCAATATGGACGGCTCAATCAATACCTTATAATGATCGACTATGGGCATAAGTATCGATGTCTAAATAATACTTACTCATATATCTAGATATAATATTCATCTACCAGAAAAATAATTAACTGATGCAAATACCTGGCACATGATCTTTGATCACACTGATCGCAATCCCCTTCTTCATGTGCCCAATCAAACCCTCGTTTCTCCTCTATTTTCCCCCAAATTTTTCCAACAGCAAGCCATTATACAGGGTATGGAGATCCAATAAAGCATAACAGAAGGGGAATTTTTATTAGATGTAGTTGCAATTATCACGGCAGACAAGTATACAAAATGGAGAAGCAAGACAAGGTGCGAAACTGTTTGACGTAATGCCTCAAAGAGATGCACTCTCATGGAATGCAAGGATTGCAGGATATGCACAAAAATGGGTTTGTTGCAAAGGCCTTTGAAACTTTAAGCAAATGCAACTAGCGGATATAAAGCTAGACTCAACAACCTTATCTAGCATCCTCCCTTCTTGTGCCAAAGTGGGAGAGATGGAACAGGCTGAGGGCATCCATCCCAAACCTAACGGAAGGGGGATTTCCATCACATATTCTGGTTGGAAGTGCTCTCCTAGACATCTATGCAAAGTGTGGAAGCCAAAAAAACAAGGCACGTGAACTACTAGGCCCCATGCCTCAAGTCGTCTTTGACTCTCTCTCCCATGTTCTCACCATATCCTAGTTTCTCTACCACCCACAATAAATTTGCATCCCCTACTGCTTTTCTTCTAACTCCCACTACTGTCTATTCTCATCCAACTCATAATGGCGAATGGACTTTTGGCTTCACCATCCAATCACAGCCAAACCGCATCTTCTATCCTTCCCAACCAATGCATTTTTGTTTCTTTGATATTTTTTTTCCTTAAATGCCTCACCAACTCCCCTTTAAAAGCCGTCGATGCATTCACCTATATTCCTAGATATTTTCCTTCTCTCATAACATTTTCAGCCACCTCATTTAGAGAGCCATTGATCCCAAGGTGAGAGTTGTTACAATGCTTCTTTCTTATGTTTTGCAAAAGTCAAAAAGGTTGTAATCATTTGAAGGTAAGGATGATTTTATTTTGTAAGGAAGATATAAGGATGTGTACGCATTGATAATGCATAAGGCATAAAAGGGATTTATAAGGGTTTGTAATGTGATGCCTAAGTATTTTATGCATTTTAATAATGTATTTGGAGAGATAAGGATATATATTATTTTTAAAGGCACAAATCATGCAACTAGGTATTTTTTCTCAGAAGGAGCTATAAGGAGATTATATTTTTCTCTAAGTCCTATTTTTGCTCAAATCATGCAAATTAGGCATGTGTATTTGGAGTAATAAGGAGTATATATTTTTCATGCATGATTTTACAAATAAATCAATTGTAAGTATCTAATAAAGTAATATTCTTCAAATTACTTTACTATTTTTCACAAATTGTAAAATCAAATAAGTACAAGTTGTAACCAATAATAGAGTAATTATTTTAATTACTTTATTATTTACTCAATCAATTTTGCAAAAGCAAAATCATGCAAATTGATAAGTTGAGTTAACTAGGCCACCTAGGAGATTTTTGCATGATTTGAGGAGCATTTTGGGGGTTCTTGGTCAATGTTTTGGTCAAGCACATGGAGAGGTCCAAATTGGAGCTATTTTTGCTTGATTTGTGGCAGTTTGAGCCCTTATTTTTGG
This sequence comes from Cunninghamia lanceolata, assembly GCA_027924645.1. Taxonomy (NCBI): domain Eukaryota; kingdom Viridiplantae; phylum Streptophyta; class Pinopsida; order Cupressales; family Cupressaceae; genus Cunninghamia; species Cunninghamia lanceolata. Next base: position 1,091,945 of record BSBN01000597.1, on the reverse strand, counting down.
GGATTTTTGAGGTTTCTCATGGATCACTTTGGAGTACTTATTTTTAGAGGAAGTTAGCTGCAGTTCATATTTTGCATGCCTCTTAGTGAGAGCAAAGCTATATTGTAAAGAAAAACTTTTTTTTTTCTAGTTCTTGCCTTTTTGCTCTTATGCACTTTGAGAGAAGAAGGTTTTGTAGCTCATTATTTGACAGTTTTATAGAGAGATCACAACAGGTTATAGGTTCAATTTCTTTGTTTTTCATGCAATTTTTCCTTTGTTCTTTGGAATCAAGTGGTTGCCTTTCCATTTAATGCTAATTGTATGAAGTGATTTGATGAAGTTTTATTGTGTTTAATTATTAAACCTTTAAAATTATTGTCTCACTTTTTTGCTTACAGTATTTAGCATATTCTTATTGTAGGTCTTAGGTTCTATTAATGAAACTAATCCTTTTGTGTTGTGAGAAATCCTTTTCCTTCATAGAAAGCCTATTTTCAAGCCTTCCTTAGAAATACTTTTGTGATATTTGTGCCAAGATTGGATTGTGTGAGTCAGATTTCTGAGTTATATTGTGAACAAGATTGCATATTTTTATCCATATTAGGTGCATCACCAAATTTTTACAGTTTCATTTCCTTATAGTTTCCTTCTTACCCTTTTCCAAAACAGAAAATCATAGTTTCAAAATAGAATATTTTAAGGGAACCAGTCCACAATCTGGAGGTTCAAACTCATTATAGGTCACCCACAGCCTGAGTTTGTCCCCATGTTTTGAAGGATTGCAAAGTGTCACAACTTTGCATAAGGGTGCAATCCTCATCGATAACAAGAATGATTGAAAGTAAATTTTTATATTTTAGATCCCTTGTATCAAAGATGGCAGTCAACACATCACACACTGATCACTTTGTGTAAAGTTCTACAATGGAATCAAGATGCTTCTACAGCTATAAAGCTAACAAAGAAAATGGTCAAGATGATATTGGATGAGTATCAGTATGTGAATGGTGAGAATCAAAGAATGCAGGCAAAGATTGATTCTTTTGCCACTTTCAAACACCAATTCATTCCATCAATCCTAACAAAGAATGAAAATATCAATGATTTTGATGCGTGGAAGGATGAATTTGGTCATACAGTTTCTAAGGTCATGGAATTTTTGAAAAAGGATGAAGATATCAATATTCTTAGCTTCAACATCATTTTAGATAGAGTAATTGCTTTGGATGCTAGATATACAAAGTTTGTAATTGATGTCAAAGCATTGCTGGACAAAAGGTGGAAGGATCACCAAGCCAACTTGCTCCAAATTCAAGATTATAAGTGGCCTAGTGATTTTACTATGTTTGAATGGCACGAGAAGTATCTTTGAGCTGATGAATAGATAGGCTATATGTGCAAGGGAGCAATGAGCATTATAGCCTCATGACTACACAATATACCAATGGGAGCAAGAGCATTTGGCTCCTCTAGAAGAATAGGGCCTTGAAGATGTTGCAGTGGAAGAACTGATCCTTCAAACACTCTATCATGGAGAGGGAGACTTTGCTAGATCAAGATGATCATGGGTTTCCTATGTTGATTAACGGACTACAAGTGTATTGCAGGTGTTGCAGGCTTCCAATCAATATTGCCTACTTTCTCTATTTTCTCTTAATTATGTTTTAAGCAAAATTAATGTTTAGTTTATACGAAGAGGCATGAATTTTGAAAAGATGCCATATTTTGTAATGGTCTGAAGCTTGTTTCTTCTCTTATAAAAGAGAAACCAAGACCAAATTTTGATATCATCATCATAGGCAGTTATAGAAACATATATGAGGAGACTTCTGTTATATTGTAATATCTATTTCAAGCAATCAATGGAGAAGAAGATTTAATCTGGTGCTCGAATTCTAGTTAAGATATCTAAGAGATCATTTCTTTGCTTGTAATGAGGAGGCTTAGTTCACCTAATGTTAAGATATCTATATGTATTATTAAATCACATATGGTCATCATTGTTTCCTTCACACAAGCATATTCAATGCATGTGGAAACTAGAATCTGTATTACAAACTAAAGCTATCATCTAGGACATACAAGAAAAGTCTAGCATCTAGAAAACATATAGGATATACAAGAAATTATATTCTAACTAAAAAAAATTAATTTCAACGAAAGTAAGAAAACTAAGAAGAATGATTGAACCTAACTTTAAATGCATTTCAAATCAGTACTGAACATCTTAGGTTTTGTATACAATGTACCAACAGAATAATGATGATTACATTCAAAAATGTATCAGTAATACAATAGTGAATAAGCATACCTATACTTAGATCTTTATTACATTCAATAATAAATTACACCATACATATAACCAAAGTTTAGGTGACAAGCTAACCTCTTAAGGTGACAGGCTAGTTAAAGTGACAAAACATCATCATAATCATCTAGATTGCCAGCAAGATCAAAATCCTAATCACTCATGTCTGCATCTTCTTGATTTTCTTCCTCATCCTTGTTTGTGATATGCTGCTCATTCTCTCTCCCAATCTCTTCACTGGTAATCAAAATCTCTTCTTCAAACAATGTATCCATGGTATCCATGAACACTAAGACCAGACAATGTGCCATATGCAGGAAGATCATGAATCATAAACAATAAGGAAGCTCTTAAAGTGAATTTGACTAAATGACCATCCCTTAAAGATTGAATTGCTTCAATTCCTTTCCACAATTCCATTAGCTCATCATATAATGGCTCTAGATAAGCATCGATTGTATTTGAAGTCACACTTTTCTTTCTTGGTATAATCAATGATAGCATTAAGAAAAATGGTTTAGTTGCTAACCATGGAGGCAAGTTATAATTTATTAAAAATATTGGCCAAGTTGACCATTTAGTACTTTGATCTGAGAATGAGTTCACCCCATCTAGAGCCAAACCCAACCTTATATTACGAGGATCTTGAGAAAAATCAGGCCATCTATTATCAAATTCCATCCATGTCTTAGAATCAAGCACATGTTGTTTTCCATCAGTGCTCTTATTTTAGGCATGCCATTGCATAAGTTCAGCAATGTCTCTGCACCTATACATTCAGAGTAATCATGGGATTATTAGAAAGTGGCAAAGAACCTTTCTAGGAACCACAACTAATTTCAACCCTTGTCTATAGCTCGCTTCATGACATTTCGGACATTCACTCTCACTTGCAAGATTATTGCAAAATAATACACAACCATTGACACATGTGTGGATGTTCTCATACCCTAATCCTAACTTAGTGATTTGCTTTTTAAATTGACTTCATTTTGTTGGCAATGTGGAGTTAGGTGGTAACAACAAACTTAATAATGCCAATAACTGATCTACACTCTCATTTGTCCAACCATGCACCACTTGCAAGTTAAGAATCTGAAGGATTGTTGTCAAATGACTTAACTTGCAATTAGCATACACAGGATTTAAAGCATCCTCCATTGACTTGGTCCAATCATCATCTAGACCCTCATTCAACATTCTATCAACTTCAAACCCTTCATCTAACATTGATGCTCTTCATCTATGTTTGGTGCCACTTCATCTATGTGTGTTGCCTCTTCATCTCTTACACTCTACAATTCTATCATATCTTCATAATAATTGTAATCCCAAGGGCTTATACCACTATGACCATATCTTATCATATGTCAAAGAATCAAGTTTATTTTTCTCACCTTTCCACCACAACAACCTTTACATGGACATGGATATTTGTCCATGTCCCTCTCATTGGCTACTCTCTCATCAAATGCATGGTATTGATCCGTAGTCAACCTTCGACATTGATCCATCTGTAATGTTCTACACATAGTAACAAAAATCTAGCTTTCAAATGCATTTGGTTTGGTAGAATTTCATCAAGTTTTGTGCAAGATATTGCATTTTGGTGAGTGCAGGTCTAAACCCTACCTAGGGTTTCCAAGGAGCAAAATTTGATCATGGGCAGAGTTTCCACCATCCAAAAATCCTAAAAATTGGTGGAAAGCTCTATCCCATGCCTATCCACATCCCTGCAAGAGGACAACTCATGAATGGCACGTGTGAAGAAGATATGATTGACTGTGCGTACAGATTTGCTATGAGACAGTCCTAAAACCCTAGGTTCTTTGTTGCTTTGAATAATCTATGCACTGTATATCAATGGAGGGGTGAAGAATCATAGTGGCATGTTGTTAGGGCCTACACAAGCCTAAGAATTCATATGAGAAGTGTTCTTACCTTCATTTGGAGTCATCACCTTGAATGCACCTAGTGGCAGCAAGACCTAAATTACATAAATCATTGTGTTAATCACTTGGTTAGGTCATGTACATTTGGAAATCCCTAGAAGATGTTGTAATAGGTCTGAATAAACCAAGTTTCCCATATTCCATGTTGTCTTTAATGATTGAGTGTCACTAGGGTGTTGTTTCCATGTTTTAGGCTCAGGAGCAAATTGTCAAGAATGAACAAGGGTGCATATTTGCATCAAGTGTATTGAAACTTTGTTTGGGATGTGTCAAGGTTATTGTGTGTGGGTCCTTCCTCTGCATCATGTTCTGCCTCTACATAAAACTCTATGGTCAGTTTTGTGCATTTTTTACTTGTAGGATTCTCACAGTTAGTGAAAAAGGTAGTGTTCATGAAGGAATGGAAAAGACGTGTAGAGCCTTTGAATTATACCCATACTATGCAATGGCATTGAATCATTTAGCAAACCATTTTTCTTCATAGGGCATCTTTTTCTTATGGAACAGTTGACTAAGATAGCTCTTGTTTCAACAGACCACCTTCTCATGAAATCTCATTCATATTATAATCTTACACGATCTTATCATAGTAAAGGTGATTATAACACCATTGGCCGCTACTACATGGCTTCAGTCAAGGAAAGCCAGAGGCCACAGGATTTCGTAGATAGGTTCAATTGAAGCTGGGAGATCTTAAGAGTTCTCTCTCAAATTTTGAAAAGGTTCTAGAGGTCCACCCTGAGAACTGTGAGAGCTTAAAAGCTATAGGCCATATATGATCAGCAAGGGCAGTCAGAGAAGGCTTTGAAAATTTTAAGAAAGGCAACTTGCATAGATCCACGTGATGCCCATGCATTTATCAAGATGGGTGAGTTACTACTATCATCAGACCCTAGTGTAGCCTTAGATTCTCTTAAGACAACAAAGTCTCTTCTAAAGAAGAGCAGAGAAGAAGTACCCATTCAATTGTTAAACAACATTGGGGTTCTTCATTTTGAGTGTGATGAACTAGAGTTGGCTCAACAATCTTTTATGGAGGCATTAGGAAATGGCACTTGGGTTGAATTCATAAATAAAAGCCCTAATGCCAATTCTGTAGTTTTTCCTGTGCTCTTTAAAGATATGGAATTCTTCCATCGACTAGAAGAAGGTGGTGTTTCACTTGAGCTACCATGGGATAAAGTCACAACACTATTTAATATTGCTAGGTTGTTTGAACAGCTACATGATATTGAAAAAGAAAATCTTTTATACAGGTTAATATTGTTCAAGTTTCCTGATTATGTTGATGCATATCTACATCTTGTAGCCATGGCTCAGGCTCAGAATGAGATCCAACTAAGCCTAGAATTGATTGGGGATGCACATAAGCTAGATAAAAACTCATCAAATGCTTTATCTATGCTTGGAAAAATGGAACTAAAAATAGATGACTGGCTTAAAGAAAAAGAAACAATTAAAGCTACACAAAGTGAATTAGATGCAAAAAATTCTTATCTTGACATTTCACTTGGAAATTGGAATTATTTTGCAGCTTTTTACAATGAGAGGAGGGATCCAAAGGTGGAGGCACAATATCTTGAGAAGGCTAGAGAACTGTATTGTAAAGTGTTGGCACATAGACCAGGAAATGTTTATGCTACAAATGGGGCAGCCATTGTGCTAGCTGAAAGGGGTCAATTTGATATTGCAAAGGAAATTTTTACACAGGTACAATAAGCTACAGCAAGAAACATCTTTGTTCAGATGCCTGATGTGTAAATCTAGCACATGTTTACTTTGCACAAGGATAGTTTGTGCTTGTAGTGAAAATGTATCAAAATTGTTTGAGGAAATTCTATTTTGGCATCGATAACCAAATTTTATTATATTTAGCTAGAACACATTATGAAGCAGAACAGTGGCAAGATTGTAAAAGAACATTATTAAGAGCAGTAGATTGTAACTACTGTAAGTTGCCAATCACAAAGCTATAGATTTTGTGTTTATAAATGTAATGAGGCTTTCAAATTACCTCTGAATTTGCTGCAGAGGGTGTCCCCAAATCTGACTTCGCTGTAGAGGGCCTCGTCGACTTCAAATTTATTGCAACAAACTCTAAATTCCTTGCCCACCTTTTCAGAAGTATCTAGGTCCTCTCCTCTTTATTGCCCATGCAAGTAGCTACTATAACTCAAAACGCCTCAGTGCGAAGTAGTTTTGGGAAAGTACTTTCATCTCTACATTCTTGAACTTTTATTTTTTAGTGAGTCCACCACAAGTAGCTCTGAATGGTCAGAGATATTCCAAGATGAGTGCGTGAAGAGCATGTTAGAGTGCCTGCAAGTGAAGAGTGTGATGGTGATGGTGATATTTAGTAAAGAGTTGGAGATTTGAGTGCAAATAGACGGAAGTTACAGAACAGGGTATGATGGCAATGCAGATAGCAAAAAATGTTGGAATGAACATGAATAGTGAATTGTGGCAATACATCTCGCCAATAATTTCCCCAAAAAGTTCTTTTTAAAATTTTGACTAATTTGTATTTGGGTGACTAACTATAGTCATTTTATTTCTGTGACAATAATTTTTTAGTCAATGACCAAATTAGTCATTTATTTACTCATTTATAACTGCATTGCAAAAAATCGGTAGAATTTAGTCATTTTTAGTTGTTGTGACTAAAAGTTTTAGTCACTTAGTCATTTATTTGCCAAAATTCTACTAGTGAAAACATAAACTTTTTGCAAAATTCAATTTAGTAGATCTGAGCATTTTATCTTGGTTGATTTCTTCTACTGTTTTTAGTGGTTGTGTTGCTCTCAAGCGTAAAATTTTTCTCTATTTTTGTTGATTTTTTCAAAGAAATTAGGTGTGACGATTTGGGTGAAATAATTTTTTCATGATCCCTATTCCTAGTCAATTTAGCCCCTTTTAAGCAGATCTGAGGTATTTTTTGGCTTCATCTTTGCAATCATTGGTTGACATAAGAGGATGTCATTTGTTGCTAGTCAGTCATGGTTTTCAGACTTCCTCTAGTCATGGCCAATATCCAGTCATGGTTTCCAGACTTCATATTTCCAGTCACATTCTATTAAATGAGTGGTCACCAAGGATCTCCTCAATGTACCACCACTATCTAAGACTTGAACATTTTAGGGTTTCAATCCCCCATAGGTAGCTCTACCCACTAACTACCACCCAAGTGGTCTATTTGTTTGGGTGCCATTTATTTTGAATATGTGGTTATCCAAACCACCATGTAGGTCATGGATTCATTAACCACCACCATATATTCAATGCTTTACATTATTATCAATGGTTTCTTCAAACCATCATTGAAGTCTTCCCTTTGAAGGTTGAGGTTTTGGTTAAACTTTGGTCACCATCTCTCTTGCCATGGTTGCCATTCCAAGCAAGGATGAAGAAAATAGGTCGTGATTTGTGGAGTTCATAGATCTAGGTTGAAGTTACATGGTAGTGGTCTTCAGTCCAACATTTCCATTCTATTTATGGTTGAGGTCTCCTTAAAACCATTCGTGGTTTTCTAAAAACCATTAGAATCCTTCTATAGTTGTGGTTTCTTGTAACTACTATTTGTAGGCAGTCTTACATCACATTTAATGTTTGTTTAAGAATTTTTGTAATCAATTTATGTTAATTAATGCCAACTTTTATGTTATGCCTCTCATTTAATGTTAATATTAACACTAACTATAACATTTAAAGTTAGCAGTTTTTATAACATTAATAACTAATGCTAACCACTAATGTCTTCAAATCTAGCTACTCGCATTAGGTGTTAATTGTTAGCACTATATGCTAACTATTGCTTTTTTGTTAACATTTATTGTAACCTTAACTATTTATCTAACTACTAGTAGCTTATGCTAACAGTCAATAGTTAACTTTTTATGCCAGGCATACCACTTGGCCTTGCAACTTGCCAAAGGAGGGCATGTTTTTCATTTTGCTATAACTTTCACCCATGGAGGAAAAATTTTGCAAAATTATAGTCAACTAAAAGTTGGTTCTATCTACTTTGTAGTGGCAAAGTTATTTTTCAAAAAATATACTATTTTAACTATTTTTTTGGCCTCTAAAGTCAACTATATTACATAATTTTTGACGGGGCATAACTTTCACCTCAGTTATTGAAAATTGGCAATTTTTTTAAAATTATCAAAAATTTGCAAGGAATTCATTAGTGTAGGTAAAAATCATTTTTGGATAGCCTTTTTTTCACAAAATTTGTAAAAATCTTTGTGTTATAAATGGATGATTTAGGATTCTAACTTACATCAATTGTAATATTTTCTTGTAGCATAATAATATCGGGGGGTTTTCTTGTTTCTTATTTTCTACATAAATTTATATAATCCTAACTCCATTTAACTTCTATGAATGGAAGCAAAAAATGGAAATACAACTCAAGAAACTAGGATTGTATTGTGTCACAATGGGCTTGGAACCTGAACCAACATTGACATTTGAAAAGCATAAATGGTATAATCAAAGTGATGAAGCATATGGTACATTGTGTGTATCCATTTCTCCATATCTTCTCTTTCACATTGAATTAGTCAATACACCTAATGAAGTATGGACTAAGTTAGAAAATCTATTTGAAAAGCAAGATGTAATGAGAGGGCATTAATTGGAAAATAAACTAATAAGTCTAAATCGACAAGACTTCACCACAATCGAGGACTTGTTCACTAAATTGAATCTACTATCAAGCAATGTGGAATGGATAAGCAATATGAACAACTGAGCTTAAGTGTTTTTTCCAAGATTGATCCTCATTATTCAGTGTTTGTTTCAACTTTTCATGCTACAAAGAGTGCACTTGGTACATGCTTCACTATGCCTTCACTTGTAGAATTTGTTGTTTCTCTAACATGGGAGAAAGATAAACTAATACAAATAGGTGCATTGAAGTCTCTAAAAATACAATCTCTCGTTGCAATTGAATCTAAGTCTTCAAATCATAAGGCAAAGAAACAATCAAAGGATCAAGATAAGGGTCATCAAGATAAGGGATCAAAATCACAAGCATCACCTAATTCATCTCCCTCATCAAAAGGGAAAAATTCTAAGGAGAGGCCTACCTATTCTTATTGTAAGAAAACTAGGCATGAAGATAACCACTATTATAAAAAGGAAATTGATGAGTTAAGAAATCTTCAACAAAATAAAATTAAATTGCCTACATCAAGGTTTGGTAGTTATTCCTCTTTTGCATCTACATCAACCACAAATTTAGATAAAAATAAGACTAAGAACTCATATGGCATTGTTTGCTTCTACAAATCTTACATCTTAGAAGTGGCTTCTTGATTTAGGAGCTTCACATCACATGGCTACAGATCACATGAAATATTTTCCACATTTGAGCCTTGTTCATTTACACTACTTCTCATGTGGAATAACACATATATGTTTGCTTATGGAAAAGGTACTATCGATATTGGTGAAGGCACATTTAATGATGTACTTTATGTTCCTTCTATATCCAATATTCCCCTTTCCATTTATCAAATCACACATAGTGGCATAGGAAAAATAGCTGAGTTTACACCTAAATCAATCATAATCAGGGATTTGCAAAGTGAAAAAATTGTTGCTAATGGACATGCTGATCATGATTCCATATTGTACTCCTTTTCATTTTTTGGTTCTGCTAACTTTGATGGTGGTTTGAGTATAGATGATACTAATACCTTTCAATTGCATGAGGAGAAAAAGTTTAGTTACGTAAACCTTGGAGTTCTTTCCTCGTCGATTCCTGAACCTTGCACTGATATCATTTCTCCTTCATCTCTTGCTTTTTCAAAATTGAGTGTTCCTACATCTTTGGTTTCCACTGATTTAGTCCAGCAAGATCAATCACATTTGTGTTTTTGATGTAGTTGATTGGGATGATTACTTGTCAGGAATTTCAAACTTGTTTAGTGAGTTCTACATTTTAGAGTTAGTAAACACTTTTGATGACAACCACATCAACATTGTTATCCCTACATCTCTCGATCCTATTCAGCTTCCACATGTGGTTTTTGTACAACTTCAAGATATTTCATTTTAGTATTTATATTATGTGCAATATTCAAAGACCTACATCGTTCTTCTCACATGGGAAGATCACTTTCACCTTTTTGTATTTCTTTTTCTTCCATAGGGAAGGAATGTTGTTTGACATTCAGGGATCAAATTCTACATTCTTCTTTGAGCATCAGTCAGTACTACGGGATCAATCATCTTATTGGAGATCTTTAGTCTTTCTCTTTCTCTCCTTTGGGGGAAACATTTCTTGTACTTTTGTAATAGAAGTAGTCCTTGGGGAGTCATGTTGAGTCCTTCTTCTGTCTTCTTACTTGTACATTTCTTTCATGCATACTCTCACTTTTGGAGAGGGGTTTTTCCCATTAGGTTTTCTCCTTTACTAAACTTATGAGAAACTTTTTTGTATATGGGTACCTAACATGTCCTAGTAGCTAGGACTCATCATCATTGTGTCACTACTCCCTAAGTTGCACTTAAGGGGGGTGTTAGTGTAAATATAGACATTATCAAACTAGTTAGATTTTAGCCTACATAGGAGAGTCCTATTCGTACTGGTTAAGTCTCCATTTAGGGACTTTTAGGCTTTTGTATCACCTCATGTAGTTGATACATGTGTCCTCACTTTTTGAGACACCTAGTGCATGCATACTATTGCAAGTATGTGCCTAACTGGTGTTATCATTGATGTCAACTATGCTCTTGTTTTGTTGCTTTCTTGTAATTAGTAAGATAATTTGTATTTGCCTATGTAAGTGTTGGAAAGCCTTATATTGAAGATATTGAGAAAATTTGCTCCTTCAGTAGAAACAATGTGTTGCAGAGTATCTTTATCTATAGAAGAATAATCAAATAGATTGCTCCACATTTCCTATAGATTGAATATCCTTGTCTATAGATTGGAATTTATTTAGAGGTTTGTCTGAAGATGCTATGTTTCAAGTTTAAGCCTCTGGTATGAATTTTTGAGTGAGTTATGTTCACCAGAGTAAAAACTACTTTTTCTGTCTGTTTGGTGGTGACAGGGAGAAAGTATTATGCTCTACATTCCTCCACATTGAAGTATTTTTGTTTGCAGTTCTAGAGTTAAGTCAAAGATGATGTTATGTACCTTCAACTCCAATGGTTCATGATTTGGTGGTCTGCAAGTGATCTTTTCCTTATGACAGTAGCTGATAGTGTTGTTTATATGCTCTAGTTTGAAGAATCTTCTTGACAGAGTGGCTAGAAGTTGTACGGATGTTCCTGATGATTTCAATGTGCTTGTGGATGTCTCTTGATTGTGTTCCTACCCTTGGATTGGTTTGCAAAGAGAAATTTGGATCGTGGATGAAGAATGTTCTTAGAAGACCTAGTGTTCTCGCTAGTCTTGGCCAACCCGGTTGATTTCACTATTTGTGGAGATGCCTTGAAGATTGTAGAAGTGAGTCGTGGTGTGAAGGATTGTGTTTGAGTCCCAGCTAAGGCATGGCATGATTAACGTACATCTTTACATCGTTCCCTTAGCTATTTTTTGTATTAGGTCCAGACCTATTTCTATGTATGTGTTGTAATGCTGGCCTTGGAGATTGTTCCAACGGTTGATGAATGTATTGCCAACCTTGATGTACATTCCAAGGTTGATGACTTGTATAGAGACTTGTAATGTAATTGCAAAAAATGAATGAGTGTGAAAAATGAGAAGATAAGTGCGAAGAGTAAATAGAGTAGAGTAGAGGAAGAATATTGCACTTCAATGGAACTAAACTTAGGCATAGAGTAGATGCTATCAAATCAGTTCAAAAATCCCTGGCAATGAGCCACCCCCTAGTAGCGAGCCTCTAATTTTTGGTATTGTTATAACATATATATTTCTATGGGCTCACACCCACCATGGTTTTTCCCTTATAGGGTTTTCCATGTAAAAATTTGGTGTCTCCTGTGTTGAATGTGTGATTGTGATTAAGTATATGGTTTCATGCTTTCATGGTTAAATCTGATTATCAGTAATTAAGTAAATTGATAGTTTGATATTATATGAGGTTAAGTTTTTGTGACAACTGATTCACCCCCCCTCAGTTGTCCTGTGTATTTCAACACATACTTGCCACTTTCTCAAACACATGCCATTTGAGCTCACAAGTGTTGCACATTGGAGGGGTAGTTAGTCATTGTGTCCTACCTTCCTACCTCCACTACCTTGCCTATATATTCAAGGTTCTATTGTACATGTTAATCAACTTTTGTTAATAGAATTTGTCTTATTTGGTGTTCTCATAGCTTGTGGAAGTATGTCCCAGTCTTTGCTTTCAGATCTTGGGTAATTCCAACATTTAGGTGTCTACAACACTCACTCAAGATCTCAATAAAGTTATTTAATGCAAGTTATTATATTCAAGATTTTACACATTCATTTTATAAAATGAAAAAAAGAGACATTTTTTTAGCATGCTTCTTGCCTCCAACCACGTTGGGTGTTTTTATAATCTTATTACTCATTTTAAGAAAGACACTTTTTTAATGCACTCCTTGCCTTCAACCACATCCAATGAGTTAGGAATTTGGAACTCTTAATTACAAATTTTAAGCAAGAGACTTTTTTAGTGCGATCCTTACCTCCAACCTCATCCAATGGGTTGGGTAATTACCACCCTAAGCTTCCCACATATATCCCGTATCCTACATAATTTAGGGGTCAACCTTCTTCAAGGCACCCAAGAATAGGAAAGGAGCAATTTTCATAGAAAATGCACTTCCCAATGCACATAAAACTTAAAACCTATGGGATAATTCATTAGTCCATATAACATGCACTTTTCAAAAATTTCAAATTTCATAAAAGTCAAATAAAATATTTTCACAAATATCCAAGTTTGCCATCAACAGATCTTGGAGCATCCTTTCCAATTTCATCCCTAATTTTTCCATTTTTTGAAAAACATAGAAATTCAAAAATCTAATTTCACCCTTTTGTCCGAAAATAGCCCAACAACATACTTTTCAAAACACAATTTTTTTGAAAAGGTTAATATGGGTTTTGAAGGAAAATTCCCACCAATTTCATGAAAATCAAAAAATGCAAAAACTTAAATTGTGGAATACTCTCTTACTCTATTTCCACCCAAAAACACACTTTTCACATCACATTTCATTTTTAGAAAACTTCACCATAGTTTTGGTAGGAACATGCATTTTTCAAAAATATTTTCCTACAACTATAATTTCATTTATATAAAATTCTATAGCAAACCAAATGGAGAAATACCTCAATCAATCTAAAGGCAGTGGAAATATGAATCTTTTTCCCTCTACAAGCAAATCAATCTAGCCAAGAAATCTCCAAGCATATCCAATTAAAATTTTCAAGGAAGGGTTTGAAAAACTATCCATTTTATCCATTTTTCTCTCCAACATAACATAATGAAATAAGAACAAATCCCTTTTCCCTTATATGCAACTAATTAGAATTAAGCTTAAACCTTTTCACTAATTCCCCACTAAGCCAATTTCTTAAAACAATAACCCTTAATTAAAATATATTTCTAAAAAAATAGAATTTAATCTATTTTCGAAGCACAAGGCAATTAAATACAACCTTTCACATTTAAATATTTCAACAACTCATAAATTAAATAATTCCTAACTTATGGAAATAATTCTAATCGACAAATTAGAATGCAGTTCACACAACACATTATTCCCAAGTAATAATTAAAAAAATTGTAATGCCTTTCCGCAGTTAAATAATCTTGCAACCAATTGAATCGATAACTATTTTTCTCTACTCTAGCAATTATAGCATAAACTACTAATTTCTAAGGAACCATTAAATTGTTTGCACATATCAAGCAAACACACAATCATACAAGCGATAAATAAACACTTTTCCCATTTCTCACAATTAACTATTTTGAAAGGCTAATAAACCTTAACACATATCAAGTAGTTGCAAAAGCAATAATTAAAATCACCCAAGAAAGCACACTCATGAGCCTGTTGCAAGGGGATCTAGAATCACAATTGACTTGGATATGTTTTTCATGGGTTTGAAAAATGCAAGGATAAAGGTGAGATGGCTAAGTGTCCCATGTCAACATTCTCCACATTTCACTCATTGGTCAAACACCTATAATTTTCCCACACACTCAATCAAATGTTACATGCATTTGCCCAATATGTAACCATACCTGAAGTGAATGATAAAATTACACAATTAAATCATAACTATTTAATAGGAACATCTTAATTAAATCATCCATCTAGGCAAATCAACCAAGGTACTATTACTCAAATAAAAGCATAACACAAAAGGAACAAGGTCTACCCACCCAACATATCATTTAAATGAAAATAGTAAGATGAAACACCAATATAGATCAATCCCATTACATAACTATTGTCATGTGAAATTGCACCCTACTTGGAGGTTGTCCAAGCATTCCAATGACACAATGGGAATGATCTCAAGGTGTGGGACATTGTAGATGAGATCAAACCTCCAGAGAAGGTTGGTTCCTCTTTCTGATCTTAAGGCCCAAAGAAATTGACTAAACCTATGCTAATGATCACCAGGGGACAATGGAGAAGAGAATACTAAAATTAAAAGGGGAGGTGATGCACTAGATTTTATTATGTTAGCTAGGACTGACATAACACCAAAATGACATCAAATACTGAAAGAAACTCACACAGACTTATAACTTTAACAGAGGCTCAAATAGAAGATTGTAACTAATAGAGGGACCTGTTGGGACAGTAAAAATTTAAAATTTTTACTGTATTCTCAACTCACCATATTTGAGCAATATTATAAAACATCCCAAAACCATAGTAAAAAATTGATGCATCCCACAAGATGTCCATGACTAAGTAATGCAAAATTACTTAAATTTAAATATATCGGCAAGACTTTGTGTTGCTTATGCCAATACATAAGAAATCAATGAAAAATTACTATCGGCGTGAGAGTAAAGATCGGAAAGAGATTTGTAAGAGTTACTGATAGGAGAAGTAATACCGATGGCCTTTTATCGGTAAGAGAACCAAGCAGTCACACCGATCAATATGACTAGTAATCATCGGGTGATCCTTTAAAAGCTACCCTGACGATATATATCATACCGATGAAATATATCGGCAAGAGTCTCACCGAATATCTTACAGGGACAAAGGCAACAATAACCATCGGCAAGAAATAAACATCGGGATGAAAAGTAAATAAGTCTCCAATACTCCAGTCTCTTAGCGAAACAATAAAAAGGCACTTTCGGTGTAAGTTACACCGATACACATATCCATCGGCGTAACTTAACATATCAGAATAAAGCAATAATGTCTTACCGACTCACAAGTCACAGTGACGAAAGGGTGTTGGTGACACTTTGATAGATTCTCTCCAATAAGGAATGTAAAGTAGCCATTCGGGAGATAATTGTTATCGGGTGATCTGAAAAGAATTACCCCGATGGTATATTTCACTCCGATGGAAATAAAGTCACACCCATTGATAAGAAGTTTTAACCATATTGGTGAGATATCAAGATAGTCATTCCGATCCAGAGTATAGAAGATTATCGGGAAGATGACGAAGCTCAGGGAAACATAAATATATTATCCTGATAGTATTGATCTCCCCGATAACAAATTATTGTCACACATGTCGGTGAGACCCTCACCGATAGTCATATCAGTAGGACTCACTATATCGGAGGGAAATCTAAAACACACGGCAATGAAAGAAGTCCTACCGATGGTCGCGCCCACTTAAGATATGACTCAACATAGCATCGGGAATACAATTGAGGGGTCACGCCGATTGATTGTTCGCACCATGAGGAGATATTAAGGTTGCCCAGACATTTTCAAAATCATGCCGATGACAGGAGTTATGGCGATGTGACATTTCACAGTGATGAACGACATTGAATTGATCAGATAATTAAATGCAGACGGTGATGAAATTTTTTAAGATCATTATAATTACAATTGACAGAGTTGTCTAAAAAGAGAATACAGAGGAATTCTTGAAGCGCAAGCAGAGGATTTCAATCATAGTCACAGAACAACAGGTACTTACATATGAACCATTGTGTATAGCCTGTGTTTGAATTTTCTGCCAAAATTTGAATATGGATACTCCGGGAAAGGGAAAAGGTAGAAAATCACAAGGGGAAACTAGTAAATCTAAGAAACAAAAAACTGATCAAACCCTTGAAGAAAAAATAAAAGACAGAAAACTCAATCAGGACTTTAATTGATCAATTGCCTAGGTCAACTCCTAAGGCCAGAAGATCTGCTCAACTTAGGGCAAAAGTTGAAAAATTAGAAGATAAATGTAAGCTCTTGGGAGATATCTGGACCCCAATCAGAGGATATGAGCTTTTTAGATTCCATTATAATAGAAGGATCAGGAATTCTCCTGTGTCAAACCCATGGCACTTTAATTTGGGAAAATTGGTCATGCCTAATGTATTCCTGAATGTTGAACTCCTCCAACTACTTGCCCAACAATATAGCCCAAGCCTGAAAGCTATATGCAACCCACAGGGGGAGCCAATTGTACATTTGTCAAGAAATGCCATTTGTGAAGTGTTTAATCTAGATGATTTGTGCACTATCCCTATTATTTATGAAGACCTGGAGAGGGAATATTAGAGAATGGACACAACCTACAATGGATGGAGGTTGCCCATTCATAGGCCTAGATTTGAGGGAGAAGTGATGCCTCTAACTGAAAAGATGGTCACAATTGAAATGATTACAAGAAGTGCCATTGAGCTTACTGATTCCCATCGAGATCAAGAGTACTTGGACCATCTGGCTTACTTATGGCTAAATAGAGCCTAATCATAGTTATGTAATGGTTGTTAATCTTGTCAAAATCCCAAAAGGATTTATTGAAGAGTTATTTCTCTTCATAGAAATACCTATATAAGTTCAAACAATTGGTGCTGAAAGATCATTAGCAGTAGAATAGATATACATATATATACTTACAATGTTTCAAAAAGACTATGTTGCATGTTTTATTTGAAGTAGTAGATTGAAGTTCTCTTATTCAGTGGTTCTATCTTGGTATCAATTGTTTGTTATAGTTACTCAAATCTGTGGTTGTCTCCAGTTCTATATTTTCCTATTATTCAAATTAATATATCAAGCATATATTTAATTTGTCAATACACATTTGTTGTATCTGTGTGATTAAGTAAATTGGTTTCCATTTGAGGAATTAAATCCTTCTGATCAGTCATGGTAGCCTGGAAGTATTAACTTTGGATTACTAAGTAGAGCCATATAATTAGGATTGCCATTCTGTCTCCAAGATAACATTATCTATTATTCTTGCTCATTCATTTCAATTGGTTCCTTCAAGTAAGGATTAAAATACCTTCTGGTGAATTATAAGATATCTTATTATATTGGTTGGATTATCAAGAAGAGTTTGTCAGTCATTCCCTTGCACGTTTATACAAGTTATAAACTAAAGTTGTGCCAAACAATTAGAATTAGTACCCATTATAAGCCACTAGTCTTGGTCCTTCATTCAACTCTGTTACCCAATAAAGCACTGGTCTTATTTAAATTCATCATTTTAAAATCCTTTTTTACCTTGATATTACTTATACAATTTCTACCAAACCATTCAT
The DNA here is from genome assembly GCA_027924645.1 of Cunninghamia lanceolata. Taxonomy (NCBI): domain Eukaryota; kingdom Viridiplantae; phylum Streptophyta; class Pinopsida; order Cupressales; family Cupressaceae; genus Cunninghamia; species Cunninghamia lanceolata. The sequence continues at coordinate 1,074,039 of BSBN01000597.1, read as the reverse complement.
TAGACATTAGATATAATCAGATAACAAGCTTTTCATCTATCTTACGCCCTTTGCCATTGTAGATAGATTTAATTAGTCAATACATTTACAATTAGTCTGCTTTAATTCCCAAGGTTCACCCACCTAGGTGTAGCAGGACCTGAAGTGTAGGAAATCACTAAACCTTGAAGGTTGATTTCGTTAAGTTAGTTCAAAAACATTGCAAATCTAAACATAGAGCCTGGCATCCTCTTAGGATCGGCAACCTGCATTTTTGAGACCTAACAAATTGGCGACTCTACTGGGGACTTAAATAAAAGACCTTAGAAACTAATCATTCCTTTTATAGAGTCATTTTAGAAACTTTGATTTGGTAACTCTGCTAGAAACAAGAACCTCTAAAGATAAAACACAAACTTTTCCTATTTACTAAATAGGTGGCGACTCTAGTTACAGTTATAACAAAGAAATTAATATCAAATGGATGGTAGGAGATCTAAGATGGAAGGCAAGAAATTGCAGTCATCTCCACCACTTAGAAACATTTCCAAAAGAAATGGAACTTCAAATTATTCTCACCAAGATAATAATCTGGATACCCAAGAGAATAATGCAGAGCAAAATATTTCAATTCACAACAAGTTCACACCTCTACATGGTTCAAACGAGAATCTCAGTGGAGCAACTGATGATATTTTGGCAAGATACAAACTGGATCCTCAAGAACAGTGTGAGTATGAAGCACAGGTCATGAGGGATATTGATCGAAACCAAGCTGAACATGATTTCAAGATGTCATTACATCAAGAAGAAGGGATAGGATATGGATTCTCAAATCAAGGAATGAATGATAATCCAGAAAATCAAGAAATAAATAATAATTCAGAGAATCTAAAAGGTATGAGTGAAGAGCAACAGGAAATGCTCAGGCTCCGAGAAGAACTCAAAAGGTTCAAGATACTGGAAGAGAAAGGGTTGTTGCAGCAAGAAATTCAACAGAACAGAAATAAAGCTAAAACAGTCCCCCCAAAATATGTACCTCCATATAGAGGAAACAATTCAAGAATTCCACAGCAAAACATAGGTGGAATTTCAAATTCAAATGCATCTAGAAATCATCAAAATACCATACCCTGAAACCCTAGACCACCTCCCATACATAATGCATCTAAACATATGGCAAATACTTACCCACCCCCTAGTCAACAATATTATAGACCGCAAAATCCCTACATGAATCCTCACATGAACCAACAGCAGCAATATGCATATCATCAGCCACCAGGTGGATATAATTACTATCCCAATCCACCACCCTTGAACTTTCCACCTCAAAACCTTGCAAATATATGTAGCCAATTTAATTTGACTGGATATCAGTTGTATCCATATCCTATGGATAGTGCTTGGAGAAATATGGTTCCAAAGTTTACTGGAAACAATGCAATATCAACGGAAGATCATATTAGAAGTTTCAATGCTTTCATGCAGGATATTGGTATGGATTGGGAAGATATTAGAATGAGGTTATTCATGATGTCCCTCACTGAAGATGCCAGAGATTGGTTTAACAACCTACCTGACACCTCAATTAGTTCAATAACTGATTTCCATAACCAGTTTAAGGACCAGTATGGTAACCAATATGCCCCTGAGTTTGCATTACATGAATTGATAAGTATACAGAAGTATCAAAATGAATCAGCATATGATTTCAACCTAAAATTTTCCAAGTTGCATAATAAGGTACCACATGGAGCCAAGCTATCTGATCATGTAGCATTGAGTATTTATATGAAAGCATTTAACCCCAAAATAGGGTACGAGCTTAGAAATCGGTGTCCTGCAACCCTGGCAGAAGCACAGAAAGTGGCCCTAACCATTGAAAACAATAGGAAGGCTACAGGAATGGTTAGTAAGAGAGACAACCATAGAAATCCTCAAAACCCAAATGTTCAACAAACTAAACCAGAGGGTCAACATATGCATGAAAGGCCTAGGTTGCACAATATGCCCTACAATACAAATTGGAAGGATGGGAGACCCATTAACAACAGCAGAAAGCAACAGTATGGTAAGGATACTCCTGACCCCCTGAAAAGAAACATGGCACATATGGTAGAAAATAAACCTTGGTGTTTGGTGTGTAATTTACCACATTTACCTGAATACTATGAGGTAGCTAAATCAGTACAACAAGAGGAAATGTTATACAATTATAATAGAGACAACCACACCATAAACATGAAGCAGGATACACCATGTGTGGTGATTGAAGATTACTCCTCTTCAGAGGAAGAAGGATATGAGTATGATGTAGGAAACCAGAGGCATCATATCAACATGGGAGAACAAGAAGTGTTCTCAGATCAGGAAGATAGTTGTGAGCAACCTATTTGTTATAACAATCAGCCATATGGTCAATGGAGAAAACCTACTGAGGATGAAAGAGAAGCTCTTATAGTAGCTGCGATAGCTCAAGCCAGAAACACTTGAAACACTTACAACTTAAGGAATAGAACAACTAATGTTGAACAAGGAACTCCTGAGAGTGTGTTTATAAAAGATGAGAATAACAAAAAGAATAATACAAAATCATCATCTAAAGAACCAGAAAGAGGTGGTAAGGGTAAAGTGAAATAAAATTTACAAAATCAAGAAAAGGATAACACAAAAACAGTAAAGAATGACTAGACCATGGCCCATTCTTTTGACATTGCTCATGCAGTGTCTCAGGTAAAAATATCAGTTCCACTCCTAGAGATGATGAAGATAGATAAATATAGGAGCACAGTTGTTAAGTTGATTTCTGATACACCGAGTCAAAAATATAAAGGACATGAAAACACAACAAATAATGTTCATCAACAAACATTCAAAATCCCTGAGGTATACCTTGGTGATACATTGACAAAAAAGCCTTCACAGGTAGACCCATTCTACACTACACTATTAATCAAGAATAGGATAGTCAGGAATTGCATGATTGATTTAGGTGCTACCATGAACATCATTCCTATAGTAGTTATGAAAGAATTGGGAATGTGGGTTGATACTACATTTGGCCAATGTTATGCAATGGACAACAGATTTATCCCAGTAGTTGGTATTATGAGGGATGTGGAGATAAAGCTTGCCTCACACCCTGAAGCAACTTATAACATTGATATTACTGTGGTTGACATCCCACCGTATTATGGAATGCTTCTATCAAGACAATGGGCTGCAATGGTAGGAGGGAATGTTTAGTTGGACTTATCATATGCCACCATACCAGTGGGCGGCAAAGAAATTAAGCTGTGCAGAGAGCCAAGGTATGACAATATTATAGAGAGATTGGATCAGCATCAAATAAATTTCTTTTGTGATACAGATTTAGGAGTCTTCAAAGTTGGAGAAAATACACCAGAATTGTGTAACACTGATCCAATACACACTGAATCTATGAAAGAAGGAAAGGATGTGTGGAAGATGTATTTTGATGGTGCATGCAGCAAAATAGGAAATGGGGCTGGAGTAGTTTTCATTTCACCAGGAGGTAAAACTTTCAAATACTCTTTTCTATTGACATTCGAATGCACAAATAATGTGGTTGAGTATGAAGCTTTGCTTATTGGTTTGAACATAGCCACTAAGCATAAAATAAAAAGGTTAGCTGTCTATGGTGATTCTAAATTGGTCATTTCCCAAGTAAGAGAAAAATACCTATCAAAAAACAAAAGGCTGAGACAGTACAGAAATGCAGTTTGGGATAATATTGAATTGTTTGATGCCTTTTCAATCAACTGGGTTGATAGGTCTAAAAACATTATGGTAGATTTTTTTAGCAAATATCGCATTGAAGAGGGATGATGTCACATTAGGAGGAATTACAGAGGTTGAATTCAAAACTAGACCTACCATCACAGATAATATACATAACTGGCAAGTGTTTGATAACGATGCAGATATAATCAACTTCTTACATTGTGCTGATTATTATGAAAATCAAGAGATTGATTTCAATGCATTTGTAGAGGAACATGATGGGAAGGAAACCCTTTTTGGTCAAGAAATAGTTTAGTTAAAAACAAATAAGATACCCAAGGGACTTATAGCATTGGAAAAGGCATTCGATAGACATGCCAGATCTAAGATGAAAGATACACCAGTGGCATCGAATGACCTTGAAGAGATCAATTTGGGGACACAAGCAGCCCCAAGGAATGTGTATATTGGAAGAAATCTTGACCCAAAAATTAGGAGCAGAATCATCAACTTACTCAGAAAGTTCATGCATGTATTTGCTTGGTCATATGATGATTTAAAAGCATATAGAGATGATCTGTTTCAACATGAAATACCACTAAAACTAGATGCTAAACCATTCAAGCAAAAACAGAGGCCAATCAATCCTACCTTAGCCCCTAAAATGTTAGAAGAACTTACAAAATTAAGGGATGGGGCTATCATTAAACCTATCAGACATTCCTCCTGGGTATCTAATTTAGTTCCTGTCAGAAAAAAGAACAGTGATATCAAATTATGTGTGGATTTCAGGAATTTAAACATGTCTTCTCTTAAAGATAAATATCCCCTCCCCAATATGGAAGCAGTATTACAAAGGGTTACTGGATGTGAATTGTTGTCAATGATGGATGGCTTCTCAGGTTACAATCAGGTGAAAGTCAAAGAATCAGAGCAATTTAAGACTGCATTTACCACTCCATGGGGAACATATGTATATTTGAGAATGTCATTTGGGCTCACTAATGCTGGAGAAACTTTCCAAAGACCAATGGATGTAGCTTTTTCTGAGTTGATAAATAAAATCATGATAGTGTATCAAGATGACCTGACAGCATATTCTAAAAGGGCAGATGATCATTGTACACACTTGGAGGAAATATTTATCAGGGCCCTAGAGTATGGGATCTCATTAAATCCTAAAAAGTGTCATTTTGCAGTGACAAAAGGGAAATTACTTGGCCACATAGTTTCTAAGGATGGAGTGAAAATAGATCCGGAAAGGGTAAAAGCAATTGACCAAGTCCCTATTCCTAAGAATGTGAAAGCCATACAGTCATTTTTTGGACAAATTAATTTTGTTAGGAGGTTTATATCTAATTTTGCAGAAATTGTTTGCCCTATATCAAGGATGCTAAAGAAAAACTCAGAAGTAAAATGGACAACAAAAACAATAGAAGCATTTGCTACTATTAAGAGAGCAATCAAAGAAGCTCCTATCTTGATATCCCTAGATTTCAATAAACCATTCCAATTGTTTTCATTTGCATCTTACCATACAGTTGCAGCAGTGCTATTATAGAAAAACAATGATGGATATGAACAACCCATCTCATTTTTTAGCAAATCCCTTCAGAATGCAAAGTTAAAGTATGACATTGTTGAAAAATAGGCATATGCATTGGTAAAAGCAGTAAAAACCTTTAGACCATACTTGGTGGGAGCCAAAATCATAGCATATGTACCTAATGATACAGTTAAGGATGTATTGGTCCAGACCGAAGTCACTGGTAGAAGATGCAGGTGGATCAATAGAATTTAGGAATTCAATATTGAAATCCAGATCACTAAACTAGTGAGAGGACAAGGCCTTGCTAGGTTGATGGCTGAAAGTAATCTCAAAGCTTCCAAGATATGTGGTGCTAATAATGTTGATAATGCAAGTACCAGTATTGAGCATACTCCATGGTGTGCTAATGTAATATATTATCTAAAACATATGAAGTGTCCTGAAGGGTATGATGATAACAAAAGGAGGACACTCAAACTGCAAGCTTCAAAATATGTACTCATCAATGGGGATCTTTACTGGAAAAATAGAGATGGGATTTTACTATTATGCTTGGATGAATATCAATCAAAACATATTATGAAGGAGTTACATGAGGGCATGTGTGGAGGCCATTAATCAGCAAGGACTACAGCCCACAAGATCCTAAGGGCTAGATACTATTGGCCTCAAGTTTTTAATGATTCATACCATTACATTAGGAAGTGTGAAGCATGCCAACAATTCTCAGGAAAGTTAAAGTATCAAGGAGCACTACCCTTAAAACCCATGCAAGTTGAGGCTCCATTTTATCAGTGGGGTATTGATTTCATAGGTGAAATTTCAGAGAAATCAAGTGGGGGGCACAGATGGATTTTAGTAGCAACTGATTACTTTACAAAATGGGTGGAAGCGATCCCAACTAAATAGGCAACAAGTAAGGTTGTGATTAACTTTCTAATGGAAAATATCATATTCAGATTTGGCACCCCGGTAAGATTAATTACAGATAATGGGATGTGTTTTAGATCAGATGAATTCAAAGGATTTTGTAGTACGCATGGCATCACTGTCTCCTATGCTGCTCCCTATCATCCATAGGCAAATGGACAAGCAGAATCAAGTAACAAAAGCATCCTAAAAATCATAAAAAGAATGTTGGATAGAAACAAAAAGGCCTGGGATTCAAAATTAAGAATGGCAATGTGGGCTGATAGGATTACTGTAAAGAGAGCAATTGGAAGATCTCCTTTTGAGCTTGTATATGGAACACAAGCAAGATTACCATTGGAAAATCTTATACCGGTATACAAATTTATTCTCTAGGAAGACTTGAATATTCTTGAACCAATGGAGGAGAGGTTGGAACATCTTGCAGAGCTTGATGAAACAAGGAGAGTAGCTCAAAGGCAAAATATTAAGTTACAATCGCAAGTAAAATATCTCTTTGACAAAAAGGCCAAAGATAGAAAGTTTGAAATAAATGATCTGGTATTAATGTGGAATGCAAGGTGTCAAGACAAAGGGAAGCATGGAAAGTTTGAAGCCCTATGGTTAGGTCCTTTTGTTATCACTAGCAAAGGAGGTGATGACTCTTACTACTTGCAAAATATGTCTAGAGAAGAGTAGGAATTGCCTGTACATGGGCAATACTTGAAGCAGTTCTTTTCATAAACATGTACAAGGAGGATTGAGTGTTGCCAGTGCATGGACAACCCTCAAACAATTCTCAAAAATATTTTATTCCATGCACAATAGTTTAGGAATCATTCCCGTTCCCCATCATTTGTCACTCCCCTTTTCCATTTTTCATAAAATCATCACCCCAAATGAATAAGAACATGTGGTCTACTTCCCTAGGAGATCTGAATCCTTGTTATACTCACAGGGAGTATACATCCCAGACAGAGCCAGTGTTGGGACAGTAAAAATTTAAAATTTTTACTGTATTCTCAACTCACCATATTTGAGCAATATCATAAAACATCCCAAAACCATAGTAAAAAATTGATGCATCCCACAAGATGTCCATGGCTAAGTAATGCAAAATTACTTAAATTTAAATATATCGGCAAGACTTTGTGTTGCTTATGCCAATACATAAGAAATCAATGAAAAATTACTATCGGTGTGAGAGTAAAGATTGGAAAGAGATTTGTAAGAGTTGCCAATAGGAGAAGTAATACCGATGGCCTTTTATCAGTAAGAGAACCAAGTAGTCACACCGATCAGTATGACTAGTAATCATCAGGTGATCCTTTAAAAGCTACCTCGATGATATATATCATACCGATGAAATATATCGGCAAGAGTCTCACCGAATATCTTATGGGGACAAAGGCAACAATAACCATCAGCAAGAAATAAACATCAGGATGAAAAGTAAATAAGTCTCTGATACTCCAGTCTCTTGGTGAAACAATAAAAAGGCACTTTCAGTGTAAGTTACACTGATACACATATCCATCAGTGTAACTTAACATATCAGAATAAAGTAATAATGTCTTACCGACTCACAAGTCACAGCGATGAAAGGGTGTCAGTGACACTTTGATAGATTCTCTCCGATAAGGAATGTAAAGTAGCCATCGGGGAGGTAATTGTGATTAGGTGATCTGAAAAGAATTACCCCAATGGTATATCTCACTCCGATGGAAATAAAGTCACACCCATTGATAAGAAGTTTTAACCATATCAGTGAGATATCAAGATAGTCATTCCGATCCAGAGTATAGAAGATTATCAGGAAGACAACGAAGCTTGGGGAAACATAAATATATTATCCTGATGGTATTGATCTCCCCGATAACAAATTGTTGTCACACATGTTGGTGAGACCCTCACCAATAGTCATATCGGTAGGACTCACTATATCGGAGGGAAATCTAAAACACACGGCGATGAAAGAAGTCATACCGATGGTCGCGCCCACTTAAGATATGACTCAACATAGCATCAGGAATACAATTGAGGGGTCATGTTGATTGATTGTTCACGCCATAAGGAGATATTAAGGTCGCCCAGACATTTTCAAAATCATGCCGATGACAGGAGTTATGGCGATGTGACATTTCACAGCGATGAACGACATTGAATTGATTAGACAATTAAATGCAGACGGTAATGAAATCTTTTAAGATCATTATAATTACAATTGATAGAGTTGTCTAAAAAGAGAATACAAAGGAATTCTTGAAGCGCAAGCAGAGGATTTCAATCACAGCCACAGAACAACAGGTACTTACATATGAACCATTGTGTATAGTCTGTGTTTGAATTTTCTACCAAAATTTGAATATGGATACTCCGGGAAAAGGAAAAGGTAGAAAATCTCAAGGGGAAACTAGTAAATCTAAGAAACAAAAAACTGATCAAACCCTTGAAGAAAAAATAAAAGATAGAAAAATCAATCAGGACTTAATTGATCAATTGCTTGGGTCAACTCCCAAGGCCAGAAGATCTGCTCAACTTAGGGCAGAAGTTGAAAAATTAGAAGATAAATGTAAGCGCTTGGGAGATATCTGGACCCCAATCAGAGGATATGAGCTTTTTAGATTCCATTATAATAGAAGGATCAGGAATGCTCCTGTGTCAAACCCATGGCACTTGAATTTGGGAAAATTGGTCGTGCCTAATGTATTCCTGAATGTCGAACTCCTCCAACTACTTGCCCAACAATATAGCCCAAGCCTGAAAGCTATATGCAACCCACAGGGGGAGCCAATTGTACATTTGTCAAGAAATGCCATTTGTGAAGTGTTTAATCTAGATGATTTGTGCACTGTCCCTATTATTTATGAAGACCTGGAGAGGGAATATTAGAGAATGGACACAACCTACAATGGATGGAGGTTGCCCATTCATAGGCCCAGAGTTGAGGGAGAAGTGATGCCTCTAACTGAAAAGATGGTCACAATTGAAATGATTACAAGAAGTGATGCCTTACTGATTCCCATCGAGATCAAGAGTACTTGGACCATCTGGCTAAAATTTACTTATGGCTAAATAGAGCCTAATCATAGTTATGTAATGGTTGTTAATCTTGTCAAAATCCCAAAAGGATTTATTGAAGAGTTATGTCTCTTCATAGAAATACCTATATAAGTTCAAACAATTGGTGCTGAAAGATCATCAGCAGTAGAATAGATATACATATATATACTTTACAATGTTTCAGAAAGACTATGTTGTATGTTTTATTTGAAGTAGTAGATTGAAGTTCTCTTATTCAGTGGTTCTATCTTGGTATCAATTGTTTGTTATAGTTACTCAATTCTGTGGTTGTCTCCAGTTCTATATTTCCCTGTTATTCAAATTAATATATCAAGCATATATTTAATTTGTCGATACACATTTGCTGTATCTGTGTGATTGAGTAAATTGGTTTCCATTTGAGGAATTAAATCTTTCTGATTAGTCATGGTAGCCTGGAAGTATTAAGTTTGGATTACTAAGTAGAGCCATATAATTAGGATTGCCATTCTGTCTCCAAGATAATATTATCTATTATTCTTGCTCATTCATTTCAATTGGTTCCTTCAAGTAAGGATTAAAATACCTTCTGGTGAATTATAAGATATCTGATTATATTGGTTGGATTATCAAGAAGAGTTTGTCAGTCATTCCCTTGAACGTTTATACAAGTTATAAACTAAAGTTGTGCCAAACAATTAGAATTAGTACCCATTATAAGCCACTAGTCTTGGTCCTTCATTCGACTCTGTTACCCAATAAAGCACTGGTCTTATTTAAATTCATCATTTTAAAATCCTTTTTTACCTTGATATTACTTATACAATTTCTACCAAACCATTCATTAGACATTAGATATAATTAGATAACAAGCTTTTCATCTATCTTACGCCCTTTGCCATTGTAGATAGATTTAATTAGTCAATACATTTACAATTAGTCTGCTTTAATTCCCAAGGTTCACCCACCTAGGTGTAGCAGGACTTGAAGTGTAGGAAATCACTAAACCTTGAAGGTTGATTTCGTCAAGTTAGTTCAAAAATGTTGAAAATCTAAACATAGAGCCTGGCATCCTCTTAGGATCGGCAACCTGCATTTTTGAGACCTAACAGGACCATTTTATCCATAGAATGAGTTACAACTTCAAATAAACACAGAGAAAAAGCATAAGAGAGATAAAATATCAGTGATTATATTGATCATGAAGGCAAAATAGTCATTACAAAGGGAAGATAACCTATTACAGAAGAGTAGACACAAAATAATCATCTACATGAACATGGCTGAACAATCAACCAGAGAAAAAAAAGGCTCAGAATTGAGCATAGTGTATCAAATCCAGTTGGTTCTGTAGGTGCACTACAAGATCTAAAAATAACAAATAATCTTCCCAGCATAACATCCCAGAAGAACAACTAACAACCTTTTTACATATTTTTTACATGTATATATATCATTTTCAAATCACTGTAGCAGACATGGGCGTTGTATTTTGGTCAATTGACTTGATGTATGCGCTCATGCTGCATTAATTTTAGTTCAAAAATATCGCCAAAAGAGGGATGACAGCCATGCCCCCTTGAAGTCTGCAAAACTGTAAAGGAGATTACTTGCATGCATGGGTGCTAGGTGCATTTATGAGAGAAGGTCCCAAAATACCTCCAGGTACCTGCAAATCCATTTTGCTCCTTCATTGTAAAGGCGCATTGAAGATATCCAACGTTTTAGCTGCCTGTAATTGAATTTGGCCTGCGAAATTGAATGTAGGGTACCTTCATCCTATGATAGTGGTATGATTTCAGGGATTTGTAAGCTTTTACAACACTTTAAAGTGTTGTACCTTTAAAATTATCCATTGGCACCACTAAATTCTCTATTAACTGATTTGGCTTGGGCCAAATTCTGCTTCTTGTTGCTTGATCGGAGAAAACTATATTTTCAAAACTATCGGGCTCTGATTCGTCAACAAAATCCCACCTTTCAAAACCATCTCCATCATCTACTTCTTGGGCCCTTATATTACTTTATCGGTGAATTTGCATTTTTTAAACTTGTCTCACTCTTTACATTTCTTCTTTACCATGCTTTATCCTTAGTTGGAAAATCCCAACTTTTTAGAACTCTACCTTTGCTTGCCTCTTGTTGCCTTATCAAGAAAACTTCACTTTTCAGAACCAGGCAAACCTTTATGCTTTTTTGGACCTTTCCTTTACCTAGCTTCTTTTCCTTTGCTATCAGAGATTTCTCCATTTTTTGAACCTTGCCCTGCCCTTTCTTCTCGCCTTTTCGACGAATTTACAATTTCACAAACTTGTCGGCAAGTTTCCTTTTTCGTCAATTTCTCGACTAGCTGACCAATTCACACTTTTCACCTTATCAGCTAACTTTCCTTTTCCTGAATTGTCCATGCCTAGTTGATTCTTTGCCCCTTATCTTTTTCCTTATCAACAAACTTGCACTATCATGAACTTGTCAACAATTCACCCTTTCCCCTTTGCCTTATTGACAAAGCTACATTCTTGAGAATTGGGCTCTCAATCCCCTTGTCGATGAATTCTTGAAATCTCGAACTGGTCGGCAAGTTACTCTTTTTACCAATTTATAGACTAGCTACTTAATTCCTTCTTTTGTTAGCAAAAACCACTTTCATTTTTTGCCCTATTGGTGAATTTACCTTTTTTGAAACTTTCCATGCCTTAGCCATATTTTGCCTTGTCGGTGAATTTCTTATTTTTTGAACCATTTCCCTTTAACACTGACTCTTCTTCATCTAGGCTCCTATTGCCTTATTGGTGAATCCTTGAAAACTTGAACTACTTAGCTAGTTTGAAATCCTATTGAGTCATCGATAGCCCCTTTTCAATACCTTGCCTTAGTCAAATTTATTCATCTCTTTTTACCTTATTGGCAAAAGTACCCTGTGGTGAACCTTTGACTTGGTCATCCTTCTTATTCGGCGAATTTACCCTTTTTAGAACTCTTCGTGCCTTAGTCACTTTTCCATTCAGTCGGCAAATTATGACTTTCTTGAACCAGGCCTTTGACTCCTTTTGCTTTATCGATGAATTTTAGAAAATTCAAACTACTTCACTAGTTAGACATTTGGTCGATTCACTGATAGCATTTGACTTCATGCTTAGCCACTCAAGCCCCGACTAAGATCCCATGTTGCCTCTTATCCTTCATCATTCCTTCAGTTAATGAATTCACTGATTGATAAACCAAATGTTTGTTGAGCCAATATTTTGCTGATAAAGGCAAACCTTTGCCTTCCTTAGCCATTTTCATTGCTTGCGCATCCCTTAGTTGGCAAATCGGTGAACTGCCGAACCAAAGGTTCACCAAAATGAAAAGTTACCGACTAAGGCAAAATAAAAGGCAAGAACTTAGAATTTTGGGGGGGATTTTTCTGGGCTTTTTGCTAAGGGAAACTTCTTCCATTTCAGGTGTCTCAGATCATATATTTTTGATGGAAGAAGGTATTTTTGAGTTATTTTGGCTTGGGAAAAATAAGACAACATTTTGGTGACTATGCAGGGGTGTTTGCTTGCTAAACACAAGGATCTAGCTGCCTTATACAATCCATTGGGCATAGGGTCAAAAGAGATGCAGCCACATGACCAAACAGAATTGAAAATGCCTCCAGAAAACACAAAACACACAACAAGGCAATTGATTCTCCTAATGAAAATGTTGCCTGTGTAAAAGCACTTAGAGGAATGAAAACCTAAAATAGAAAACATATCTACTCTAAATATTTACAAGGATCCCAAAACCAAACTCAGAAGTATGGTTTGAGATGAATACCATTCACTGAGATCAGAAGTGCTTCACTAGTTAGCTTGGAGAGTTGAAAGGCATTGGCTTGCTTGCAACTGGTGATGATGTAAGGGCCACTCCATAAGGCATCAAATTTAGAATGCCTCCTAGCCTTAGCTTTGTCTTCATCCCATTTCAACACCAAATCTCCCTCTTGGAAGACTCTATCAAATGACTTTCTATCAAAGGTCCTCTTGACCTGATCTTTGTGGGCTTCAAAGGTTTTCATAGTAGCATCCCTTTTTTCTTCAAGCTCCATCAACTCAGCAAATTTGACTATCATGGCATCATTCTCTAGCAATTCCAGCTATTGGGCCAACTCAAGGGAAGGCAACTCCAATGACAATGGAAGCATTGCTTCATTTCCATATACTAGCATCAAGGGTGAATTGTCAATGGCCCTCTTTGGGGTAATTTTATCAACCTAGAGAGTTGTCTTCAACTTGGCATGATAAGTTATTTGGTTATCATCCACTATTCTTTTGATGATCCTGATCAGGTTTTTATTTGTGGACTCAGCCAAGTCATTCCCTTGAGGATAGTTATTAGATGATGTCTTCAAATAAATCCCATAGTTCAATGCCCATTCACTAATTTTTGTACCTACAAAGGCCTTGGCGTTGTCAGAAATAATGGTGAATGGAACACCAAACCTCATAACTATCCCCTCAAGGAAATCCAAAATAGAGGCCTATGTAGCATCCTTAAATGCAACCGCCTCTGTCCACCTGGTGAAATAATTTGTGGCTACTAAAATCCATTTGTGACCAGTACTGGAAGGTGGATTAATCATCCCAATGAAGTCCAAACCCCATTGGGCAAATAGTTGATTAGTCTGAATTGGATGAAGGGGAAGAGCAACCAATCTTTATTTCCATGCAAAGAACGTACATTCCTTGCAGCCTCTTACCCATCTATGGGAGTCTATGAATAAATTGGACCAATAATAACCAGCCCTCATGATCTTGACAACAGTTGTTCTTAGAGAATAATGGTCACCATCAGTGCCATTATGAAATTCTTATAATACTTTGGAAGTCTAATCTTGTGTAATACATTTAAGAACTCCATTGATGTCTTTTCTAAGAAAGACACCATCAACAAGGACATAAGGGATGGATTGGAGCCAAAAATACCTTCTTTTGGCTTGATCCAATCCATCTGGGCATCTGCTAGACTATAGGAATGTAGCCATGTCATGATACCAGTCGTCTGAGGTGTGGGAATCAATGGGTTGCGCTTGTTCCAGGATTCACATAGCATCATTTATTACCTCAAGGTGTGTGGCCATTTACTCACATAGGCCCTTGCCACGTACTAGCTTGGTGATGTTGATATTGATGTCATATTCCATTACCTTTGTGATCCACCCAGCCCTCTTCTCATTGATATATCTACTTAAAAGAAATTCTTTAATGCCAGGGTGATTCACCATCAGCTGTATCTTGCTATTTGAAATCATATGCCTAAACTTTTTGAGTGCTTTCACCATAGTAAACACTTGTTTTTCAACAAAATCATACCTCAGTTCATATTATTTGAGAGGTTAGTTGAAGAAAGCAACTGGCTATTCCAATTTCTCTTCATTTTGCTATGTTAAAACTATTGATATGCCCTCTTTGACTCCAAAGGCATAAAGGATAAAATCCTTCTCATAGCTCAGATTTACCAGTGTGGGAGCCTATACTATGGCCTGCTTGACAGCTTCAAACTATCCTTGCCTTCCTTTGACCATGTGAAGGCAATGTTCTTCTTGAGCATGGCAGTGAAGGGTTTTGCTATTGAAGCAAAATTGGGTATGAACCTCCTCACTAAATTAATCTTACCTAGAAAACTTTGTAGGCCCTTCTTATGACTGGGAAGGGGGAGAGCAAGAATGGTGCTGGTTCTTTTAGAATCAATATCCATACCTACTTTTGAAACCACATGGCACAACAATTTGCCTTCTGGGATAGCAAACACACACTTTTTTGGATTCAATGATATTCTATATTCTTTACATTTTTCAAAGACTTTTCTCAAATGAACCAAGTGGTCAGCTGTATGCTTAGAATACATAGTCAAATCATCAAGATATACTAAAATAATATCATTGATCAGGCCTTTGAAGGCTAAATCCATTTCCCTTTAGAAGGTTTCCCTAACATTAGTCAACCCAAATGGCATTTTCTGATAAGCCAAAGTACCCCATTTGGTGGTAAAGGTTGTTTTGTATTGATCTGATTCTTTTACAAGAATCTAGTTATAGCCTGAGTAGCCATCCAAGAGTGAAAACCTCTCAACTTTTGCTATTGTTTGGAGAATCTATTCCATGGAAGGAAGTGGATAGTGGTCTTTAAGGGAGGCCTTATTTAGGTCTCTAAAATCCACACACAGTCTGATTTCCCCATTCTTATTCCTAACTAGAACTAGGTTAGCTACCCAAGAGGAATGTTTGATTGGGTAAATGATTTTGGCCTCTATGAGTTTGGATAGCTCTTTTCTCATTAATGGCTCAATTTTGGGGTTGACTGGCCTTTGCTTTTGGCAGACATGTTTTGCATTGGGGTCTAAATCAATGGTATGTTGGATTAAACCAGGGTCAAAGAATTTTAGATCCCTATAATCCCACGCAATTAAATCATCAAATTCATTATAGAGTTCAACAAAACCTTGTCTTTCAGCTTGATCACATACCTTTCCATGTTTTAGAAATCAGCCCTGTGCAATCTCCACCTCTTCATAGTCTTCTTTCTTGACTATCATATTTATTTTCTCCTTCTTTGGTTGATCATCAACACCAAATATGCTCTCTAAAGTTATCAATCCTCTGGCTAGATTATTGGTCTTCAGCTGGATCACTTGGTCACCATATTGTTCTTGCAATATTGACTAATTTTTGGTAGCAAACTCTGTCTCATCTTACAAAAAATTTACAATATGCTGGTCACTCTCAAATACTTGCCATCTCATCACATTGTCAGGCACAACAGGCCTCACAAAAATCTTCACATGCTGATCTAAATTTTGTTTGGCATTCTGGGGAATGTCAAACTAGACACCAACTGTAGCCAACCTATCAACATCTTTGTTTCTCTATCTAGGCACTACCTAAATATTGAAGGCATCGAAGTCTTCAATTAGATCCTAGAATCTATGTTTATATGACTTGAGCAAATCATTCTTTGAAACACTTTGTGATCTGATTTGGTGGACAACAAGCTCACTGTCACCAAATGCTTGTAAAAATTTTATTTCTCTCTTTTGTGCCAATTGTAAACCCTGAATTAAGGCTTTATATTCAACCACATTATTAGTACAACTGAACTAAAATCTAAAAAAAGAGAAATAATTTTCTTTTTGGGGTGAAATTAACACAACCCCAACACCTACTCCATTTTTTCTTTTGAAGCCATCAAAATACATCTACCATATACAATTGGGATCTGCTATTAGTTTTTCAATATTAGGGATGATGGCGACCTCTTCATGGATACACTAAGTACCCAACCATGTTTCTTCTATATGATCAAGAGTATCAAACTTAAAATAGTTTGCCCACTCATCAAGCAATATGTCAGGTATCTCTTCCACAAGTGTGGCAGCTTCATGCTTACTATTGTCATCCTCCTCCAATTCATGGATTGTGTAGTTCATATTGGTAGGATTAGGGGAGTAAGGCTCTATATAGTCATTAGCAATAGGCTCAGCCTTAATGGTCACCTTGGTGCCATATCTTGTTCTAAATAACATGTGGGACCAATTAGAGGATAGGTACCCACCTATTTTGGCAATGAAGTCCCTAGATAGGCATATGCCAAAGTATGCAGGGAGGTCAATAACCTAGATATCTTGTGAGAAAGAGTAGCTTGGGTATGCATGCATGGTGAGCTTTAAATTCTTAATTACACCTACTGCCTTAACATTAGTGCCATCTAATTGCACTACCCCTTTACTCATAGGCTCATATTCAATGCCTAACTTATCAGCTATATTTTTAGGGATAACAAAAGTACCCGCCCTAGAATCTCTCATGCAATTATGCAACAACTTATCACCAATGATTAGGGAAACATAGAATGGAGGGGGCTTACTGGTTTTTCTTGTGCTTGCCTCCTCTTTTTCTAGTTGGCATAGTGATGCAGGAGCATCCCTGGTTCAAGAGCAATCTTGCATCAACCAAAAAATTTACATTTCAGTTGTTTTTCAGTTCAGTTTGTTTCTTTTCATTTCCTAATTCAGTTTAGAAAGTTCAGTCAGAAGCCGTTTCTGCATCTTGGTTCAACATTTTACCATAGTAACATTTTAGACCTTGTGGAGATAGACTTAGCATCTACATTCATTCATCTACATCATATCTAGAATTCAGAGATTCGCACATCAATACCAGAAAGATATCGCTATCAGAAGTTTGACTATTTCTTATAGCAGAGCATCCGGATAAACACAGACAACCAGCTGAAGGAGAAACTTGTGGAAGCATTTCCCGATCTGTGGAGCCTAATGACACATCATTCAATGATCTTTGGTTCATGACTGACCTTCCTCAAAGATCTGCACATCATTCCATTCATTTTCTGGAAGTGTTCTATGCATTTAGGTCTGACCTATATGTGTACACACGTTACATCTCTTCTTTGGAATTTGTGATCTTCCTTGGCTGACGCGAAGGAATCTCTTGATCCGGATTTGATATATATGGATGTAATAGATCCTTAGGAAAGTAGTTCATAAGTTACTAAGTTCTAGGTAGATATCTTGTTCATTTTTTGATGAAGGAGCTTCAAAGTTTTATCTTGCGTATGTATGTAATCAGGCCTATGAGCCCTAATTGTAAGCCTGCATGTTGTTAGATGATCTCTATTTGAATTCTATGATATACTGAATGACTAAATCTGCATTCATTCTATTTCTTTGAGTTATTTCCGTTGTGTTTACTCTTACTGCACGGTCTGGATAGTTCATTCTATGAACCCTCCTACCGTGACCGCACCAAGTGGTATCAGAGTGAAAGTTTCAATTTTTTGGAGCGAATTGAGAGAAGTTGGCAAAGGAATTCCATAAGATCTTGCTATGGACAGATCTCTAAAATGAGGTAGGTTACTTGTGTTGCAATCAATCACCGATTGAGAGGCAGTTGTCACCTTGTAGCCTGATTGTCAAACTTGAGGCAGTTTACAATTGATCCTAGGAAGAATGTCACCTAGGAGAGTTGATGCTATTGGAACAATGGCTAGTAGAATAGATGAGATGATGGAGATAATGAAAACAATGTGAATTTGATTGGATGTTGTTGAAGAAGATAGGCGAAGAGGATTGACACCGTGGCCTAATGTTGAAAGTGATGAGGAAGAAGAATTTCAATCTGTTGAACAAACTAGCAAAACCCTAGGAGGTGATGATGAAGAAGAAGAATCAGATCAAGTAAAGATGTTATGAGCTATTTCAAAGATCAGAAAGAGACCTAGAGTTGATGTGTTGAACTATACTGGTAATTTGAACTCTGAAGAATTGATTGACTAGATAAATGATATGGAAGAATACTTTGAATATGAGGAAATTGAAGGTCCAGAGAAGGTGAAATTTGCAAAGATAAAGCTGAAAGGACATTCAGTTGGAAAGGAATAGAAGAGGAAAAGAAAATATTACAAAATGGGATAGGATGGTGACAAAGTTGAAGAATCAGTTTATACCTACTGACTATGAGTTGGAATTGTTGAAAAGATTGCAAAACCTAAGACAAAAGGAGAAATCTGTGAAGGAGTATACTGAAGAATTTCATAAAATGATCATAAGGACATGACATAGTGAAGCAAGCAAGGAGAAAGTGGGTAGATACATCAATGGATTAAGACTGAACATTCAAGAGGAACTAAGCTTGGTAAGGATGACATCTTTGGAAGAAGCATATCAGTTTGCCTTGAAAGTTGAAGAGACGCTGAATAAAAGGCATGATCAGAGGCAGAGAGGTAGAGGAGGTAGATTTCAGAGTGGTAGGACATTTTCTAGAAGAGATAGATCATATCTACCGGAGCAGAACAAGCTTGATAGCCCATTTAAGGAGGACAGAGACAACATTGCTTATCGGAGAGATGACCAAAATTTTTACCGGAGAGGAAACCCTAGTGCGTATCAAAATGAAGAATACAGAAGAGAAGGAATAAGATTGGATAAGAGAACATTTAGAGGTACTTGTTTCAAATGTGAAGGTGAAGGACATAGAGTATTTGAATGTAATCAGGGTAGTACAAGTAAGAGGATAGAAAATAGTGGAAGAGCAGCCTATGTTGAAGAAGAACCTGTTGAATTAGATGGCCCATGTTCTGTTGGTAAACCGAAGAAAGGAGAATCATTGGTGATGAGGAGAGCACTATTCAAATAGAGACAAATGAGGAACCACCGCAAAGGAAAAGCTTGTTTAGAACTAGATGCAAATTCAGAGGTAAGTGTTGTAAAGTTGTAATTGATAGTGGTAGTTCAGATAACCTAGTTTTAGAAGAGATGGTGACTAAGCTGAAGTTGGAAAGATTGAAACACCCTAAGCCCTATCAAATAGCATGGATTCAGGATGATCATAAGGTATTGGTGAGTTAACAATGTTTGGTGAAATTTTATATTAGATCTTATCATGATAAAGTTTTGTGTGATATTATGCCTATGGATGTTTTTCATATCTTATTGGGTAGACCTTGGCAATATGATAGAAAAGCTATAAATGATGGGAGAAAGAACACATACTATAATAGAAAATGGGAAAAGAATTACTTTGATTCCTTTGGAGGATGATCCTAAGGATGAAGTATGTGGGAATGCTCAAATTTGTTTGGTAGATGGAAGAAAATTTCTAGATGGTTTGAGAAATGAGAATATATGTTATGCCTTGATTCCTAAGAAGCCTGAAACATTGAAGGAGACTGAAGAATCACAACTAGAGGAGATAAGAGAGTTGCTCACAAAATATGAAGACGTCATATTAGATAATGTACCTGAAGGATTGTTGCCTATAATGAGTATCAGTAATCACATAGATCTTATAACTGGAGCAAGTTTGCCTAACAAAGTAGCACACCGAATGACACCGACAGAGAATGAAGAATTGAATAGACAGATACAAGAACTATTGAGGAAAGGTTTGATCAGAGAAAGTTTGAGTCCTTGTGCAGTACCTGTAGTGTTAGCACCGAAGAAGGATGGAGAATGAAGAATTTGTACTAACTCTAGAGAAATAAACAAGATTACAGTTAAGGATGGATGATATTATGGATTGTTTGAGTGGAGCAAAATATTTCACAAAGATAGACTTGAAGAGTGGATACCATTAGATCAAAATCAGAGAAGAAGATGAATGGAAGACTGCTTTTAAAACAAATGAAGGATTGTATAAGTGGTTAGTGATGCCCTTTGGATTGACAAATGCACCAAGTACTTTCATGAGATTGATGAATGAAGTTTTGAAGAAATTCTTTGGTAAGTTTGTGATTGTGTACTTAGATGATATTCTGATTTTCAGTAAGACAAAAGAGGAACATTTGTGGCATATTAGACAAGTTTTACAGAGACTGAGAGAAGAGAAATTACTGATAAACATCAAGAAGTGTAGTTTCATGAAGGAAGAGTTTGTATACTTAAGATTTGTGATTTTTGCGGAAGGATTGAAGATGGACCCTGAGAAAGTGAAAGTAATTGTTAAATGGCCTACACCGGAGAGCATTGGAGAGGCTAGATCATTTCATGGACTGGTTAGTTTCTACCGGAAGTTCATCTAAAAATTTAGTTCAGTTTGCAACCCTATGACAAGACAATGAGAGGTGACCGAAAGGATTTTAAGTGGACATCAGGAGCAGATAAAAGTTTTGAGTTGTTGAAGAAGAAAGTGACAGAACAATCTATTTTGGCATTACTAGATTTCAATAAGGTATTTCAAGTTGATTGTGATGCAAGTGGAAACGCAATTGGAGCAGTGTTAAGTCAAGAAGGTAGACCTGTAACATATTTTAGTGAGAAGTTGAATGATGCAAGGAGAAGATATTCAGTTTATGATCAAGAGTTCTATGCCATAATTCAAGCCTTGAAGAAGTGGAGACATTATTTGTTGCCTAAGGAGTTTGTGTTGTATACAAATCATCAAGCTTTGCAATATTTAAACAGTCAAGGTAAGTTGAATCAGAGACATATGAGGTGGGTAGAGTTCATGTAGAGTTATACTTTTGTGTTGAAGCATAGGAGTGGTAAATCAGAAAAAGTTGCTAATGCCTTGAGTAGAAGAAGAAACTTATTGGCAGAGATGAAAGTTGAGGTGTTGGGTTTTGATGAATTGAAGAACATGTATGAGGGAGACATTGATTTTGCAAAACCTTGGAAAGCATGTAGAGAGCTTGTTGTGACAGATAGGAGTAAGTGGTTGGACTATTTCATTCAAGAAGATATGTTGTTAAGAGGAAACCAGTTGTGCATACCTATAAGTTCAATGAGAGATAATTTAATCAAGGAGAAACACAGTGGTGGATTGGCAGGACATTTTGGCATTGATAAGACAGTGGCTTTGGTGAGTGAAAACTACTTTTGGCCTCAGATACATAAGGATGTTTGAAGATTTGTGTAGAGTTGTAGAGTTTGTCAAGTTACAAAAGGGAATAGTCAGAATATTGGATTGTATAAACCTTTGACAGTATCAGAGAGACCTTGGGAAGACATAAGCATGGATTTTGTAATGGGATTGCCGAAGATAGAGAGGACATGATTCAATATTTGTAGTGGTTGACAGATTTTCAAAGATGGCTCATTTCATACCTTGTAAGAAGACAACTGATGCATTACATGTAGCAGACCTATTTTTCAAGGAAATTGTGAGATTGCATGGATTACCTAAGAGTATAGTTTCAGATAGAGACACAAATTTTATTGGATACTTTTGGAGGACAATTTGGAAGAAGATGAAGACAAATTTGAAGTTTAGTTTAGCTTTTCATCCACAGACAGATGGACAGACAAAGGTAGTGAATAGGAGTTTGGGAAACTTGCTGAGATGTTTCGTTGGAGAGAAGACATGAAGTTGGGATTTGATTCTTTCACAAGCAAAGTTTGCCTATAATGATTCAGTGAACATGAGTACCGGAAGAACACCTTTTGAGATTGTGACCAGAGTGAATCCTAGAGGAGTAGCAGAATTGAGAGATATCAGTGTGGAAGAAAAGAGAAGTGCAGAAGTAGAAGAATTTGTAGACCACATGAAGACAGTGCATAATCTAGTAAAGAAGCATTTGGAGAATATGAATAGTAAGTACAAAGAGAAGGCTGATGAGAAGCGAAGACATAAGGAATTTGAAGTTGGAGAGGAAGTGATGGTGTACTTGAGAAAAGAAAGATTTTCAGTTGGGACATACAACAAGTTGAAGATGAAGAAGTTTGGACCTTGTAAGATACTCAGGAAATTTGATTCAGGGAATGTATATGAAGTGGAGTTACCAGAAACATTGGGTATATCACCTATTTTCAACATTGTAGACCTATATCAGTATCATGAAGAAGAGTTTAGTGACAACATGGAAGAAGACTTGAAGAAGCAGTTACCACAACAAGCACCGGAGCAGATTGAAGACATTTTGGACAACAGAGTTGGACGCATCACTAGAGGAAGACAATACAAAAAATATCTTGTGAAGTGGAAAGGTAGACCAGAAGAAGATTTATCATGGATTTCTTAGGCTAAGGTGGACCATCTTGGTTCTCCCCTAGCCCCAGCAAAGTGAGGGACTCACTTTTCAATAACCCCGGATGTCTGATGCAAAAGTATCCTTGGTTCAAGAGCAATCTTGTATCAACCAAAAACATTTGCATTTCAGTTGGTTTTCAGTTCAGTTTGTTTCTTTTCATTTTCTAGTTCAGTCAAAAGCAGTTTCTGCATCTTGGTCTTGCATTTTACCATAGTAACATTTCAGACCTTGTGGAGCTAGACATAGGATCTACATTCATTCATCTACATCATATCTAGAATTCATAGATTCACACATCAATATTGGAAAGATATCGCTATCAGAAGTTTAACTATTTCTCATAGTATAGCATCCAAATAAACATAGACAACCAGCTAAAGGAGAAACTTACAAAAGCATTTCCTGATCTATGGAGCCTAATGACACATCATTCAATGATCTTTGGTTCGTGGCTGACCTTCCTCGAAGATCCACACATCATTCCATTCATTTTCCGGAAGTGTTCTATGCATTTAAGTCCAACCTATCTATGTACACACGTTACATCTCTTCTTTAGAATTTGTGATCTTCCTTGGCCGACGCAGAGGAATCTATTGATCTGGACTTGATATATATTGATGAAATAGATTCTTAGAAAAGTAGTTTATAAGTTACTAAGTTCTAGGTAGATAGCATATTCATTTTCTGACAAAGGAGCTTCAAAGCTTTATCTTGTGCATGTATGTAATTAGGCCTGTGAGCCCTAATTATAAGCCCGCATGTTGCCAGCCGATCTCTATTTGAATTCTATGATATACTGAATGACTGAATCTGCATTTGTTTCATTTCTTTGAGTTGTTTTCGTTGTATTTACTCTTGCTACATGGTCCGGATAGCTTATTTTTTGAACCCTCCTACCATGACTGCACCACATAGAATTGTTGGGACGATAACCTTTTCTTTTGTTGCCTCTACGACAAGCTGATTGAAGCTTGTCAAAACTTCCTACAACAAATCCCTCTGTGATGGGATCAAGAGAGCATCCCACATGGTGATGCTTATGTTGGTCCTCTTCATTTGATGGACTATGTTGAAGGAGATTTGGCTGACCTTCTGGGAAGTTTTAGCAACAGTAGAGTTGACCCTTACTTAATGGGCAGCCTGGGAGTGCATTGCTGGCACTGAATTCACTCACCCAATAGTATGATCTACCTGGGAAAAAGGTGTTTCCTTTGTTACAACCTTGGTTACATTTGTTGGAGATGTGTTGGGTGTAACTAGATGAGAAATGGAGGCATGTGACTTAGCTGTAGGGATCGCTACATCCTCAGTCGCCCTCCTCTTAGCTTTGGTATTGAATGCAATTGGGCTTGTGCCCTAATTAACACCACATAAATTATCTTGTGTCCAATTCATCAAAGTAGAATTGTTTTACATTTTTTCTTTCCCCTATCATCTCTTGACTAGAGTTGACTTGTTGTTCTGGAGGAACTGATTGGCTTTGCACTGTTAAAGCTTGATTGAATTGTCCACTTTGGCATGAATTCTGATCATGTGGTTGATTTCATGGATAACACCAGTTGTTATCTTGAGCCAAATTATTTTGTATGGGCACTAGGGGTTCAGACGTGCTTGCTGCGTTGGGATGGACAACATTCATCGACTTGATGTAACTAGGCTAATTTTGCTTCTGCACATTCCCCTGATATGGTGGTCTATTTTGCTGATAATTCTGATTGAGTGGCTGATATGGTCTACTGGGTTATGCATTTTGTCTTTTTAGTACTGATGGAACCTTTAAAATTTTGTAAATTTTGAGTGCATGTCCTTTCAATGTGTCGACACAGGCTAGGTCGACATACTACTCAATCTACCCCGGGGGCTATCTTCACCGATTAAAATTTTGCAACCTAAAAGTGATCTTGCAATTATGTATGGTACAATGTTTCTTGGTATATATGGGAGTGCACCTGTGCAGTTTCGTGCTTCCAGGAGGAGTTTTGATGGGCTATTTAATTGTTTTCTGACTGCAACCAGGCTAAATTTGGTGTTCCAAAAAGTTGAAAATTTTACAAATCTAAAGGCAACCCATTTCTTGTTTTGGCCCAAAACATCTCCAATTCTATTTTCATTAGAAACTGAGTTCATATGGTGCATTATTTTAATGCATCTTGGTTGCAGCGAGCACGTTTTATGGGCCACTTTACAAAGGAGGTATATAAATTTGGTGAGCTGGGTGAGATCCGTCGACAAACCCATGTTTTAAATAATTGATTATGCCTGTTCACAAGTTTTCATAGCTCTAGGTGTCACGGTTTGTCCACGGTGAATTTCCTCCATTTGGCCAGTAGGTGAAATTATATTTTCCCTATGTTCTAATGTTTAAATGGCTTAATTTTTTAAAATATTTTAAATGTTTTAAAATAATTTTAAAACAACTTTGAAAAGCCCTAAATATTTCATTCATTTTATAAAGTTTAACTTTATAAATGTTAAATGTGCAAGAGACTTTACATGGCAAAAATGGCTTATTCCGCAAATCCGCAACAACAAGAGGAAAGGCAAAAAAGAGATCAGCAGAATAGCGGAAAGGCATTTGATTGTTTAAAATTCTTCCATAAGGTTTTGTTTAAGGTTTTGCTGACTTAATATTTCTTCTCTGCCATTCTGCCGATAAAGTATAGTGAGCAGAAAATGACATTGGCGGAATAATGGAAGGCAGTTTAATAGAAGGCATTTTAATATTGTATATTTGCCAAAGTTTAACATTTACAGAAAAACATTATTGAAAGCTTTATTGGATGCTTTATTTTTAATTGCATTCTGCCACTCCATAGAAGGCAAGAAGGAGAGAGCAAATACATTGGCAGAATAACAGAAAATTTACAGAGCATTGCTGGAGGAATATAGTAATCATGTTTTTTTGATTTGTGGCTATGTTTTGAGGCATTCTTCAAGCTAAAAATGAGTTTTCTAATGTCTAAAACAATGCCTTGGGCATTTGTTACAACCAGAGGGTAATTTCAGAGATGTTTGGAGTGTTTTAAATTGCTCAACAATGGAAAAAACGTGAGAGCAACTGCAAAAACGTGGTTCCATTGATTTAATCACCTCAAGCAAATTTGTAAATGTATTGGCATATAAAAAATGATTTGGCAAAAGGGAAAATACTCCCGTATATGCAAAAATGCCTTGCATATTTTATTTGATTCTGGAGAGTTAAGTGTATATATACCACATGATTTAAAGCCTCCAAGTCTTAAGTGTATATACCCATGGCTTTCAGTTTATGAAGACATCAAAATTGAATGGGAAAATATTTTTATGTCTATAATAAGTGATGGTGCTTTTTCCCTTTGTGACCAAAAGAGTGAACATAATATAGCAGAGAATGATGTTGTATCAAACAGAGGGGAAGATGCTTTTTCTAATCAGTCCATAGAGGATGGGTGTGCAAATGAAAATAGTTGTTATGACAGTCTGAATGTTAATAAGGATGAAAATATAGAAGGCCTCCCTTCCATATCAGATCATCACTGTGTTTTTGGCAAGGTTGTTGGAGTTTCAATTCCATATGATGTGAGAAGTGTATGTTATGATGAATCCATTGAATATCCAGATTTTAATGATAAAAATGCCAACCCTGCGGATTTTGATTTGCAACTAAGTGATGCTTGCAGCTCTCATGGAGATCAGGAGGAAAAAGTAGTAGAAGATGTGAAAGAAAAGGCATGTTCACTGAACGGTGAGCAAATTTTAGATTTGTTGGCCATGGAATATCAGAGGTATGTATATGAAAATGGTCATAAGCTTATGTGCCCTGCTCAAATAAACTTCGACAATGATGATGTTCCTTTGGGCACTAAGTATGACACATATCCATTTACAAATGAACAAGATAATTTGTAGGATAACAATGCTTATGAAGGTAAGATAACATTTGACTCTAACAATGATGAGTACATTGAAAGTGTAAATGTTGATGCAAACTCAGAAATTCATTTTATTGAGACAGGGATAGCTGATGATTGTGAAATTCATTGTAGTAGTGGTCAAAGTCAGGGTGTTCTAAATGCAGATTCTTATGAGTGTCTATTTTCTAATTTAGATGAGCCTAATCATGAGTTTCCTCATATGGACATGGATGTTAGTTTTAAAGTTGAATCTGATTACATTTTTGAACCAGAATTGCTTACTTTTGAGCATACTAGGGTGTTGAAGGTATTGATATATTTTGCTTAGATGATAATGAAGCAAGAAAACATGACAATGAGCTGGATAGGGTAAAATGTCACAATGATTATGGATTTCAGTTATTGTTTGAATGCAATTTTCAGATTGACAGAGTTGATGTTGACAGTGGCAGGCTCAGTGATATGGTTAAGTATGTCAGTGGCAAAGGTAAATGTGGGTTGAGGGAAATCGGTTCCTTCAATAGTCTAGTATTTGATAGAGGCAAACATTGGTTCTTCTTTTCATTTGGTGGCCTGGGGCCATCAAATAATGTTTGAAAATTGTATGTTGGAGCTCTACAAGTTGCAGGTTGAATAGTTTTCAAAGCCACCAATGGAGTAGGCACTTAGTCTACGTCCCAGAGATCTGGAATCTCCCCATGCCCATAGGGTACATGCGTCCCAACCTAGAGCCACTGATGGAACCTTCAAAATTTTGGAAATTTTGAGTGCATATGTCCTTTCAATGTGTCGACACAGGCTAGGTCGACATATTGCTCAATCTACTGCGAGGGCCATCTTCACTGATTAAAATTTTACAACCCAGAAGTAATCTTACAATTTTGTATGGTACAATGTTTCTTGGTACATATGGTAGTGCACCTATGCAGTTTTGTGCTTCCACGAGCAGTTTTGATGGGCTATTTAATTTTCTTCTAACTGCAACCAAGCTAAATTTGGTATTCCAGAAAGTTAAAAATTTTACAAAT
Source organism: Cunninghamia lanceolata (assembly GCA_027924645.1). Classification (NCBI taxonomy): domain Eukaryota; kingdom Viridiplantae; phylum Streptophyta; class Pinopsida; order Cupressales; family Cupressaceae; genus Cunninghamia; species Cunninghamia lanceolata. Next base: position 1,046,380 of record BSBN01000597.1, on the reverse strand, counting down.
CTAAAGGCAACCTATTTCTCATTTTGGTCCAAAACATCTCCAGTGCCATTTTCATCAGAAACCAAGTTCATATGATGCATTATTTTAATGCATCTCGGTTGCAGTGAGCATGTTTTACGAGCCAGTTTACAAAGGAGGTATATAAATTTGGTGAGCTGGGTGAGATCCATCGACAAACCCATGTTTTAAATAATTGATTATGCCCACTCGCAAGTTTTCATGGCTCCAAGTGTCACGGTTTGTCCACAGTGAATTTCCTCCATTTGGCTGGCAGGTGAAATTAAATTTTCCCTATGTTCTAATGTTTAAATGGCTTAATTTTTTAAAATATTTTAAATGTTTTAAAATAATTTTAAAACAAATTTGAAAAGCCCTAAATATTTCATTCATTTTATAAAGTTTAACTTTATAAATGTTAAATGTGCAAGAGACTTTACATTGCAAAAATGGCTTATTCTGCAAATCCGCAACAACAAGAGGAAAGGCAAAAAAGAGATCAGCGGAATAGCGGAAAGGCATTTGATTGTTTAAAAATCTTCCATAAGGTTTTGCTGACTTAATATTTCTTCTCCGTCATTCCACGGATGAAGTATGGTGAGCAGAAAATGACATTGGTGCAGTTTAATGGAAGGCATTTTAATATTGTATATTCGCCAAAGTTTAACATTTGCAGAAAAATATTATTGAAATCTTTATTGGATTCTTTATTTTTAATTGCATTCCGCCACTCCACGGAAGGCAAGAAGGAGAGAGCAAATACATTGGCGTAATAGCGGAAAATTTACAGAGCATTGCTGGAGGAATATAGTAATCTTGTTTTTTGATTTGTGGCTGTGTTTTGAGGCCTTCTTCAAGATGAAAATAAGTTTTCTAATGTCTAAAACAATGCTTGGGGCATTTGTTACAACCAGAGGGTAATTTCAAAGATGTTTGGAGTGTTTTAAATTGCCCAGCAATAGAAAAAATGTGAGAGCAACTACAAAAACGTGGCTCCATTGATTTAATCGCCTCTAGCAAATTTGTAAATGTATTGGCATATAAAAAATGATTTGGCAAAAGGGAAAATACTCCCATATATGCAAAAATGCCTTGCATATTTTATTTGATTCTGGAGAGTTAAAATTGTATGGTAGATGCATTTTCTACTTGCCAGTGAAATGTAGAAACTGCCTAGGGGTAAAATTGTTACATGCCAAGTAAATTGCAGTTGAGAGGGTAATTTTACCAGCAGGGTAAAATTGTGCATGAGAATGCAAAACAAATTTGAGAAAAATCAGTTTCAGTTGCAAAGGGGAAGTGGGCAGATTGAAGAGGGAAAATAAAGGAGAAGGAGCATCTTCTAGAAGCAAATCAGTTGTAGAATCAAGAGTGCAGAGGTGTGCCATGTGTCATCAATGGATTATTTTTAGGGTTCATCTTCTTCTCTCTTTCTCTATAAAACTGTAACTTCTGTATCATTTTGGGGATTGGTTCGAGGTCATATTTCTAGACTTAGTCTGAAATAGGGATTAATGTAGTCAGGGAGGAGTTGTAAATAAGTTTATTTTCTGCTATAAGTTAGTCGTCTGCTTTTAGGTTTTTAATTTGAGTCTCTTCTAGTTTCTTGATAGAATTATTGAAAGCTATAATGCAAGTTAATGAACAATTTATTTTACAAATTTTGTTAAGTTTTGGAATACACTGTCTCCTACTTCATGTATACAGTTCACATTATGAATATATATTTGGTTAAAAATCATCTTTATTCATTGACACAGTGATTCCTATGCTAGCATATTTCTCTTATGGCTTTTACTCAAGGAATAATTTAACAATTGCTATTAGAAAATATCAAATGTGATTTGGGTGTACAGGGATAACTAAGTATGGTTGATTCCAAAACTAGTAGAGCATTTCAATGTAAGGCATTGTTGTAGCTTTACAATAAACTAAGGTTCATTGCATCACTGTTTGTTTAGTTTTTATCATTTTTAACCTTTTTGACTCCTTGGCCCTTGGATATGCACTGATCTGTTTCATGGATACTATACTGAACTTACACCCCTCTGATTATCCTCAAAATATTTTCAATCCAAATATTTTCCTTTTCAGCAATAGGCTTTTAGGATATTTATTTTGATTAAGTTAAGTTTTGTATGTTCCTTTCGAAAGAATAAGATAAGAGCTTAAAGAATCTAGCCAATCCCTTTACTTTATCATACATTCTTTCAAGTAGCTTACAAGGAACATATCTATGATAGGAACAGTATTGACAAGCTAATATCTCTGGAAGACCCCATCCATTTGAGTAGAACACTGTTATCCCCAAGAAAAGAAGACATCAATTTAAAGAGAGATAGCCAGAGAATTAGAAACAAATCCATCTACATAGGAACACCCTCCTTGGTTTCATAGAGCCTAAAGTGTAGAGGAAGAAAAAGGGAGATTGAGAAAGCCTTCTCTCCTAATCTCCTATTCGTTGGCCAATCCCTCAAGGCAAATTAATCATTAATAAGTGGCTATTTTATAGATTTGTTGTGAGAATCAGGTTGGGAATTTAAAACAACCAACAAGTACCACCAATTCATTGTTGAAGCTCTGCAACAGAGTCTTAACCTCGTGCAATCCATTTGAGGATGTCATCAATGAGGTTGTAGGGGTGACTGTTGTAGGAATTGGAGTCACAACAAGCTAAATAACAAGAGCCTCTAGCAATAAAAGACATTGGTGGCCTTGGAGCAATATTCCCAACATGAATTAGGTAGTTTTTTGCCCTAATAGTTGTCATACGCATCTGGTAACACAGTCCCTCCCATAGATTGAATCATGACAACAATGTCAGAATTTAGAGATCTCAAATAATATATGAATGCGGTGTTTGGGGAGGATTTTACCAATAATGGGATCTTGTCCCATGTCTTCTGGAACCTATAGTTGGAGTCCACCATGTATTCATGGGGGACCCTTTTGATTGTAGCTAGCTACTCCATCAATGACAGGTGGTCACTCTTGTCTTCAAAATGCTGGCACAGTCTAGTGCCCAAATCATCCCAATTGTGGATAGAATTGGTTGGCAGACCTCTTTACCACTGAAGGGCTTTCCCTTTGAAGGAAGAGGCCAGGAGTCTCATGACCACATTGTCTGCAGTGACATTATGGATAGAGCAGACACTAGCAATGCCCTGGATATGCTTATTAGGGGTGGTGGAATTCTCGCTAGTAAAATATCGTATAGCCTTTAAGGCTAAGGTAGGGATATCGTCATACTGGGCTAGGTCCAAAGGGCTACCCCCATTGAATGCTACAAAAGGAAGGTTCCTTGCCATGTTGGGGATATTTAGGTTATTTCTGGGTATAGGCAAGGTCCTTGAATATTGAAATTTAACTTAGAATCTAGCTAGAGGGGGAGTAGATTGGGCTCTTGAAGGAGATGGAACTGCATTCCTATTTTCCTCACAGGGGACCCAGACAGTCTACTTCTTCATCTTGATTCAGTAAACGATAGCTCTATGAATTGAGAATTAACTCTAGAAGAAGACCGGGTCTACACTCCAGGCAGAAAATGTCGAGTTGATATGGATATTGGACCAACAAAGTTGCCAGGTTCTTGTTGAAGGCTTCGACAACAACAAATAAACTAAGAATAGTACTAAAATTTCTTAGTCCAGCTCTTACTCAAAGCAGAGGGTCTCATCGGGCGTGCCATAAACTATTGTCACGTGAAATTACACCCTGCTTGGAGGTTGTCCAAGCATTCCAATGACACAATGGGATTGATCTCAAGGTGTGGGACCTTGCTGATGAGATTAGACCTCCAGAGAAGGCTGGTTCCTCTTTCTAAGCTTAAGACTCAAAGAAATTGACTAAACCTATGCTAATGATCACCAGGGGAAAAGGGAGAAGTGAATACTAAAATTAAAAGGGGAGGTGAGATGCTGAGGATGAAAGAGGAGTTTGGGACTAGGATACAATACTTGGAGGAGAAATTGATTGGCATCAATGATAATGTGGAGAAAATGATGAAGATTAGTAAGCTAACTATTCAAAATAGCTTACAGGGGATGAAGTTGCTCACAGATAAGCTCAAAGAGATCAGAAAGGAACAAGTTAGAGACACTAATGCTAAGGACATCCCAGTGGTGGAGGAAATTGTTTGTCAGGAAAGGTTGATGGTAACAAAGAAAAAGGGAAATAGGTGATGCAAGAGGATACTACAGGCCCGTCGACTCAAATTAGAGATAGAAAAAAGAAACAATTTGAAGATGAGAAGAAGGAGCTAGTGAACTTTGCTAAGCTACATGAGAAATTATATGAGCAAGAACTAGAAGTAGTAGAAACTTTGAAGAAGCTGCTATAGTGTTAGTAGTTTTCTGTTGTGCTACTGTTTTCTATGCTATTTTATAGTTTGTTGGCTTTATGTTCTTAGATTGCTACTTTTTGTGAAGGGTTTTGGGGCCCCTTCAAAACCTATTTTACCAATATAATAAAAAACAAAGGCTTGAATAGAAGATTGTAACTAATAGAGGGACCATTTTATCCATAGAATGAGTTACAACTTCAAATAAACACATAGAAAAAAAATAAGAGGCAAAATATCAATGATTATATTGATCATGAAGGCTAAATAGTCATTACAAAGGGAAGATAACCTGTTATAGAAGAGTAGACACAAAATAATCATCTACATTCATAGGTGAACAATCAACTAGAGATAGCAAAGGCTCAGATTGAGCATAGTGTATCAAATCCAGTTAGTTCTGTAGGTGTATTACAAGGTCTGAAAATAACAAATAATCTGCCTAGCATAACAACCTAGAAGAACAACTAACAACCTTTTTACTTTTTTTTACATGTGTATATATCATTTTCAAATCATTGTAGCAGCCCTGGGCATTGGATTTTGGTCAATCGACTTGATGTATGCGCCCATGCTGCATTAATTTTAGCTCAAAAATATTGCCAGAAGAGGGACGACGGCCATGCCCCCTTGAAGTTTGTAAAACTGTAGAGAAGATTGCCTACACGCAGTGGGTGCTAGACACATTTATGAGAGAAGGTCCCAAAATAGCTCTAGGTACATGCAAATCCATTTTGCTCCTTCACTATTTTAGCTGCTTGTAATTAAATTTAGCCTATGAAATTGAATGCAGGGTACCTTCATCCTGTGATAGTGGCACAATTTCAGGGGTCTGCAAGCTTTTACAACACTTTAAAGTGTTGTACCTTCAAAATTATCCATTGGTGCCACTGAATTCTCTGTTGATTGATTTGTCTTGAGCTAAATTCTACTTCTTGTCGCTTAATCAGAGAAAACTACATTTTTAGAACTATCGGGCTCTACCTCATCAGAAAAATCCCACCTTTTAGAATCATCTCCATTATCTGCTTCTTGGGCCCTTATATTGCTTTATCAGTGAATTTACATTTTTTAAACTTGTCTTGCTTTTTACATTTCTTCTTTGCCTTGCTTTATCCTTAGTCGGCAAATCTTGACTTTTCAGAACTCTACCTTTGCTTCCCTCTTGTTGCCTTATCGTTAAAACTTCACTTTTTAGAACCAGGCAAGCCTTTATGCTTTTTTGGGCCCTTCGTTTACCTAGCTTCTTTTCCTTTGCTATCGGTGATTTCTCCATTTTTTTAACTTTCCCCTACACTTTCTTCTCACCTTATTGGTGAATTTACAATTTCACAAACTTGTCAGCAAGTTCCCCTTTCGCTGATTTCCTGACTAGCTAACTAGTTCACCACTTTTGCCTTATTGACAAACTTTCCTTTTCCTGAATTGTCCATACCTTAGCCGATTCTTTGCCTCTTATCTTTTGCCTTATCGACAAACTTGCACTATCACGAACTTGTCAACAGTTCACCCTTTCCCCTTTGTCTTATCGACAAAGCTACATTCTTGAGAATTGGGCTCTCAATCGCCTTGTTGGCAAATTCTTGAAATCCCAAACTGGTCGACAAGTTACTCTTTTTGTTGATTTACTGACTAGCCACTTAGTTCCTTCTTTTGTCAGCCAAAATCACTTTCATTTTTCGCCCTATCGACGAATTTACCTTTTCTAGAACTTTCCATGCCTTAGCCATATTTCTCCTTGTCGATGAATTTCCTGCTTTTCAAACCATTTCCCTTTGGCGCTGACTCTTCTTCATCCAAGATCCTATCACCTTATTGGTGAATCTTTGAAAACTCAAACTACTTAGCTAGTTTGAAATCCTACCGATTCACCGACAACCCCTTTTTAGTGCCTTGCCTAAGTCAAATTTCTTCATCTCCTTTTACCTTATCGACAAAAGTGCCCTGTGGCGAACCTTTGACTTGGTCATCCTTCTTAGTCAGTGAATTTACTCTTTTCAGAACTCTTCGTGCCTTAGTCACTTTTCCATTCAGTTGGCAAATTCTGACTTTGTCAAACCAAGCCTTTGACTTCTTTCACTTTATTGGCAAATTTTAGAAAATTTGAACTACTTTGTTAGTTAGACATTTGGCCGATTTACTGATGGCATTTGACTTCATGCCTTAGCTGCTTGAGCCCCGACTAAGATCCCCTGCTGCCTCTTATCCTTCATCATTCCTTCAGTCAACGAACCAAAGGTTCTTCGAACCAATATTTTGTCGATAAAGGCAAACCTTTGCCTTCCTTAGCCATTTTTTCTGCTTGCGCATACCTTATTCGACAAACTGGTGAACCGCCGAACCAAAGGTTTGCCAAAATCAAAATTTTCCAACTAAGGCAAAATAAAAGGTAAGAACTTAGAATTTTTTGGGGGATTTTTCTGGGTTTTTTGCTAAGGAAAACTTCTTCCATTTCAGGTGTCTCAAATCAAATATTTTTTATGGAAGAAGGGATTTTTGGGTTATTTTGGCTTGGGAAAAATAAGACAACAATAACCTCATCGTAAACACCTTGATGGTCATACAAAACATCTCCACAAAGCATCCATAATACACTATTAGAACACCTCAATGGATAAACAACCTCATCAAAAAGTTTGGTGCAATGACACGTAATCACAAGAAACACACAATACACTGTACAAACACTCAATACAACATATCTCATAAAGATCCAATAATATGATCAATGCATAATTCATCATCTATAAAACATGATGGCAAGGGTCAACAAAAGAAGGCATTATAGAATCATATAATATAGATCCTTGGGGCCTAGGTGTCTCCCTACTCAATATCATTTGTAGCAATATACCAAATTGGTAAAGAGATAAATAAAGAGGAGGAATCTTATAATATAAAATAATAAAAAAAATCACTTTCCTTTCACTGACTTGTTAATGCCTATAATTTTAACTTGTCTATGATCCGAATTGAGAGAAAAACAAAACATGTAAAAAATTAATTTAGAGTTTCAAATAGATTTATATGAATTCATAATTGACAAATCCTACAAGATTGTAAAATAATGGAGTAAAAATTTGGCGAATCCTGCATGATTGTAAAATGGTCCATATAAATGTTGGATGAATCAGACCATAATAAAAATATATATGTTATAATTTTCAAGGTGATTATGACCCTATGATTAACATGGCATTATAATGGTATTGGAAAAATTGGTTCACATACATGAACTTTTAGTGCTACTAGAAAATAAGTTGGTAAATTAAAGCATGCCTTCAAATTTCTAGGCGATTCCCCATTACAAAAATGTAGGTTACTATGGTGAAAATATTAATTATAAATTACTCATAAATAATTTGGTAGTGAATTAAAATGCATTTGATGGATAATTTGTAAAATCTAAGCGATTTGGCCCCCTGCCAGTTGTAATATATTCACCAAATTTGAATTGGTTGATATAAACTATTTTCCAGTTAGAAAAGATTCACCGCTAAAAAATCTCTAGCTAAGATGATTTCTCTTCTATTGAAAGAAATAATGTTTTTGATTAAGTTTAGCTGGGAAAAGCGTCCCAGTCCCATACAAAAAAAGTTAGAACCAAAAGTCCATCAAGTTAAACATTACAACCATAACCTTGATAATAACCCTAATTGGGCCAGGGAGTCAACTAAGACACATAAAAAGTTAGAACCAGTATTCCATCAAGTTAAACATTACAACCATAACCCTGATAATAACCCTAACTGGGCCAGGGAGTCAACTAAGACATAAAAGAACCAACAGTCCATTAAGTAAAGCATAACACCACTAGAAAACCTTGATAATAACCCTAACCGGGCTAGGGAACCAATAAAGACATAGCAAGAAAACAACAGTTATCAAGACACAACAAAAAACAAAAACCAAAACACAGACAACCATACTAGATAGTAGTGATTATGATGAAATGGTGATTAGAAGATTGTAAAGGCACTTATGTGGTGTTGAGTTGGACGAAAGTTTATTTCATTAGTGTGGTGAAAAGATTACTTAAGCACACATGCAAGATATCATTAATATCTCCCATATGCTTCTTCATTGATTAGTACAAGTGGACAACAAGATGAGTGTTAAATGGAAGGTGGTGGCACTTGTGTTATCCATATGGTGTTTATGTTACTTTCCTCTAGAGTTGTGTAATAGTTTAGGTGTATTAGCTGTGTGTGGGTTGATAGTGAGGAGTTTAGATAGGTGTATTAGTTGTTCTCCACTCAAGAGGATATGGAACTTCCCTTCATCAAGAATATAATAGCTATTGTTGGACATTATAGAGAATGGTAATGTTGTATGAAGTACACTCAACAAACAAGCATTGGAAAAATTAAGATCAAATTAAAATATCTATGCTTTGGCCAAAGACATGGATGTGTGGCATGAAGTCACTTAGTATCAACTAGGTAAGAGATTTGTGCTTTCTTAACTTTAGTATTTTATAGACTATTTAGGCCTAGAGTATAACAACAAGTGGCATATAGTCACTTAACCTTACTCCTAGTCGATGCGAGTACTATAGAAAGTAGTAAGTCATATATACTCACTTAATATTACCCATCCTAGTCTAGTCGAAATAAGGACGATTATTGAATGACATATACTTTCTAAACCTCACTCTTTGTTTGTATGTAGCCATTAACTCATATTTATTTGGAGGATCTAGAGAAACAATGTTTCTTATGGATTTCTTAAACAAATTCACTCTATAAAAACTAGATGATTAAGGTGTTTTACAAAATATATCATCTTAACCATATTCTTGATAACCCAATTCTATAGCATTTTATATAACCCTAGGTTCCTCCTACTCACTATCATAAAAACTTCAAGATAAAGTGTTCCATCAAGTTTCAACTCCTTTCTTGGATTTCTACTAAAAATAGGTCTATGAAGACTTGTACATATAATATGTTTATTCATAGAATTATTAAATCTCACCATGCTATATACTCTACCCAAGTCATATTCTATTTTAATTATCTATAGCCCATTACAAGGACTAGAACACATTTTAGCTTTGTATCTCATTATAACAATATAGCTCAATTAACTCTATGGTGATTAAATACACATTAGGAAGTCTTTTACAAGCATTAAAATATTTAATGGTCAAAGACATAAGTTGAGGGTTTTAAAAAATACTAGGTTTTTTAAGCAGGTTACAATTATTTGTTAAGAGTTTGGATAGTCATATTATAAAGTTTGTGTAAGGCTTGGACAAGCATTTGTGCCTTTCTCTTCATCTTGTTTTGTTGTATCAGAGTTATATATACTATGATGAGTTATTTTGTATTGTGGATTCGTGATTGCTTTTGGATACCAATGTTCTATTCTAGATATTTGATGTGTATATTTGGATATATATAAGACTATATATTTGTGTGTGTGTTTTTATATTTATTAGTGTTCCAACTTCATGGTAGACCTAGTTCCTTCAATATTATTCTTTTAAATAATTAATTATACTTTGATCTTATTGCTAGAATGAATGATTTAATTGAAATATGCCTATTAAATATTTATTATTTAATTGTGTAATTTTATCATTCACTTCATCTATTGTTATGTTCTGGATAGATGCATGTAATGTTTGATTGAGTATGCAAGAACTTATAGGGTATTGACCAATGGTTGGTATGTGGAAAACGACGACATGGATTTCACCTAGCCTCCTCACCTTATTTGTTTCCCTAATGTTGAAACCTATGAAAACCATATGAAAATCAATTTCGATTCTAGATCCCCTTGTGTTAGACTTGTATGGGTGTCTTCTTGGGTGTGTTTGATTATCACTTTTGTGGTGGTGCTTCTTGATACGTGCAAAAAAGATTTAATGATTTCCACAAAATAAATAGTTTATGCTATCGATTGTTAGAAAAGAGAAAATAAATTATTTAATTTAAGTTAATAGATTTAATTGTGGAAAAACATTTATATTTTATTATTATGGTCTTTAGGAAATTGATTGATTTTCTAATTGTTAGATAGTTATTTTAAGTGAAAATGTTTAGTGGGAAAGAAAGTAAAAGGCTTAAGTTTTTTAATTATAGGGATATATGGGAAAAGGCTTGCTTTTCTTTATTCTTTATGCATTGTGTGAAAGTGAGAGCAAAAATAGAAGAGAAAAGACATTTTCAAAACCCTTGAAGAAAATTGGAATTTCTTGGAGTGGCTTGAATTTTCTTGTTGAAGGAAGAAGATTCATTTGAGTTGTATTTGGATTCCTTGAGGTAATATTTATCTTGTTTGTGTTTAAGAATTGAATTTTATTTAAATTTCTATGTCGTAGAAATTATTTTTGAAAAATGGATTTTCCTACCAAAACTATTGCAAAATTTCCAAAAATTGAGAAGAAATATGCAAAGTGTGTTGTTGGGTAGGATTAGGCCAAGAGGTTATTCTTATAATTTTAGTTTATTCTTTTTTCCAATTTTGGTGAAAAATATATAAATTTATCTTCTAAACCTGATCAAATCTTCTCAAAATTGTTATGTGCTTTGAAAAGAATCATGTTCTAGGGTGAATTTAGAACAAGAGGGTATATTTAGAAATTCTAGTTTTCATCTTTTTCAAAATTTAGGAAATTTGGGGAAAATTTTGGGAAGAATGCTTCAAGATCCATCAATGGCAGAACCTAGATATTTTAGAAAAATAATTATATTAATTTTGTTGAATTTCATAAATTCTAAAAAGTGTTTATTATGTGGATTTATGTATTCTTCCATGAAATTTATTTTGTATGTGTATTGAGAAGTGTGTTTTCTTGGAAAACCACTCCTTACCTATTCTCAAGCTCCTTGAAGGAAGTTGACCTAGGATGACTTGAATATGATAGGGGATATTCGTAGGAAGCTTGGGGTGACTAAATACCCAACTCGTGGGATGAGGTTGGAGACAATGTGTTGAAGAAGCCTTGCTTAAAATGAGTAAATAAGAGTGCCAAAACACCCAACCCATGGGACAAGGTTGGAGACATCCATAGGGTGAATGCTTATTTTAGTAAATGATGGGGGTGGGTAGAGCATGCTGAAAAAGTGTCCCTACTACCTCTTGAGAAGAATCCGCAAGGTGAATTCTTACTTGAGACCTTTGGGGTCTATTTTACTTTTTAGCTTGGTTTTGGAGTTGAGGGGAAGTCCACTCTTGTGCTTTACCTATCCTCCTCTCTTGTCCTTGTTAATTGGATTGAGTCCATCTAATCTTGTGTTGAGATAAACCTTGTTGTCATGTGTTTTTGTGAGACCAACTTGTGCGACACTTGTGTGAGTGTTGGTGTCTTCTTGAGACTCTTGTATTTATGTGAGCTTGGCCTTGGTTGTGGTGTATCTATGATCTTCTTCTCCGTATCTCAGGGGTTGCCTAGAGTAGCATAGACATCTATTGCACTCAATGATGGTAATATGGTTTGGAAGTGGGTAACATTCCCCATTGGTCCTTTCATGAAGATCTTATGGAAGCTGGAAGAGTTCCTTGTTCATCATTTATATTGTGATCATTTTGTGGTTCATGACTTTTGGAGCACCTTGGAGGGGGCTCAACATCATTGTAATATTATTCTTGTATATAATTGTAATATTTGAGTGTGATCCTTCCATGTTTGGGGAGTAGCCTCTATCTTGTAATTATGTTATGATATTATTTGGTATGACATTGATCCTTGCCTTGGAAGGAATTTATCATGTTGTAATATTATCATTTGGTTGAAATGATTAAATCAAGACGTTGGAGCCCTCTTTTGTATGTTGTATTATCATCTTATGCTATGTTTATGGGTTGGTTATATTGTGCTAGTATAATGGATGACAACTCCATCTTTATCTTTGGCTCGTCTCGATGTTGGTGTCAAACTAGTGTGGCATTTTGTGTTGCTTTACAGGTGTAATTTTAGTATCTCTTAGGTTTAGAGTGAATTTATCTTATCTCTCTTTACCTTGGGAACCATGTACTTCTAGTGGTTTTTGTGTAGCCAAGTCAAATCCCACAACCCCATGAATGTACCCCCAAGACCATTTGTGAACAACTCTTAAAATGAAAAAGTTATGCCTTGTTGAGTGGAAAACATCCTTGCTATTTTCCCTTGCCTTGGTCCCTTTTTGTTCTCTTTTTTTGCAATCCAGAGATACAGTCTAAATTGTACTACAAGATAGGGTTTCCAGTTTGAAGTGCAAGTTACAATTGAAGTTTGAACCCTGAAGTGTTTCTGGAATGGAGTTCAAAAACCTAATGCATGTCACACAAGTGTAAGTTGCATCTGGCTTCTAATGTTTGAGGTAGTAGATTGGTTGAGAATCAAAAGTTGATTGCACTTTGCATACACGCAAGTTGTCAATGTCATCCAAAGTTTGACTTGTCATTGTGTCTAGAGTTTGGTTCCCACTTGCACTTTGCAGACGTGCATATTGCCAGTGAGTCCCAAACTTTGATGTGTTGTTAGTTCAGAGTCTAGAACCCAATTGCACCTTGTAGACATGCAAATTGCAAAAGGTTTCCAAAATCCAAATGTCCCTTGAGTCTAAGAATTAGAGCCTATTTGTACATTGCAAGATTGCAAATTGAAGAAGTTTTTTGAACCTAAAGCAGTTCAAAGGCCAAAGTTTGGAGTCGACGTATCATTTGCAAGTTACAATTTATCGATAGGAATTATGGTTTGCAGTTTGTATTTGCATTCTGAAGTCTGAACCACAGCTATCTAGAGTGTTACAAGTTGCAACTCAATTTTGAAGTCTGACCTACCTATAGGTTCTTGTTGAAATCTGAACCATGGCAATTTTTCCTTTCTGCTTATCGTAGTTGCATGGAATTTGGAGGGTGATTTGGTAGGGATGTTAGGGAGGTGTCCCAATGGTTTTGGAAACCCTATCCCTCCTTCATGCCTCATTTTTTGTGCCAACCATGGTGTCTTGCCTCAGGATTTGATTAAGTCTTCATTGGTGTCATGTTGTTTTGTGAATTAGTGTACGTGCCAAGTGTGTCAATACATGTTGCTATGACACCTTGGGTATGAAGGTGTGTTGTGTGGCTTGCTTAATGCCACTTTTGTTTCACAAAAAGAAGCTCAATTGTCTTTTGTCTATTAATGTCCTAGTGTAAGAGTTGGGGTATTACAGTTTGGATAGACTTATTATATAATAAACAAGTGTCTTTAACCACCACAAACTATTCTAACATTTAGAAGGTTAAGGATTTACAAAACATATTCTACATCTAACCCAAAAAAATCACAAAAGGCAAAACCCACTGTCATGTGAATAATCTTCAATACCAAAAATTAATAAACTCAACTCGACATTATCTAAGATCACAATCTACAAGAACTCTTTAATATTGTTCCTAAAAGTGCCTCTAAAATATAAATCTAGCTCTCCTGTATTAACTCCTATGATGCCCTTATGGCATTTTTTAAAAACAAAAACTTTCTAACTCCATGAAAAAAGTTCCTAGACCCAATATCGACTAAAACTAGGTTCAAACTAGCTTGGTTACAGTTAAGGAAAAAAAGAAGGGATCCCCTTTAACTAACTTAAACTTTGAAGTCAATTTTTGTTGGTTTTTTTCTTCTAGTTGGTTTTGATTGATAGCAAGATAGCACATAGAAAAATCTATTGTTACCTCCTCCTAGGAAATCCTTATACCTGAAGGTGATTTTGTTCAAACTCATATGTTGCACAAAACTATGAACCATGGGTTAATTTATGTTTTGCATTTGGTTGTCATTTCAGAAGCTTTTCAAGTTCTTTTTGAAGAAGTCATCCCAGAGTCTATTTAGACCTAAAAATGTTTGCATATTTTTTTAAAAAAATTTATTGCATTTGTGAGTAGCGTGTAATTCTTCTTTAATTTGCTTTATTTTATATTTATTAATTTTTTTTTAAAGGTAGTTCTCGAAAGTTAAGCTCTAACCTCTCTCAAGGGATTGTAAACCCAATTTTTTTATTTGGCCTGGCCTCTCTCAAGGGACTGTAAACCCAAATTTTTTATTTGGCCTGGTGTACGTTGATTCCCATAGCTTATTTTGGTCTCCTTTAGCGTTAGGAGTCTTTAAGCATTCCTTATCCTTCTTCAAACAAATCGTATATCCAAAAGTATTTCAAAATTATATTTATTTATATATTCAAACCCCTTTTCAATTTACGTCTGATTTATTTTTAAGTGTTAGACGAAGAAAAGGAAAGGTCCGAGTGATGTGGATCCAGGAGGAAACTTTGTGACTTACCGTATCCTCCAAGCTTTGAAGCAGGCAAAGGAGGTAGGTTATGTGTCCTAACATAGGTAGATCAAAAGGTACGGTATGTGCATTTAAGATAATCAAGTCACTAAAAAGGTAAATCATGATGGAAACATAGCTATAGTTTGACATGTATTTTGATTTTTTTAAATTGATTTAATTAAATGTTGAGCCAGGAAAGGGCAACAAAGGATTAGAATATGACTTGTTTTGAGCAATTCTAGATTAATATTGACAATCCTCATGCTTGTAGGTCACGTTTGGGGTTTATTCTTGGTGTTTTCAAAGGTATTATTACTATAGTGTTATCAAGGACTTCTAGTAGATGAAGGGTCTATTGTAAGAGGAAAGAGTGTATTCATAATTATTATTTGTTTGTGTAAGAGTATTGGGTTCAAGATTTGATATTATTAATGTGATGTGTATAGGGATTTGGTAGGTGAATGGTCTATTATAAAAGGAAAGAGTATTCTATGATTACTACTAGTTTGTGCAATAGTATTGGGTCAAAAAGCACTTAAGTTGATACTTGTCAAATTCTAGGGGCTCTTTAGCCATGATGAGTTTAAAATACAACATGACATCCAATAAATATTCTACAAGGTTTTCTAAGTTGGGAGTTCATCTAGAATTCAAGGATACATAAACATATAATGGTGAAGGGAGGAACTTCAATGATCTCTACTATGTTTTCAAAAACTATTAATGAGAAAAATCTTGATGAACCTCCATGAATAGAGCAAAGAATTGACTTCACTAATAAGGCCTATAATTCATTCTTGTATCAAGCTACTGGCAAGTTTAACATTTTCTCATGTCCTAATTTGTTAACCAACATCTTTTGGAATTGTATGTAATTAATGAAGTTTGCATTAAAAATACTAGCAAGAAAGACATTGTTGTAGTCTCAAGAACCTCATTTTGACAAATGTTACCATTGGAACTGTTATGGGGAAAATTGCTGATAAATAAAATGAATTATAAAACACCCAATAACATCAATGAAATGTGCAAGAAACAAATATTGAAAATAAGAAAATGATACTTACAACCTCTGTTACCTCGTTGTTTCCATTGTTCGCCTATTCCCATTTGATCTTTGGTGACGAATGTAGCCCTCAGGAAGCTTGCTTCCTCGCTTTGATTCCTCAAGATGACAAAGGAGAAATGGCTTGGATACTTGTTGTGTTGAAGATGAGATTCAACACAATATGAGATGGATAATAAATGATGTGAGAGTGGGGGTGCCAATGGCGTGCTATGGATTCGGTAGCATAAGTTTATTTGAAAGCTTCGTGATATTGAAATGGAAGAATAGAGGGGTATTTATAGGATTATGTGAGAGAAGATCAATGGTAGAGGATGTTTGAGAGAATGTGCATGAATAGAAGGACATGTGTCATTCAAAAAGATGCTTTGTTGAGTTAACTACTTTCTTGATGAGGATGATCTTTTATTTCAAAAATTAGAATATATTTTTCTAATTTAAGAAGACTTTAAATCAGTTAACTCAACTTTTGCTTTTGCATGACAAGAAGAATTTATTTTTAGAAGATTTTGAAGATTTTTTAGAAGATAAGAAAGCGAATTAAATAAATAAATTTATTTAATTACTTGCACATGATTTGGAAGAATAAATAAAATATTTAATTATATTTTATTTTTGGAGAGTGAGAGGATTTAAATAAATTTAAATGATTTATTTAAATTTGGAGGAATAGACTTGACTTAATTAAATAAATGATTTAATTTAATTTTGACTTTAGAAGAGATAATTAAATATTTTGATATTTAATTAACTTAGAGGAATATGAATCGAATAAATAAATTTAATTATTTATTTATTGATAGAGGAAGGTAGACTTAAATAAATATTAAAAATATTTATTTAGACAGAGTCATGTCATTTTTAGGTGTATACATTTGCCCCTCTTTGATGCAATGTGTTTTATCACATTGTTTCAAAGAATAAGATTGTCTGAAAATGATAAATGCCCCAGTTTGTCCCTGGTACAAGTTTAATGACGATAGGATGCTCCCTTGGGGGATTGGACGGGAAGAAGGCAGAAGGCGTGAGATGGACAATCTCACGAAGAAGAAGGTGGAAGATAGGCTAGGATGAAGAAAAAAATGGTTTGAAGAAAGAGACGAATGATACGCGATGCAAGATAAAATGATAACACACATAAGCAAGTAAGCAAGTATGCACAAATGATACAAGAACAAACAAGGTATTGCCCCTATAAAGCAGTAAACCAATGATATACTAATAACGATATACAATAGTGTTTTGACGGTGGGGAACGATAGATCCCTAGAGCAACACGAAGGACAGTGTCTGGTTTTAGGAAATGAAGCATGTCGTGTAAGATGCATGTATTGGTCTAATTTTGACAATGCTACATCCTGTATAAGAAAAATGTTTGATTATAATTGATCGAGTTGGTTTACGACTAGACAAGGATCAAGACCACTGATTGTGATTGGATCATTTGACAATATTGACTTGACTTGATTGGTATGGATTTAAGGATAGAATTACATTTTGATCATTGCTCGGATTGACAGCTAGAACTGTTGACTAGAGATATGAAGACAGATAGAAATTTGATTGATAGAAGATTGCCTCGATAGAAGAAATCACAAGCTTTTATTTGTAAACATTGATACTCTACATAGAATTTTTATTGCATGGGATATGGATATGGATATGGATATGGATATGGATACGAATATGGATATGGATATGAAATGCAATTGGATACGTTATGGATATGGATATTTGTCATCTTGATATTGCAAGTATTTTGAAGTGCTTTGTTTCATCATTGGGCTTTTATTATGTTGTAAGAAAATACAAGTATCTAGGTATAATTAAACCAAGATGACCTAAGTATCACTTACATGGATTTTGATATTGCAAGTTAATACAAGCATCTAATCAAAATTGAATCTAGATGACCTGAGTATTTCTTGCATTTCAACATACAAGGATTGCCCCTTTTCATGTTTAGACTTCAGAAGTCCTTGATGATCTTTTTGCTGATCATGTCGTTAGACAAAAGCTATCACATTACTAAAGATTGATCCACAAGCAGCAGACAAAGAAAAAATGATTATGCCCCCATCATAGCATCTCTAGATTTTGGCATCCTCGAGTAGCATAGAAAGACATAATAACCAAAATAAAGACCCTTTAACTTAACCTTTTCACAAAACATTCTTGCATTAGATGTGCTTTCTTTTCCATAGTATTGATAAAATCATTTTGATGGTTTTGGTCTTTGTTTGTTTTGCTTTGGATAGGTTGATGTTTTTGTGTCAAGATTTTTGTTGTTTTGGGAAGCTTGCTTTGCTACGCGCGCTTGTCTAGTGAAAAGTATCACAATCCTTTATTAGTATCCTCTATGTGGCATTCAAGAATCTGAATCTGCAACCAAGGTAAGGAGTTCCTCCCAGTCAGTTAAAGGACCAACTATATTGTGGATGAACTGACAAATAGAGACAAAGAAACGGGCCCTAAGGAATTGACCTAGTGCCTCGGGGGCGCATTACTAAATGTCCTTGTCTACATGACGACGCAGAGGCAACATAGTTCGGGAAGAACCCTGATGGACCTAAGATATGGATCGGATGAGACACAATATGGAACAGATATGGATCAAATATAGAACATATATGGAATAGATATGGAACAGATATGGATCAGATATGGAATAGCTATGGATTAGATATGGAACAGATAACACTTCAATGACAGAGACTATGCTAGGCTGACATTGTGGATAGGATACTGGATAATAATTTTGGATAGCCTTAATGCTAGAGACTGATGACAAGGGAAACACCACAGATAGGCAGATGTATGGGCGATAGGGGATCAATGGCAGGGTAGGTAGAAGGAAACAAGGATGTGATCTCCAAGGACTATGTCATATAGGAAAAACGTGCCCCATTGTAGGTAGGATACATAGGATTTTTCATGACAATGCTTATAATGACAAGAGGATGAGAGGATAATGAAGGATTTGCATGGTTTTGGAGGGATAAGGTATGTCAAGAGACATCTAAAACATTTTTCAACATTGTGCCCCCAATCTTTATCAAGATCAAAAATAGAGGAAATGAAGATTTAGGATGGACGGACACGACAAGATAGGTATGCAATGGATAGAAGAATATGATAGGAAATGGTATGGAAGGAAACTGATAGGAGAAGAGTGATATGGCGATGAGACAAGGTGCCCCCAAGTGTAGGTGACGTAGGAGATCAATTTACACATGACACCTATTTGCCAAGTTTTCATCATGGTACTTATCCAAGGTGCATGTTTGCCAAGTTTTCACCATTGGACGAAAAGATTTCTCTTTACTCTTTTTGATTTTTTTTTTGAATTTTTTGACTTTTTGACTTTTTGGATGGGATAGGTGGATATGGATAAGGACTCAAACATTTAGCTCCCTGAAAGGTGATAGTCCAACTAGATGGATGCTGTCACATGGACCATGTCAAGTGTGCTCATAGATGTTGGTAGGGGATTGCATGAAAGTGAGATGGAGTAGGTAGATAGTGGATTATGGAAGGTGCGATAGTGGATGATGATGTAGAATACAAAAGGACTTATGCAAGGATGGAAGGAAGGTTTATGCAAAAGCATAGACCATAGGATGAGGAAGATATGTAGGATAGTAGTGGAAGGGAGGGGAGATGGAGTTATATGGAAGTGTTGTGGAATGGAAGGGAACCATGACCAACGGTTGCACATACTGTGATAAACATTGAAGCTAATGATGGGAAGGTGGTGTAGAAAGCAATGAAGAGTTTTACTTGGTGGATGAATGATATAGGCCTTTAGGGACCCACATAGACTTAGTATTTTTCTAATTTTTGCTTGTCTTGTGGGATGGAGGAATTGGATACTTTTGGATGGAATGGGAGAAAGTGAATGGTTGGAATTCTTGAGAGGTGGATGCCTCATGTAACTTTAGGGCTTTTTGCTTGGGTACCCAAACCATTTTGCTTTTAGATTTCACCTATGAAGGTATGGGCTTGGGTATATGCGGTGTTTATGCAGCTTCAGAGGTAATTAGTTGTTGCTTGGGGACCCACACCATTTTTAGTTTGGCATTGAGGTGTACGGGTGTATGTAGCCTTTGATATGGATAATTCTTTGATTCTTGGCTTTTGTATCCTAGGTCATGAGGACGCTTAGGATATTTGACTTGAGAGGCAGAGGCATCCAAATTTTTGCTGTTGAATTATCTTGGGATGGTGGAAGTGGGGTAGGTGGAAGCTCTTTGTTTAGACAACATGTGCATTTGTTTGCCATGATTGGGATATTTAGAGGATTTATAGATGGATGGATAAGGTGTTGGAAGAAGTGGTGGTAAAATGTATGGAGGGATATTAGGAGTTGGAAGTAGTGGAGGTAGATTGGATGGTGGAAGGTGTATGGTCACATGCTTTTGACAATTGTAAGATGATGGAGGTGGAATGGCGACATATGTTTTGGGGATATGATAGGGGTTTTGATGGAAAGTGGTGGACTTAGGACGAGTGGAGGAAGTACCAACATCTTGAAATTGTTCATCTTGGGGTATGTATCCAAGGCCATATGAGGGTGGAGGAACTTTGACATGGATCGGTTCCAAAATACCTTGTTCATGAAGGCCTAAGCCTTTACCTTGATAGTTCATATTCTGGAGTATGCAATGGATAGTGGGATTATCTATAGGTGGAACATGAGTTCCTTATTGGATGGAGAAGGTGAAGAGGTAGATAACAGTTGCTGTTCTCCTAAGGAAGAATATTCATGCATGAAGGTAGTGAGACCAAGGATATATGGTGGGGGATTTGTAGCTTGGTCAATAATGGATGGTGAAGGATCACTAGAATCTTGATCATCATTATGCTCTTTAGGATCTAAGTTATTGGGTTGATCCTTCATGTGCACTTGGGAGGCAAGTGTCTCATCAGAGGAAGAAGAAGTTGTTGGATCATGGATAGGATTAGATGGAAGATGGATAGAAGTAACAGAGGTTTCTTGCTCACGTATAGGTATGGAATCAAGTTGTTCATGAACATCTTCGTAAAAGGTAGTAACTTGATCATAGAGAAGGTATAGATTATGGATGGGTTGGAGTTTGATTTCCTTCTCATGTATATGATCAAGTTACTTATGGATAGCTTCTTCATCAAAGATAGTATCTTGATCATAGAAAAGATAAAGGTTATGCATGGGATGGAATTGGATCTCTTATGCATGTATAGTTGTTGGGAGATGGATAGGATCAAGTGGCTCATGGAGAGGTTCATTATTATGGATATCATCTTGATCATGGAAAAGATACATGTTATGGATAGGTTGCATGACAATGATTTGATCTTGACTTAGACTAGGGCTTAATGTTTCCACATGCTCTAAGGTGTGCTCTTGACCTAACTCTTGGGTTGTTTGAATGAAAGTGGATAGCTTTTGACTTGGGTTCATGGTAGGAGACTCTTTGATAAGCTCAAGGGGTTGAGGATCACATGAAGGGGTTGTAGGATTTGACATGTTATTGGAAGAATCTTTTGTAAGGTCAAGGACCAAATTTTGGGGACATGGTTGACTCTCTGCTGGTAGTCCTTGGATCACATCCTTCGTAGGTGTATGGGTAGATGAATGAGGTAATGGATGAGTTGATTTGGCTTTCTCCATAGCTTTTCTTTTGCTGTATAAATTTGGAAAACATTTTTCCCACCACTCATCTGATTCTTTTTTGGTTGTCCATTTAGAGTTTGAGGAACTAGATGGTGGTGTTGGTGTAGAACCGGTATGCTTTGGGATATGTGTCTTAGAAGATAGTGAAGGAGGACTAGTAGACGGGGTGGTATATGATTTCTGACTTGAGGTGGTGCTTGCCTTGTCAATAGTATCCTTAAGACGGGAAAAGAAGGTATGATTTTGGTGCGAGGTGTAGCTTGTACTGGTATGTTCAACTTGCAAGATTGTCATTTCTTGTTGTAAGACTTGGATTTGTTGAGAAATTGCTATACAAGCTTGGGGCGAGGGACCTAATTTTATTTGCAATTACAGATATTGGAGTGTTTGAGCAATATATTCTAATTGGTTTGCCATCTCTACAGAAATTGACACAAGACCGAAAAAGCTTACTGTGATAGATGTTCAGCTACAAATGCACGGTTTCAAAAGGTAAATATGCGCAATGAGTTGATATAAATGCGCAATAGGTCAAGATATATGAGCAGCTTCATAATGTATATGTGCAGCTCTAGTTTTCTAAATGCTTTTGTAAAATTTTTGACATGTTTTGTAGCTTTTTTGGTTTTTTGGTTGTAGGTTGGTCTTTTTTATTTGATTTTATCAATTATCGCAAGAACACATAGCAAACACATAGAATTATTTCATGGTTTTTTGATTTGTTTGTAATTTTTTGGACTATTTTTTACTAAAGAAAATAATTACAAACCTAGGATAGTAAGGACAGTATTTGTCAGATCCCCTAGCTGTGCATATTCAAAGCGGGTAGCTTCAGGATCTTGGTAGTACCAGCTCCTCTCCACGACACACACTTATCACCCATACCAAGATCCAAGTTTTCCAAGGCTCGTACCCCCACCAAACCTTAGGATTGTCCCTACTATCTCTAATAAGAACCACATGAATCGGGGCGGCTTCAAAGGTCCCACCTTTTGCGCCAACAAATAGAGGATTTTGGTATACTAAACAATGGCTAAGTAGTTAGGGAAACCGTTCGAGTGGTTACACATGCGGTAGTGCTACTCTCTGTTATGGAGTATCCCAGCCTCCAAGGGTTACGCCTTGGAGGGTTTTGGGGGAGGTTGGTTGTCGGTGTAACACAATGGCACTCATTGCAGGAAGCTTTTGCCTCAAGCACAATTTATTTAAAGTAGATTGGTAGGGCTTGGATTTAGCCTGTTACCACTTAAGGTCATTCCCACTTGGACAGGCAGGCATCCAAGGGCAGGCCCCTCTAAAGGTTATACACAAAGAATAAAAAGTCTGGCATTCTGGTCACTCAGTAAAGGGGAGAGCATAAACCTATTGTCATTTAGCAGACACAGAAAATAGTGGTTTATCCAATCCTATTAAAACCAAAAAAACTATATACGTTATCTACTTGGGCACTCACACAGTTGTTAACTTTGAAGTGGTTAAAGATAGCAATGGTTCTTTCCTTTTGTAAGATAGCAATGTTTTTAAACTAAGAGAGATAGCAATAATGCAAAAATAGCAATGATGTTCATTACTACCCTCCTAGTTAAGAACTATGTGAGATTTGCATGCATACATTTTTTACTTTTCCCCCTAGTTAATCTATGATGAGTTAAAAGGTGCAGCTAAATGACTATCCAGCTCCTAATCCTGCAAGACAAATGTTAGTGTTAACCCAAAAACCACGAGAAATCCTAGAATCATTGTGAAAAATATTTGCGCAACTTCATAGTCTGTATGCGCAGAAACAGACTATGAGCATAGAATTACAAATGCGCTAAGATAGGTGTCAAAAGCACAGGAATAAAGGACAAATGTGTCATTTATGTGGATGCATCATTTTAAAGGATGTAAGCACTGTGTCTAGGGTTATATGCATTGGAATACTACAGGTGCCGAAACAAGTTGTGGATGTGCCACCTTAGAGGATGTATGCGCCGAAAGTTTGCATGCGCTGGAACAGTGCTCAGATGCGCTTTGGGATTGATTAGATGCATCGACTGAACCTGTTTGAAGACTATATGAAATTTATACAGAACCTGTCACTCAAAAACTCAATTTTTTGGTTAGATTTGGGGCAAAGGCCCCATAGTGGGTGCCAAAAATGTTATGGGGAAAATTGATGATAAATAAAATGAATTATAAAACACCCAATAACATCAATGAAATGTGCAAGAAATAAAGATTGAAAATAAGAAAATGATACTTACAACCTCTGTTACCTCACGGTTTCCATTGTTTGCCTATTCCCATTTGATCTTTGGTGACGAATGTAGCCCTCAAGAAGCTTGCTTCCTCACTTTGATTCCTCAAGAAGACAAAGGAGAAATGGCTTGGATACTTGTTGTGTTGAAGATGAGCTTCAACACAATATGAGATGGATAATAAATGATGTGAGAGTGGGGGTGCCAATGGCGTGCTATGGATTCTGAAGCATAAGTTTATTTGAAAGCTTCGTGATATTGAAATGGAAGAATAGAGGGGTTAGGATTATGTGAGAGAAGATCAATGGTGTAGAAGAAATAAGAAGATCAATGGTGTAGAAGAAATAAGAAGATCAATGGTAGAGGATGTTTGAGAGAATGTGCACGAATAGAAGAAGGACATGTGTCATTCAAAAAGATGCTTTGTTGAGTTAATTGCTTTCTTGATGAGGATGATCTTTTATTTCAAAAATTAGAATATATTTTTCTAATTTAAGAATTTGTTGATAAAAATAAATTTGCTTTAAATCAGTTAACTCAGCTTTTGCTTTTGCATGACAAAAAGAATTTATTTTTAGAAGATTTTGAAGATTTTTTAGAAGATAAGAAAGCGAATTAAATGAATAAATTTATTTAATTACTTGTACATGATTTGGAAGAATAAATAAAATATTTAATTATATTTTATTTTTGGAGAGTGAGAGGATTTAAATAAATTTAAATGATTTATTTAAATTTGGAGGAATAGACTTGACTTAATTAAATAAATGATTCTATTTAATTTTGACTTTAGAAGAGATAATTAAATATTTTGATATTTAATTAACTTAGAGGAATATGAATCGAATAAATAAATTTAATTATTTATTTATTGATAGAGGAAGGTAGACTTAAATAAATATTAAAAATATTTATTTAGACAGAGTCATGTCATTTTTAGGTGTATACAGGAACCAATGTTTTGATATGATGCTAATGTTGCTAATAAATGGACAGAAGATAATGACCTATTTGATATGTTAGAAGATTGGTTTATTTCTAAAAGATATGACATTTCATAATACATTGTGAGAACTTTTCCATGTCATCCAGGGGGTAATGTTTTTATGACAACTAGGACTCTCACCATTTGGATTCATCTTAGGTCCCTCTCAAGTATCAATTAGTTTTTGATCAACAGACAATTCCTATCACTAATTGTGTCACACATGCAAAGGTAGTTCCAAGTAGCTTAGGGGGATAATTTTTTTACATGGCATTCTATTTGATTGATGTGGTTTGTGTAATGAGGTTTGCACCACTACTTATCAACTAGAGGCTCTTGTCAAAGAAGTTAGTTCATCTAGCTTTCATGCCTCTACATGACAATAAATTCAAGGAGAACATTTGGACCATTTTTCATAAATTTTACTCAAATTTTTATTAGCATATTCAAAAAGAGCCAATGCCTTAATGCCTCCAAGATCAATTGATGACATCAAGTCATTCACAAATTTGTGGGTTTTCTAAGGTCATACTATTACTTTTGGTAGAGGGAGCCCTCGTAGGTCCCCACATGCTTCTTAGGTATGCATTGCCTAGAATTGGGGTGATGGAGGTCTATTAGCAACTAACTAAGGTTATAGCATATTTGCTAAAAAATAAGGCAGGGAAAATTCCATCTACACCCTTTTACATGCTAGGAGATCCATTTCATTTTGGCAACATTCATTACATTGTTGATTATATCAACCTCTTCAGTTTCAAATGGATGAAGTATAAAAATTAAGATCTTGAAGGTCTATAGTGAAAAACTTCTTGGAAGCCAAGGCTAAAAAACATCTACTAAACATACGAGGAGGCCTAAAGAGAGGATTTACTATGTTTGATTAGGAATTTATTGAATATTTTATAGTTGCAAGAAGATTTTATGAGGTTCTAGAGGAATTTCTATTCTATAAACTCTTACCTTATGGAATTTTACAACCAACCAAAAATTCACTTTCCTTCTATTTACTTGCAAATGAAAAGACAAGCTATTTAGAGATAAGAGTATTGTGTTTGTCAGTGTTCCCAACTGATTGTCTAAGTTTCCCTAAAAAGTTGTCATCTTTTATGCTTAGGATTCTCGGGTTAGTGGCCAACAAACAGGAGACAATTGCTTATTCTCCTCTGCACTTCAGGCTTTGCTAGACCTAGGGGTGTTCCCTTACTTCAATATCAATATGACAAATCCTTATTTCACTGGATATTGACACCTAAAGCAGATATGTTCTCCTATATGCAGACCAAAACTGTATAATTGCTTCAAAGTTGGCTAGCTTTGGAAATTACTTCATCAAATGGCTCAGAGATCATTAAAACTAAACCCTACTCCTAGAAACTAACAAGTTGATTGTTTGATTATGGGTGATTTGTGAAAATTAGCCCAACTCTGATCAGTGCCAATCCTAGGGTTCGGAGTCAATCCCTTACATGCAAAATACTTCTCATAAACAAAACAAACATTCAGATTCAGAGGATTTATTATGCTCTTGTCTTATAGATAACAATCCAATAATGGGTATTTCCAACAACTCTTCTTATTATTATCCTTATTGCAAAACACATCTCCCCATATCTGACTCAGAGCATTTTAATCTATTCCTTGAATAGAAGCAATAAACCAGACATGCAATGTATCAAATGTATATTCAAGAAATTAGAAACCCTTAGTATCCTTATTCAAAAGAGAAATACATACAATATAGGAGGCAATTGATGGAAACACATCGTCAGAGGCATTTTTCATATATTACAATCTGAAACTGATAAAAGTGCTTATAGAGAAAATGCATTGAACATGCAAGAAATTGAAACTTACAACTCAGAATATGGACAACACCTCAGAATTGCTCTATATTTCACTTATCAAAGTTTCCCAAATCTTCCAATCTCTTTACAAAGTGGAACAACATGCTCTTTTATAGACACAAGAACATGTTTCCCTAAACTCATTACCAACTACCGGTTACAAATCTTACATTACAAGCCACCGCCATAGGCATTGGGAAGCTAATTCAAATTACATATGAAAGAGAAAAAGACAAAATACAATTTATCTTGGAGATGGCAAAAAAACGTTGGAAATATTTTATCCCAATGATGAAGAAGACATATCACATGATTGGATCTTTGTTCACCTTGGACACATTTGTCCATACTTGTCCACCCAAGTTGCACATGCTTTCTTCGAAGGCCATTGGAAAAGAATCAATTTTGCTATTTTTTCATTATGCCCTGCATATCTAGCATCCAATAAGATCTTTGACTCCTTATAAAATATTTCAAAATTCAATTCCAATGCATGTAGCTTATCAAGTGTAGAACTCAAAATCTTCATACTTGGATCTCCATCTACACAACTTGAGGATATGAGTTGGCCGGCTATATTTTCAAAGTCAGCTTTCCACTTGTCCAAACTCTTTATTTATCCATCATCTTCCAATATGATTGGCATGATATTTTTGTCTATTCTCTCAATTGATTATCTTTTCTCCTTCAAAACCTTATCTAACTTCAATTGAAAACCCACCACTTCCTGTAATAGAAGCAACATGTCAAGGGTTAATTTTATTTTTGGTGGAGCATTAGAGGCAAACCTTGAACACCTGTGAATTTCCCTTATTTCTCCAGTTCTAGGTAGCCATACCTTAATCATGTCATTCAAGATTTCTTTGTCCTTCTCATGTTTGTCCTGGGCTATTCTCACACTTGAATAAGATTTCCATGTATCATCAACCCTGGCTGTAATCTTGGATAACCTGTGGTTAATCAAATTTGTAACCATTTATTTGACAATGTTCCTTTTCTCATGCTTCATACTCTACATCTTCTTTCAAGTCCTTAATTTTTGAAAGCAATGCTTCTCTGTCTGTTGGGAAGGCTTCTGTAGTATCCACAGGAACTGGACCACTCTGAGTTGAAGTGCCTGGAGACAACAACATATTCCTTTGATACTTATTTAATTCTACCATTGCCTATCCATATTTCAATAAAAGCTCATCATAGTCCTTCTACAATTTATTGGTGACAACCTCAACAAATTGGGTTGTGTGAACACTCAAGCTTGTAGCTTGAGAAGCTAGAGTATTTGATACTCTCTTTATTATTACATCTCATGTTAACTCACTTAAACCCACCCTTGGCTTATTATTTTTTGGGGCCAATTCCCATATTGCCAACATCTCAAATTTGGGATTGAACCTTGCACTAGAGAGTGCTTTATCTACTTGATCATCAGAGATATCTATGATTTTCCTTGTAACAGTATCAAATGCAATTGCATCTGCACTTTTCTCCACCAAAGCTCTCCATTTATTAGGGTCATCCTGCTGATATCTTGGCTCACTTCATTGAGCACCTTCTATGTCATTTCTTCATACTTCTCAGGGTCAGATCCTCTTTTTGCTTCTTCCACTTTCTTTTGAAATTCTTCATTTCTTACTTTCAATACATACCCCTTAAATTCAGGGGTATTAACAAAGACATCATCTTCTAATAATTGTGAGAAAGCAAGTACTCTGATGTCCTATGTATCTACCTGGTCACTAGAGAGTGGCCTTGCCAACCTATTTTTTGGAGAGGCATAAGTGCTTATTCTCTCAGGTGAATTCACCTGTTGAGGAATTTCTTGTTCTTGTTCATTAATTTCCTTCTCCAAGTCAATAATCTTTAATTTCTTGGCTGGAGGGGAATCAGGAGACTCGTTTCCTCTTCTATATGGCTTGGTTGTACTCCTTGGATCATATGTAGGTCTCTCTTCCCCTGTTGGAGCACTTTCAATCAAAGTTTCTGCATTGGTAAAAATTTCTAGATCCTTATTATTAGATCATTCTCATCTGCAAATGCCCTGGGATATGTAGGATTCAAATTTTTCCTCATTATTTCCCCTTCCATTAGTGCCTGCCACCTCTTCTTCATGACATGAATTTCATCCATAGTGGAGCAATTCCTGACTATATCCTCATCAAATAGGACCTGATGGGTGAATTGTGGCCTTTTGATGCCGAGTCTTACTCTGTTAATGGAACCCTCTAGATGAAATATACTTGGGTCCTCAAACCCCATCTTGTAAACTCCCAATATTGAATCAATTTGATCCAAAGCATCTTTGTTTGTAGCCCAAAAATTAGAAAACTTGGTGGCAGTAGGGAAGAATGATCCTTTCTTCTACAATCTCAAATGCTCCTTGTCTAACTCATTCAATTGTCTGATGATTTCCAAGTATGCAATTCTTCTTGGCACATATTTTGGCAATATGTATAGGGGAACCTTGCTCCCATAAACTCTAATGCAAGTGGTGTGGGTGTGCAAGAACCAATCACCCCAGTTATGCTGAATTCCCCACTCAGTGGCTCTCTCAAATGGTCTTAGAAAATCTAATACATCCCTTGGAACCCTTTCACCTTCAGGCTCCATAAACTTCAACAGTCTTCTCACAAAATGTTCTTCAAAAACCACATAGTCTGAACTTTCACAGTTCATATCCAGCAAATGAGTCTATAACTAGACAGGGAGAAGAGTGCCATCCTTATCTTTCTCTCTCACATACAGATCTTTATGCCACAACCTTGTTCCAGCATAGAAAAACATATGGCACATAATTGAATACCATTTAAATTCCACCTTTGCATCTTCAACATACAGATTGTTCTTAATTTTTAAAGTTAATCATGCATCTTATCTGCTATATATATTGCATAATCAAATGCTTCAGTAGTTGAAATATCTTGTACATTTGCAGCTAACATCGTCATAGGAACTGGAATCTTATCCAATGCATCTCTTCCTAGCACATGGTACAGAGTGTTGTAGGTCTTTACAAAGTAGTGCATGAATTGTGAAACATCAAAAGGCTCTTCTTCATTGTCTAATATTCTAATTAACTTTCCATCAATTCCCCTTGCTCTGTACTTAGGCAACTTGAATACTCTATATGCATGTCGAGCTCTTTTGTATTCATCTTTTAGCATGTTGGAATCAATATTTTTGTTTGTAGCAGGGTTAAGGCCAAATACCTTTGTGATGAATGCCTTTGTGGTCCTGATCATTATTTCACCATTTCCTGCCCTAACAACCCTAGAAGCAGGATCATATATCTGCAACAACCCTCACTAGGTCAGGATTCACAAATACATTAGGGCACACCAATTTAGCCACATCCAAGTTCCAAGCATTACAAATAGGAGCTTTGTATTCCTTCCTATCATGCCAGTACTTAAACAGAGTCTACCCATGCATAGACAATTTAGCATCTTAGCACCCAGAACACAGATCTAATAGTCTATCATTGGACCCACCTGGACTCCTCTTTGAAGTCAAAGGCTGACTTGTTTGACTCATATTTGGAACCGTTTTCTACCAAACTAGGGCTTTTTTCTTCTAAAAATGCTTAAAATTCCCTCTAGCAGGTAGCAATTCAACTCAAATAAATGCAACAGGCAAGAATGATTTACTATATTTGGTTGCAAAAGAGCTTCAAATCACAATATCTTCTTGCCTAGTTGCTCACTGCATAGAAATCCTCTTCGTGTTTATGAAAATGTTGTGAAAACCCCTTACCTTCAACTTTAATCAAACTTATAGAGTAGGGCTCGATGCATAAATGCATGTCTTTTCAACCATTACTGTGAATTCCTGATACAGGGGTGACCTCCAACATCTACGCAGGAAATTTGAATTCCAGCAATTGATGTAGGCTTCATATTGTGAGATCGACGACCATGAATCAACTGCTAGATTTGAAAATCTAGGCCTTTACGTGAAAAGTAGCTGGCCAATCAAATTACTCCATCTCAGACGTGCCTTTTTGCTGACTTTTTGACCTTTTTGTCCTACGTGGCCACATGGCATCATTTTGTAGTAGTGCAGTAGAAAATAGATCACCTCCTTTTGGCTTCGCGGGTGTGCGCTAAGGCTTCCACATGGACACTGATTATGCAAGCTTTATTCCTCTCTCTAGGAGTCAGCTACGTGTCAACATCTTGCAATAGCATGGAGAATCTTTCCCATTGATAAGATTCTCCTATAGGGATGCACTACCATCCGATTCCTTTATACCTGTGACCCCACTACCTCACTCAATTCTTTGACACTTGGCACCATATCCTTCGTTCAACTAAATCATCAATATTATGGCCATAGGCCACAATGTCCTTGACACCTGTCTTCACCTCACAGCCCAGTAGTGCAAACATGACGTCACCTTCAGTGTTGTGTGGGCTTGTGATATCCTGCCAAGTGGCACTTTTAGACCCTTTCAAAGATGTAAAACTAGGACTTTCCAATGCACATGACTTGACGGGATAGAACAAGTAACTCAAGACTTGAGGCCAGTCAACTCATGACATAAAATATATAAGGTTATAACTTAACTAATCGGGGACCTAGGCTAGACAGTCAATAACAAAATAGAACATAAAGTAAAATATCAACCATAAGACTTAAGGTTTTAAGGAAAATAAGAAGACACTTGCATGAAACTGACTCAAAACCCTAAAACCTAGGCAGGTACCACCAGTGTCAAATTAACCAAAACTCACAACAAAAATATTTTTACATTGGAAAACCTCTAATGTGGAGGAAAAACTAGTCACTTTGGTAGTGACAATGTGTCTTGACTACCCTCCTTTATTAATGGAAAAAGATATATATAGTAAGTGGGTGATCGTGCCTTCTACTTTTGTTACTTCTACAACAACAAATAGAAACATATAATAATTCTCAATTCTCCAAACACCGATGGCTTGAATACTCTCATACAAGTTATATTTATAGATTTTCCAATGCCTAGTTAAGTTTTCTTGGGCCCTAGATGAAGATCAACAACCATTGGATGTTAAATTAACACATATATAGTTAATATTTTAAATTTATTATCAATACAACTTTGTACACTAGTGCACTTGTGCTATGGTCTTGACCTTCAATGTAATTGTGCTATCATCTTGGAATTTAATGCAACTAGGCTATTGTCCTATTGATCATGTTGTTGTTTGTGTTTGATACAATATGTAATCTTGCAAAACACTTGTCCTTGCCCCTAAAACTTGTTCATTGTTCCTATTTTTCTTGTTATATATGTGTTTTAGATCTCTTTGGATCACACCTCTCTTCTTAGGAATATTTTTGGTCCCACAAAAACTTAATGAGATATTAGGTGAGGAAAGATTTCTCTTACTTTCTCCATGGAGTACAACTTGGCTTGGATTACCTTATGATCCTCGAGTCTAATTTTCCCAATTTCTTGAACTTTATTTCTTGTTTTCCTTGTTTTCTTTTCTAGTACCACATCCTCATGGAGTTTGGTTCTTCCTTCCACACCCAAGTCTTCTAGAGATGGTAGTACTTGTTCTTCATCTTCATCTAGCATAGAAGGTTCATAAAGTTACAAATACTCACAATTTACCATTGAATCTATCTTCATGAAAGGATGAATCCATCGAGTTTAATTGTGTTTTCACCTATGGACTCCAAAATTGTGAATGGTCTATACCTCAATAGATTAATTTTCTTTTGTTCTTGAAGTCTGTCCTTCCCCAAAGAAATCCAAACTTTGTCTCCCACTTTGAGTTTGTGCTCTTTATAATGTTGATTATGCCTTCTTTTATACATTTGTTGTGTCATTTCCAAATGTTCTTTTACTTTGAGTTGGATTTTCCTAATCTTGTCAATAAATTTAGATTCTTTAGTCACCTAACTATCTTGCCCTACTTTCTCATCCTACTTATTAAAAGCTACATCAAGTGTACTAGAAGGCAAATATCCTAAACATGCTTCAAATGGTGGTTTATTGGTAGAAGAATGCAATGATTTATTATATGAGTGTTGAATGTATGGAAGAGATTCATCCCATGCTTTGGGACACTTATTGTTGTACCCCGTAATGAGTTATACCAAAGTTTTGTTGACCACCTTTGTTTGGTCATATATTTGTGGGTGAAAAGCTATGCTTTTCTTTCGCTTGGTATCCATGATACTCCATCATGTAGACCAAAAATAACCAAGAAAATATGTATCCTTATTATAAATAATAGATTTAGGTAACCTAAAATGTACCCATACATTGTGAAGGAACAATTCAACTACTTGTTTCCTTGCGATAGTCTTTTTACAAACCATTAGAATACACATATTACTAAACATGTCAACTGCAACAAATGAGTAATCATGTCCATGTCTACTCATAGGTAAACCACCTAAACAATCCATAGAAAAAAATTCCCATTATCTTTTGGAAATAGGCAAATGCATATACATTCCTTATTTTCTTGTCTTAGATTTTCTTGTGCAACACAATTAACAACTTCTAACAAATCTTGCTATTTCTTGTTGTATTTTGGTCCAATACACATGGCTTTATAAATGAGCCACCATTTTCCCACATTAAAGTGACCCGCCACTTTGGAGGTATGTGTAAGCTCCCTCATTAATAGAATCCTTTGTGCTTTTGCAACACCTAAATTTCCTACCTTGTGCAACAACTCATCCTAAATGTACAAATCTTCTTCATTTTTTATAATTTCTTGTGATATAAGTTCCTTATATTTTGCAGCAAAATATTTATCATGTTCATATTCTTCAAGATATGCTTCCTTTAGGATTTTTCAAGATTTCAAAGTGAGTTACCATAACCATTGTTGAAATTGGTGATCATGGTTACTTTGGATCTACTTTGATGTCCTTTGATTATGTATTTGACTCCATCCTTGACCCACCTATACTGATTATCCCTTCTCATAAAAATGACATCTCTAACTTAAATATATGGACTACCAAGAACAATATCAAAATCATCAAGGGGAATAATATTAGCCTCAGTCTCGTCTATCTATTGTGCATTTATCCCAAATTTGACTTTGCATCTTTTATCCTTGAATCTCTACACCTCTTTTAACCCATTGCAATGGGTATGGATGTGGATGTTCCTCTATTTTTAGCCCAAGAATTTTAACCAAATTCTCTAAAATAATATTACATTGTGATCCTAGATCTACAAAAGAATTAATCATGTTCTTTTCAATTTGCAACTTCAATACAAAAGGTTTGTTTATCTCTTAAAGATCATTTCCTTAGTGGCCATGCATCTAAGTTTGCCATCAATATATAAATTTGTAATGTCCCAAGATTTCACACAAAATTTCCCATTTATTTTACATGTTGCATTGCACACTCATGCACACAAGGTGCCATGACAAAGCACAATTGCATGCAAGAAAACATCACAAATGCACTGAACATGGTGGCACAAGAGGAAAGGTCACATGCATGTGATTACATCCTTGACCCACCTATACTTATTATCCCTTCTGATAAAAACAACATTTCTAACATAAAGATATGGACTATGAAGAATAATATCAAAAGCATCAATGAGAATAATATCATCCTCTATTTCATCTATGTATTGTGCATTTATCCCAAATTTGACTTTGCATATTTTATCCTTGTATCTCTATACCTCTTTTCACCCATCCCAATGGGTATGGATGTGGATGTTCCTCTATTTTTATCCCAATAATTTTAACCAAATTCTTTGAAATAAGAATGCATTGTGATCCTAGACCTACCAAAGCATTAATCATGTTCTTTTCAATTTCTAACTTCAAGAAAAAAAGTGTGTTAATCTCTTAAAGTTCATTTCCTTAGTGGCCATGCATCCAAGTTTGTAAACAATATATAAATTTGTAATTCCCCAAGATTTCACCCTTGGAAACACTAATGAACAAAAAATGAACAAACAAAATTTTCACATTTGTAAGTGACATTTACATGTTGCATTCCACACTCATGCACACAAGGTTCCATGAAAAATCACAATGGCATGCAAGATGAATTCACAAATGCACCAAGCATGTGGCACAAGTGGAAGAGTTCACTAATCATGTGATAAAGTTACCATGCAGACCATATGAGAGGATCAAACTTCCTCCATGATGATGATCAAACACTAGTCCACAACCTCGTTCTCTCATGAACACCTAGAGTGGGATAAGAGTGACACCTTCCCCATGCCCATTCTAAGATTAAAAAACAACATACAAACACATAGAAAACCTACACAAGAGGTAGGTCAACTAAGATGTAGGCCTCAACCAATTGAATTAACAACCAAAAATTTCTCACTAAGGCATGATTACCAATGAAAACAAGGGATCACAAGGTACAACACATCTTGACAAAGTGAAATGATAGGAAGGCTAAGAAAACCTAGGGGAACAACTTCCATTTAGAAAATTTCTTTAAAAAAGGTGAGGAAGTGCTCAATGTCTGATGACATAAAATAAAATGGACACCATCACACAAACTAGACTCTAGTGTATGGAATAGAATCCAATGTGCTTCATTATAGTTCCACTACTACACTATAGTCCATTTTCTATGTTGTAGTCCTATAAAAGTGTCCACATGAGAAATTTTCTAAAGCTAACTTCTCAGGACCAATTTTTAGACTCCACCAAGAGTTCTACTACCAAGAATATGTTTTGAGACCAAGAATGAACCTACGGATCATGATTGAACAAGTTATAGGAGGCTAGGCACAAGGTTCCCAACTTGTCCAACATTCTAAAGAACATGTCTAATGAGAGCACATAGCTACAAGGATACACCTAACTCAATCTAGACTACTCATCCTAATATAACACATGACTCTAAAGCACACAAGAGTGTCCAACACTCTGAAACAACACAAGACAACATCTGAAACTAGGGTAAAACAAGAGGAACATTCACAAGACTCCTCAAAATGTCTCAAACCATCATCGTTAAAACTCCTACTCACATGGACACAGACACATGATAGGGATGGTAAGAAAATTATGTTGGTGTGAACACATAATTCACACATGTTAAGTTGACTTAGTGAGTCTTCTAGATGTCACTAGTTGAGTCTAGTTGTGTGTTGAGTTGTTGATAGTTGGAGTGAGTTGCCTTATCCTCCACATGTGCAATTAGTTATCATCCTCTAATTGACACATGTTGTAGGAATATCTCCACTTTCCACTCCACCTTTCTAGCTCTCACCTTGCCTTTATAAGCAAGGCTCTCTCATTGTATTTCATACAGCGTCATATGATCTTTGTATAGAATCTTACTCCATTGTTTTAGCATCTTCTCTTGTCATCTTTGTGTAGAAGGTTGTCTTGATTGCAGGTGATCCTGGCTTGCTGAGTTACATTGACTCTTACATGGTATTAGAGCTTAATCTGCAATTTCCTTCCCTCGTTGGAGAGGTTTTGCGAGGAGCTTGTTGTTAGGAGTGTCCTGGAGCAAATCTGACATCATAGTTGCGATCAGGAGGCCCAAATCTATATAGATCAGTTGTCCAAACACTGAATTTCGTCATCAGAAAAAAAGGCAAAATTTTATCTGCATCTGCCCTTGACAACAGGGAATATTCCTTGTGCAGAAGGAATCTTCGCTTGTACCTATATTTGCATCATCAGAGTCATACTTATCTTGGTCATCATTTGCTGCATCATTAGTCGAAGGCATAAAAAATTCATCAGGTATTATTTTTGTCTGCTCGTAAAAATTTGTTTTGCTGGGTTAGTTTATTTTATGCAGACTTTTGTAAAAGTTTTTTCAAAAAGAAAAGAAAACAGGGTACAGTCATACTCTGTGCAGACCTGTGTCTGCCATACCCACAGGCAGGCTAGCCTAGCGAGAGGCAGGCTAGGTTTATAGGCCCCAAGGCCCTGCCCATACAAGGCTTCGGCCTTGCAATATATTTGCAAGTTTATTTAAAAATCTTGGTCTGCAGTTTCAACTCAGCGGATTTTTATTATTAGCGGCCAGTTTGTTTGCAATATCCGGTAGTTTTTGCTATTACAACTATCGTCGACCATACAATTTTGTAGTGGTCAGCATTTGTCCGACAGTTTCTTCAAAGATCTCGGCAAACAAATTTCATCTTCGGTGGTTTTTTTTCCCTTCAACGGTCTTCATCAAAGTATTCGGCAGTTTATTTTCATTGACCATGCCCAGCGGTTAAGGCTTGAAGACTGCCATCGATTGGTGGTAGATCCGCCTAATTCCAGTTGGCAGTTTAATTTTAGTCTTGAATATCCGGCGATTGGCATTTTGCTATTCTTCGATGCCTTGATTGTTTTTTGCAGTCAGCATTCTTAAACCTCTATTCATCTTGTCGGTGGTTTAGACTTTTCTCCGGCATCTAAGACTGAAATCCACATTGGCGGCCAGATTTGACATTTTTTTGTTTTTGATTAGCGTATCTCTGGTGGTGTACAACAAGCTATTATCCAACGGTATTCTTATCCAACACACGTTTTAAACCTTGACTCTGGCGGCACAAATCAAACCATTGACAGATTCACATGTAGTTGGCAGAATTTTTGCAGTCACCACATAGGAGATCCATCGATATCATCAGTGGCTTCAAAGAAAATTTTGTAAGCTTCTTTGTCGGCGGGCTTCATACCAAATTCCTATGCGTTCAAGTATCGGTAGTCTTGACCCGCCCTTGGTGGTCTACATACCGCATATCTCAGTGATCAATAAATTTTGCAGTGTGTTCAACATTCTGTGGCCTCCATTCCAAGCGGTTTGACTGAAGTAACCGATATGCAATATACCTTCCGTCCAAAGGCAAGACATTGAAGCCTTCAGCATCATTCAGCTGTCGACAGTTTCATTACCTCGACGGTTTCAATAATGAATTCATACCTGGCGGTGGATCTCACACAATGTCTAAACCGTCTAAAGCAATAGTCTTTGTTTTCATCAGCATGTGAATGAGATCTGCAATGTTTAAAGGTCTTTGGTGGTATGATAAGCAAACCCGTGGTTTTCATTTGTTTTACGGTGGATTGTTTACAAATCTTTGGTCGCTGTGATTCATTGGTAGTCAAAGGTTTCCTCCAGGAAGTTTCAGACTAAGTCGTTTCCACCAATATTGGCAGTTTCTGTGGATTTGTACTATAACCAGTGTTTTTTGGACAGTTGCACAATGGGTTCACATTGATTTTCCTATCTGTGTATTCTGACAGTTTTCAAGTGGTGGTCTTGCATGGTCAAATTATGGTTTTGACTTCCACATTTGTAGCTTTTGTAAAACTCTACAGGTGGTTTTTAGACAAATTGGAGGTTTTTTTCTCCCGATAGTGGTTTTCCGGTGATAGGAGCATATTCTGACCACAGAAGGGAATATTCTCACAAGGGCCCTGTTTCACTCCTCAAAGCCCTAAAGTAGGGTTTTTTTTCTTTTTTGCACAACTTTTGCCCACGATGTCAAAATTGGGTAAACAAGATATCAACAGAAAGCTGACAGAGAGCACTTTGTAGTGGTATTAGTCATTTTCACAGATTTTTCTATTTGCAAACATTTATTGTAGGTTGAAGACAAATCTTCTTTTTTAGCTCCCGAGCTCATAACTTTTTTCCACGATTTCCAATTTTCACTATTCTTGTGGCATCGGAAAGGTATTCAGGAGATATTTCAAGCCAACCATACACTTTTCTCATATTTTGCTCCAAGTTTATTTTATTTCATTTGTCAGTTCTTGGCATTTGAGTGATAATTTGAGCATTTTGATACTTGAGGAGGTGAAATTTGTTTTGAGAGGATTTGTTTGCTGTAATAAATCATTGTGAGTGATTGTGATCTCACAATTTTAAGAGATTTTCACTATTTTCCCAATTTTGGTCCCTTGAGGACAATTGTAAATTGATAAACAAATTGGGGGGGCTCTCTTATATAGTAAAGGGGTGTTGTTGTGTTGTTGTTTTTCTTTTTCATCATGGATGTGCCTCTATTTCCACTTTTA
This sequence comes from Cunninghamia lanceolata, assembly GCA_027924645.1. Classification (NCBI taxonomy): domain Eukaryota; kingdom Viridiplantae; phylum Streptophyta; class Pinopsida; order Cupressales; family Cupressaceae; genus Cunninghamia; species Cunninghamia lanceolata. The sequence continues at coordinate 1,008,029 of BSBN01000597.1, read as the reverse complement.
ACTCCATATAATTATCTTGAATGGAAGAAAAACATGAAGTTTGTATTGTATAAACAAAAGTTACATAGAATAACTTTAGGTACAGATCCTAAACCCATAGGTGCTACTGAGAGAAGAAAATGGTTAGATAGAAGAGATTAGACTTATGGCACAATTTGTCTTGGTATTTCTCCAGATCTTAGATTTCATGTTGAGTCTTGTACAACACCAAATGAGATATGGACAACACTAGACAATCTCTTTGGAAAGCAAGATAAAATAAGAAGGTTTAAATTGGAGAATGAGTTAATTGCACTTAATCCTCAAGATTTTGATCAAATCAAAAACTTCTTCACCAATTTTAAGTCTCTCAAATTGCAGTTCAAAGTGTGGTCTTGAGAAAGAAGATGAACAATTGATTCTATATATTCTTGCAAAATTGGGTTCTGCATATTCAGTTTATGTTTCTACAATTTTATGCTACAATGGATGCCTTCGGTAGTAAGTTTACTATTCCTTCACTTGAGGAGTTTTCTGCACAACTCACTAGAGAACAAGCCAAGCTACTACACATGGGCACATTGAAGTCTCCTAGAAAACAGGCTCTAGTTGCAACACAAAGCACAAAAGATCCTAAGACTTCAAATAATAAGGGCAAGAAACAAAAGGATTCAAAGTCTAAGGAGCAAGATAAATAATCAAAGAAAACCCCTAACTCTTCTTCCCAAGAGGAGTTCAATAAGAAGAAGAAGCCAAAGTGTTCTTATTGTAAGAAATTGGGTCATGATGAAACTAAATGTTATGAGAAAAAATTTGATGAGATGTCACAACTTCTTCAAAATCATAACATTGAGTATCCTCCATCAACAACAGTTTTACCCAAGTCTTCTTCTTTGCCACCATCATCATCTACATCTATAGGGACAATAGGCTTTGCTAATGGGACATACAAAGGAAAAGGACATGCACTCTTTGCTTCAACAAGTCTATAGTTAGAGAGATGGCTTCTTGATTCGGGAGCTTCTCATCATATGACATCTTCACAAGGGATGTTCTCATCATTTCAGTCATGTACTTCACCACCTATTTTGATGTGTAACAATACATACATGCATGCAACTAGAAGAGGAAATATTGATGTTGGAGAGAATGCATTCAACAATGTGTTGTGTGTACCTTCCTTGACAACTAATCTCCTTTCCATCTACAAGATTACTCATTGTGGTGCAGGGAAGACAGTTGAATTCACTTCTAATTCTATGATCATACGGGACTTGGAGAGTAGAGATATCATTGCTATTGGGATGGCTAATCATGCATCTCGCTTGTATACTTTCTCCCATTTTCTTTCTGGTGATGATGTAGATCCATTGGTTGATATTCACACTCATTCATCAAGTGTGAATCATGTTTGTAAGGAGAAGTTTGGTCAATTGAACCTTGGTGTTCTTGCATCTACTTCGGTTCCTAAGACTAGTTTTGAGCTTCCTCCTTCTCCTACTTCTACAGAGATTGGCATTGGCATAGCTTCATCTACGTCAGTTGTGTAGGATACTGTTTGTCTTCCAGATACAAGTTTTTGGGATGAGTACTTGACATGTATTGTAGACTTGTTTTGTGAGTCCTATCTTGATGGCTTGGAGGACATCATTGATGACATTCATCTCCTCTTTGAAGGAGTTGATTCTTCTACTTCAGATATGTGGGCTCCATCTTCTCTTCACTTGATAGAGTTTGGCATTGAGTTGGAGTATCTTGAGCATCATTCAGAGGATTCTTTGTCTTTGGAGATTAATGATCTTGAGTTTTCATCTTGTCTTGGATTGTCACCTTCTTTGATTGGGCATGCAATACCTGATTATGTGACATCTTTTGGTTGTGACATGTGGACACTTGAGCAGTTTTCAGAGACATCATACATTATGAGGCTTTTTCCCTCATACCTTGAGATAGAGTTTCTTTGACATCAACCTTTGGACCTGTTTCTTCCTAAGGGGAAGAATGTTGTTTGCAGGCTTTGGATTCTCTTTAGCATTCTTCTTCGGGCATTCACCATCGGCATAGGAGCTACTTCATTGTGGGGGGGACTTATAGTCTCACACTTGCTCTCCTATGGGGGGGTACTTGATTGTATATATGTGTTGGATGTTGTTCTTGGGGGGTCTTAAGTCCTCCTTCCAACACATATTTCATTTGTTTTTTGCATTTTCACTTTTTGAGAGGATTTTTGTCCCATGAGGTTTTCTCCTTTTCTCCACTTGAGATTTGTTGTACATGGGTACCTAGCATGGCCTAGTAGCCAGGACCTATCCATAATTGCATCTTTGTTTTAGTCAATTGCTCCCTAAGTTGTACTTAAGGGGGGTGTTGGTGTGAACACATAATTCACACATTATAAGTTGACTTAGTGAGTCTTCTAGATGTTACTAGTTGAGTCTAGTTGTGTGTTGAGTTGTTGATAGTTGGAGTGAGTTGTCTTATCCTCCACATGTGCAATTAGTTATCATCCTCTAATTGACACGTTGTAGGAATATCTCCACTTTCCACTCCACCTTTCTAGCTCTCACCTTGCCTTTATAAGCAAGGCTCTCTCATTGTATTTCATACAGCTTCATATGATCTTTGTATAGAATCTTCCTCCATTGTTTTAGCATCTTCTCTTGTCATCTTTGTGTGAAAGGTTGTTTTGATTGCAGGTGATCCTGGATTGTTGAGTCACATTGACTCTTACATGGTATCAGAGCCTAATTTGCAATTTCCTTCTCTCATTGGAGAGATTTTATGAGGAGCTTGTTGTTAGGAGCATCCTGGAGCAAATCCAACATCACGGTTGTGATTAGGAGGGCCAAATCTATATAGACCGGTTGTCCAAATGCTGAATTTCATCATCACGAAAAAAAGGCAATTTTTTTTTGCCTCTGCCCTTGACAACAGGGAATATTCCCTGCGCAGAAGGAATCTTTGCTTGTACCTATGTTTGCATCGTCAGAGTCATACTTCTCCTAGTCATCGTCTACTGCATAATTAGTTGAAGGCATAAAAAATTCATCAGGTATTATTTTTGTCCGCTCGTAAAAATTTGTTTTGGTGGGTTAGTTTATTTTATGCAGACTTTTGTAAAAGTTTTTTCAAAAAGAAAATAAAAGATACTGCGGCAGGGTATGGTCGTACCCTATGCAGATTTGTGTTTTCCATACCTGCAGGCAAGCTGGCCTAGTGGAAGGCATGCTAGGCTTATAGGCCCCAAGGCCCCGCCCATACAAGGCTTCAACCTTACAATGTATTTGCAAGTTTTTTTAAAAATCTTGGTCTGTAGTTTCAACTTAGTGGATTTTTATTATCAGCGGCCAGTTTGTTTGCAATATCTGATAGTTTTTGCTATTACAACTATCGTCGACCATACAATTCCACAGTGGTCAGCATTTGTCTGAAAGTTTCTTCAAAGATCTCGGTGAACAATTTCATCTTTGGTGGTTTGTTTCCCTTCAACAATCTTCATTAAAGTATTCAATAGTTTATTTTCATCGACCATGCCTAGCGGTTAAGGCTTGAAGACTGTTGTCAATTGGTGGTAGATCCACCTAATTCTAGTCAGTTGTTTATTTTCAGTCTTGAATATTCAGCGATTGGTATTTTTCTATTCTTCCATGCCTTGATTATTTTTTGTAGTCGGCATTCTTAAACCTCTATTCATCTCGTCGGCAGTTTAGACTTTTCTCCAGCATCTAAGACTGAAATCCACATTGGTGGCCATATTCGACATTTTTTGTTTTTGATTAGCGTATCTCTGGTGGCGGACATCAAGCTATTATCCAGCAGTATTCTTACCCAGCACAGGTTTTAAACCGTGACTCTAGCAACACAAATCAAACCATCGATGGATTCACATGTACTTGGTAGAATTTTTGTAGTCACCACACAATAGATCCATCGATATTATCAGCTACTTCAAAGAAAATTTTGTAAGCTTCTTTGTTGGTGGGCTTCAAACCAAATTCCTCTACATTCAAGTCTCGGTAGTCTTGACCTACCCTTGGTGGTCTACATACTGTATATCTCAGTGATCAATAAATTTTGCAGTGTGTTCAACATTCCACAAGCTCCATTCCAAGTGGTTTGACTGAAGTAACCGGCATGCAATATACCTTCCTTCCAGAGGCAAGACATTGAAACCTTTGGCATCATTCAGTTGTCGACAGTTTCATTACCTCAACAGTTTCAACAATGAATTCATACCTGGTGGTGGATCTCACGCGGTGTCTAAACCACCTAAAGCAGCAGTCTTTGTTTTCGTTAGCACGTGAGTGAGATCTGCAGTGTTTAAAGGTCTTTGGCAGTATGATAAGCAAACCCATGGTTTTTGTTTGTTTTTTGGCGGATTGTTTACAAATCTTTGCTCGTTGTGATTCATTGGCGATCAAAGGTTTCCTCCAGGTAGTTTTAGACTAAGCCATTTCCACCAATATCGGCAGTTTATGTAGATTTGCACTATAACTGATTTTTTTGGACAGTTGCACAGTGGGTTCATGTTGATTTTCCTATCTGTGTATTCTAACAGTTTTCAAGTGGTGGTCTTGCATGGTCAAACTGTGGTTTTGACTTCCACATTCATAGTTTTTGTAAAACTCTATAGGTGGTTTTTAGACAAGTTGGTGGTTTTTTTCTCCTGATAGTGGTTTTTCGGTGACAGGAGCATATTCTGACCATAGAAGGGAATATTCTACCAGGGGCCCTGTTTTGCCCCTCTAAGCCCTAAAGTAGGGTTTTTTTTCTTTTTTGTACAACTTTTGCTCCTGGTATCGAAATTGGGCAAACAAGATATCAAATGAAAGATGACAGAGAGCACTTCGTAGTGGTATCAGTCATTTTCATAGAGTTTTCTGTTTGATAAAATTTATTGCAAGTTGAAGATAGATCTTCTTTTTTGGCTTCCGAGCTCATAACATTTTACCACGATCTCTGATTTTCACGATTCTTGTGGCATCAGAAAGGTATTCAAGAGATCTTTCAAGCCATCCATACACTTTTTTCAGATTTTTCTCTAGGTTTATTTTATTTCATTTGTCTATTTTTTGGCATTTAAGTGATAACTTGGGCATTTTGATACTTGAGGAGGTGAATTTTTTTTTGAGAGGATTTGTTTGCTGTAATAAATCATTGTGAGTGATTGTAATCTCACTAGGATCTCTTTTTAAAGAGATTTTCACTGTTTTCCCAATTTTGGTCCCTTGAGGACAATTGTAAATTGCACTAAGTATAAAGTTCCATAAACAAATTCAGGGGGGTTCTCTTATATAGTAAAAGGGGTGTTGTTGTGTTGTTGTCTTTTTTTTTCATCATGGATGTGCCTCAATTTCCACTTTTAACTCCATATAATTATCTTGAATGGAAGAAAGACATGGAGTTTGTATTGTATAGACAAAAGTTACATAGAATAACCTTAGGCACAGATCCTGAACCCATAGGTACTACTAAGAGAAGAAAATGGTTAGATAGAAGAGATGAGGCTTATGGCACACTTTGTCTTACTATTTCTCCAGATCTTAGATTTCATGTTGAGTCTTGTACGACACCAAATGAGATATGGACAACACTAGATAATCTCTTTGGCAAGAAAGATAAAATAAGAAGGTACAAATTGGAGAATAAGCTAATTACACTTAATCCTCAAGATTTTGATCAAATCAAAGACTTCTTCATGAAGTTTAAGTCTCTCAGGTTGCAGCTCAAACAGTGTGGTCTTGAGAAAGAATATGAACAATTGATTCTATCTATTCTTGCAAAATTGGGTCCTGCATATTCAGTTTATGTTTTTACCTTTTATGCTACAATGGATGCATTTGGTAGTAAGTTTACTATGCCTTCACTTGAGGAGTTTGCTACACAACTCACTAGAGAACAAGCCAAGCTACTACACATGGGCACATTGAAGTCTCCTAGAAAATAGGCTCTAGTTGCAACACAAAGCACAAAAGATCCTAAGACTTCAAATAATAAGGGCAAGAAACAAAAGGATTCAAAGTCTAAGGAGCAAGATAAAGAATCAAAGAAAACCCCTAACTCTTCTTCCAAAGAGGAGTTCAATAAGAAGAAGAAGCCAAAGTGTTCTTATTGTAAGAAATTGGGTCATGATGAAACTAAATGTTATGAGAAAAAAATTGATGAGATGTCACAACTTCAAAATCATAACATTGAGTATTCTCCATCAACAATAGTTTTACCCAAGTCTTCTTCTTCGCCACCATCATCATCTACATCTACAGGGATAGTAGGATTTACTAATGGGACATACAAAGGAAAAGGATAGGCAATCTTTGCTACAACAAGTCTACAGTTAGAGAGATGGCTTCTTGATTCAGGAGCTTCTCATCATATGACATCTTCACAAGGGATGTTCTCTTCATTTCAGTCATGTACTTCACCACCTATTTTGATGGGTAACAATACATGCATGCATGCAACTGGAATATGAAATATTGATGTTGGAGAGAATGCATTCAACAATGTGTTGTGTGTACCTTCCTTGACAACTAATCTCCTTTCCATCTACAAGATTACTCATTATGGTGCAGGGAAGACAGTTGAATTCACTCCTAATTCTGTGATCATACGGGACTTGGAGAGCAGAGATATCATTGATATTGGGATTGCTTATCATGCATCTTGCTTGTATACTTTCTCCCATTTTGTTTCTGGTGATGATGTAGATCCATTGGTTGATATTCACACTCATTCATCAAGTGTGAATCATGTTTGTAAGGAGAAGTTTGGTCCTTAAACCTTGGTGTTTTTGCATCTACTTCGGTTCCTAAGACTAGTTTTGAGCTTCCTCCTTCTCCTGCTTCTACAGAGATTGGCATTGACATAGCTTCATCTACTTCAATTGAGCAGGATATTGTTTGTCTTCCAGATACAGGTTTTTGGGATGAGTACTTGATAGGTATTGCAGACTTGTTTTGTGAGTCTGATCTTGATGACTTGGAGGACATCATTGATGACATTCATCTCCTCTTTGAAGGAGTTGATTCTTCTACTTCGGATATGTGGGCTCCATATTCTCTTCACTTGTCACAGTTTGGGATTGAGTTGGAATATCTTGAGCATCATTCAGAGGATTCTTTGTCTTTGGAGATTAATGATCTTGAGTTTTCATCTTGTCTTAGATCGTCACCTTCTTTGATTGGGCATGCAGTACCTAATTATGTGACATCTTTTGTTTGTGACATGTGGACACTTGAGTAGTTTTCAGAGACATCATACATTATGAGGCTTTTTCCCTCATACCTTGAGATGTAGTTTCTTCGACATCAGCCTTTGGACCTGTTTCTTCCTAAGGGGAAGAATGTTGTTTGCAGGCTTTGGATTCTCTTTAGCATTCTTCTTCAGGCATTCACCATCAGCATAGGAACTACTTCATTGTGGGGGGGACTTATAGTCTCACACTTGCTCTCCTATGGGGTGGTACTTGATTGTATATATGTGTTGGATGTTGTTCTTGGGGGGTCTTAAGTCCTACTTCTATCACATATTTCATTTGTTTTTTGCATTCTCACTTTTGGAGAGGACTTTTGTCCCATGAGGTTTTCTCCTTTTCTCCACTTGAGATTTGTTGTACATGGGTACCTAACATGGCCTAGTAGCCGGGACCCATCCATCATTGCATCTTTGTTTTAGTCAACTACTCCCTATGTTGTACTTAAGGGGGGGTGTTGGTGTGAACACATAATTCACACATGTTAAGTTGACTTAGTGAGTCTTCTAGATGTCACTAGTTGAGTCTAGTTATATGTTGAGTTGTTGATAGTTGGAGTGAGTTGTCTTATCCTCCACATGTGCAATTAGTTATCATCCTCTAATTGACACATGTTGTAGGAATATCTCCACTTTCCACTCCACCTTTCTAGCTCTTACCTTGCCTTTATAAGCAAGGCTCTCTCATTGTATTTCATATAGCTTCATATGATCTTTGTATAGAATCTTGCTCCATTATTTTAGCATCTTCTCTTGTCATCTTTGTGTGGAAGGTTGTCTTGATTGTAGGTGATCCTGGCTTGCTGAGTCACATTGACTCTTACAAATTAGGGGTACAACTACCCAATGGATACCATTATCAACCAAATCAAGATGCAATTAAATTAGTTCAATTAAATAAAACATACATTCATCCATGCTAGTTTGCATAATCATCTTACCAAAATACACAACTATGTGCTCTAATTCATTTTTCCCATCATCATAGAAAAAATATGATAAAAGAATTACAAAATGTTATGTATGTTCAAAACCAATGTCAAGACATACCAGAAGAAAATATATAATTGTAGCTATACCTTTCAACTAGATTATGTTGTCTAGTGGACCTTCTAAGAGATGTAACAAGAGGGTCTTATTGTTCCTCATGAAAACTCAAATATGAATCTTCTCCTTCCTCATTCTATCCATCCTATTAATATGTGTATGTGCATCTTCCTATTGATCACTCTTAATATCAAAATGCACTATTTTGTTAGGCTTTTCATGAGGCTATTCAACATTTGTAAATACCCTAAGCTCCTTGAAAACAACATCCTTAGAATATAACATTTTTAATGTATAGGATCCCTTAACTTATAACCCTTAATGTTTTCACCATAACACACAAAAACACACTTGTTAGCCCTAAAATTAAGTTTATAACATTTCTCTTTAGGAACATGAACATATGCCTTACCACCAAAAACTTTGAAATGAGAAGCTGATGGTCTTACCTATTCATACCTCATAGGGTGTTTTGTCAACTAGTGCAAAAGTGGGAGATTTGTTAACTAGATAAAAAATAGTGTGTATAAGTTCAACCCATAAACACTATTCAAAGTTATCATTGCTTAGCATGATTCTATCTCTATTCATCAAAGTTTTGTTCATCTTTTCTACTACTCCATTTTTCTTTGGACTGTATGGATTTGTTTTCTATCTAATAGTCCCTACATGCCTGTAGGAGTCTTAAAAATGATGTAGGAGAATCCAAATGTGTAAGGGCAATCTTGCATCACCCAAAACAATGTTGATTCAAAATTGATGTCTTGTTTTCATTTCTTTTCAAAATTTGTGTTTTTGGATATCCATTTGCTTGAATAATTATTCAGAACCTTCAAAGTTTCCAACAGGGCTAAGGATACCAGAATTTGCTATTTTTAGTAAGTCTTTATCAGAGAAGTAGTTAAGCCCAACATTTTCCCCAAAGTTTTGGAATAGTCAAATAAGCATTCTTGGTAAATTTCAGCTCAAGATCATGTCTGGATTTCAAGATATTAAAGTTTCAATTTTGTGAGGGCCCTTGAAAAGTTTTGAAATCATATGTGTGGCACAAAAATGTCCCACAATGCCTCAAAAAGTTTATAGAAATCCATTTACAGATTTCTGACATGATAGTTCACTTCATGAGCTTTTCAGTGCTTGAAATGGTTCGTTAATCGGACACCCAGATCAAAAGTTATGCTTCCCGAAAGTTGACCTATTTTTGGAGGGAGTTGCAAATTTCAAGATTTTTGTTGGAGGCCACCAAAATGGCTATTTATGACTATTTTTGGGAAGCCTATGTAGTAGAAGAGATAAGGGGGAAAGTATAGAGTCAAGGATAGGTGGGAAAATGGAAACCCTAGCTGATTTAGGGTTACAAAAGGTAGAAGATTCTAGAGTCTTGAGATAGGAAGCTGTAATGGGTTGCAGCCTGTGGAGGATTCATCCTCTGATTGTATTTGAGCTTCTATAATGTAATGAGTTGTCTAAATGAATAAAAGAACATTCTATTTCTGTGTGCAATTTCTGTTGTTGTGTGTTTTATGATTCACCCCCTTCATCAAAAAATCTCTAGAGCAATACTCACCATCATTATCTAACCTCAAAACCTTTACATTCATATTTACTTGTTTCTCAACAATTGCTTTAAACTCTTTAAACATCAAAAATACAACAAATTTGTGCTTCAAAAAGTAAATCCATGTATATGTAGAGAAGTCATCAATAAATGTAACATAGTAGCAAGATTTACCAATGGAAAGAACATCCATAGGACCAAAGACATCACAATGAATTACTTCTAAAACATGTTTAGCTCTAGTACTACTAGATTTAAATGAAATTCTATGTTGTTTTCCATACACACAATGTTCACAAAGTTAGTAGAATAACTAGATGAACCATCGACTATATTCTTATTAATGAGGGTTTTAAGACCCTTCTCACCAATATGACCCATTCTATGTGTGAATGGGGAAAAAGTAATCTACTTAATTCCTATTCCACACTTAATGAAAAGAGATGATTTGCAAACTAGATTAAAAATTCCTAGTATTAATTTGAATATATAAATAATAGATAGATATAGTTGATTTCACAGAAAGGGATTGAGAAAGCAAAATAAAACATAAAATAGAACCTAGGGCTAAAATCTGGGAGTCTTGGTCTAAGATGCTAGTACATCATGTGGGCGTCCACACATAGTTTTGTTATTTGTATGGTAGGGTATGACCAATAGGTATAGTCTAGAATGTTTCAAGTCTTTCTAGTAATTTTTAGTTTAACCTATATGGATTCTAGCTAAACTTGCATAGTAGAAACAAATGACAACAAGCGTATTATCCCAATGATGAAGATAAAATTAGAAATGAAATGATACAATTAGATCTTATAGAAATGGTATGAAAGAAACCTAAACCTTCAAGCAATTTAACTCTTTCCAAATACCTATTTCTAAGAAAAGAAAAGAAGATTGAGACTGCTAAGAAGCTTTCTAGGAATGGTTAAACCCTTTTTTGGTCTTTTGACCTCCATGAGGAGTCAAATGATAAAGAGATTTAGAAATGTGTGTACACCTATCCTAAGTGTGTCTAGGAGCTAGGATGTAGTGACAAAATGTGCTAAGACCACTTCCCTGGTCTATGAGGAGGACACTAGGCCTAGATTGTGGATTGGATAATAAAGGTGGTGGTCTACACCAATGGATTGCAAAGGGTGAAATAGGATTGGATTTGATAAGAATAGGGATAGTGTTAATGCACTTCTTGTGTAATAGGATCAACAATATGATAAAGAAATAAGATAACAAAGTGTATTATTCTAATAGAATTTGATAACGAAAACACCAAGGGATTCATTACTGTGTTTTTGGTGATTCAAACTTTAAGGATGAGAAAGACCTTTAGGGAGCAATCTGTTGGTATGTGGTGACTAATCATGCAAGTATTGTACACTTGTAATGCATTCTTGCTAGGGTTCAGGGGCGCAGCCCCTGAAATTTTTTTTCCCTTTTTTTGCCCATTCAGAGTCGGTTGTTAATTTTTTGTTAACTGACAAAAGAAAAATGACATTGTAAAACCCTAATTCTAGAATGGGATGTATGTTGTGGGTGGGATTTTGATATTGTATTGTAGCATTTGCAGCAGTATTGAGTTGCAATGATTGTTGGTTGTAATCGGTTTGATTTGTTGGATAATAATATTGGACTCTCTATTGGTAGATGTAGCTCGAGTTTGGGTAAACCACGTTAAAAATTGTCTCTTGCTATTATTATTTCTATGTATTTTTCATTCCTCTATTTAATCTTTATTTGCATTTAATTGATATCTTCTGCATGTAATTCCTAACAAGTGGTATTAGAGCGGGTTGTGTTTGATTATCGTCTGCATGAAGGTCTCATAGTTGAGTGGGAGTCTCACGATTAAGTGGGAGCAATGGAAGACAAGGATAAATTGAAGGTAGATAAATTCAATGGGTAGAACTATTAGTTATGGAAGATGCAGATGGAGGATTATCTCTATCAGAAGAATTTATGGAGGCCATTAGAAGGAATAGCCAAGAAACCAACAACAATGACTGATGAGGATTGGAATCTTCTAGAAAAAAAGGCACTGTGAACCATTCGGTTGTGCCTAGCACCATCTGTGGCATTCAATATAACAGAAGCGAATACAACAGTTCAAGCTTTGGCTAAATTGTATGAAAAACTCTCAGTCTAAAATAAGGTATTTCTCATGAAGCATTTGTTTAATCTGAAAATGATTGAAGGTGGATATGTGATAGATCATTTAAATGAGTTTAATACAATTACCAGTTAGTTAACTTCTATAAAAGTAAAATTTGATGAAGTGGTGAGGGCTCTCTTGGTTTTATATTCTTTGCTAGAAAGCTAGAATAGCTTGGTCATGGATGTAAGTAACTCTATCTCTAGTTCAAATACTTTAAAATTTGATGATGTTGTTGGTGTTATCCTTAGAGAGGAAATGTGATGGAAAAGCTCAGGAGGCTCCACATCAAGTAGCATTTTGAATGTAGAAAGTAGGGGTAGATCAAAGGAGAGAGGAAAATGTTCTGGAGGTCATGGGAAGTCACAAGAAAAATCAAAGGACAAGAGGTCCCAATCTAGAGGATAAAAGGATTGCTGGCACTATGGGAAACCAAGTCATCTGAAGAAAGATTGTTGGTCTCGGAAGAATAAAGAAGGAGACAAACAAGAAGGCAATAAGGAGGCAAATGTGGTAAGTAATAAATCTAAAGATGATGCTTTGATTTTTTCCCTAGATAATGCTAATGATTCATGGGTTTTAGATTTAGGGGCCTCATTTCACACTACGCGCCATAGAAGTTATTTTCTTGATTATGTCCAAGGGGATTTTGGGATGGTTTATTTGGGAGATAACGAACCTTATCAGATTGTTGGAAAGGGAAGAATCAAGATTAAGTTGTAGAATGGGAATCATTGGCTTCTATAAGAGGTAAGGCACGTTCCAAGGCTGATTAGGAATTTGATTTTAGTAGGGCAGCTAGCTGATGAAGGTTACATAGTTACTTTCAGTGATAAAAATTGGAAGGTTTCAAGAGGTGCCTTAATAGTATTAAAAGGTGTGAAAGTAAGCACCTTATATCTTTGTATAGGTCATACTGGTCCTTCTACTTTAGTTGTTGCAGAGAAAAACTAAATAGGTTCAGGAACAATTGCTACGGGTTCGCAGGAAGAGATTGAAATAGTTGCTGCAGGTTATGAGACAACACTGTGGCATAACAGACTTGGGCATATGAGTGAAAAAGGTATGAAGGTACTTCATTCTAAGAAACTTTTACCAGGTCTGAAATGTATTAATATGTATTTCTGTGAAAGTTGTGTGTATGGAAAATAAAAAAGAGTTAGTTTTCTCAAGGATGGGAAGCAAAAGAAAGATGAAAATTTGGAGCTTGTGCATAGAGATGTATGGGGACCAGCTTAAGTATCTTCTCTCGGTGGCTCTCGGTATTATGTTATATTCATAGATGATGCAACTAGGAAGGTTTGGATTTATTTCCTTAGGTAGAAATCTAATGTATTTGAAACATTCAAGAAATGGAGAAGCTTGGTTGAGAATGAGATGGGTAAAAGATTAAAATGTTTCAGATCTGATAATGGTGGTGAGTATTGCAACAAAGAATTTAAGGATTATTGTTCCTTTAATGAAATTCATAGGCAGAAAATTGTTCCAGGGACTCCACAAGAAAATAGAGTGGCTGAGCACATGAATAGGACAATAATGGAGCATGTAAGGAGCTTGAGATTACATGCTGGGATACCTTTAAATATGTGGGTAGAGGCTATCAATACCGCTGTATATTTAATTAATAGATGTCCTTTAGTTCCTTTGGGCTTTGGTATTCCAAAGGAAGCATGGACAAGTAAGAAGGTGAATTATTCTTTTCTCAAAACCTTCAGATGTGAAGCATTTGCACATGTAGATTCTTAAAATAGAACCAAGCTGGACACAAAATCAAAAAGGTGTATCTTCGTTGGATATGGCATTGATGAATTTGGTTATAGGATTTGGGATGTTGAAAATCTAAAAATTGTGAGAAGCAAGGATGTTGTATTTAATGAGAAGGTGCTATACAAAGATCAGTTGCAGTAGCATGAGAAGAAAGAAAAGGATTATGAGGTGCTGGATGATACTCCAGATAGTGATGTTCCAGTGGTTCCTCATGCTCTGTAACAACAACAAGAAATACCACAAACTCCAATGAATGTTAGACGGTCAACAAGGCTAAGTAGACCTCTTGAAAGGTTTTCTCCCTCTTTGTACTCTATTTGTTAACAAATGCTAGTGAACCAGAAGGGTATGATGAAGCTATGTAGGTGGATACAAAGGTTCAGTGGGTGCTTGCAATGAAAGATGAAATGGACTCCTTGCTGAAAAATCAGACTTGGGAATTATGTAAATTGCCTGCAGGTAAAAAGGCTTTACCAAACAAATGGGTTTATAGGATGAAAGAGGAAGATGTAGGTAATAAAATATTTAAAGCTAGGTTAGTTGTAAAAGGATTTGCACAGTAAAAGGGCATTGATTTTGATGAGATTTTTTCTCTGATTGTTAAGATGACTTCTATTCGTACTATTTTAAGTCTTGTGGCTACTAAAGATTTGCATTTGGAACAGTTAGATGTGAAAACTACCTTTCTCCATGGTGATTTGGAGGAGGAGATATATATGGAACAACCATAGGGATTTGAGGTCAAAGGTAAGGAGAAATTGGTGTGCAGATTGAAGAAGAGTTTATATGGCTTGAAACAAGCACCTCGGCAATGGTATTTGAAATTTGATAGTTTTATGGCTGAGAAAGGCTATAGCCGATGTAATTATGACCATTGTGTTTATTTTAAGAGGTTAGATAATGACAGCTACATTATTTTATGTTTATATGTTGATGACATGCTTGTAGCAGGGTCTAACATGGATCACATAAGAGAGTTAAAACAACAGTTAACACAATCATTTTCTATGAAGGATTTGGGGGCAGCAAAACAAATCCTTGGTATGAAAATTTGTAGAGATAGGAAGAATAGGAAATTGACTCTATCTCAGGCTAATTATGTTGAAAAGGTGTTGCAGAGATTCCATATGGAGAATGCAAAAGTTGTCAGCACACCTTTGCCTAGTCATCTGAAATTGACTAAGGAGATGTGTCCAAAGACACAAGAGGAGGAAGACAAAATGTCCAAGATACCATAAGCTTTAGCTGTAGGAAGCTTAATGTATGCCATGGTATGCATGAGACTAGATATTGCACATGTTGTAGGAGTTGTAAGCAGGTATATGAGTAATCTTGGATTGGAGCACTGGAATGCAGTAAAATAGATTTTTAGATATTTGAGAGGTACATCCAATAAACACTTATGTTTTGGAGCCTCTAATACTGATTTAATAGGTTATGTAGACTTAGCTTTGGTAGGGCATATTGATACTAGGTGGAGTACTACAGGTATGTCTTTACTGTAGGTGGAACAATAGTGAGTTGGATCTCATGGTTGCAAAAGGTGGTTGCTTTATCCACCACGGAGGCAGAGTATGTAGCTGCAATAGATGCAAGCAAGGAGATGATATGGCTACAATATTTCATGGAAGAATTGGGTAAACGATAGGCTAATAGTTATTTGTTTACTGACAGCCAGAGTGCCATACATATTGCAAAGAATTTTGCATTGCATTCAAAGACCAAACACATATAGTTGAGGTATCACTTCATTCGATCAGTGTTGGATGATGGATAGTTACGACTAGAAAAGATATGTACAAATGAAAATCTAGTGGATATGTTTATGAAGGCAGTGACAAGGGAGAAGCTGAGCTCCTCTTCATCTTTAGTTGGTCTTCAAGACTGAAAATAAAAAAAATTAGAACAACAGAGTCCAGGGTGCTTATTTCTGTTGGCAAGAGACACTATATGGATTCATGATTGTTGTCATTGATGGCAACAAAGTTCATCCCACACATCCATAGGACATGGTGTGTCTCTACCGGAAGTCAGAGTGAAGAATGTTGTGGTCCGGTAAACAAGAACAGAGCATGTGGCAAGGTCTGACAGATAGGTCCGGATCTCTTAGTGGAAGTATCTTGGTGAAGTGCGGATTTGGGAAAGTCAAGAGGACTACCTTAAGTGATATATTCCAAGGATTTAGCCTCCGGTGATAGATGAGGAAAAAGATATGAATACTTGAGTATCAGGTTCCTGATTGGCAGTATGACAGAGGAAGAACTAACTGACAGAACATCAGACATTATTCCGGATGTGTTACTGATGTTGGTAAAGATTATCAAGGCATGAATTATGTTTGGCCGACATGATTAATGATTTCTACAAGTATATGCTTGATCTGCATTACTTGATATGCAAGGATTCAACCGACAGATCAGAGTTTGTGAAAAGATTGACTATTCCGGGTGCTGACTAGAAAGGTGATGAAATCACTTGTGCAGATATATATACAAGATGGATTTAGTTGTGAGAGATGTTATGGTTGTTATTGATGTGCGAATAAAAGCAGAGCAGAGTAGAAGTAGTAAGGAAGGTCTGGTATGTGAAAGGAAAGTAGCATAAGAGAAGAGGAAAGATGAAGTGCAACAGATCAGTGTACTGAGCCTAACCGAAACTGAACTCCAGCATATGTGGATGCTATAAATCAGTTCAAGTATTGTATAACACTCTGTTTGTAGATAGTGTGTCTCTTGTAGGTAGTGTGCCTTCTTGTGAGCAGTGTGCTTAGGCAGTAAGCCCTAATTGGCTAGTGCCATTTTGTACTTCCATTCTTCTAATAGAGAATACAATATTGGGTTAATCACCCTGTGGTTTTCTTCCTTAACAGGGTTTCCACGCCAAAAATATTGTGTCATGTGTATTTCCATTTCATAGTTAAGATTTGGGTAAAGAAAAGTACAAAGAATGTAGAGGTTGGATCCGTACCAGACTTTGGTGCTGATATTCCTTCTAGAAATTAAAAATTGAGCTCTGGCTCAGGGGGAGATACAAAGAAAACCTTGTTCCCCCAGCCAATCAACTGGTACCAGAACTGGCACAAGAAGAGTTGTGGATTGAAGGGTTCATAAGGGAAATATCCAAACAAACTATGGTTAAGATTTGGAAGATCTGCATGCTATTTAAAGATCAAGACTGATCCGGTTCTTCAAGTCATCCGAACAAGGCCAACCAGAATAACTTAGGTCGAGCATTTATTGCAACCTGACAATAGGGTTTGCGAAGCAATATAAGGGTTTTCTCATTAATCACTTGTTCATTCTGCATTCAAGAATAATAGAGAAAAGGAGCTCTGCAACTACTTCTCCCAAAGATCAAGATGATTCTTCATACAGCTCAATCCAGATTTCATCATGTGCCCTAAACTGCGTAAAAGGTATTCTTCGTTCTTGATATCTTTCAGTAAGATTCTTTGATGATGGCTACTCTGAATAAAGTAAAGATTTCTAATAGACCTCGCCCCACATTTAAGAAATATCCATACAAATCCTTGGAGGTAGATCCCCTAGGAGCATTTTCTAGTGTTCCGCATGGCATTTTACACACCAAAGATATTAGGGTTTACATACATGCAAATGTTGAAGAGTTTGGGGAATTCAAACTCAGAGATATCTATCACAAACAACTGTTAGATGATTCATTTGAGTTCAAACCCCAATACAAGGGCCTCCGGAATAAGCACTTTGCACAATACATACATTTCCCTTATTTTATTGAGGATGAATGGGTCAGGTATATTTTGAGCAGAATACATGACAACTTATGTGGTTAAATGGACCATTCAAAATCACAAAAGATGCCATCAGGGTAGTTACTAGATTACACTCATCCAGTGGGATGCCTATTCTTAAATCTGTGAAGAATCAAACTGTGAGTGAGGCTACTAGATCCAAGTTTGACAAAAGAGCAATGACAATAGATGACATCTCTGATCCGGATGTCAAGTATGCCTCCATGATCATTGGATATAAAATATATCATTCTAGCAGGGAAAATTTAGTACCTAGAACTGCCATCTACACCGCTTATGAAATGCTAAGAAAGGATGCAGACTATGATCTTTGTCAGCTTCTCTTGAACCAACTCTTGGAGAATCTGTAGAAAATAAAGAAAGATAAAAAGAATTCATTCAAGTATGGTGGATTAATATTGTGCTTATTCTTCTATTTTATGAATGAGCTTCCCGGATCTAGTGGCTGGGTGTGGGAGAATGATATACAAGTGGCTATCCAAATCAGAGATTATTTGCATGGACTTGGTGATAACAAAGAACAAAATATAGCTCTGTGGGGATACTTCAAGAATTTTCAGAACATGATGCAAGCAAGAAAAAGGATTCCCCAGTCTCTTGTTGAAAAATACAAAGACACAGTTTGTTTTATGGTAGAGACTGATCAGTGCCTAATGGAGGCAGTAGAACCAAGAACTGTATGGATCATGCCCATGGGGTATGAAGTTGATGAACAAATTGTAGAGCTGCATGTTCAACACATGCTAAGTCAGCCAAAGGATCCAAAGGTAGAAAGGTTTGGAACCTTTGAGGAGCTGAGTATAAAGATTCATGTAGAACTTAGAGAACCAGAGATCAAAAGGAAGGTGAGAAAAGAAGTCGAGAATGTTGCCCAAGGCCTTGGTATCTCAAAGGAGGCACTTGATGCCAACAGGGAAAAGAGGCAAAGGGCTGAGGAAGAAAAGAAAGAGACAGAAAAGGAAAGCAAGGAAAGTGCTTCGGTAGAAACCTCCACCCGGACTAGATCATCAAAGAGATCTACACTTGCCACTGCCAAAAGCTCAAGGGCATCTAAACCGGAAGCACAATCATCTGGAAAAGGAGAAAAGAGAACAAAGAAAAAGGCCACAAGGTCCTATGTTAGCCTAAAGGATGATGAGGAAACTGAATCAGATGAGGACATAAGGAAACTGAAGAAGAAGAAGAAATTATCTGGTGAAAACTCTATCGCTCAAGGAGAAGAAGAGAAGGAAGAGGAATTTGCTGAAAAACCCACTCTATCCTTGGATGTCATAGTGAAAGCAGTCACTGTGGATGGGAACCTGCAACCCTTAACAGAATTTTATGTTGAATATAATGAAGCAGATAAAAAGATTCTGGAGGAAGCCACAGTTCAGTTTTTGAACACTTACAACAAAGCTTTTATTGAAATTATCTCTCTAATTCCCAAAAGCTTAGAGAAAAGGCTTGAAATGAGGAAGAACAATGCTCAAGCAGAAGATCTCAAGATCTGGGAACAGGTCACCATTCAGCTCTTCCCTTCAATCACTTTGCAGCAAATGAATATGATCTTTAAAGAGTACAAGGATGAGTTCCAGAGCAAAGCTAGGATGAATCAGCTCATGCTTGGTGAAACTGACAAAGTGGCAAAAGAGACTAAAGAGATCCTCTGAAATACTCTTAAAAAGTTCAACATTCCCATCACAGAGGACTCTGGTAAAGACAAGGGCTTAGAATCCTCTATTCTGGAAGAGGTGGCTCATGAACAAACAAATATCTCTCCTCTGGTTTCCCCTACAGCTTCCGGATCTAAAGGAGAAGATAGAATATAGGAGAAAGAAGTAGGAGTGAAGGAAAAAGAAGTTGATAGTACCAAGGTTGCAGAGGGAGAGAAGACTCCAACAGAGAAAACCACAACTGCTAGTGGTAAGAATGTAGAAGGAGAGAAAGCTCCAAGGGATAGTCCTAAAAATGCAGAAGAGAAGAAACATTTGTCTTCGGCAAGAGACACTGCAAAAACTGTCCAAGAATTCCTGAACAAAGAAACAATGGAGATTGATGAACTGGAGCTTCTACAAGGACCATTTAATTTTGATTCACTTTCTCTGGTACAGACAATGAAGATAGCCTCATTCACTAATGCAAAGGCTAAAGAAAAACTCCTTAAGTCTCACATGGAAGACTTTGAGTTGATAGAAGCTGCTTCTGAAGTGCTAGAAAAGATTATGCCATCATTTCAGAAGGATCCCACAGCCTCCTCATCTAGTAATCTCAAAACTCTAGTGAATAGTGTTAGCACACATTTTGATTCTCTAGAGAAGTCAGCTGAAGAAAAGGTCCGGAAGGAGTTTTTGGATAAGAGATTCTCAGAGGTACAAGGGTTGATCATTAATGATAGAAGAAATATGAATATTGGGATAAAGAGCTTAGAAAATGCTCTTAAAGATGGCAGAGAAGTATACAAATTTTGTATTTCCTAGTCCAAAGCAACAGTGGAGATTGAAAAGAAAATAAAAGAGCAAGAGGATAAACTACTAAGTTTGTCTCAAAGTTTTGATCCTCTCTCATCCTCCATAGTAAATCAAGAGTGTCAGACTATTGCAATCATAAATGCAATAAAGAATTTTAAGAAGGAAAGGAAGAACATAATTAGTCGGATGGGTGAACTTAGAAGGATCATCATCCCTATGTTAGAGGCCATGCATGAGGCCATAAGTGATGCTCAGACTACCGCCCGGACCAATGATCCGACAGATCTCAAGAGGGCAGAAGCTTTTGCACTCCTATTGAGTGGTCACATCTCAATTTTGGACAGGATGAAGCAGAGTTGGGCGACAGAAGTTGTACAGTTGAAGAATACTTTTGCAGACATACTTAAGTATATGTAAGTACAACTTGTATATATACCTATGCGAATATGTATAGACTGTTTTTGGAAATTTTGGTGTACGGACCCTACCCTTTTCCATTGATGTCAAAGGGGGAGTGAGGAGCAGTGAAAAATGAGGAATCCAACTAAGGGGGAGTTCCGAAAAATGTATATAAAAATAGAGCATTAGCCAAGGGGGAGCATAGTGTAAACACTTAGTCATTTTTCACTAAGTGTTGCCATCAATACCAAAGGGGGAGATTGTTGGCAAGAGACACTATATGGATTCATGATTGTTGTCATTGATGGCAACAAAGTTCATCCCACACATCCGTAGGACATGGTGTGTCTCTACCAGAAGTGAGAGTGAAGAATGTTGTGGTTCGGTAAACAAGAATAGAGCATGTGGCAAGGTCCGACAGATAGGTCTGGATCTCTCAGTGAAAGTATCTTGGTGAAGTGCAGATTTGGGAAAGTCAAGAGGACTACCTTAAGTGATAGATTCCAAGGATTTAGCCTCCGGTGACAGATGAGGAAAAAGATATGAATACTTGAGTATCGGGTTCCTGATTGGCAGTATGACAGAGGAAGAACTGACTGACAGAACATTAGACATTATTCTGGATGTGTTATTGATGTTGGTAAAGATTATCAAGGCATGAATTATGTTTGGCTGACATGATTAATGATTTCTACAAGTATATGCTTGATCCGCATTACTTGATATGCAAGGATTCAACTGACAGATCAGAGTTTGTGAAAAGATTGACTATTCCGGGTGCTGACTAGAAAGGTGATGAAATCACTTGTGCGGATATATATACAAGATGGATTTAATTGTGAGAGATGTTATGGTTGTTATTGATGTGCGAATAAAAGTAGAGCAGAGCAGAAGCAGTAAGGAAGGTCCAGTATGTGAAAGGAAAGCAGCATAAGAGAAGAGGAAAGATGAAGTGCAGCAGATCACTGTAATAAGCCTAACCGAAACTAAACTCCAGCATATGTGGATGCTATCAATTAGTTCAAGTATTGTATAACACTCTTTTTGTAGACAGTGTGCCTCTTGTAGGCAGTGTGCCTTCTTGTGAGCAGTGTGCTCGGGCAGTGAGCCCTAATTAGCTAGTGCCATTTTGTACTTCCATTCTTCTAACAGAGAATACAATCTTGGGTTAATCACCCCATGGTTTTCTCCCTTAACAGGGTTTCCACGTCAAAAATATTGTGTCATGTGTATTTCCATTTCATAGTTAAGTTTGCTTATTTGGATTAATGCTGCATTGATTATTAAGTTAAGAAAGAAGAAAATAGTAGGATAACTGATTCACCCCCCCTCTCAGTTATCAACAATTTCCAGTGGGAGCTGCACACGTAACAGTATTGTCCAGGATCAGTCTCCAAGTGGGAGATTGTTGGTATGTGGTGATTGATCATGCAAGTACTGTACACTTGTAATGTATCCTCATCAGGGTTTAGGGGCGCAGCCCCCAAAATTTTTTTTTCCCTCTTTTTTTGCCCATTCGGAGTCAGTTGCTAATTTTTTGTTAACCGACAAAAGAAAAATGGCATTGTAAAACCCTAATTCTAGAATCTTCCAAAAGGCTTGTTATAAGCCACTGGGATGTATGTTGTGGGTGGGATTTTGATATTGTATTGTAGCATTTGCAGTGGTATTGAGTTGCAAGGATTGCTGGTTGTAGTTGGTTTGATTTGCTGGATAATAATATTAGACTCTCTGTTGGTGGATGTAGCCCGAGTTTGGGTGAACCACGTTAAAAATTGTCTCTCGCTATTATTATTTCTATGTATTTTTCATTCGTCTGTTTAATCTTTATTTGCATTTAATTGATATCTTCTACATGTAATTCCTAACACAATCTATTTCTTGCAACTTGCTGAAAATGCCTTCAGTGATCTATATAAGAAATATTGGAGGAATCCTTGGGAGAAGCCTAAGTTTCTATAGTGAAATCTTTTCTTTTGATAATCTTGTAGATTTACACAATGATAAAAAGAACTTTGGAAAATGTTAAAATTTGTAGAGTTGAAGATGGAGAGAAAGTACCAGAAGGAAGATTGAAGATGGAACTCCCTATCTGTTGTGAAAATAGGCCTTTTAATTATTCTTATCTTCTAGATTTGGTCAAGGATAGGCTAAGAGCAACGAAGCACGTCTGCAGGGATATTACAATCATTAGGAGAAATTATTTGGTGACAACATGCATGAATAATGCATATTTTTAGGTGGTGTATGGTATAGGACACAATCACGTTGCACCAGTGTCCAAGGGAAAATGGGTCAAATTTGGCATGTGTGTCAAAGAGAGTGATGAGAATAATGCTCTAGTATGGATTCTTGGAAAAAATTAGTGCAAGGGATAGGCTAAGGTTGAATTCAAGTGGTCCTAGAACATGCTATGGGAATAGACACTAAAGTGAGTTCAAGACATAATTTGAAATTACAGGATATGCAATTTTTTATGTTACATTTTGCCCCCACTTTAGCAATATGATGACACTAAGTGATAAGTATGCTAAAGTATATAAATGAAATAATGAAATTAAATATCATCAAATGATACCCATAAAAAGGATACTATAGAGGCCACTTAGATTCTTCAAGTAGAAGGTGAGATGCCCCCAATCTAGAACCTACAAAACCACAACATTAAGAACCACAAGTCTTGCAAAACCATGATGTTAGGAAAATAATAACATGCAATATTGTAAGACTAAGAAGTGTGTTAGAAGCATATAAATATTTTATTCACATCAAAGATATGGGGATAGAAGAAGGCACATGGAAAACTAAGACTTTTTTTGAGTCAACAAGCAAGAGACCTAATTGTAGAAATGTCTCAATACTTGTGTCATCCCCAAAATGCAATGAAATCACTAATCAATGCATGACAAATAGAAGAACATGATGAAGAAGAGTCAATCAATTTCTTCAAGAGAAGAACTACGTGATACCCACAAAAGAGAGGGAAGCAATTGATGTAGATGAGAGAACATGACATCAACTCTAGCTTGTTTTGTTGATAGGGGTCATGGAAAGAGAAACAAGGTGAAAAAGGTAAAAATGTCATAGGGAGAGTAGAAGGTAAAATGCCACAAGGAGTACAAAAGGATAATTTAGGGAGCACAAAATTTTGTAGGGAGTGCAAAAGGTAAAAACTCCATAAGGAGCACAAAATGTAAAAACATTGTAGGGAGCATAAAAGGTAAAAATGTTGTAGGGAGAAAAAAAGATGCTTTAGGGAGAAGGAATGATGCTTTAAGGAGTGTGATGATAATGTGAGAATAGTAGATGGCATAGCATAAAGAATGTATAGAGGAAGGATGCATGTAGGACATTTGTTTATAAATAAGTTATCATTATGTCCTAAAACATGGGTGGGGACAAAAATGATGAAGAAGGTGGTTCTCATATTAGGACAAATGTGATATCAATGCCATAATAGAGGTAGTCTTAGTGGGATGAAAAAGGTAAAATTGATGACGTAAACAAGGATTCTCAATATTGCGATAGAGGTAGGCTCAATGTCATAATAGAGGTAGCTTAAATATGATGACAGAGGTGGGTTCAATGTCACAATTAAGGACTATCAAAATTATAATATAGGTAAGTTCAATGTCATAATAGAGAGGTTCTTAATGCCATGTCAATGTTGGAAGAAGCATAGAAGTCTAGGTGACCAAGATAGAGGTAAATCTTGATATCTTAGAAAAGTGTGCCTAACCAATGAGAGAAGAAACAAGATGCCATGGAGATAATAGTGTGCCTCCATCAAATGTAAAATATAGAGAAGGAACATGAGTAATAGGTTGAAACATCAACTCATTGGAAGAGATGTTTTCAGTTATTACATGAAGAGAAATATGTGAGTTTGTATGAATAAACATAGGATCCACAACTATAGAAGAATGAGCTATGGGACAAGTACATGTGTCAAAATCATATTTATCTTGATTAAGGAGAGTGTTATGAATTTGTGTGGATTTATGTACCAAATCAATGTATCATTATGGGAAGAAGACAAAGGTGCATTATAAGAAGATATGTGAATGACACCTATATTGAAAAGGTCTTGTCTTATCTCTTTTAATGCTTGACATTGATTGGTAGAATGACCATGCACTCTATGATATGCAGAATAAGGAAATGTGGAATGACTATGCTTAGAAACATTATTGCGTGTAGGATAAGGAAGAGTGATCAATTGAGTCTCTAAGAGAGTTGATAGAATGTGCTTAGGAGAGTCAAGAAGTTGTGTGTAGGATTGTGTTTCATAGTTGGGTGCAATGGGAGAAGGTTGAGCATTTGGAATATGTTCAAAGTGGAGGGTGATGAATCTATGTTTGTTTGAGATGGTTGAAGGGACTTCTCATCACAAGTAGGGAGAAGTGTATCATCACATTTGAGGTGAGGGTGCTCTAGAAGGATTTGATCAATTTCAATGGCACAAAGATCTAATTCAAAAAAAGAATATAATTGATCAGAAAATATAGCTTGTTGGATATGCGGCAGTAAGTTTTGATGAAAGATAGGTAGCAAAAGGTTATCAAGGGGATGGTAACCCCATCAAACAAGTAGGGAAAAGAAACAAGAAGTGAATCTTTGGATACTCTCATCAATAGTTTGTTTGCATTGTGCCAAGTGTGTAAGATAGACTCTAGGCTCCATGTTATATTAAAAATGAGATAAATGCATGAGAAAGATTACAAAATGAGTGTATGGAACCCATAGGTAAGGCAAAGAACTAACATAAGGCAATGTCTCTCAAAATGCTAAGAAAGAATTTTACCAAAACATAGTCATCACATGTATGAGTCAAGCATATGGTGAAGTGTTTTACAAGGTGCAATGGGTCACCATGGCTATTGTATTTTTCAAAAGGAAGAGTTCCCATACCAACCGAAGAGGGATATGTAAGAATCTCAAAAGATAAAGGAGAGAATAGCCATTTAGATGTAGAAAGAGTAATAGAAGATAACTCACAAGGGACCATTGATGATGTATCTGGAAATTAAAATGATGTAGGAGTGGTAGTAGATAAGGAAGGTGGAGAAACATAATGGGAAGGGTCAAGGGCTATCAAATATGGGTCTAATGTAGAAGAGGAAATAGTAGATAGAGTGTTATGTGAATGAAGCTCAATATCTAACAAAATAGTAAATAAAGGATCATGTACATGATGCTCAATATCTATTGAAGGAGGACTCTTAGTCAATGTGACATTAAGAAAGTCATGAATGATACTATCATGCTCAGTGATATCCATGAGAGAGAGTTCATTATCCAAAGAAAGAGGAGGGGATAAAAAAGAGAGGATTCCATCTTGTCAAGAGAAGGGAGCAATAGAAACATGAGCCTCATTATCATTGGAAGAAAAATCATCAAAGGTATTGAAAGAAATATTATCAAGAGAAGTTTAAGAAGCATGTGGTGAAGAAGTATCATTAAGTGTAAAGATAGGATCTTAATAGGTGATGAAGAAGGAGAAAGAGGTCTCCACATCCTTGATGGTGTCTAAGGATTTTGAACATGCAACTAGGGAAGTGGGAAGAGATATGGAAACATCATAGACTACATTAGTCAATCCTTCATCCTTGAGGGGATAGAAATGCCATTAAGAGTAGGCAAGGTACTGTTAAGAAAATGATCAATGATATCATCATCCCTTGAACTATCTCTAGAATTCATAAGAATTTTAGGAGAGAGATCAAGAGCATAGAGTGACATAGGAAGAGCTAAGTGACTATCATTGCATGAAACAAAGTATTACTATTAATAACTTTTTGAGAAAAGCTAGAAAGTGATGTAAGAAAAGAAAGAGAACATGTCCATCGTGTAGAATAGAAGGAAAAAAGTAAGAAAGGTATTGACAAAATTGGCTGGAGGCTATCATTTTTCTCCTTTAGGACTATGGTACAGGGTTCAGGGAAACACCCTAATTTTTTTTGGAAGAAAAAGGAATGGAAAATAAGGAGTGTTCAGATTGGGTTCACCAAAAATGTGAATGGGGGAAAAATAATCTACTTAATTACTATTCCACACTTAATTAAAAGAGCTAATTTGTAAACTAGATAAAAAATTCCTAGTATTAATTTGAATCTACAAATAATAGATAGATATAGTTGATTTTACATAAAGGGATTGAGAAAGTAGAATAAAACATAAAATAGAACTTAGAGATGAAATCTAGGAGTCTTGGTCTAGGACACTAGAGTGTCGTCCAGAGTGATGAGTGCCAGGTAGCACCCATGAAATACACCCTTTTTACCCCTCTTTTTCCTTCCTTCTTATTCCATTTTCCTGATGACTGCACCAAAATAGATTAACAAGATTGTTCTAATTATGATTAATAAAAGATAAATTACTTAAAATCTTTATTTCTGATTGAGGGACTAATGTGCACTGAATTAATGGAAATATGCAGAATTTATCTCTTTTTGAATCAACAGGTGCAGATATTCAGGCAAAGACAATTTTGGTCGTCTCCATAGGTGGTCCTAATAATCTCCAGAGCTGATAGATGGATCCCGCACTAGTCTCCAATATTTTCCAATATGATTGGAGATGTTTTTGAGATAGAGGGGGAGAATCATCTTTAAAGCTGGACTGAAGTAAAACATATCTCTGGAGCTAAATAGAAGGTCATAAAGCATATCTTTGGAGCTACAGACATAAGTACACACCTCCAGAGTCTCCTCAACATAGATGCAGATTTCCAGTGCGCTGCCAGTCAACACTTCCAGTAGTAGTTGGGGTATTCCAGATATTACTTAATCAACACTTGAGTAATCAGATGAAGACAATAGTTAACTATTGGAAGTTTATCTTTCTTTTGATTTTGCATGATTTCTTGACAAAATGATTTAAGTACCTACATTTCAGGGCCTCCTTGCCTAGTTGTATTTGAAACTAAGACTTAGGTTTAGTGAGACTGCTATTCCACTAAACCTATTTTAATTTGCATGAATGTTTACTCTATAGTTAAACAATTAGTAGAATAAGAGATTGGTATTATCTCATAGATGAACTAGTAGTTAAGGTAAGTAATATCTCATCACTAGATTAGATATAAACTTACAAAGGTAGCAGCAGAATAGACAACAAATTTTTGTTATTGTAATCTCATTTTGATATAGACATTTTCGGAATACAAAAGCTAATGGAATTAGACTAAAAGCAAATTGTGACATTACTTTCTTCTGCTGATTCTTTACTTTAGCCTTCAACCCTAAGGGTGTGGAGCAAGGGCCCACTCTCACCACCAAGGCAGAAGGCTAGTACTGTTGTTTTGTTATTTCAGATTCTGTTTAAGGAGATAGATATTGTTTTCATAGATAAATGCATGTTTCAGTTGAAAGGAATAGTATAGATTTACTTTAGCAATTCATTGTTCAGTTTCTTTTTTAATATACTTAGAATTCATTTTCATAGTAGATAGATCAGCAATATCAGTTTCTTTAATCAGTAAAGATCATTTGAGTTAGTTAGAGAAACTGGCAACTATAGGATTCCTAATTGCAGACAGCCATGGACAGAGCCCTGGATTTGACAAAATGAAATATGACTAAATGCCAAGGACCAATGACCCTTGTCATTTTTGGCACTATTGCTGGGGATCTTCTGTGTTAATTAGGAAAACTTAGTTAAAAAGTTTTAGGATAGATTGAATCTGTATGGTTAGAGCTAGAGATTCAAAAGGAAGATATATAAAATAGAACCCCCATCAACAAACTATAGGAGAAAGCAGTGGGCTAGCACAAGATCTTGTTGAAGAGAGACATCTAGAACCTACCTTGGAAGTTCCACCTGAAATTAATAATCCCTTAAATCCTTCAAATCTTCCACTCGCTGACTATGTCCAAGAATTACAATAGAAATTCCAAGAAGATCCTTTGATAGAAACTAATTCCCTAGAACCTCAAGGAGAAGAACCAGTATTAGACATGGATGATAATCATGAAGAGGGGGAAAATTAGGCTCCAAGAACCTTCTCATATCCCATTGTTCTGATTGTTGGAGATAATGCCCCTATGAAAAACATTTCACCTGCACACTTGTCAAATTTTAGGGGTCTTGCTTCTGAGGATCTAGATCAATTTTTTTAAATTCAAAGTGGTATGCCAGACTTATGATTATGGATCAGATAATCAAAAACTCAAACTGTTTCCCTCAACCCTGAAGGATTCTACAATGAGATGGTTTATGGGTCTGCCCCAAAACTCCATCCATTCCTGGGATCATATGGAGATTGAATTCTTGGGAAAATACCAGGACTACTGTACAATCAATGATAAGAATGAGGAATTATTCAAAATTAAATAGAGAGAAGAAGAGACCTTAGAGGATAATGTGGATAGGTTCAACTTTGCTTTGAGAAGGTATGGCAACCTTGTAAATCACTCTTTAGCTAGAACCCTATTTGTAAAAGGATTAGACAAAGAATCAAAACAAGCACTGGATCTGATGGGAAAAGGGAATATCAACAAAATGGATATGCCTTCTATAGAAGAACTCTGCAGGAACTATTCTAGAACCCAAGATGGAGTGAGAACGCCCAAATCTTTCAAAGGGAAGAATGAAATAGGATAGTTAATGGAGGAAATTGCAAATTTTAAAATAGATATTCTAGTCCAACTAAATACCACATTAGATGGGATTCAGGCAAAAACTAGAACAAATGATCAGGACAAAACAACTGAACCACTCTCCATCTATTGTCCTAGGTGTAGAAACAAACATCTATTGAGAGAATGCCCTTTGGATAAATCAGAAATCTATCAAATCTATGATAGGGAACATCCTACCAGTTGGCGTGATCAGCTCCTAGCCTTAAAAAGGCTAAGTAACAAGAATGCCATTATAGAGGAGGAGTTGAATTGGACAAAAACAAGTTGGGAATTTTCCATATAATCAGTATCCAAACTAGACTTCTTAGAGGGGTCCTTCTAATTGGGGAAATAATCAATGGAATCCAACTTGGCATGGACCTCAGAATAATCCTCCTTGGGGGCCACAAGATTTGCCAAACTAACAATGGTAGAACCAACATTGGCAGAATCAGCCCTAGGGAAATCAACAATGGCCACAATAGTTTGGATCACAAAACATGCAACCTCATTGGGGTCCTCAACAGGGATATAATCAACAATACTAGGGACAACCTAGACATTTCCAACCTCAACAACAAGCATTGCTAACTGGACCCCCCAACACACAAGGTCAGTCACAAAATGAACCAATTAGCCAACCACCCTTAATAGCTCAACCTATACCAAACCCATGAAATAAGCAGGGATCAGCTGTTTACATGACAGAACAAGAAAACATGGCTAGTATTAATGCCATATATTCCAATAATCTCTAGTTGATCCATCTCCTCCAACTATAGTTGAAGTAACCAATGATGAGGAACATGAAAATCCATCCACTCAGCTTCCAGAGGAGATTACTACCAAAACAATGCTAAAAGAATCATCCTTGGATAACTTCGGAGATCCTCCTAAAAGAATGACTCTAGAGAACATCCTTGGAAACATTTCTAATAAAGGCTCCAGAGATGCTCTAGAGATGGAAAAGCTAGCACCATACCTAGAACGGCTCAAACAACATGTTCCCTACAAAAAGGTCTTACAAAAACAAGTCCAATCTACCCTGGAATCAGAACTTTTACAAGAAATTAGGCAACTAAACATTGAAATTCTGGTCCTACAAGCAATCAGAGATGTACCTGAACTTAACCAATTCATCAAACAACATTGTATTAAGACCCAGGAAAGAAAGAACTTTCCCTGAAGCATCCTGGTAGAAGGAAAGGTATTAGACCTCCTAATGGGAGAAATGATCCTCCCAAATTATGGAGACCCTGGAAATCTTGTCATGACTGTTTACATCTCAGGGGTAGAAATTTCAAATGTTTTGGTTGATTTAGGAGCAATAATAAATGTAATGACAGTTCATACAATGGACAAATTAGCCTTAACAGGTATCTAATCCACATCTACAATCCTTCAACTTGCTGACCAGTCAGTAGCTATTCCAAAAGGGGTGATTACTGATGTTCCAGTTGTGATAGAATCATGGGAATTCCCAGTAGACTTCCTGATATTAGAGCCAAGAAACCAGAGAAATGCTTATCCATTGATATTAGGAAGACCATGGATGGCTACAATAGCAGCATCTATTGATTGTCAAACTGGGGATATGGTCATTTCTAATGGGATAGACTTGAAGAAAATACCTTTGTATCCACCAGCTAAACCCTCAATACATTATTCAGGAAGAGTATGGGTAGATGAACCAGATAACAGGGAAAATAGTGCCTTAGTAGCTATGGTTACCATTAGAGAACATTTGGGTGAGTTAGAGGAAGATATCCACTATGATACAATAGAAGATATCAACCACATTCTTGTTAATGAGGATATAATGGAGCTAGCCCAAGATTCAAGGAGAGAACTTCTCATTTCTGCCCATTGTACCCTAGCAAATATCATTCCTTGTGGAGAAACCTTTTACAGAGACTTAGCCACATTCCACATGTTGCTTCCACATTCTTGCCCCCTCAATACCATGACTCTAGGATATGGATTGAATACATCTATGGATCAGATCACAAAACAGGTTATGATTTTACCTGGGAAAACACTGAATATCAACACCCAGTTAGCAGAAAAATAGGAAGAAGAACTTATCAAACTCCTAATTTCCCATTCATTAGCTTTTGCTTGGGAATACCAAGATATGAAAGGCATCCCTCCTAAGATCTGTACTCATCATATATACATTGAGGATGTCAAACCTGTTAGACAACCCCAGAGAAGATTGAATCCTACTTTAAAAGACATTGTCAAGACTGAAATAGAAAAATTGTTACAAGCAAGGTTTATATATCCAATCTCAGACAGTCAATGGGTCTCATCCCTAGTCATAGTGCCTAAAAAGAATGGGAAGTGGAGAGTGTGTATTGACTATAGAGAACTAAACAAAGCCACAAGAAGGACTACTTTCCCCTACTATTCATTGACCAAGTGTTGGACAACCTTGCAGGGAAGAAGTATTTTTCTTTCCTAGATGGGTTTAGTGGATATAACCAAATCCAAGTAGCACTTGAAGATTAGGATAATACCATAGTCACTTGTTCTTGGGGAACTTTTGCCTACAAAGTTCTTCCACTTGGACTATGTAATGCTCTAGCTACATTTTAGAGGGTTGTTTTAGCCATTTTTGCTAAACTAGCTAATGAGTGCATGAAAGTCTATATGGATGACTTTACTGTGTATGGGGACAACTTTGAATAAGCTCTCATAAACTTGGAAAAGGTATTAAAATGCTGTGAAAAAAATTGACTATCCCTGAGCCATGAGAAGTGCTTCATGATGGTAGAGGAAGGAATTGTATTGGGACACCACATTTCAGTAAATGGGATCAAAGTGGACCAAAACAAAATAGAAGTGATCAAGCAGTTACCTTCACCTAAAAATTAGATAGATGTTAGAAGTTTTCTGGGTCATGCAGGCTACTATAGGAGATTTATAGAAAATTTCAGCAGAATAGCTACTCCTCTGTTTACCCTGCTTAACAAAGATACAAAATTCTTATGGATAGAGAATTGTCAATTAGCATTTGAAACCCTTAAAGAGAAACTTACTGTCACACCTGTTTTAAGAGGACCTAATTGGACTCTACCATTTTACATACAAACTGATGATTCAAATGAGTCCATTGGAGTAGTCTTAGGACATAAAGAGGAGGGAGAGAGTATGCATGCCATCTATTACATCAGTAAAAATCTCACCTCTGCAGAAAGAAACTATACCACAACTGAAAAAGTATTCTTGGCAGTCATATATGTTATAAACAAATTCAGGCATTATATCACTGGATATAAAATATTTGTACATACTGATCATGCAACCATCAAATACTTAATGAATAAGCCAATAGTGGGTACAAGGATAATCAGGTGGTTATCGTTATTGCAAGAATTTGACATTACCATAGTTGATAATCTAGGCAAATTTAATTTGGTTGCTGACTTTCTGTCAAGATTGCATACAGGTGGAGAGAACCAGCTAGTGGAGGATAGATTTCCAAATGAACATCTTTTTGTTATCTCCTCTACTGCACCTTGGTTTGCAAACATAGCTAATCTCTTAGCTACAAGCTTGTTTCCATCACATTTTACTTCAAAACAAAAGAAATTCTTACTTAAGGAAAGCTTATCTTACAAATGGTTAAATGATTTACTGTTTAAATGTGGTCCTGATTTCATTTTGCACAGGTGTTTAAAAGCTGATGAAATTTTTCATGTCTCAAGGGCATGTCATGATGAACCATCTGGTGGGCACTATTCTTCACACATAACCATCCACAAGATTCTGGGAGCTGGTTACTACTGGCCATCTATTCATAAGGATACCAAGAAGTATGTGAAACAATGTGATCAATGCCAAAGGATGGGACAACCAACTTTCACCCAGGAAATGTCACTTCATCCTAAGTAATGTTGGAACCATTTGAGCAATGGGGTCTATACTTTGTGGGACCAATTTCTCCACCATCATCAGGCAAAGAGTACATTCTGGTATGCACAGACTATGTGACTAAATGGGCTAAAGTTCAGGCATTGCAATTTGCAAGAGAAGAGAAAGTTACTCATTTCCTTTATCACAAAATTTTCTTGAGGTTTGGAGCTCCAAGATCAATAGTTTCAGATAGAGGACCTTAGTTTACTTCACAAGTAATCAGAGTATTCACAGATTTATATCAAGTTAAGCAGAGGAAATTTTCACCTTATCACCCCCAAGCCAATGGGCAAGTAGAGGTGACTAATAGGGAACTGGAGAATATTCTGACAAGGATAGTGGCCATGAATAGAAAGGATTGGGCTAATAGATTACCTGAAGCAGTTTGGGCTTATAATACCACTTGGAAGTCCATAACCAAATTCTCACCATATGAATTAGTTTATGGAAAGAAACCCATCCTGTCTATAGAATTTGAATTGCAGACACTCAAAACTTCATTAGATATCGATCTACCATTGTCTATAGCACAACAGAATAGGATTCTTTAGCTTAATGAGTTGGATGAAATCCGTACAGAGGCCATATAGCAAACATAACTTGTTCAATATCAAAGGAAACAATGAGATGACTAACACATCAAAAGGAGGACATTTCAGCAAGGTGATTGGGTTCTCCTATATGATTCTAAGTTCAAAGAGTTCAAAGGAAAGCTACAAACTCATTGGATGGGTCCTTATCAGATAAAGGAAATTTTTGAGAATGGAACAATTTTTCTAGAGCCCATTGACGGAAGCACAGATACATTATTAGTGAATGGCCATAGAATTCTACTCTATAAAAGGCCATCAACTAAGGAAGAATTCATCAAATATTTGTGCTTAGTTATAGAGGACACATCCTCTATCATAGATTTGGACTAAAAAAAAAAGAAAAAAGAGAAGCTTGAGAACCAACAAATGGTGGCCTTCTTAAAAAAAAAATGGAAAAAAAAAGAGAAGGTTGAAAACCAACAAATGGCGGCCTTCTTAAAAAAAATAGAGAAAGATAGGAAACTAGTAAATGGCTATCTTTCTCAACCAAGGGGATTGAAAACTAGTAAATGGTGATTCCCTTCTTCTTTCCAAATAGAAATAATCAAGCTATGGAGGTAATCAGGTGCCAAGAGTTGCTCAAACATAACTCCGGTGCTCACAAATTAAGAGCACCTCCAGTGCTTCACAAACTTGGAGCACCTCTGACGCTCACAAACTAGGAGCACCTCTGGCGCCCCCCAATACAGAGCCATTCTTGAATAGAATAAATAAGGAGGGGACCCACCTCTCTAGGTAATA
Organism: Cunninghamia lanceolata; assembly: GCA_027924645.1. Classification (NCBI taxonomy): domain Eukaryota; kingdom Viridiplantae; phylum Streptophyta; class Pinopsida; order Cupressales; family Cupressaceae; genus Cunninghamia; species Cunninghamia lanceolata. The sequence goes on along the minus strand of BSBN01000597.1, from coordinate 973,769 downwards.
AAGTGGAGATGTCACTTGTGTTGGCAAGAGACACTGCTTCACATGACAGGTGTTGTCATTGATGGCAACTAAGACTATTCCACTCATCTGCATAACATAATGTGTTCATACCGGAAGTCAGAATCAAAATTTATATAAGTCTGAGTAGCCAGAGACAGAGCATGTGATAGGGTCCGGTATCTTGGTCTGGATCTCTTCGATGGTAAATTAGAGTATGTTGCAGATCTGAAGTAGTCATAAGGATTGTTAGGGCAATCTAAATCTAGAATTTTAACCTCTGGTGATGAAGGATTCAAAAGTTATTTGCATCTGAGTATGGGGTTACAGTTTGACAGTGCAGACAACAAAAGAACAGGCTGACCTTGTAATTGATCTTGGTTCTGGATAAATGGAAGTTGTTAGGTGGATGATTTGTGATGATAACTGATAGTGGTTGACATGATTGATGATTTGTGAATGATAGTTTTGGTTTGTGTTACAAGTTATGCATGGATTTAGCTGACAGAGCAGAGTCTTCAACAAAGTCCTAAGTGTTCTTGAAGCCGACTGAAAAGTGATTGAATATCATGATGCGGATATATATAGCTGATTGATTTAAGTGATTTGTGTGTGTGTGTTGCGACTATGGAATAAGTGCGAAAAGGGCAGAGATCTAAGGTTCAAATGTTAACAGAACAGTAAATAGGGCAGAGTGAGGATGAAGTGTATCAAGTCAGTATTCTATGTTTAATCAAAATTGAATCCTTGCATTGGTAGATGCTAATTATCAGTTCAACCTCATTGTAATCTTCTTTCTATAGGAAGTGAACCTTCTATAGGCAGTGAGCCTTCTTTTGAGTAGTGAGCTCTAGGAAGTGAGCCTGAATGCATGTGCATTTCCAATTATAATACTTTTAACAAAGTTAACCCCCACTGTGGTTTTTCCCTTAACCGGGTTTCCATGTTAAAAATCATTGTGTCTTGTGTGTTTATTTGTTTCTATTCATATGTTGATGATTCATGCTTTAAATGTTTTAATCAAGTGATATTGTTACAAATGATAAAGTTTTGGGACAACTGATTCACCCCCCTCCCCTCTTAGTTGTCCAGCCTAATTTTAACAATTGGTATCAGAGTAAGGTTCCTTGAAATAAGCCTAATAGCTTGAGGAAAGATCTTGGAAGGAGTTTTCAATGGGTTCACTCAAAGATCAACTTCGGTTGGCCCTAGAAGATCTTGATCAGTCCAAAGCAAAAGTAACTATTCTGAAAGATGAGCTTAAAGATGATGATGATACCATGGAAATGTTAAAAGATAAATTAAAGAAATCTGTGGAAAAGAGAAAGTAGCTACTTCTGTAGTTATCTAGTTTAACTGGAGAAAATGACATGAATGAAGCCTTGGAAGAAAAGACGAAGGAGAGTGAGAAGCTGTCAAAAGAAATTGTTGTTCTGAAAGTTGAGATGGAATCTAGAGCAATGAGGCTAACCAAAGAACTTGAGCAAAGGAAGAAGACTGAAGAAGACTTGAATCAAACTCTAAAAGAAAGAACTAAAGAATGCTCTAGATTGGATAGAATAGCTGACCATCTAGAGTTTGACCTACAAGAAGGCAGAGATAATGAAAGAGAACTTGAAAGGCAAATTGTCATTCTCAGAAATGACCTAGAAGTTGCAAATGAATACAAGGAGAAGTTCAAGATAAGCTTAGCTAAACTTGAAGCATTGCTTGAAGTTCAGAAAAAGGCTGATGACAAGCATGGTCTTGGATATGAGAAAGGTGAAAGCTCTGGATCTGACCAAAGAAATTTCCAACCAAGGAATGGAAGAAATAGACCTAGAAGACCTCTGGTAAGACAACCTAATGCTCAAAGATATCCTTCCTTCAATGGCAATTATTTCAATTGCAATAAATTTGGTCATAGAGCTACTCAGTACAGAAGAAGAGTAAATCAAAATGATCCATCCTTCTCTGGTCAATGCTTCAAGTGCAAGAGGTATGGTCACAAATCAAATGAATGCAAAAGTATGATCATGAATTACCCTAATAATAAAGGAAATGACAATTCTTTCAATGGATACTATTTTTCTTGCAATGGATTTGGACACATGGCTAATTAGTGTAGATCAAGAGGAAATCAAGTATATAAGCAAATAAATGTTGTGTGCTTTAATTGCAATAAATCTGGTCATATTGCAAGATTTTGCAGAAGTAGGATTAATGAAAGAAGAGGTCCGGTAAACAGAAAACTTGATGAGCAGAGACAAAACAAAGGCAAAGGAAAAATTGATGTGAATGAGATCCATAATCAAATGAGCAAGACATGGGTCAAGAAAACAATTATGAATGATATTAATGGGTCTGCACCAGAATTTGGTGTTGATAATTCCTCCAGGAATTGAATTAGGAGCTCTAGCTCAAGGGGAGCTACATTGAAAATCAAATTCCCCTAGCCAGTAAGTGGATGCCTGAATCTGGTATGAAGGGAAAAGATAATTTGGGTCACTACAAATCATTTGAAAGAATTTTCAAAAGAAAAGAAGTGGATTTAATGATTTGTGGAGCAATTAAAAGTCAACTGTGTATAGAAATACAACACTTGGATGTGTTAGAGCAAAGCATTTATTACAAAGACAAATTAGGTCTTGCAGAGCATAAAAGGGTTGATCATTCTTCATTCAAATCACTTTGCATTAGAAGAAAGCAAAAAGAAAGGAAGTGAACGAGTTCTAAGCTAAGAATATTCAAGAGTTGAAGTGCGAAGAGGATTTCCAACCAAAACCCTAACCTGCAGAACAAGGTACTTCTATTTTATGTGAAATCTCTTGAAATTTCAATCTCTGCAAATGGCTACACCTCTAGTTGTTGATGTAATTGAAAGGCCCCGACCAATATTTAAGAAGCACCCATACAAGTTAGTTGAAGTTGAACCAATAGGTGCATTTTTTGGTGTCCCATATGGCATACTACATGTTGAGGATATTAGGGCATACATCCACTATAGCATTGATGAATATGGAAACCTAAAACTCTTGGATTTGTTTAACAACCACCTAAGGGATGATAGCTATAAATTGAAACTAGAATACAAAGCCCTAGAAAGCAAACATTTTTTGCAAGTCATTAAATTTCTGACATTTGATGAGAATGAGTGGGTTCGATATATCTTGAGCCGAATACATGATGAATTCATATGGCTATTGAAACCATTGAAGATTATAAAGGATGCTATCAAGATTGTAACTCGGTTAAATTCAACTGGTGGATTACCCATGTTGAAAGCTATGAAAAACCAAACTATTACCGATGCAACCGGTGTGAAGTTTGACAAGAGAGCAATGACCATTAATGACATTATAGAACCAGATGTCAAGTTTGCATCTATGGTGATTGTATATAAAGTCTACCACTCCAGTAGAGAAAATTCTATCTCCGGAACTGCAATATATGCAGCCTATAAAATGTTGAAGGAGAATGCTGATTATTACCTATGTGAGCTGCTACAAAATTAGTTGATTGAGAATCTGAGCAAAATAAAGAAAGATAAGAAAATACCTTCAAGTATGGTTCCTTTATTATATGTTTGTTCTTCTATTTTATGAATGAAGTGCCTAGAGTTCAAGGTGTACACTAGATAAATGACAGGCTAGTTGCATGGCAAATAAGAGATCATCTACTCAGCCTTGGTGATTCCCAAGATTAGAAGAAAGCCATTTGGGGTTCCTTCAAAAACTTTCAAAGTATGATGCATGCAAGAGAGAGAATCCCTAAGTCAGTTGTGGAGAAATATGAGAATGAAATATGCTTCATGGTTGACACTGATCAGTGCCTGATGGAGGTTGTGGAACCCAGAACTATATGGATTATGCAAATGGGCTATGAGGTTGATGAGAAAGTTTTGGAAATGTATGCTCAACATCTCCTAAGAAAATCAAAAGACACATCTATGGAAAGGTTTGGAACATATAAGGAGCTAAGTCTAAAATTACATGTGGAGCTTAGACAGCCAGAGACCAAAAGGAAAGTGCAGAAGCAAGTTGAAAAGTATGCTGAGAGCATTGGATTAGCTAAGGAAGCAGTGAAGTAAAATAGAGAAAGAATTGAAAAGGCTAAAAAGGAAAGGCAGGACAAGAAACAAGAAGATGCTCTAGTGGAACCATCCTCCACTTCAAGGACTACTAGGAGCTCTGTTGCTGCTTCTGTTCCTCCTAAACCTGCAAAACTAGAAGACAGACCATCGAGTGAAGGAAGTAAGAGAAAGAAAACAAAGGCCTCAAGAATGTATGTGAGCACAAAAGATGATGAGGAGACAGAGACAGATGAAGAAGTTAAGGAGATAAAATCCAAGAAAGCCAAGACTTCAAAGGCTTCTAAGGACCAACCTTCCGGAAGCAAAAAGGCAAGTAAAAAGCAAGAAATTGGTAAGGTTGTTATGACAGTTAATGAAATTGTAAAAACAATTACGGTTCATGGAAATCTAAGGCCTATCAAAGATTATTGTGATAATTTTGATCAAGCAAATAAGAAAAATTTGGAAGATGCCACCATCATGTACTTGAATAATTTCAATAGAGCTCTACTAGAAACAAGAACTTCCTAAAAGTTTAAGGAAAATACTGGAGATGAGGAAGGAAGCAGCCAAGGCTAAAGATCTAGAACTTAGAGAATATGTCCTCTCCACTTTGTGTCCAGTAATGTCCAAAAAGGAAGCAAATAAAATACTCAAAAAGGTAAAAGATGTTTTTAGAAGCAAGGTAAGGATGAACAAACTAATGCTTGGAGAAACTGAGGAAATTGCAAAAGAAATAGAGGAAATTTTGAGGAAGGCCCTGGATAAAGATAAATATTATGTTGTCTCTGAGGAACCAGTTGAGGAATGTAATTCTATAGTTTTGGAACTAGAAACTTCAAAAGAAGAAACTAGAAAAGGAAATGATGACCAAGATGATACTTTAGATCCCATGGAGCAAACCTATGAGGAGATAGATGATGGGATTGATTCATCAATTCTAGATGTTGAAAAAATAAACATTAGTAAGCAACAAACTGAAGTTGATGACTCCTCTATTTTGGAAGAGGAGAAAATAAACAAAGAAGACATAGAGATGGTGGACAAAACTGATGATGCAGGAGATACTCTAACTCCACCTAATCAATCCGGAAAAGAAGATAATATTGCTACTACACAAAGCCCTCCAGAACAGGTAGCAAGTGGTGAAGACAAAGAAAAGATTCCCTCTGTAGATGATACAGAGAAAGGTAAAGTAGAGGAAGAGAAAGAAGAAGGTAAGGAAGATAAAATAGAAGAAGATGGTGCAAATGTTGATGCATCTAAAAAAATTAGTCCTGATACTAACATTGACAAATCTCAAGGAAAGGAAGGTGGTTCAGGAATTGTGGCAAGAAACACTACAGATGAAGTAAAAAGTCTCCTAAGTAAAGAAATTCTTGAGTTTGATGAACCAAAGTTGTTTCAAGGATTGATCAATCTAGATGCTCTCTCTCCAGTTCACGTAATGAAGATAGCATCCTTCACACAAGCCAAGGCAAGAGAAAAGATGGTGAGATCTCACATTGAGGACAGTGAGTTGCTAGGCCTTGTAACCGGAGTATTGGAGAAGACAATGTTAACCTTCCAGAAGAATCCTTTTGAATCTCCTTCCAGAAATCTAAAGAATCTTGTAAGTTTTGTAAGTACACATTTTGAGTCTTTTGAGAAGTCTGCAGAGACTAAAGTCATAAATGAATTTTTGGACAAGAAATTTAGTGAAATAAAGAGTCTGATAGGGTATGATAGGATAATACTTGGTATTAGTATAAAGAGTATTCAAAATGCTCTAAGTGATGGAAGTGATATATACAAATTTTGTCTATCCTAGCCCAAAGTCAGTGAGGATATTGAGAAGAAGATAAAGGAGAAAGAAAAAAATTGTCAAATCTATCTCAAAATTTTGATCCTCTAACAATTTCTCCTATAAGTCAAGAATGTCAAGTAATCAAGTTGACCGATGAAATAAAGAACCTTGTTAAAGAAAAAGGCAATATTGTGAAGAGAATGTGTGAGCTCTGGGGATTGATTGCCCCCAAGTTAAAAACAATGTTTAATGCACTATCAGAAGCTCAAACTGTAGTTCAGACAAGTGATCCTTTAGATCTGACTAAGGCAGAAGCATATACATTTCTACTAAGTGGACACATCTCAATTTTGGATGGCATGAAAAGAAGTTGGGCCTCTGAACTTGAGCAATTGAAAAGTAGTTTTGTAGATATTCTCAAGTTCATGTAAATATAACTTAATGATTGGGTGTACATATGCGGTACTGTATACAATTTTTTTGATTTTTGGCTTGCGGACCCCATCCTTTGCCATTGATGTCAAAGGGGGAGTGAAGAATAGTGAAAAATGAAGAATCTAGCAAAGGGAGAGCTTCAGAATCAGTGGAGAACATAAGAGTATAGAGTAAGGGGGAGTAACACTTAGTCATTTTTCAATAAGTGTTGCCATCAATGCCAAAGGGGGATATTGTCGGCAAGAGACACTACTTCACATGACAGGTGTTGTCATTGATGGAAACTAAGACTATTCCACTCATCCGCATAACATAATTTGTTCATACCAGAAATCAAAATCAGAATTTATCTAATTCTGGATAGCCAGAGACAGATCATGTGACAGGGTCCAGTATCTTGGTCTGGATCTCTCTGGTGGTAAATTAGAGTATGCTACGGATTTGAAGGAGTCATAAGGATTGTTCAGGCAATCTAAATCCAAAATTTTAACCTCTGGTGATGAAGGATTCAAAATTTATTTGCATCTGAGTATGGGGTTACAGTTTGACAGTGTAGACAACAGAAGAACAGGCTAACCTTGTAATTGATCTTGGTTCTGGATAAGTGGAAGTTGTTAGGGGGATGATTTGTGAATGATAGTTTTGGTCCGCATTACAAGTTATGCATGGATTTAACCGATAGAGTAGAGTCTTCAATAAAGTTCTAAGTGTTCTTGAAGCTGACTGAAAAGTGATTGAATATCATGATGCAGATATATATAGCTGATGGATTTAAGTGATTTGTGTGTGTGTGTGTTGCGACTATGGAATAAGTGCGAAAAGGGTAGAGATCTAAGGTTTAGATGTTAGCAGAATAGTAAACAGGGCAGAGTGAGGATGAAGTGTATCAAGTCAGTATTATGTGCTTAACCAGAACTGAATCCTTGCATTGGTAGATGCTAATTATCAGTTCAACCTCATTGTAATCTTCTTTCTATAGGTAGTGAGCCTTCTGTAGGTAGTGAGCCTTCTTTTGAGCAATGAGCTCTAGGTAGTGAGCTCGAATGCATGTGCATTCCCAATTATAATACTTTTAATAGAGTTAACCACCACCGTGGTTTTTCCCTTACCTAGGTTCCCACATTAAAAATCATTGTGTCATGTGTGTTTATTTGTTTCTACTCATGTGTTGATGATTCATGCTTTAAATGTTTTAATCAAGTGATATTGTTGCAAATGATAAAGTTTTGGGACAACTGATTCACCCCCCCTCTTAGTTGTCCAACCTAATTTTAACAACTTGATGAGGTCAACATGACTCATCCTCCACTTTAGGATAAAAACAAAGATGACATCAGAATGCATGCCGTCAGCAGTCAAAAAAACCATCACTTCCACATGCGCAGGCCATCATGAATCGCTGCACTGACGTCATTTGACAACATGGCATTCCCAGACCACTCAGCAGGAATAATTGTAGAATACATGACGTTAGGGATGCTAACACCATTTCAAACCCGCACAGATGTTGCTCACATGCCTAGTCACATCAAGTTACATCACAGTTGCGGTCTTGCAGCCAAGTACATCACATCGTCATCATTAAGAATGATTCAGGTAATTCTCTTTAATTAACTTAGTTAGTAATTGTCTTGTCATTTCTATTTTTGGGTGTTGTTATTGTGCCACATCTCCCTGCCATTATTTCCCTTTTCACATAATGCATGCTGCCATATTTGCCACACTTTCGACCTGTCTACGGAGTGCCCCATCACTCTGCTACAATTATTATTGCATAAGCACACTAAACCACTTTCAACCTCCTTTCCCATAATATGAGTAGTAAAACAAAAATGACATGTCAACCTTCACTCAAGATTGCAAAATTTTCTAAAAATTCTTTGGGTGAAAAATTTAAGTCTGCTGACACAGTCCTCCGGAGTAAAAAGAGAAATAGACTATAGAGAGAAGCAACAAGAATTTTAGCTACAGAGGGTGGAATAGGATAGAGAGATGGGTTTCAAGAAGAAATCAGAGCCAGAGAATATATTAGGCCCACTGAAGGATGAAGCTGTGGCAGACATTCTAAAGAATGCAGGGTGGTTAGAGTTCCTGGAGAAATTTGAAGGTTTTCAAGAGGCTATTGTTGATGACTTCCTATGAAACCTAAGAGATAATCAAACAACTGTCAGAGGGGTTTAGATCAATATCTTTGCAACCATCATCAGTCATATCTCTAGATTACTAGAACAAGGTGAGAGGTTTTACCATTTGAAAACCTTATATGCTGATTTAATTAAAAATTTCTCTGAAGATGGTGAACCTGTAATATAGTTGCATTTAAGAAAGAATGAGGTTAAAGGAATTGTTAGGTCTTCACTTCAAAACCCCTGGTAGTTTGTAGCATTATGGTTGATGAAATACTTTATGTTTGATGGCCAATTTTCCATAGTTCTAAGACCAATAATGAAAATGTTGATTTTTCTGAGGCATGGAAATGCACACCCAAAATTTAGCATAAACCTTCTAAACTTTCTATATTCTGCAATTAAATCATCTGCAGACAGATATCAACAAGGGAAGGGTCCTATGAAACACCATGGCCTCATTTTTTTGGTTGTAAAACATCACTTTTTGTCTCAAGCTGATAAAGAGACATTATGGCAAACATTTTTAGACAATAAACCCTAGGACAGAACACCAGAGAGGGCACAGAGAATGGAAGAAGGTTCCTCTACCCATCAGGAAGAGGAGGTAGAGTCTTCAACTTCCTCTCTAGCTACTAAGAGAGGTCAAGGTCAAAAGTCCTCACTAGAGGCAACTTCATCTGCTACCCCTGTTTCTAGCAAAAAGAGAAAAGGGAAAGAAGTTGTGGAACCTACTCTTGAACAAACTCCATAATTGACTTTCTCAGCAAGGCAGAAGATGGCCTTGGTTGAGGAGTCTACTCCAACATAACCAATAAGAGAAAGGCAGGGTCAGAAAATAAAAAGAACTTCAAAGAAAACTAATTCCATAATACACTACTAGGTTGAGGAAGAATCTAATGATTCAGATGAAATTCCTCTGGTAAGAAAGAAGAAACTAAGAGAAGCTTCCCCAGAACTATTTGTTCAGCTAGGTTCTCATAGTCCAACTTCACAACATTCCCTTGCTCCGGAGACAGAACAAAAAGAAACTTTTACCATTTCCTCAGACTCTGAGGATGATATACCTGCTTCGGAGGCACCTACTCCACCTGTGCTATGGAGAAGCAAAAGGAAAAGGTAGCTTACCCAAGCTAAAAAAGACACTGCTCTCCTGGTTGAAGTCCTATTGGGCTTCAGAGCTTCTGTAGATGAGGCTGGGCCTTCATCAACACCAATAACTACACAAAGAAGTCAAGAGGAAGCTCAAGGCAAGGAGACTACAAGGTAAGGTGAGACAGAGCAAGTGGGTACATTAGGCAGTGAAGAGCAAATAGCTGTGGAAAACCCTAATGTACAACAAACAGAAGAAGAAATAGGAACTTATTCTCATCCCTTTGATCAAGAGGATATTGATATTTCAAGGGAACATTAGCTGCTAGAGGAAATTGATAATCTAAAAAGATTATTGTGGAGGAAGAATCTAATTATTACTAACCTCAAGAAGGTCATGGGAAAAAAATAAATGGGGCAAATGTGGGTGATTGAAGGGCTGCAAGTAGAGCTCCGGAATAAACAACAAATAATTAAGGAGAAAGATGTAGAATTGAGAGACTAAGAAACAAAGGCAGCCTAAAGCATCAAGGAAAAAGAGGCAGAGGTAGCCCAAAGCATTAAAGAAAAGGAGGCAGAGGCAGCACAAAATATCTCTGACCTTACAAAAGCTCGAGACAATAGTCTCACAATAATTGCAGCACTGGTTGAGAAAGTACAAAGCTAAGCCAGACAATTAACATGGGCCAATAATAAAATAGATGATCAAGAAGAGTACATTTAGGAGTTGATTGGCCTAGGGACAACCATGGAATAGGAGGTGCAATTCCAATTCCATATATAGGCCCAATTCCAATTGATATTCCTAAAGCCATGTTCCATTGGGAAAGAAGATGTAGGGAATATGAGGCTTCTAAGCCCATGCTGCAATTACAGAGTTTAGTAACTACCATGTCAAAAAGAGTACAAACTTTGGAAGAAAAAGTCCTTTAGGTGGCTTCCATTTCATCTAAGATCCTATCTTGTAGGCCCCCAAGTGGAAGTTATGCTTTGTTCTTACAAGAAAGAATCCTGTAGAGGAAACTATCTTTTGTTATGTCTGATTTGACTGAGGACATAGAAACAGGGGAAGGGTTCATGGAAGCATACATGAGAAGTTCTAATGAAGATAAAATTTTTCTATGTGAGTTATATTTGCATGGTTTTTGTGTAGATGATATGACCTTCATTATCAACTATTTTGTAGGGGAAAGTCAACTTAAGGCATTTATGTCACTAATGAGAAATCATCAGATTTGGAATGAGAGAATGGAGGCTTATCTCAAGAAGGATGCAAAAACAAGTCTTTTCATCAGAAAAGAATGTCAAACACCCATTCTTTTAAGGTCCAATTTAGGGCATATGTCTACCACCCAGACAGTAAGACCAAGATTTTACCACTGTATCTAAAACATCTGCAGGAATGTTGCATTGATTTTGGTCTCTTAATGAACAATTCATCTAATGAAGTGCTTGAAGTGACAAAGAGAAGGTGGAACATTTTAATTGTAGAATAGAAGATGAGAGAAGTGGTGTCCCCTGCCAACCTCAGGTTGTTTATGAGGAAGGCCAGGTTAGTATCCAAAATGATGGATAAATACCATCAGAAGTGGATAGGTGGCCAATTCAGATCCCCTCTCATCATTGAGCCACTACCTATTTAGGCTGAACAAATGGAAGATAAATTGCAAGAATGGATGAAGCAAGTTGATTGGTACAGAGGAAATAGTAACATAGACCACACCACTTGGACCACTTATGCAAAGGACTACAACTTGACTGATAGGATATTCCACCAGAATAAGTCCAGATTGTGAGAAGCAGGAGGACCTGCTAATCCTTAAGTACGAGGGGATGATGAGTGCCAGGTAGCACCCATGCAATACACCCTTTTTACTCCTCTTTTTCCTTCCTTCTTATTCCATTGTCTTGATGACTACACCAAAATAGATTAACAAGATTATTCTAATTATGATTAATAAGAGATGAATTACTTAAAATCATGATTTCTAATTGAGGGACTAATGTGCACTGAATTAATGGAAATATGCAGAATTATCTCTTTTTGAATCAACAGGTGTAGATATTTAGGCAAAGACAATTTTGGTCATCTCCGGAGTTGACAGATGGATCCCGCACTAGTCTCCAATATTTTCCAATATGATTGGAGAGATTTTTGAGATAAAGGGGGAGAATAATCTCCAGAGCTAGACTGAAGTAAAGCATATCTCCAGAGCTGAACAGAAGGTCATAAAGCATATCTCTGGAGCTGCAGATAGAAGTACACATCTTTGGAGTCTCCTCAACATAGATGCAGATTTCTAGTGCACTGCCAGTCAACACTTCCAGTAGTAATTGGGGTATTCCAGATATTACTCAATCAACACCTGAGTAATCAGATGAAGACCATAGTTAACTGTTGGAAGTTTATCTTTCTTTTGATTTTGTATGAGTTCTTGACAAACTTATTTAAGTACCTATATTCTAGGGCCTCATTGCCCAGTTGTATTTGAAACTAAGACTGAGGTTTAGTGAGATTGCTATTCCACTAAACCTATTTTAATTTGCATGAATGTTTGCTCTGTAGTTAAACAATTAGTAGAATAAGAGATTGGTATTATCTCATAGATGAACTAGAAGTTAAGGTAAGTAATATCTCATCACTGGATTAGATATAAACTTACAAAGGTAGCATAATAGACAGTGAATTGTTGTTATTATAATCTCATTTTGATATAGACATTTTCTGAATACAAAAGCTAATGGAATTGGATTGAAACAAATTGTGACATTACTTTCTTCTACTGATTCTTTACCTTAGTCTTCAGCCCTAAGGGTGTGGAGCAAGGGCCCACTCTCACCACCAAGGTAGAAGGCTAGTACTATTGTTTTGTTATTTCAGATTTTGTTTAAGGAGACAGTTACTATTTTCATAGATAAATGCATGTTTCAGTTGAAAGGAATAGTATATATTGACTTTAACAATTCATTGTTCAGTTTCATTTTTAATATTCTTGGAATTCATTTTCACAGTAGATAGATCAGTAATATTAGTTTCTTTAATCAATAAAGATCATTAGAGTTAGTTAGAGAAACTGGCAACTATAGGATTCCTAATTGCAGACAGCCATGGACACAGCCCTGGATTTGACAAAATGAAATATGACTAAATGCCAAGGACCAACGACCCTTGTGATAGAGGTCCACATGTAGAAATATAATCCATATGGAAGGGTATGACTAAAAGGTACAGTCCATAATGTTTCAAGTCTTCCTAATAATTTCTATTTTAACCTGTATGGATTCTAGCTAAACCTACACTATAGAAATAAAGGAAAATAAGCATAATATCCCAATGATGAAGATAAAATTAGAAATGAAATGAGTTAAATATTATAGAAATAACATGAAAACACAACGAAACCTCTGTGTAGTTGAACTCTTTCTAGATACCTATTCTAAGAAAAGAAAAGAAGATTGGGACTGCCAAGGAGCTTGCCAGGAATGGTCAAGCCCCTACTTTAGTCTTTTGACCTCCATGAGTAGTCAAATTATAAAGAGATTTAGAAATGTGTGTGTACCTATCCTAATTGTGTCTAGGAGCTAGGATGTAATGACAAAATGTGCTAGCAACACCTCCCTAGTCTATGGGGAGGACACTAGGCCTAGATTGTGGATTGGATAATAAGGGTGGTGGTCTACACCAATAGAATCCAAAGGGGGAAATGGGATTGGATTTGATAACAATGGGGATATTGTTAATGCACCACTTGTCAAACAAGATCAACTATATGATAAAGAAACAAGATAATAAAGTGTATTATTCTAACAGAATTTGATAAATAAAACACCAAGTAATTCACTACCATGTTTTTTTGGTGATTCAAACGTTAAGGATGAATATAATTTTTAGGGAGCAATTTGTTTCTTTCCTCTTGCTACAAATACCTTCAATGATATATATAACAGAGATTGGAGGAATCCTTTGTTGCAAGTATGTGCTAATCAGTGTTGTCATTGATGTCAACATGTTTGTGTTGTCATTGGTGTCAACTGTGTCTTCTGATGAAGTTAGTGTTGTTTAGTATTGTTTGATTCAATTTCTTTTCTAAAAGGTGGTTTGGATGCTTTGTATAGATGCTAAAGCTATTGAGAATATGCCTATGTAGTTGGGTTTCCAAGTGCTTTTGAGAAAATTTGAATAATACTAAAAAATAGTGTGTTGAAGGAGTCTTTTGGCTTACAGTATACTGCTCGAGTTTTTACTGTGTAATTCTTTTGCATTGGAGATCTGAGTGTGTGGTTTGGATATGTTGTTGAGAAGTGGTGTAAGATGCTAAATTTAGAATTTGCTTCTTCAGATCATTGTGCAGTGAAAGTTATGCTCACCAGTTTGAGAACAGGATTTGACAATGTTTCTGATTTGTGCAAAGGTGTCTGGGAGAAAGTATTTTGCTCCGTATTTCTCCACAGAGTGGTTTTAGGTGTTATAGTTCTGGATTTAAGTCTATAAGGTCCTTATCTACCTTCTATCCAAAAGGTTTGTGGTATGATGCTACAAAAAGCAAGTTCCTATGTAACAGAGTTCGACAGTGTTGATTGTGAGCATATAGTGAGCCTTCTTCAGGTGAAAGTTGTTGTGGATGAATTTGTTGATTTCCAAGTGACCTCAAGTTATTCATGGATGTTTCTATAAGGTGTTAAATCTTTGTTCATGGTTTGCAAGTTATGGTTGTGATCATGGAAGCGTGTGATGAAGAATCCCCTATGTTTACACCATTTGGCTGACCTAGAAGTCTGCGCTAATTGTGGAGTTGATTTGATGATTATGTGAGTGTTGTGTAGTGTGCTTGGATAGATTTGGGTCTAAGCTAAGGATTAGAGTGGTTGACCTTCATTCCCTTGCATCGTGGAATGTTTAGGTCCAGACCTAATTCAAATTTTGTGTGTTTTTCAACCTTGGAGACTGTTTCAAAGATTGAAGATTGTGTTTCTGACCTTGAATATTATTTCAAGGTTGATGGTGATATAAATAAGTGTCAAGATTTCATGTTTGTGTGGGTGTGCATAAAAGAGATGAATTTTGTGATGTAAAAATGATAAAAGGACAGTTTGAGCTTTCATGAGTTAGACGACTAGATGCAGTGAGCATAAGGTGTCTACTATCTTTCTGTATAGATGTGAAGGTGATGATTGCTGTGCTTCTTTGGAATTGAACCCATGCATGTGTTAGATGCAATTATATCATTGAAACTCTTCTTCTTTCTTATGTCTTTTCAGTGGGTAGTGAGTCCACTTGGAAAGTGAGTCCCATGCAGTGAGCATTCTTTTTATGGAAGTAAGCCTCTTGTAATTCGGTGTTGCTACTACTTTATATTATGAGCTAATCCTCACTGTGGTTTTTCCCTTTTAGGGTTTTCCACATAAAAATCTGATGTCCTCTTGTGCATGGTGTTGATGTGTTTAAGTTTCTGTTATTTGATTTTCATGTTTAATCTTCATAATAGATTAAGAGTTTAAGTAAACTAATGTGGATGTGATTATGCTTATGAGGGTTTGAAATTTTTGATACAACTGATTCACCCCCCCTCTCAGTTGTCTTGTGCCTACAACAATTGGTATCAGAGCCAAGTTCCTTTGAAGAAAGCCTAATAGCTTGAGGTAGATCAGGGATGGTGCATAAGAAGGATATTCCCTTGTTTAATGGATCAGACTATGCACTCTTGAAGGTAAGGATGAAATCCTTTTTAATTTCTCTTGGTTATGAGGTCTGGAAATGCATCAAGTCTAATTAGACTATACCTGAGAAAGGTTTAAATATTGAAGATGAAATCAAAGCTACGAA
Source organism: Cunninghamia lanceolata (assembly GCA_027924645.1). Lineage (NCBI taxonomy): Eukaryota > Viridiplantae > Streptophyta > Pinopsida > Cupressales > Cupressaceae > Cunninghamia > Cunninghamia lanceolata. The sequence continues at coordinate 958,458 of BSBN01000597.1, read as the reverse complement.
AATAGATCGTAAGGCAAAACATGCTCTCTTAAGTGGACTTACTAATTTTGAATTAGTGAAAGTTGTGGATTTGAAAACTACTAATGAGATTTGGAAAATATTGGAAAGTGTTTATGAAGGAGATGAGAAGGTTAAAAAGGCTAAATTATAGAATTTGAAGCTCACTTATGAGACCATGTGAATGTCTGAAGATGAAAAATTTACAAGCTACTTGCAGAAGGTGGAAGAAGTTGTCAGTGGCATAAAAGGACTTGGTGGGAAGATAGATGATCAAGAAGTGATATTGAAGGTACTTAGAACTCTTCCTAAAGATTATAGTCATAAGGCTTTAGCTATTGAAGAATTACAAATTTTGAATCACTTTACCAAAGAACAGTTGCTTGGCACTCTAACTGCTTTTGAAATAAGAGAGTTTGGCACAAGTAGTGGAACTGCAAAAGATGAGACTGCCTTTAAAGATAGCAAAACAAAGAAGACTATTGAATTAGATCTGGAAGACTTTGATGAAGTAGAAGCTAACTTTGTGAGAAGAATGAAAAAGGTTACTGGTAAGTTTAGTGGTAAGTTACCTTTTAAATGTTTTAGTTGTGGAAAAATAGGTCACTATGCTTCAAGATGTCCAAATAGAGCTTTGAGAATTAAGAATGAGGAAAATAGAGGAAGGTTGGTCAAGAAAAACTACTATGCAAGCATTTATGATGATGAATCAAATTTTGAAGATGATATTGATGATGATCAATGCTTATTTATTGCCATAAGAGATGAAATTGGCTATACTAACTTTGGAAGATGTGTGAAGGAAAGGAGTTCAAAAGCATGTGCTAACCCTAAAGGCACTGTAATAGCTTCCTTTCATGCTAGGAGTGAAAAGGATGACTGGGTCATTGATAGTGGATGCTCAAATCATATGACAGGTGATAAGAGTAAGTTTATTAAACTTGAAAAATTTGATGGTGGATTAGTTAGGTTTGGTGGTGATGAAGCTGCTAAGATTTGTGGAAAAGGTTCAATCAGTTTTGATGGAAATCATAACATCGATGATGTTCTTTATGTCAAAGGTTTAAAGCATAATCTCCTAAGTGTTGGACAAATGCATAGCAAAGGGTACAATTTTATGTTTTAGGACGATGGGTGTGAGATCATAAAAAGCTCTGGAAAGAAGACAGGTGGAAATGCTTATCATCTCAAAGGTGGTGTAAGTTATTGTCTTACATCTTAGATTAGTGAGAGTTGGTTATGGCATAGGAGATTGTGTCACATCAATTTCAATATCCTGGTAAGGATAAGTTCAGTTTAAGCTATGAGAGATCTTCTAAAATTAACAAAGCCTATTACTATTGTTTGTAAGGAATGCCAATTTGGAAAGAAAACTAGAAAAAGCTTCAAAAGCAAGGATTAGTCATTTACCAGACTGTTGGAGTTGGTGCATATAGACTTGTGTGGTCCTACCAAAGTAAGGAGTTTTTAAGGTGACATGTATTTCATGTTATTTATTGATGAATTCTCTAGAATGACTTGGGTCACTTTTCTTAAGGAAAAATTAGAAGCCATCAATAAGTTTAAAGATTTTAAAGCAATGGTTGAAAATGAATTGGATATGAAAATCAAATTTTTGAGGTCTGACAAAGGTGGAGAGTTTACTTCTAATGAGTTTAACTTGTTGTGTGAGAATCATGGGATAAAGAGGCATCTATCTGCTCCCAAAACTCCTCAGCAGAATGGAATGGTTGAAAGGAAGAACAAGATTGTTCAAGAAGCTGCAAAAACAATGATAAAGGAAGCAAACGTACTGGAAGTCTACTAGAGAGAAGCAATTCATACTTCTATCTACATACAGAACATAGTACAAGTGAAAGCAAATAATACAAAGACTCCCTATGAGCTATGGTATGGAAGGATTCCCAATGTTAAATATTTCAAAGTTTTTGGAAGCAAATGTTATATCATAAGAGATGAAGAACTAGGAAAGTTTAATGCAAGAAGTGATGAAGGTATTTTCCTTGGATACTCTAACAAAAGAAAAGCTTACCAGTGCTATAATAAGAGGCTAAGAAAGATTGTTGAAAGTGCTAATGTTAAGTTTGATGAAGATATATAGAAGTTTTCAAAGATTAATGGATATGAATTAGATGAGTCTTCTTGTGAAGAAGAAGAAGAAAAGACCAAAGAGAAGAAAGTGCAGGATGAAGCTTAAGAAACTCTAGAAATAGAAGTACAAGTTGAAGAACAAGAAGCTCTAGAAAAAAATTCCTAAAACTCCCAAATATGTGCAGAGGCATCACACTGAAGATTAGATCATTGGTGACAAGAGAAAAGGTGTACTGACAAGAAACAGAGCTGCTAAAGATCAGGTAAATTTATGCTTACTTTCTAAACTTGAACTAAAATAGTAGTTGAGGAATGAAAGGATGAGTATTAGATCAAAGCTATGGAAGAAGTACTAATGCGGATTGAGAAGAATCGGACTTGGGAACTTGTCCCAAGACTAGAGAATAAGAATGTGATTGGAACTACGTGGGTATATAGGAACAAGTTGAATGAGAACGGAGAAGTGGTAAGGAACAAGGCAAGACTTGTGTGTAAGGGGTACTCACAAGTGGAAGGAATAAACTATGATGAAACCTTTGCTCCAGTAGCAAGAATGGAGGCTATTATATTTTTTCTGGCTTTTGCAGCACATAAGGATTTCAAGGTATATCAGATGGACCGAATGGATTGTAGTTGTCAAACAAACTAGATATGGTATGCAGATTGAAGAAGGCATTGTATGGACTGAAACAAGCTCCCAGAGCTTGGTATGCAAGCCTAGACAAGTATTTGTTGCAGTAGGGATTCAATAAAGGGTTTGCAGATAGTAATTTGTACATCAAGGTAAGCAAAGATCAAATCCTGATTGTTAAGGTCTATGTGGATGACATAATCTTTGGTGGAAATGAAAGTATGTGTAAGGACTTTGAAAATGAAATGCAAAAAGAATTTGAGATGTCAATGTGTGGAGAGATGAACTTCTTTCTTGGACCGCAAATCAATCAGACAGATAAGGGCATTTTCATTTCACAAACAAAGTATGTCAAATAACTGTTGAATAAGTTTGGAATGGAAGATTTAAACCAGTTTGTACCCCCATGACAACTGGTTGCAAGTTGAGTAAGAATGACAAATTCCCTAAGGATGATCAGAGAAAATATAGATCAATGATTGGAGGACTACTATACCTAATAGCTACCAGACCAGATATCATGCATGTAGTCTATCTTGTGGCAAGATTTCAAGTAGATCCTAGAGAGTCACATGTCATGGCAATGAAGAGGATCTTCAGGTATTTGAAGGGCACTCTAGATCATGGTTTGTGGTATCCCAAGAATAATGACTTTAACCTAAGTACCTACATAGATGCATATTGGGCTAGATGTGTAGATGACAGAAAAAGTACAAGTGGAGGTGCATTCTTTCTTGGAGATAGAGTAGTATATTGGCTAAGAAAGAAGCAGGATTTAGTATCTTTATCAACTACAGAGGCAGAGTACATTGCAGCAGCATCCTATTGTACGCAGGTGTTATGGATGAGACAAACCTTGAAGGATATCAAAGTTGAGTACGATGATCCAATTCCTATCTTCTATGATAATACCAGTGCCATTAACATTTCAAAGAATCTAGTGATGCATTCAAAGACAACATATTTCAATTAGGTATCACTTTTTGAGAGAGAAGGTTGTAGAGAATGAAGTGAAGCTCTTGAGTATGCACCTAAAAAGGATTAGGTTGCTAACATATTCACCAAGGCTCTTCCTAAGGATACATTTGAGTATCTCAGGGAGAAATTAGGGGTTATTTCCCCTTCTTTGAACTAGATGCATAAGGAGATGCATCAGTCCAGTGTGATTCAAGATTCATTCTTTTCTGGATTGATGATGGAGGCTACCTCTAAGGAGGAGTAGGTAGTGGTATTAGTGATTATTATAGATAGGGGGAGTATACAAAGTAATTAAGGACATTGCAAGTATGTGTAGTATCACAATCAGGGGGAGAGAGTTTTGAAAAAGTATGTCACCCTTTACCAGTGATGTCAAAGGGGGACATAGTTCATGTGAAAAACAAAGGTAGAGGAAGAAAGCAAGATGTGTAAAAGAAATGAGGAGAGTAAGATTAGTGCAGAGTTGTGTCATGATGGTTTTTCACATCATATGTTGCCATCAATGACAAAGGGGGAGATTGGTGCAAGTATGTGCTAATCGGTGTTGTCATTGGTGTCAACTATGTCTTCTCATGAAGTTACTATTGTTTAGTATTGTTTGATTTAGTTTCTTTGCTAAAAGGTGGTTTGGATGCTTTGTATAGATGCTAAAGGTGTTGATAATATGCCTAATGTAGTTGGGTTTCCAAGTGCTTTTGAGAGAATTTGAATAATACTGAAAATAGTGTGTTGAAAGAGTATTCTGGCTTACAATATACTGCTCAAATTTTTGCTCCATAATTCTTTTGTGTTGGAGATTTGAGTGTGTAGTTTTGATATGTTGTTGAGAAGTGGTCTTAGATGCTAAATTTAGAATTTGGTGCTTTGGATCATTGTGCAGTGAAAGTTATGTTCACCAGTTTGAGAACAGGATTTGACAGTGTTTCTGATTTGTGCAAAGGTGTCTAGGAGAAACTATTTTGCTCCACATTTCTCCACAGAGTGGTTTCAGATGTTGTAGTTCTAGATTTAAGTCTATAAGGTCCTTATATACCTTCTATTCAAAAATTTTGTGGTATGATTCTCTGGAAAGAAAGTTCTTTTGTGGCAGAGTTCAATAGTGTTGATTGTGAGTAGACACTGAGCCTTCTTTAGGTGAAAGTTGTTGTGGATGAATTTGTTGATTTCTAGGTGACCTCAAGTTGTTTGTGTATGTTTCTAAAATGTGTTAAAGCTCTATGCATGCTCTGAAAGTTATGGTTGTGATTGTGGAAGTGTGTGATGAAGAATCCCCTATGTTTACACCGTTTGGCTGACCTAGAATTTTTAACTGATTATGGAGTTGATTTGATGATTACCTGAGTGTTGTATAGCATGCTTGTATGGATTTGGGTCTAAGATAAGGATTAGAGTGGTTCACCTTCATTCCCTTGCATCGTGGAATGTTTAGGTCCAGACCTAATTCAAATTTTGTGTGTTTGCTGACCTTAGAGACTATTTCAAGGATTGAAAATTATGTTGCTGACATTGAAGATTGTTTCAAGGTTGATGATGATATAAATAAGTGTCAAGAGTTCATGTGTGTGTGGGTGCGCATGGCAGAGATGAAGTTTATGATGTGAAAATTATAAAAGGGCAGTTAGAGCTTTCATGAGTTAGACGACTGGATGCAGTGAGCAAAAGGTGTCTACTATCTTTCGGTATAGATGCGAAGGTGATGATTGTTGTGCTTCATTGGAACTAAAACCATGCATGTGTTAGATGCAATTATATCAGTGAACCTCTTCTTCTTTCTTCTTTCTTTTTAGTGGGTAGTGAGTCCACTTGGACAGTGAGTCCCTTGTAGTGATCATTCTTTGTATGGTAGTGAGCCTCTTGTAATTTGGTGTTGCTACTACTTTATATTGTGAGCTAATCCTCACCATGGTTTTTTCCTTTTAAGGTTTTCAATGTAAAAATCTGTTGTCCTCTTGTGCATGGTGTTGATGTGTTTAAGTTTTTGTTATTTGATTTTCATGTTTAATCATCATAACAGATTAAGGGTTTAAGTAAACTAATGTGGATGTGATTATGCTTATGAGGGTTTGAAATTTTTGATACAATTGATTCACCCCCCCTTTCAATTGTCTTGTGCCTTCAACATCCTTGGGAGAAGCCTAAGCTTCTATAGTGAAAGCTTCTCTTTTGATAATCTTGTATATTTGCACAATGATAGCAAAAACTTGGGAAAGCGCTAAAAGTTGTAGAGTTGAAGATGGAGAGAAAGAGCTAGAAGGAAGATGGAATATGGAACCCCCTTATATACTATGAAAATAGGCCTCTTTATTGTTCTTATTTTTTGTATTTGGTCAAGGATTGGCTAAGAATAGCAAAGCGTGTCCATGGGGACATTACAATCATTAAGAGAAATTATGAGGCAACGAAATGTAGGAATAATGCATATTTTGAGGTGGTCTATGGTTCAAGACATAAGTGCATCACATATACATCTACACATTGTGCTAGTGTCCAAGGGAATATAGTTTAGATTTGGCACATGTGTTAAGGAGAGTGATGAGAATAATTCTCTAGTATGGATTCTTGGCAAACTTTAGTGCAAGGAAAATAGGCCAAGGTTGAGTTCAAGTGATCCTATAAAATTCTATGGGAATGGACACTAAAGTGAGTTCAGGACATAATGTGAAATTGCAGGATATGCATTTTTCAATGTTACACTATGATGCCCACAATTTACAAGAAATAGAGTTGTTAGTTACATTCATAGAGTTATAGAAAGTGGACACTTCCAACCTAAATAGGGTGCCACATAGAGTGCCCCTAGCCAACACCAAATTCCCTCTATTCAACCTACAACCACTTTTCTCAAGAGTCGCATGCACCCTTGAATCATTCATTTTAGATACAAAAATCAAATTTCTAGCTAAACTAGGGATATGTAATACATCTATGAGGGTTTTCATCCCTCCATAATTGAAGATCAATTTTACCTCCCCTCAACCCATAATATTTCAAGTGTTTTTATCTCCAAGGAAAAATTCCCCACCATCATATGTTGTATACATTGAAAACCACTCCTTATGAGGAGTCATGTGGTAGGATGCACCTAAATCTATCAAACAAGAGTCATCAAAAGTCATGTTAGAAGAAATAATAAAAGTGTTAGTAGCTACATCATTAGAGGATTTATTAATAGAGGAATCTTCATCTTTATTTTTCTTATTTTATCATTCCTTTTTGAGATTCTCTTACTTGCTATAGTTCTAACATCTCAATCTACTCTTACTAGGTGCCTTGGATCTACACTTGGACTTAGATTTGTCCTTAGACTTATCCTTACTACATTTATACTTGTCCTTACCCTTCTCTTTAGATCTTCCCTACACATGCAATGCATTGTTAGACCTATCTTCCATAGATTTTCTCCTCATTTCCTATATGATCAAGGTAGCAACAAGATCATCCATCTAAGGATCTATCATAGAACCATTGAGTGCAAGAATCAAATTATTCCAAGAATTAGACAATGAACATAATACTAAAATACATTTATCCTCTTTGTCTATCTTCATATCTACTGACTATAATTGACTTAAGATTAGATTAAATGAATTTAGATGTTCTATAATCAAGTCTTAGTCTTTCATTTTAAAGTTCATAAAATTTTCTTTTAAAAAATAACTTATTCACAAGACTCTTATTCTAATAAATTTAGCCTATTCTTTTACACAAGTTATATGTAATAGTTTCATTATAAGTATTCAAAATAACATAATCAAATAAACATGATCATATAGTGCCTCAATCCTTTCTGTCAAGTTTTACCTAATCTTCATTTGCCATATTTTCCAGTTTGTCTTCACTTTTCACCACAATCCACTAATCTCTTTCTTCTAAGAGATGCTACATATTTAGCTTCCAAACTTCAAAACTTGATCCATTAAACTTTTCAATCTCAAATTGGAATGAACTAGCCATGATCTTGTTGGTAAATAGATTGGTTGCTGCGAATGAATTCTCAAGAATGACTCTTTTTTGCCTAGAAAGCAGCGATGAACTGGCCAACAATTGGAGAGATTGCTATGGAGCAACGACCTTCCTCTATGTTTGAGAGGGGTACCTCCCTCGTATGATTAAAATAGGGGTTTTTGTGGTATTTTAACTAGAAATACCAAAGGTAAAGGAAAACTAAAGGAAAATGAATTATAGAAACCCTAGTGGCAGACATATGAATACTAACTGAGATTTCACAGATTTGTACAAATATAAAGAAAGGTTCACCATAAAATTGGAAACACACATTCCATAGATTTGTATGATGAAGGGAAAGTGATCACAAATATTGGAACTATGGCAATAATGAAGAAAATAGCTCATGAACCTCAACACATGAAGAGAGGTTTGCATGAATAGTATTAAATCAAGATACAAAGATTAAAACTGTATTTTCACACACATATTGCACAATTCACAAATATTCTAGTAAATAACCAATGTATTTCCATAATAATACAAAGAATATACCTATTCAACCTACAAATAATAGGTAATGAAAATACACAAAATATCTGAAACATATGAATCAACTACTTTATATATTTATTTTGAAGTTATACAACTACAAAACTTCTCTGTACAAAGCATGAAATCCATTAGCTCTTTGTTTTTCTTCAGTTCTGCTCAATACCAGAAAAGAACCAAGAAAATATAATCACTAGGACCTCCTCCCCCTCTATTACATTTTAAATGGCCTTATATTTATAGGAATTTTCCCATAACCAACTTGTAACCACTTCCTAACTACTTAGTAACTACCTTTTTGAAATACAATAATTTAAAAAAAGCTTTATTCCAATTAGATTTTACCTAACTTTTCTGGAAATAAAGCTCATTTTCTAACTTTTGAATTACAATAAGTGACATAAGTCACTTTTTACAAAAAGGTAACTTAACACTTGTAAGTTTGAATGAAAAATTAAGTCATCAGTTTTACTGAGGCAGGCACCATATTTTATTCCAATCCATGAATCATCTATTCATCAACAATTACATTTGATGACCATCATTTCCTTTCGTGGAACCCAAATATCATTCTCTCTACAAGCTTTGAATTAAAGAAAATTCCTTGTTCTTTCCCCATATGATATATGCTTATCAGTTTTGATGTCACTTGAAGTTTCTCTATGTTTGTTTTCCCATATGAAGTGACCATACCTACCATACTCACCATAATAGAAACAATTCTCAACCTTTCAAGTTAAAACCATCTGCCTCTTCTTTCCATATAAACTTATCTTCAAAATAATATGACCTCATGATCTTTATTGCTTGTCTTCAAATAAAGTAAAGTAAAAGGTAGGATGCTCAGTTAATCAGATGGTGTCATTGAAGTGTCTGCATTCAATTTCTACCATTTAGTGGAATGTTTTCTATAACTCCAAACTAGCAAGAGGTTAGACAACTTGGTAATTCTTTGTGACCAACTGTGTTTGACTAGCAAATTTTACTGATTGAGCCACTGTGATTAGTGGGATCTATGAGATATATAGACCACTCTAATATAGATTTCCTTGACTCATAGCTCCAGTCCCCATCAACTTGATTGGCAGTTAGAGGATCTTGAAGTGCAAGCAAAGGTATTGAAATCAAAACATTTTGTAGGTCAAAGGCCTCTGATGCTTCATATTCAATGTTAACAAATATTTTCCCACCAGAAACAGAGGGCCAACCATTTATGCTTAAAGGAACCAAAAATTCTTGGGCACTTTGCATTCTCCATTAAACCAAACTCACACCTCAACAAATCACCCATTTGACTTGCAAGGAATGGCTTGCCAGAATCTTTGAGATCCAAGATATTCTCCCTTAAAAGAGATCCTTGTTGATTTTTGCATGTGTCATAAATTGGAAACCTTCATTTGAACCTGTTTCAATCTATATCTAGATGAATCCATCTTCCTTCTTTAGAATTTGAAGGGCAAAATTTTCCTTGAACCTCTAAGTTATTTACCCTGCTATCATGCTGTTAGACTTAGGGCACACAACTGAGAGGGGGGGGTGAATCAGTTGTGCAAAACTTGCTCCAATTTACACACTTAAATCTTCTTGGTGATTAGCAATATATTAAACATGAAACATAATGCATTCAAATCAAAAGAAGAAACTCATCAACACATAAGACACCAAGATTTTGACATGGCAAACCTGATTAAGGGAAAAACCATGGGGTGATTAACCCAAGAAAGTATTCTCTGTTAGAAGAATAGAAAGAACAAAATGGCACATGCCAATTAGGGCTCACTGCTCCAGCACGCTACTCATAAGAGGTTCACTGCCTACAAGAGACACACTGTCTACAAAGAAATAAGAAACACCTTCATGAACTGGAGAATAGCATCGTCACCATGCTTGAATTAGTTCCATTTGAGCTCAATACGTCTACTCTGCCCTTCACACTCCTCCTCGCTACCATACACTCATCACGGCAAGACACTCTTTGAAATGACTTCACAATCCCTTATTTATACACGACATCAACTTAGGAACAATCATCTAAGTCGGCAAACACCTACAAGAACATCTGCAAGACGTGTAATACATCCAGTTAGCCAGTCTCAGGAAGAACACCAACATCCGGTGGTTATTCTTCAAATACGAACTTTAACTTCAATGCAGACCACCAGCATGAACTGGAAATGATCCACAGATCACCACAAGCTTTCCTGAATCACCAAGAACATCCGCACTTCATCTGCTTATTGGAATCCTTCTCTCTTTCATCTGAAACCTCAAGAACACAGTCTGTCTTCACTGTCACAAAGGAATAGGTTCTTCCGGACCTTAAAACCATGAACCAATCAACTTGACACTTCACAAGGACATTCTCAACACTTCCTCAAATCTACAAAATGGGATAATGCATTTTCGGATCTCACCGGACCTATCTGTGTCACTTTGTCACCTCTGAACACCTGCTAGAATCGATTCTACTTGAGCGACCATAACTTCTTCTGATCTTCATGCGGACCTCTAAAACTTGACTGGAGCATCTCAAGACTTATATCTACAAACCCTTTAAACCATATCCTCTGATTCTCAACCTATCTTGGACTTTTACTTTGTTGTCATCACTATTCTTCACTGTTCCTGATTGAGACTAATTTTCTCAATATCCTCAGCACACAGCTCATCCAATCCTTCTCATCAATGCAACATGAGTATATTGACATCAATGACAACACCGGTTAGGCCCATACTTACAACACATGCTTGAGAACTTCGTTGAGTTTTTCTTCTATAGTTATTGTTCTAGGGTCTATTATTATTGGAGCAAATGCTTTAGATTGCCCAATAGTGGGTTGAATGTCCTCTACAATCACTTCTCCCTTTGCTTTCAGAGATTCCAAAAATTGATTTGCTTTCTGTGTCTTTCCAAGACTTTTCAACAAATTTATTTTGTGTGTATCCTACACTTATTGCATTCCATGAGACTACATTTCTTTGAAGTGTGGCATTGTATATTCTTTCATATTTTGCATCCATGTCTACCATCCGTTAGATGTCCATACACTGTCCAAAAGTGTAGAGGGGATGCTAAAAAGAAAAAGGTTGTAGAGTTTGACTTTACACATGCCAAATGCATTTGTTTAAGAGTTTTTGAGGCCTTCTCAAAAAAATCATTTTATGCATCTCCTATGATCATTTCTATCCACGAGACCACGATATTGTGAGGTGCTGCATTCTAGGTGACCATATTACTTTCAAGCATTTTATTCAAACAGTTTAATGCCTTGTCTGTTGGTAAGCAGGAGAGATTTAAATGACTGTCCAAACAAATGTTACAACACAGTGGACAATAGGAAACAAACACAAAGAGAGAGAGAGAGACAAAAAAAGACACACAACAGAAATATATATTATATATTTTTACTTTCAAAATTACATCCAAAATTTCATACAAACTTCAATGCAGAGTTGCTGCTCTATTTTTTGATTTGCCCCTGTATCTGGAGCTACTGAACATCCACTGTGATGCTGCACATTCCATTCTATACTCTGCTGCAATATTCTTCTATTTCCTTCTACTGTTCACTTTCTCCTTAGGTTGCTGATGCAGGTTTCTTCTTTCTAACACATTCCTTCTATTGCTGTAGGTTATCACTCTTTCTATCTTAGTCTGTCTTACAATAGCTGATTGTTTCATTCTTCTTTTTGTCTTTTCTATTCCATGCCAAAAAACTAGTGCTCAAGTTCATTCCAAATTCAATCTTACATACCAAAATTAATGCTAGCAGGTGCAAATGGTTGTAAGGAGAAGATTTAGAAGATCCCCAAGTCTGATGCGGGGTAGGCTAGAGTAAATGTACTGACAGAAGATTAATAACTTCCAATACTCCCCCTTAATATGAAGTCATATATCATTCAACAATTTTCTTTCTAGATTTGATCTCTGGAGTTAAACCTTTGCATTTTCCTTTCTGGAGCAGATCTCTGGAGCTATTTCTGTCATTCTGGATCACCTTTGAAGCTCTTTTCTACATCTCTCGAACACTCTGTCTGTATCTCTGGAGCTAACTCCCTTCATCTTCGGAGCTCTATTTCTACATCTTTAGAGTATTTCCAGAGCTCTGATGTGACTATATTTCTGGAGCTGAACCTCTAAACTATCTTCTTTCTAGGGCTGCAGAGCTATCAACAATACCAAGCCTATCTCTTAGGCATTCAAAAGAATATTTTGGCAATGCCTTTGTAAAGATGTTAGCAAGCTGCTACTTAGATTTGCAATATTGAATCTCAATCTCTCCTCATTCTACCAACTCCCTTATGAAGTGATAACAGATCTTAATGTGCTTGCTTTGTCTGTGGAAGACTGGATTCTTTGTCAGGGCTATTGAAGAAACATTGTCACAATGAATGGTTGTACCATCTTCTTGCTGCTCATTCAAATCTATAAAGATCCTTGTTAACCAAATAGCCTAACATGCGGCTGCATTTTCTGCAATATACTCAGCTTTTGCTATGGAGAGAGAGATAATGGGCTACTTCTTGGATGCACATGAAATTGCTCCTAAACCCATGTGAAAAACATAGCCAGGTGTGCTCTTCCAATCATCTACATTACCTTCCCAATCACTATCTATGAAACCAACTAGCTTAAACTCATTAGATGTACCATACAAGATGCCATAACCTATTGCACCATTCACATATCTCAAGATCATCTTTCCTACTTGCCAATGTGTGTCTTTAGGTTTCTCCATGAACCTAGAAATCAGTCTTACTACATACATCAAATCAGGCCTAGTAGTTGTCAAGTACATGAGGCTTCCAACCACACTCTTGTAGATGGTTGCGTTAACTTCCTTGCTGCTATCCTCTTTACTCAATTTCATACCTATAGCTATTGGTGTGGGGGTAAGTTTACTATTCTCCATTTTAAATCTCTTCAAAATCTGTTTGGCATAGTTAGTTTGTGAAATAAATATGTTGTACTTTGTTTGTTTGACCTCAATGCCTAGAAAATACTTCAGGAGACCTAAGTCTATCATATCAAACTCATTCTTCATTACCTCTTTGAAATCAGCAATGAAGAGATCACTTTTTCTAGTAAAAATTAGATCATCTACATACAAAACAACAATCAAAATATTACCTTCAACTACTTTGATGTAAAGTGTGGGCTCAATTCTACTTTTGCTAAAGGTATTACTCACTAGATATGAGTCTATTCTGATGTACCATGCCCTAGGTGCTTGTTTAAGCCTATTGAGGGCTTTCTAGAGCCTATATACTTTGTCCTCTTGTCCTAGGACTTCATAGCTAGGTGGCTGCTCCACATACACTTCCTCTTTCAGTACACCATTCAAGAAGTTGACTTCACATCCATTTGATACACCTTCCACTTATGTTGGGCTGCAATTGCAATGACTACATGAACTATTTCTAGCCTTGCAACTGGTGCATATGTCTCATCATAATCTCTTCTAGGTTATTGTTTGTACCCTTTGACAACTAGCCTTTCCTTATATCTCTCAATCTTACCTTCAGCAGTAGACTTGGTCTTGTAGACTCACTTAATTCCAATTACATGTTTACCCTCAGGTAACTCAGTTAGCTGTCATGTATCATTCCTCTCTATGGCATCTAATTCTTCATCCATTTCCTTAAACCATTTCTCTTCTTTCACAGCTTCTTCAAAGTGCATTGGATCATTACAAGAAAATAATGCAAAATTCATATTCTCATCATCATCAGCATACCTTGTGCAGTCATAAATCTCCCTTACACTCCTTGTCCTCTGTGACATCAATGATGCGAGTGTGGGGTCTGAATTACCTCCAAAGCTATTGTTGTTCTGACCTCTGGAGCCACTATACTGTTGACCTCTGAAGCTGCTACTCTACTGAACTCTGGAGCTGTAGATCTCTAGAGTTGCAGACCTTCGGAGATGCTACACTACTATCCACTTCTGAAGTTGCTTTTCTGCTGAGCACCTCTGGAGCTACTATTTTCCAAGTCTCTATAGAAGTTTCTCCCTGATCTTCTGCTCTCCATAGCTCCTCCAGAGTTGCTGTCCTCCAGAGCTTCTTCATCTTCAAGGGGTATTATGACTGAAATACCTGTCTTGCTATCCACCGTTCCATCCCATGCTTCATTCTTAATGAACTCAACGTCTCTGCTGATCACAACCTTTTTGGTGATGGGATTATATAGTTTATAGGCTTTTGAATCTTCATGCTATAGCCTATGAAGATACATTTTTCACCTCTATCATGGAATTTCTGTCTCTTCTCTTTAGGCACGAATGCATATGCTACACACCTGAAGATTCTTAGGTGTTCAACACTCCATTTGCTATTTGTCCACACCTCTTGTGGAATCCTATCATGAACAATCTTAGTAGGGCACCTATTCAATAGGTAGACCGACGTTGCTACAGCTTCACCCCAAAATTTATGTGATAGTCCTTTTGCTTTCAACATGCTTGCTGCCACCTCTTGAATGGTTTTGTTTTTCCTTTCAACCACTCCATTTTGCTATGGAGTATACCTTGTAAACTATTTTTATATGCCTTCATTCCTGTAGAAATTTAGAAATTCTTTAGAGATATACTCTCCCCCTCTATCCATTCTTAGGGACTTGATATAGTGGCTACTTTGCTTTTCAATTGAGGCCTTAAACCATTTGAATTTCTTGAAGGCTTCTGATTTGTTCTTAAAGAAACCTAGATTTTTCTATTGTAATCATCTATGAATGTCATGAAATAAGCATTTCCAGCCAAGGTGTGGGTTTTCATGGGACCACACAAATCTGAGTGCAACAACTCCAATAGTGCTTTTTCTCTCCTAGAATACCCTTATTGAAAGGGTTGCCTATGCTTCTTTCCTAAAATGCAGACTTCACATTTACCATCGGGCTCTACAAACTCAAACTAGAAAAACTTAAGTGCCCATACCTTAAATACCAAAGTTTAGATGGGTCTTTGATGACTATCCTAAAGGTTGATTATTGTCCCACTGCTGTAAGCACCAGAGATGGCGTCAGAGACTCAATATGTATCCTAAGAGGAAACATTCTATTTCTTGTCATCTGCACTGTTGCAATCACTTTCTTACCTCCTCCTTTGTCAAATATTGTGCACTCTCCATTTTTCATTAGGATCTTATAACCATTTTGGACCATCTATCCAATGCTCAATAGGTTATGCTTTATGCTAGGGGCATAATAGACATCCTGGATCACCCTCCTTTCACCATTCTTGGATTGGATATTAACTGTACCTTTTCCCATGACAGGAACTTGCTCATTATTTCCCATTTTTATTTCAGTTTTAATGCTACTATCTATGGAGGAAAAGAAGTTTTTGTTACCACTCATGTGGTTGCTACAACCACTATCTAAGTACCATACTTCATCACTACTCCTCTCAACAAGGTTGCAAACAATAAATAGATTTGACTTTTTTTCATTTTCAACCTTGTTTTCATTTGCTACATTAGCATTTTGGCCTCCATGATCATGTTGTTTCTTTCTACACTCACTAGCATAATGACCAAACTTATGACAGTAATAGCATTGAACATTGCTTTTGTCATACCTTTGTTTAGAACTGTTCTTCTTCTTCTTGTCTTCGTAGCTTGGCTGTGATGTACTTGCCTCCTCTTGGCTATTTAAATCTTCTCTTTCAAAGTTGCTTCTTCCTCTACCTCTTTGACCTCTACCTCTATTGTTTCTTCCTCTTCCCCTACCTCTTGCATTGGTTTGAGCCTTGAATGATTGTTCTAGGGAAGGAGCGGATCTATTCAACTGCTGCTCATGGGTTTGTAGTAAACCCATCAACTCATCGACTATCATCTTGGACAGGTCCTTAGCCTCTTCAATTGCTATGACAATAGGGTCAAATCTAGAGGGTAGACTCCTTATGATTTTCTCAATAATCCTTTGATCTTCCATAGTTTCTCCATTTATCCTTAGCTGATTAATCATGGTAGAAACCCTAGTATTAAAGTTTAAAATAGACTCACTGTCCTTCATTTGCAAACTTTCAAAATCTCTCCTTAATAGTTGGAGCTTCACCAATCTCACTTTATCAGTCCCGTTATATTTATTTAGCAATATTTCCCATGCCTATTTTGAGTAGTTTTCTACTGCAATGCAGGGGAAAACAACCTCTGTAAAGGCTACCTCAATCAAAATGAGGGCTTTTGCATCCTTCATCTAGGTTTCCTTCAACTAGTTTCTTTGAGCATTAGATAGGGCTGCATATGCTACTAGGTCTGTAGTGTCTATGAACCCATTGATGACTAGCTCCCATAGGTCATTAGTAACCAAAATAGTTTTTATCTTCTTAGCCCAGATGTCATAGTTCTGCCCATCAAAGTTCTGTGGCTACTACCAACCCTTGTTGTCCCCACCTGCCATGCTTATCAAATCTGAGAAGGTTGATTAGTGCCTAGAGAATCTAGGGATTTTCAAAGAACACCCACAAAATACTAACTGCCCAGAAAAAAAGGGCCCTAATACCACTTGTTGGCAGGCAGGGGAGATTTAAATGATTGTCCAAACAAATGCTACAGCACAATGGAAAGTAGAAAACAAACACAAAAAGAGAGAGACAAGAAAATACACACAATAGAAATATATATTATATATTTTTACTTTCAAAATTATATCCAATTTAATTTCATACAAACTTCAATGTAGAGCTGCGGCTCTATTTTCTAATTTGCCCCTATATCTGGAGCTACTGAACATCCACTATGATGCTGCACATTCCCTTCTATACTCTGCTGCAATATTCTTCTATTTTCTTCTATTGTTCACTTTTTCCTTCTACTGCTGCTACAGGTTTCTTCTTTCTAACACATTCCTTCTACTTCTGCAGGTTATCACTCCTTTTATCTTACTCCGTGTCTTACACTAATTGACTATTTCATTCTTCTTTTTGTCTTTTCTATTCCATACCAAAAAATTGGTGCTTAACTTCATTTCAAATTCAAACTCACCTACCAAAATTAATGCTAGCAGGTGCAAATGGTTGTAAGGGGCAGATTTAGAAGATCCCCAAGTCTGATGCAGGGGCTTGCTAGAGTGAATGCACTAATGGAAGATTAATAACTTCCAACATTGTCTAGGTTTTACATACATCTTTACCAGAGCATTCCAAACTATAATATCTAACAAAAATCCCGCTTCATAGTTTAGTATGAGTTGGGAGGATACTAATAATGGTTATCGAGTTGAGCTTCACTCCTGGGTGATTGAAGCTACCATAGATGATAAAAATTGATTTTCAATCATGCTTATGATCTCCACATGCTCCTATAGAGTTTTTCTTTTGACACAGGTTGAGATTATGTTAGAACAAATTGTATTTCCTTGAGAGTTTGGGTAGTTATAATAAATACCTACTCTTTCATTCATCGGCCTATCCATATCATTTTACAACCTCATCGGCATTATAAACAATTTTTGAAACATATTAGAATGACCGATGCACAAAGAGTTAGCTCCTAATGTAGTTATAATAACCACTTGTTTCTTGACGGCTTTAATCAAGAGTTGAAGATGATTTTGAAAGTCCTCATCAACAAATTGAATGTAGTTCACAACTTCATTACCACCGACATTAAAACTCACACTTTTTAATAAGTATTATGAGCTTCATCAGGGTTAAAACTTATTACATCTACCCATTGATCACAAGTAACTCCTTTGTTAGTGTTTAGAATAGGTTTTGAAACCTTTCTATATCACCGATGATAGTTTTGAAACCTTTAATTATCTCCGATGTGTTCTTTACAAATCGGTTAACAAGTAATTATAACTACCTTTCTCATGAAATTTCTCCATGTCCCCACTTGGCAACTTCTTCTTTCTCTTGTTTCAATTCTCATCGGCGTTTGAAGATGACTTCAAAACTTCATCGGGACTAAGTAATGCTTTCAAAACTATTTCAAACCCCCAATAACAAAGGCATGAGTCTCCTTTATGGGTGATTTAATAAATTTCTAAAACTAACTTAAACACCCGATAAAAGGAAGGGATCTCTTTTTACAAATCTTTGTCAGCAACTTGAGAGAATTTAAGAACTTTTTATCTATTGCTCAAATGAGTTTCAAAAACTCACAACTATCATAACTTCCTAGTCATTGATCCCTTTGGAGTGGTTAAAGAAAGTTCATCAAAGGTGAATAATACTTCCAAAGCTAATCAAATCTCCCAATTAAAAAAACATGAGTCTCCTTTCTCAACATTTTAAGGTACTTTTCAAAATTTATCAGTAATGGAGAAGACTTTCAAAAGAACTTATGTTCCCCAACAAGGGCAAGCTTCCTTTTTCAACATTTTAAGTGTTTTTCAAAAGTCTATCAGTGATTCATGTTACTTAGAAAACCTTTTCTATCATTAGATGATAAAGCAAAGTCACAGGTTCTCATCGGTGTTTTCGTAAGACTTAATAGCTCCACAGGTGCCATATTTAAACTTTGGAATTTTTGACGGTGATACATGCCCCAATTTGCCCTTGGTACAAGTTTAACGATAGGATGCCCCCTCGGGAGATTGGACGGGGAGAAGGTAGAAGGCGTGAGACGGACAATCTCACGATGAGATAGGTGGACAGGAGAAGAAATGGTTGAATGCAGAAGAAAGAGGTAAATGATATGGGATGCAAGATAAAAAGATAACACACACAAGGAAGAAGCAAGTATGCACAAATGATACAAGAACAAACAAGGTATTGCCCCTATCGAGCAGTAAACCAAGGCTATAGATCGATGATGTCTGGCTTCAGGAATGAAACATGTCGTATAAGACTCCGGGTCTAGTTTCGACAATGCAACATCCTATCCAAGACATTTTGATATGATAACAATATACGACAGTGTTGTCATGGCGGGGAATGATATATCCCTAGAGCAACATGAAGGATAGTTATGACTGATTGATATGGTTTACGACAAGATTAGGATCAAGACCACTGATTGTGATTGGATAATTTGACAAGATTGACTTGACTTTAAGGATAGACTTGCATGTTGATCACTGCTTAGATTGACAGCTAGAATTGTTGACGAGAGATATGAAGACAGATAGAAATTTGATCAATAGAAGAATGACTCGATAGAAGAAATCACAAGCTGTTGTAAACATTGATTCGCTACATTTTGGATCTTTATTGGATAGGATATGGAGAAATGCAGTTGGATATGGATATGAATATGAGATGCAATTGGATACGTTATGGATATGGATAGGGATATTTGTCACCTTGATATAGCATGTATTTTGAAGTGCTTATTTCATCATTAGGCTTTATTATGTTGTAAGAAAATACAAGCATCTAGGTATAATTAAACTGAGATGACCTGAGTATTACTTACATGGATTTTGATATAGCAAGTTAATACAAGCATCTAGTCAAAATTGAATCTAGATGATCTGAGTATTTCTTGCATTTCAACAGACAAGGATTGCCCCTTTTCATGTTTAGACTTTGGAGTCCTCGATGATCTTTTGCTGATCGTGTCGTTAGACAGAAGTCATCACATTACTAAAGTTTGATCCACAAGCAACAGACAAAGGAAAAGATTATGCCCCCATCATAGCATCTCTAGCTTTTGGCATCCTCGAGTAGCATAGGAAGACATAATGACAAAAATCCAAGACCTTGTAAGTTAACTGTTCACAAAACATTCATTGCATTAGATGTGTCTTTTTGCCATAATTGATATAGAATCAGTTTGAGTGTTTCGGTATACTTGCTTTGCTTTGGACAGGTTGACGCTTTTTTTGCCAAGATTTTTGTTTTTGGGAAGCTTGCTTTGTTGCACGTGCATGCCTGGTGAAAGGGTGTGGACACGGATGGATGGGAAGCGGAGTCTCGGGGGCGCATTGATAATGGCCTTGCCTATGTGATGACACAGAGGCAACATAGTTTGGGGAGAACCCTGATGGACCTAAGATATGGATCGGATGAGACATGATATGGAATAGATATGGATCAGATACACAATAGGTATGGATCAGATATGGAACAAATAACATTGATGACGGAGGCTATGCTAGGCTGACACCATGGATAGGATCCTGGACAAGAATTTTGGATAGCCTTAATGCTAGATACTGATGACCAGGGAAACACCACAGATAGGCAGATGTATGGGTGATAAAGAATGGAATGGGTATGTATGGGGATGGGCAATAGTGGATAGAAGGAATCCAAGATGTGATTTCCAAGGACCATGTTGCATAAGAAAAACATGCCCCATTGTAGGTAGAATACGTAGGAGTTTTCATGACAATGTTTATGACGACAGGAGGATGAGAGGCTAATGAAGGATTTGCGTGGCTTGGAGGGATAAGGTATGTCAAGAGACACCTAAAACATTTGTCAACATTGTGCCCCTAATCTTTATCAAGATCAAAAATAGAGGAAAGGAAGATTTAGGATGGATGGACACGACAAGATAGGTATGCAATGGATAGACGAATATGATAGGAAATGGTATGAAAGGAAACTAGTAGGAGAAAAGTGATATGCTGATGAGACAAGGTGCCCCCAAGTGTAGGTCACATAGAAGATCAACTTACACATGACGCCTGTTTGCTAGGTTTTCATCATGGTACTTATCCAAGGCGCCTGTTTGCTAGATTTTCACCGTTGGACGAAGGGATTTCTCTTTACTTTTTTTTTTTTTTGAATATTTAGATAGGAGAAGGTGGATATGGATAAGGAGAGACTCAAGTATCTAGTTCCTTGAAAGGTGATAGTCCCACTAGATAGATGCTATTGATCGGACCATGTCTAGTGTTCTCATAGATGTTGGTAGGGGATTGCATGAAAGTGAGATATGAGTATGTAGATAGCAGATTATGGAAGGTGTGATAGTGGATGATGATGCAGAATATAGAAGGACTTATGTAAGGATGGAAGGAAGGTTTATGCAAAAGCATGGACCATAGGATGAGGGAGATATGTAGGATAGTAGTGGAAGGGAGGGGAGATGGAGTTATACGGAAGTGTTGTCGAATGGAAGGGAACCATGACCAACGGTTGCACGTACTGTGATAAACATTGAAGCTGATGATAGGAGGGTGGTGTAGGAAGCAACGGAGATTTTTGCTTGGTGGATGAATGATTTAGGAATTTAGGGACCCACATAGACTTAGTATATTTCTGATTTTTGCTTGCCATATGGGATGGAAGAATTTGAGACCTTTGGATGGAATGGGGGAAAGTGGATGGTTGAAATTCTTGAGAGGTGGATGCCTCATGTAACTTTAGGGCTTTTTGCTTAGGCACCCAAACCATTTTGCTTTTAGATTGTACCTGTGAAGGCATGGGTTTGGGTGTATGCATCTTTTGTGCAGATTTTGGAGTAATCATTTGTTGCTTGGGGACCCACACCTTTTTCAATTTGGAATTGAGGTGTATGGGTGTATGTAGCTTTTGATATGGATAATTCTTTGATTCTTGGCTTTTATATCCTAGGTCATGAGGACTCTTAGGATTTTTGACATTATAGGTAAAGGCATCCACATATTTGTCATTGAATCCCCGTGGGATGGTGGAAGTGAGGTTGGTGGAAGCTCATTGTTTAGACAACATGTGCATTTGTTGGCCATGATTGGGATATTTAGAGGATTTATAGATGGATGGATAAGGTGTTGGAAGAAGTGGAAGTAGGATGCAAGGAAGGCTATTAGGAGTTGGAAGTAGCGGAGGTAGATTGGATGGTGGAAGGTGTATGGTCACATGCTTTTGACAAATGTAGGATGATGGAGGTGGAATGGTGACATATGTTTTGGGGATATGATAGGGTTTGTGATGGAAAGTAGTAGACTTAGCAGGAGTGGAGGAAGTACCAACATCTTGAGATTTCTTACCTTGGGGTATGTATCCAAGGCCGTATGAAGGTGGAGGAACATTGACATGGATAGGTTCCAAAATACCTTGTTCATGAAGGCCAAAGCCTTTACCTTGATAGTTGATATTCTGGAGTATGTGGTGGACCATGGGATTATGTATAGGTGCACTAGCAGTGAGTTCCTTATTGGATGAGGAAGGTGAGATAGCGGATAATGGTTGTTGGTGTTCTAAGGAAGAACATTCATGCATGAAGGTAGTAAGACCAAGGATATAGGATAACGGATTTACAGCTTGGTCAATAATGGATGGTGAAGGATCACTAGAATCTTGATCATCATTATGCTCTTTAGGATCTAAGTTATTAGGTTGATCATTCATGTGCACTTGGGAGGCAAGTGTCTCATCAGAGGAAGTGGAAGTTGTTGGATCATGGATGGGATTAAATGGAAGATGGATAGGAGTAATGGAGGTTTCTTGCTCATGAAGGGGTATGGGATCAAGTTGTTCAAGGATAGCTTCTTCATCAAAGATAGTATCTTGATCATAGAAAAGATAAAGGTTATGGATGGGTTGGAATTGGATCTCTTTCCCATGTATAGGATCAAGTTGCTCATGGATAGATTCTTCATAGGTATTATCTTGATCATGGAAGAGATAAAGGTTATGAATGGTTTGAAATTGGATGGGGGTATTTTTATCTTGATTTAGACAAAGGGTGGATATTTCCACATGCTCTAAGATGTGCTCTTGACATAGCTCTTGGTCTTCTTGAATGGAAGTGGATAGCTCTTGGATAGATTCTTGGTTGACAACATGGATGTTCAATGAACTTTGACTTTGGTTCATAGTAGGAGGTTCTTCGATAAGCTCAAGGGTTTGCAGATGACATGAAGGTGTTGTAGGATTTGACATGGGATTGGAAGAATCTTTGGTAAGGTCAAGGACCAGAATTTGGGGACATGGTTGACTCTCTGCTAGTAGCCCTTGGATCACATCATTGGTAGGTGTATGGATAGGTGAATGAGGGGATTTACCTTTCTCCCTAACTTTTCTCTGGTTGTATAAATTTGGAAAAACTCTTTCCCACCACTCATCTGATTCTTTCTTGGTCATCCATTTAGAGTTTGAGGAACTAGATGGTGGTGTTGGTGTAGAACTGGTATGTTTTGGACTATGTGTCTTAGAAGGTGGCGAAGGAGGACTAGGAGATGGGGTGGTATATGATTTCTGACTTAAGGTGGTGCTTGCCTTGTCATGAGTATGGGAAAAGGATATATGATTTTGGGGCGAGGTGTAGTTGGTACTGGCACGTTCAGCTTGCAAGATTTCCATTTCTTGTTGTAAGACTTGGGCTTGTTGAAAAATTGCTATACAATTTTGGGGCGAGGGATCTAAGCTTATTTGCAATTACAGGTATTGGAGTTTTTGACCAAAATATTCTAATTGGTTTTCTATTGACATAAGACCAGAAAAGCTTACTGGTTTGGATGCGCAAAAACAAATGCACCAGCACAGAGTGCAAAAGCATTATAAGTTGAATCAAATGCGCAACTCTGGTGTTTTTCCTTGTTTTCTCAGAAATTTTGCAAAATTTTGGATTGTTTTCAGGAGCTTCTATTTTTTTTGGCTTGAAAAACTTGGTGTTTCTAAATAGTCTGATGTTCAATTATGGCAAAAACATAGCAAACACATAGAAGTTTTTCATGATTTTTACCTTTTTATATTTTTTTGTATTTTTTGACTCTTTTTGGACTAGAAAGAAAGAACAAGTACAAATCCTAGGTGTCAAAATGGTTTACAAGGGTTTTTGGCCACTAGAACAAAAGGTGTTTAATGAGGGCAACCGTTCGAGTGGTTATACATGTGGCAACACTACTCTCCGTTATGGAGTCTCCCAGCCTACAAGGGTTGCGCCTTGGAGGGTTTTGGGGGAGGTTGGTTGTCGGTATAACACAACTTCACTCGTTGTTTGAAGCTTTCACTCCAAACACAATTTATTTATAGTGGCTTGGAAGGGCTTGGCGTCTAGCCTGTTACCACTTAGGGTCGTTCCTACTTGGATAAGCGGTATCCAAGAGCAGGCCCCTCTAAAGGAAAAACACATGTGAAAATGATACTTCTGGCATTTTGGTCACCCAAGATAGGGGAGAGCATAGGCCTAGTATCATTCCAAAAAACATAGTATACAGTGGTTCTTTTCCCTTAGTTAAAATAAAAACTAGATGAGCTATCTACTTGGGTAAGCACAAAACTTTGAAGTGAGTAGCAAGATAGCAATGGTTCATTTTAAACCAAGATAGCAATGGTGAGTTTGATTTTATCCACGATAGCACGAGTTGTTAACTTTGAAATTTTGGTCAATCGAGATAGCAGTGGTTCAGTTTTAACCCAGATAGCAATAGTGAGTTTAGTTTTAATCCAGATAGCAATAACTTTGAAAAGATAGCAATGTTACAATGCAAGATAGCAATGATTCAGTTACCACTTTCCTAGTTAGACTATGTGAGAGTTTGCATGAACATCCATTTTACTTTCCTGCTTTAGAAATCAAAGTGTGATCTATCCAATGCAACTACATGAATCTAAACTAGTGCCTAGCCTGCAAAACCAATAAGAGAATTCCTGCAAAAGATGTCAGCATTTAGCAAAAAAAACACTAGATTTAAGATTAGAAAGATAGCTGGACTTTGACTGTAAAAATAGCTGATAAAATAATAAAATAACTTGATCAAACCTGCTCCATTGTGAAGTTCATGAAATTATCTTTCCAACGAGTGTTTATTTGTGCGATTACTAGTTCGTATGCTCCTGTTATGGCAAAAAGAAAAAGATACCACCCTTATGGCATGTAGAAGAAGGCAGGATGGAGGATTGTTGGATAAAACGATGCACCCTATAGAAGCACCCTTCGAACTGCTAGATAAAATGATGCACCCTATAGAAGCACCCTCTAGACTGCTGGATAAAACAATGCACCCTGCAAAAAAGCTCTTTGCACAGTTGGATAAAAGGATGCGGAAGCAACCTTCGGACCACTGGATAAAGCGATGCACCCTATGGAAGCACCCTTTGGACTGTTGGATAAAAGGATGCACCCTGTGGAAGCACTCTTTGGACCATTGGATAAAAGGATGCACCCTGCGAAAAAGTACTTCAGATAGTTGGATAAAAGGACGCTGAAACACCCTTTGGACCTTTGGATAAAGCGATGCACCCTACGGAAGCACCCTTTGGACCGCTAGATAAAAGGATGCACCCTCAAAAAATCACATAGATTTTTCCAGTCTTTGATTTTTGTGAATTAATAGGTGATTCTAAGGTTTTCAACCCTTCTGAGCATGTTGGTGATGTCAGTTTTAGCCCAAGAGGTCACCTTTTGATAGATCCTTGCAAAACTTGACAATGGGGTTTAGGGAAACACAAATTTTTACTACAAAAAATTGCAAAAAACATAAAATTGAACGGTGGGCACCAAAATGTGAGGGGGAAAATAGGTTAATCAATAAGATTATAAAAACCCTAACATCTACAAAATCTGAAGATAAAAGGAGATTAAAACAAATAGCAAATAATACCTTGCACCTTTACCTTTCACCTTCCGTAGTTCACCTATCTTTCTTTGATCTTGATTTTGAAGCCCTCAGAAGCTAGTTGCTTTCTTGCTTGTTGAAGATGACAAAGGAAGAATGGCTATGATACTTATGTATTTGAAGATGAGCTTCAAATACAGAAATGGAGTATGAATGAGAATGCTTAAATGGGAGTAGGGGTGCCAAAGGTGCGTCGATATCTCTGCAGCATAAGTTTACACAAAACCCTGATATGAAATGAAGAGAAGAAAGTTGTATTTATAGAAAAAGGTGAGGGAAGATCAATGGTTGAGAAGAAAAGAGAAGATCAATGGAGGAGGATTGTTGAGGAATGTGCAACAAATGGAAGAAGGACACATGTCATTCGAAAAGCAGCCTTGTTGAGTTAACTCCTCTCTTGATGAGGATGAGATTTAATTTTCTTAAATTAGAATTTATTTTTCTAATTTAAGAGAAGATTTGCTTTAAAGATGCTTTAAAACTAATTTTGCTTTTGTAACTCAGCTTTTGCTTTTATGTGACAAGAGGAAAGTATTTTTGGAAGATAAGAATGATTTTTGTGAAGATAAGAAGGCATAATTAAATAAAAAGATTTATCATTTAATTATTTTGTAGATAATTGAGAGGGATAAATAAAATATAGAAATATATTTTATTTTGTGGATATTTTTGAAGAATAAAATAAAATATAAAAGTATATTTTATTTAGTGGATAATTTAGATTTTATTTAAATAAAATTTGCATTTTATTTAAATTTGGAAGAATAAAAGGTTTTAATTAAATAATTAAAATTTTATAATTATTTAGGAGAATGAAGGTGATGTATATGAATTTAATTAATTAAATAAATGTTGTTTATTTAATTAAATGAGAGGAAGTGAATCAAGTAAATAAATAAATTTATTTATTTATTGATAGAGGAATGTGACGATGAAATAAATATTTAAAATATTTATTTAAGCGGAGTCATGTCAATTTTAGGTGTATACAACTGCCATGCTTGAAAGTACTCAGAGAACTTCATAAAAATTGCCTGATTGGTCTCCAAGTGTAAAAATGGTAAAAGAAGCACAACTTTTGACTAAGATAATATTTTCTTATGAAATCTTGGCAAGTCGTCAATAATGTTGATACAATACCTCTTCTTAGACAATCTTGCTTCAACGCACATAAAAACTCTTATTTTAGTTGTTTTTGAAAATTGCCGATGGAAAATTGAAAGTTTAAAATCTCCCAAACCATGATGCGTCTTGATGTAGAAACTTGTCAAATTAGGTGAAATAGGGTTGTGAACACTACCATAAAGATAATTTTGCACAAGCTATCATAGATTTCAAGATTTAATTATTTTTGTAAAATGCCATGAATTGGATAAGTGCTCCTGAGAAACTAAGTGAAATAATGTGTGTCTCTCCTTTAGAATGACACCACTATATAAAGTCCAATGCAGGGAAGTAGTATGAACAAAGTAGAATGTGACATCTCAACATTGAATTACCACCACGACTGATGCATGAAGTGTGTGAAACTAATGATTTGCAACCAAAAAGGTGACTCAACAAAAGGCCTTGATGCATGATTAGACTTGCTATTTCAATACAAAAGTTTAAATTTGGAGGTATTGAAATGAGGTCAACATATCTCTATCAGCCAAAATTAGAGTCTACAAGAAAAATACAACAAACTCCCACTACAACAAAAACCCTAATCAAACACTCTAAAAGAGGAACCCCTCTTTCTAATCAAATCAATCATGGATCTTATACAAAATTTTAAGGATGTGGTGAAACAAAACAATGAGAAAATGTTGTTCTTTAGTATGTCCAAATTATTAAACTGTGATAAATCATAAGATGAAATTAAATTAGCAATGAAAGAAAATGAAAACCATAACATATTGTTTACACGGAGAAACCATTATGGGGATAAGCTTCACATCCAAAGAGACTCAAACTTGTATTAATCCTAAAAATAGAACTTACATCAATACAATCTACTTATCCCTATGTATTTTGGTAGCATAATGGTGCTCAAATAACCTACAAAATAATATCATAATTTTTCCATCTCAAGGAACCATTATATAGGAGAAATGGATACAAGATACCATGAATGATATTCAAATACAAGTGGAAAATACCATTCACTCAATTTTAGGCCTCCACCTCCATCATGGGGAATCTCACAACTCACCACAATTAGTGAACCACCCTAAATAGTGTGTTACTACTCTTATGCACCTTACACCAACCTTATGCATCATAGATGCCATACATTTTGTCATAACGGTCAAATTTATCAAGATCCCAATCCTAGGCACTTCATGAGAAGATTGTCCAAATATGTTATACAAGATCTTACATTCTCTTACACCTCCCAATCTCTGACTAATTTCTAATATCTTCCCAAATATAACTTCTGACTTAAATACCATTTCAAATACATGTGAGATGATAAATAATATTAAAAAAAATTTCCTACCACCTAAGACTAGGGGTGTCCAAGTCTACCCTCTCCACCTTCCTTAGAGACATAACATTATTGATTGCCAGTGATAATTAAATACAATTAAACATGTCTAGAGATTTGCAAGGTAAATGACACCTAATCCCAAAAAAAGAATATAGATATTATTGTTCATTACATTTGAGATCTTGTTCAATCAAAATCATCAATGCCCAATTTTGTCCTAGTGAAGAAAAAATAATTGATATATTTACCAAGAGTATGATAAAAGCCAAATTCTTGAAATTGCAAGAAATGCTTGACATGATAGAGGTGAAAATTAAGGGGGGATAGTAATATATTCCCCTCTCATTTTTACCTCATGTTCATTATTCTAGCCAATCTTAAGGGGAGACTTTAGGTAAAAAATAAGATTATCTAGAATTTCCTATAAAACTCTCTAGAAAATGGAACATTTTAGATTTTAGAATAAACTAGAAATTATACATTTCTAGATGTAATATGCAACTATCAAAGAGATTTTGGCTTCCAATCGAGGAACAATAAAATAATCAATCATCAACTAGATGTTAGAGTTAGATTATGATATGAATTTGTAAGTGAAATTTCTAATTTTTAGTATAATCAAGTTTATAATGTATGTTGTTTATTTATTTATGTAATTCGCTATTTTTCCCTTGTTTTGTTGTGTTTGTGATGATTGTGGTTAGAACTATTCGCTACAATACTATCAATTTCAAACCTCTTTCACCAAGTGTTCATGGATGATCAACACATCCTAGATTTCATGAGTAACACTATGGTGTAGTCTAAATCTAGGAGTCTTATCAGACTACCAACATGTAGCAGCCAAAACAACAATATTCACAATAAAAAAAAATGGTAAAGTATTTATTCATACGTGAAACATTCAATCTATCAAAAGTACAATATATATAAATTTTCCATTGGTCAATTATCCTTCTGAGACAATTCTTCCTCTCCAAAACCAACCAACCCTTCACAGAATACATCCATTTCCTTTTATACCTTGTGGATTGAGAAGTTGAACCATTCCAAATATTAACAGTTACCAAAATTGAATCATTGTAGGTTAAACAATGACTTCACCATGGCAGTTTGATAGATCTAAAACTTTTCAATATTTCCTTTACAAAGGATTTCAGCAGATCTTCCACTACGTGAACTTTGCCTTTGGCACCTTTCAGCAAATCAAAACTTTTGGGAAATTATGAACTGGAGTCAGTAGATTACTTAGTAAGTGATCTTAAAAGTTCATCGAAACACTTCTCCTTCAACACATTGGCACACTCACAAACATTTAAACTTATTATCAGTGATTTGGTTCTTTCATAAACCATAAAACTCTTCCCTTTATAATGCTTTTGCTTCTTCAACACATGACATAGTTCCTAAAATTTAGATTTCACTGATAAAAGTTCTCGAACTTGGGTTTTTATCAAAAGTCTATATTCTTCAAAAAACATAAGAGTTTGAGAACTTAAGTTTTGAAAAACATAGTTTGTCAAGTTCTTTTGACATTACAAATGGTTTGTGAACTTGAACTTTTCCTGAAAGTGCAAAGTTTTTGGCAAAGTGGAGATTTGAAGAATTTCTGAACTTCACCTTTGATAAATAAAAATTTTTAAGAACTGGTGAAATGTGTTGGCATTTCTCCAAGTTGATGAACTTGGAAGATCATTGAAATACCTTATAAAACACTCCTTAAATCTACAAATAGTTCTTGAACTTATGTTTTTGGCGACAAGAGTTCATGAACTCAAAGTTTTGCCAAAATTCCCCATTTAGCAATCAAAAGAGTTCCTGAACTAGAACTTTTTCTAAAATGTTCTAGACTTAGCCAAATATGTCTAAACTTTTGCCAAGTTAAAACTAAAGATACTCACTTAGGACTTCTACAAGGTCATGTTCTCAACTTGATCAAATTAATTTAAAATTCCTCTTGAAGTAATCTACCTAAAAAACAACTAAAACACAACAAAATTAAATGAAACTAAAAACAAAGCCTAAAATGTTTTTGGTTGACTTAGGATTTCTCATGGACCCAAATGCTCCAACATTAGACATGCCAAGTAAGAGAAATGTTCCATGAGTGTGAAGCTCATGAACATTTGATAAAGTTTGGAATGGGAATTCCATACTTCATGAATTCTAAATCATTCACCCAATTTTCTTCATCTACTGCTATGTTCTTCCAATGAACTAAATATTCCCTATACTCCTTTCCCCTTGTCCTTTTGATCACTTAAGAGTCTATGATTGCATCTATTTCCTCAATTTGTTTTTTAGGCAACTGTTGTACCCACTTTGATTTGTCAAACAAATATGAACTTTTACTTCTTTTCCCACTTGTTTCTCCTTCATAATAATGATATAAATTTGCCACATTGAATGTGGGAGATATATATATGCCTTCTAGCAACTCAATCTCATATGCATTGGTTGAAAAATTTCTTATCATCTTACATGGTCCTATATTTTTCCATTTTAGTTTTTTATATGTGCCTTGTGGGAATCTCTCCTTCCTTAGATGTGCCAAAAATAAATCACCTACCTAACATTCTTGTTCTCTCCTCTTCAGATCTGCATATTATTTGTATTTTATGGCACTCTTCTCTAGGTTTTCTTTCACTTCTCTATGTATTTATTGAAGATACTCAACAAAATACTCTACTATGCACTCTTTCTTCCCAAATATATACTATTCCTTAATTCATCAACACCCCTAAGACTATAACCATAAATAATATGAAATGGGCTTTTCCCTACACTCCTATTGACTGAATTATTGTATGCAAATTCTGCCTAGGCCAATATCAAATCCCATTGATTAGGTTTGTCCCCTACCAAACATCTTAGCAAATTACCAAGACTCTAATTAACAACTTTAGTTTTCCCATCAGTTTGGGGATGATAAGCTGAACTGAACCCCAACTGTGTTCCCAATTTCTTCCACAAAGTACACCAAAAATGAACAAATTTTCTATCCCTATTAGAAAGAATGCTCTTTGGAAACCTATGAAACCTAAATACCTCTTTGAAAAATAATATAGCTATATGTGAAGCATCATTAGACTTCTTGCATGGAATAAAATGAACCATCTTTGAAATCTATCAACCACAACAAAGACTAAATCATTACCTCTTTGTGTTTTTGGTAATCCAAGTACAAAATCCATGCTTATACGCTCCCAAGGTCTCTCCAATATAGGCAATGGTTGATATAAGCCTATGTTTTGTTTTGCTCCCTTGGCATGTTGGCAAATTCTACAACTTTGTATCATTTTCCTTACATCTAAATTCATCCTAGGCCAATCATAGCCTTCATTCAACTATGCCAATATTTTTCCACTCCAAAATGTCCACTAAGACCTCCACTATGTTTTTCTCTTATCAAAATTTTCCTCATTGATCCTTGAGGGATGCACAATCTCTTTCCTTTGAACAATAATCCCTCTTGTATGAAATACTCCAACCATGGAGTTCTATCTTTCTCTATTAGAATTTTACATTCTACCCATGCTTCCCTAAAATCTGAATCTTTCTCATATAACTCCCTCGTAGAATCAAAGCCAACAACACTTACTCTTAACTCATTTAGCAACAAACACCTTCTACTTAATGTATCAACTACCCAATTAGATTTAATACTTCTATGTTTCAAAACAAATGAATAACTCTATAAAAATTCAACCCACTTCATGTAATTTTGATTCAACTTACCTTGACTATTTATAAACTACAGGGCATGGTGATCTGTGTACAACACAAACTTCTTAGGTAGCAAATAATGTTGCTATTTCTTGAGTGCCTACACAATAGAAAAAAGCTCTTGATCATACACTGGATATTTCCTATTGGATTCATTCAAATTCTCATTGAAGTAAGCTATTGGCCTTCCATCTTGACCAAGAAATCCTCCAATCATTTTCCCACTTGCATCACAATCTACTTGGAACACTTTACCAAAATCAGGCAACACCAACACTAGATGTCCTATCACCTTTTCCTTCAACAACTGAAAACTCTTCTCTATTGCACATGTCCAACTAAATTATCTCCTACCACCCTTCATGGTCTCCATGATAGGTGCACATATCCCACTAAAATTTATGATAAACTTGCTATAGAATCTTGCTAACCCATGAAAACTTCTAGCTTCAAACATACTTTTTGGTGAAGGCCAATCTACAACTGATTTGAACTTTTTTAGTTCCATTTTCAATCCATCTCTTGAAACAACAAACCCTAAATAGACCAAATCCCTCTTCATGAAACTACACTTTTTCAAATTCACTAACAACTTCTCTTCTTTCAACCTCTGCAAAACTACTCTTAGAACATGCAACAAATGTTCTTTTTTTACTGAAAATCAGAATATCATCTAAATATACTATGACAAATTTACCAAGGAATGGTTTCAACACTTCATTCATCAACCTCATAAAAGTGTTGGGTGCATTTGTCAATCCGAATGACATTACCAGCCACTCATACAAACCATCCTTTGTCGGGTTGTCATTGATGCTTATGTTGATGGTGTGCTAATAGTGATGTTACTGATGTTGATGGTTGGATGTCATGCCTTGTTTAATGTCAATTAAAGTTTTATTGAGTATGTTTGTTGTTAGTAGAGATGATATCATAATGATATATTAAGATGGGAATTTGAAGCATCAAGATAAGGATTAGAAGTAATGTTGGGGTTAAGAAGATGTT
Organism: Cunninghamia lanceolata; assembly: GCA_027924645.1. Taxonomy (NCBI): domain Eukaryota; kingdom Viridiplantae; phylum Streptophyta; class Pinopsida; order Cupressales; family Cupressaceae; genus Cunninghamia; species Cunninghamia lanceolata. The sequence continues at coordinate 925,615 of BSBN01000597.1, read as the reverse complement.
GTTGATGGCCTGTAGCTTGGTGTATGCTCTTTCCTACTGATCCTAAGGAAGTATGTGTTTTTATAAGGAGGCCCTAGTCTCTAGGTGTTAGTGAAGGTTTCTGCTGCAGGAAGTCACCTGGAAGACTGTCTGGGAGAATGCTTTGCATTCCTCCACATTTGAAGATATGGTCATGTGGTTTAGAAGTTAAGTTCAGTGGGTTGTAAAGGTGCTACTTTCAAAGTTTCACATCATTTGTTCCTCCGTAGAGAAAGTTGTAAGTGATAGAGTGCAGGACTATATTATCCAATGGCTAGTTTTAGTGTCTGTTGTCTTGCACCAACTTGTTGTTGTATGAAATGGTGAATTGGCTGATGAAGAATGATCCTAATGATCTTGTGATGTTTCATGTTGCTCCGTAAGATGTTTTCTAGTTTCTCTAGAATAGGCTATGGTCTGGAATGAAGGTGTTGGTAGGTTATGCTTTTGCCTGGTCGACTGAGTTATGTTGAAGGTGTGCAACACAAAATCCTTGTTGTGTGGAGTTCAAGCATTGTTTGGAGATGTTGTATGGGTCATGCCAACTCATCTGGGAGAAGTATAAGCAATTTTTAATCTTCCAAGAGTATTGCCAAGTTGTAAGGATTGATTTTCTACAAGCTTCATGTTTTCTTGCTTAAGGGAGACCTAATTAAAATGTGCAGATGTTATTCTTTGATGATTGATGCTGTGAAGAATGTTTAGGACCAGGTTAAGCATGTGTTGGGATCCACAAGGCATGTTCCTCTTCTTGGTGTTGCATGGAGTTCATGTTAGGGCTTGCCCTTTACAAGTTTCATGTTGTTTGTTCTCTGGCCAACTTGTAATTGTAATATTCTTATTGTCTCTGGCCAACTTGTAATGTAATCAATGTAATATCACATATATATTCTAAACCTATTTGATCTAGGTGAAGTATGATTGTTAGTATGAATGTGTGAAGTAAATATGGATGTGTAATGCATTATCATGTGTGACTGAAGGAGAAAGAGAAGAAGTGATAGATCTTATCCAAATTCATCTTGAAGATGTTTTTGAGATAGAAGGGAAGTAAAGAGTGTGCCTAACTAATTACTGGAGGCAGTGAGCCAAAGGAAAAAATTCTTGAAGGATGAAAGTAATAAGTTAGTAACCTACAGCGAAGACATTTGAAGAATGTGTAGAAGTTGTCAAAGTAGAAGAGCAATCATCAAAAGAGAAGTGAAAAAGAAGAAGTGCAATCATCAAAATGAGTGAGCTTCATTGTTAGTTTAAGATAGTAGAAGGACTGTCATGCTGTAATCATTTCTGAGTTTGTTCTCATTTTAGGGAGTAGTTGCTTCCTTGGGTTGTAGCCCTAAAAAAAAGTTTGCAGGGAGTTGTAGCTTCCTTAGGATTGACCCTAAAACCTTTCTTTAGAGATTAGTTGCTTCCTTGGGTTGAAACCCTAAAACAAAGTCAACAGGGAGTAGTAGCTTCCTTGGGTTGTAGCCCTAAAACAAAGTTGTAATCTTTATAGCAGTGAGATTCATAAATTGTGAGTTAATCCTCACCATGGTTTTTCCCCTTTGGGGTTTTACATGTACATCTGGTGTTATGTGGTGTTGTGCATTGTGCTGATCTTTTATGTTTCTGTTAATTCTATAAAGTTTAAGTTTTGATTTTCTCAGGAGGGTGTGGGACTTGTTTGATCATAGATTCACCCCTCCTCTGAGTATCTGGGTGTGTCCAACAATTAGTAATAAAATTTAGAATATGCTTGTCATCTTCAAATACTTGGAAGTGTCTGACATTATCTAGAACTGCTGGGCTTGGCACTAATTCTATTGAGAACTTCTTCAATTTTGAACTTGTCATTGGTTCCAATGTGCGGCTACAATCACCAGTGAATCTGTTGTCTAATTTCTCTACCTAGGTATGGATCTTATGTCAAATGCATCAAAATCCTCAATGAGATCCCAGACTCTATTTCTATATGCAACTAATCTGTTGTCATGGCAGGCATATTTTCTTCTTACTTATCTGTTACCAATTGGGAATATCCTTGTACTTGTAGGAGCTTAGCTCCTTTTTGATGAGCTAATAGCAATCCTCTCACTAAAGCTTCATATTCGTCTATGTTGTTAGTACAAGAGAATTGTAGTCTATATGATGTGAAGAATGATCTTCCTTTAGGGTTTATTTGTTCCACTTTGGCACCACATCTTTTCTTGCACTTTGAACCATCAAATCTGAGGGTCCATAGTTTACTATATTGAGGATGGAATTCTTTCTAAACCAGCTTGGTCTGGGGAGGTGCCTTTTTCATTTGCTTAGCCTCCTTAGCAACCTCAGTGTGCAGGATCATGACTGTCTCCCTAAGAGGTTCCAAAGTTGCTTCTACACACTTGATCTCTTGTTCCTCAGGCATTGTATCCATCTATGCTTTGGATTCAATGAGGCTCACTATTGTAAGGCATTCAGAACATGATAATTCAGAATGGGGCTCTTGATGAACTTTGCACCAGCCTGGAAATAGAAGCTCTATAGTTTGGGTCTGTGGACCTAGGAATTCTTTATCATGTGATAGATTTTGCATGAATTTTTGTAAGTGACACTCATCTAAATTTTCAATGATTAGTCCCATCATGATTTCTTTATAAACACCCAAATCCACATCTGTAAAGAACACCTCATTAGGAGCATTATACTCAATAATTAGATGTTTCAATCTAGGTTCACCGAGGATCTAAATTTGATTAGCATTTCCCTTCCAAGGGATCCACATGTGAGAAATCTGTAAGAAAGTAGTCATTTAAAATTCTAGTCTAATCTCTACTCAATAACATACCATAGACTTTAGGGATATCCACTACCTGAATATCAATGTGGCTCTGAATGCGAGGATCAGACAATAATTGTATGTGATCATCTTTGATTTAACCAATGACCTTTACCTCTGTTTTGTCCAATTACACTACTTTTTGGTTGGTCTTAGTGCGAGTGAGGCCTAGCTTCTGGCATATGGAATAAGGCATGGCATTCCTTCATGCCCCAGAATCAACTAAATAGTTGTGTAGGTTTTTCCTAGCTATCATAACACTAAGCAAAAATGGTGTATCCATTTTCTCTTTGTATAAGGCTGCTAGAACATCATCAATTACATCCTTCACCTCAATATGTTTGGTTTGAGCTTTTCCTTATAGGACCTTGAGTAAGGCTTCCCTTTGATTAGGGAACTCCTACACTACATCCAATATGGATATGATAGCTTTTTTTTCTTTAGATCGTCCACCAAATCATATTTGAATCTTGTCAAACTTTATCCTTTGTATTGGTTGGCTTTGAATGTTCCAGTTGCTAGTACTACTAGAGGAGCTAGATTATTATCTGCATTCGGATCAAGTGGAATACTGCTATAGTTTGGAGGGGTGTATGTATTGAGAGGCTCTTTGCCTTTGTTCCTTAAGTAGTGATTTCTTTTAAACTATTGATAAGCTTGAACTTTAGTTTTAGGTTTGTTGTCCTCTTCATAAGGGAAAAAAATGTGTCAAATTGCATAGCAGTCCCTATACAGGTTGAGTCATTTTATTCTTTTTGTATCTATCGGTTAACCTAGAAAATTGGTGTTATCTTGGACATTTCAGCATAATTGAGTTTAGAATGATTAGAGGTATCATGAAGCCTACACCAATGTGGTAATGGCTTTATCTTAGCATAGTTTATTGAATTTGTTTGATCCAAGGGGGATGGAACTCCTCCATTGTTTGGTTTTGTGTTCCAAGGTCTATTCTATCTTTGAGAATTGAAAGTCCTATTGTGAAGATGATTTAGATTATTCTGATTGTGGTGTGAATCCCCATGATTGTTAACTTTCAATCTAGTGAGTTCATTGGTGACCTGGGCTAATGCCTTCTTCACATCCTCTAATTCATATGTCAGTTGTGAGTTATGAGATGAGCAAGGTTGCAAAGCCACTGTAGGTGTGCTATCCTGGTGAGTGTATTGAGAATTAACCATATTAGTATGATTCACCGCAGGCTGATCAAAGAAAGAAGTGTTTGGGTATTGTGCTGTGGTCTGATTATTATAAGTTTGCCCTCGTGTAGGCAACATAGGGTTTGGGCCAATATGATTGAGGGGTTGAGCATAGATGATCTGTGGCCTAGTTTGTAAACCATTATTTGGAACTGGGTTTACTAGGGGAGTATTGTTAATAAGGGCATTGTTTATAACAGGAATCTGATTTGGTATCCCTGGAAAACCAACTAACGGCAAAGTTCTAAAGGCCCCTATAGTAACATGGTACATTTCTCTGTGTAATTTAAGGGCTTCAGAATAAACCTTGGCTAAGGTATCAAGATTCTGATGAGTTCTATTAAGCAAGACAACTGTGTGTTGGGTCTAAAAAATGCAGGTTACAAACCCTAAGAGGATGCTAGGCTCTATGATCAGACTTGCAACATTTTTGAACCAATCAATAGAGTTAACCTAAATGGTTGTTGACTCCCTGCACTTCAAGCTTTGCTAAACCTAGGTAGGTGAACCTTGAAAGCTAAAGCAGATAAAATGAATGTATGACTCAAATGCATTTAGGGATCTACCCACAACGGCATAAAGTGTGGAATAGATGAAAGCTTGCAAACTAATTCTACTCCTAATACTAAGATCTTAGATGTAATTGTTTGAATAAGATTTTATGGAATCCTAGAGTGGAATTGGTATGACCAGTGCCTATTTCTATTGGGCTAATGGAGTCAAGGTGTATATGATATATGATTTACTTACTGGTTACAATTCTAATTGTTCGGCACTTGTGTTTGTTTATAGCTTGTATAAACGTGCAAAAATGTGATTGACAAACTCTACTTATTGATCCACTCGATCCTACCAGGTTACTGTGACTTACTAAAAGGATTTTTAATCTTTGCTTGAAGGAACCAATCAACAGAATCACACAATGACAGCAAGTGTGTATTAACAAATGGAGTAGATCCTTAATTTGAATAACAAGACAATATCAAGTTGGAGATAGTATGGCAATCTTGTCAATTATAGGGCTCTTCTTACTGATCCAAATGTTACGTCCAAGTTACTGTAATCAATCAAAAGGATTTTAATTTCTTTAATGGAAACCAATTAATTCAATTACACAAAAACAACAAGTGTGTCTCAATGAAACTGAAATATCAACTTGGAAACTTAGGTTCAAATAACAAAGAATTAACAATGTGGAGACAACCAAATAATTGTTCAGCTCAACAAACAATAGACACCAATAATAAATCATCAATTTATGCATTTTTCTCCATTATACAATTTCAAAAGATTTTAAAATATACAACATAATGTTTTATTTTGGCAACTGATCAATCCCTCCAGTTACCTAACTCCTATTGATGATATCTCTCTTTCCGATTTGTATCTCCCTTATATATTTTGCAAACTTAGGGTTACGACCCTTTACATTCCAGTGTATCCTTTGGTACAACTCTTCATTCAATTGTTTTCGGCAAAATAAAATATTTAATTAGTTTCCATTGGCAAATTAAATATTTTAATTAAACTTCATTTTCGTAATCTCCCTGAAAATTAATTTTAATGGTAATCTTCTTGGAAACTTCAAGCTCAATTTTTACTTGTATATATTTTTACCATATTTAATCACCCACTTTTAACTCCTTTGGTAAAAATATTTCATATTGCATTTACTTTGTGTGCTTTCACCTTTGTTTTTCCAAAATATTCATTTGGGTAAAAAATATTACCCCGTTGTCTCTTCCTTGGTGAAAATATTTCACTGCAAAATATTCTCTAGGTAAAAGAATTACTGATTAGTTGATTCTCTTCGTTTGTGTATATTTATATCCCTTAGTGAGAATATTTGATTTCTCTTCACTATAATGAAAATTTATTTTCAAATAATATTTTTCCCTCCTTAACTTACTCTTTAGGAAAATATTCATGCCATTTAATAATAATTTTTATCCTGGAGTTTTGTATAGTTCATATGCCCTTTATTTTTAGGGAAACTCAAAAATATTCATTCGGATATCAAAACTTTTCCTGATAAAATATTTTTCAATAGTCATTCACCTTTTGGTCTTCATCTTACACAGCCTCTAGACCCACTCCATAGATTTTCTGGAATGACTTATGTTGTCAGAGAGACTTGATGAATTCAGTCTGATCATATATGTTTCCCCAATATACTTGTTATTCTATTTTATCAGCAAGAGAATGTATGTTTCTCTCCGACGTATATCCATTGGAATAAGTCATAAGATCAGTATGACCTAAAAACTTTGCTCTGATTAGTTTACTCTTGTAGATGGGTAATATTAGGGTTTCTTATGTGTCTTTATTTTGCCCTATTCACTTGGCCTGAGCATAGAGGATGTTGGCAATGATCATGGAATCTGGATTTACTCCTGCCATATGCATTTGCTTGAGAATTTATTATCAACAACTTCACTGATATCATTGCTTGCAGGAGCTTCTTCTTGAGCCTGCAGGGACTATTGAAATACTTGAATCATGTGCAACAATATGATGGTCCATATCATATTCATCATTAGTGACAGAAACATAATCCATTATGTCATTTGATTGATCACCTATAATTCTCCACTACTTGATATCAATGGATTATCTCCATTAATATCTACTGAAAGATTATCAACACCTAAAAGGCCACAATCATCATTAGGTGAGGTATTGAACCTCTTTTCAAAAATTTTAATATGCAGTCCATATCACGATCAAAACATATCTGTGCATTTCGATGAGAAACAAAAACCATTTGTGGAAAGTCTATCATAGTTGTCTTTTCATCATCATTTATCATTATATTGAACTCATTGAAATCACAGTGAATGAGACCATGTTCTTCCAAGCAAACAATCAACCCAACTACAGTTTGAGATACTACACCAAGATTCTACAGCTATTTAACTTGAACCAGAGGATAACCTGGAAAAAGCGACATTAAAACACAATGTCGATTGCAATCCACTACATTGGAAACTGGAAAGCCATGTTCTTCCAACACACCAGTTCATTTCTTTTTCACTGATTCCAACTACCGACCAACAATAACATCTGTAGGTTCACCTCTTTACCCAAATGTTTGCAAGGTGCCCTTAAAGAGTCCATAGATTTTCCTTGTTTTTTCAGTAGTGATATTGGCTGCATCTATCATAGGTGTATCCTTACTTACAGGTGCACAGGGGGACAAATCAGACTCTAAAGAAGCAAATGGCAATCTTCTGCCATTCTGCCTTGCATGGGTACCCTTATTTCCCTTCTACCAATCTCTCCAACTAGGACTGGATGCCTCAGGTTATACTATTTCAAGATTTATTGCATAGGAGATGCTGCATTTTTCACAATTCTACAGGGAATCTCATTTCCACCCCACCATAAAGGATTCCTTCAAAATATACAAGTCTTCTTCCACTAGTTTAGCATCAGCGCGGCATGCTCCACCTTTTACAGTGAAATGTTGATTCCTACTATTAAGACAATTGGTTACAAGTATTTGTAATTCCAATAATGAGTCATTATAAAAAGCATCAATATCAATCTTAATTTCATCTTTACTCTAACTCAGATTGAAATGTTTCCTCAAGAAATCAACTATAAGCTTAGGCATATCACTGAATGATTTGAGATCTCTGCTGAATTTCTATTTTCCTCCATGGATATTGGTCATTTGCATGGTTCTACTTTAGGTTTATGCTCTATGGGTGCAGAGGCAGCCTTTGGCTTATTATTTTGTTTGGGTTTTTCAGTAACTTTAATGTTAATCAACTGCAACAGTTGTTTCTTGTTGTGAGTCATTTGGATGTTCTTGGTAATGCCTAGAATCTTGCTCCAACTAAGAGTTTAGTTCAGATTTCCAATCATCTTCATATGTTGGACTTGAGGACTGTTGTTGCAAATCAGTTGCCTTTTCTCGAGAGTGCCCAGTATCATGTTTAGACAAAAAGATGTCTTCTGACTTTGTAGGTCCCATGTGTGTAGTTTTCATCCCCGAGATAGTACTCAGCATCACACTCTTTGAGGGATCTTGAGGAGAGGCTAAATCAAATAAAATTTGAGATTTGAATCTATATTGTGTAGAATATAGTGCATTATTACTAGTCCTACTGAAAGAAGACTAACTTCCATTTTGAAAACTTAAAAGGTCTTTATCACTTTTCTTGTCATTCGGCTGAGTTGAAGGTATTATGCATTTGCCTTTTTATGATGTGCCAATTTCTACAATAGATGTAGGGGTTTCTTTCCTGGCTTCAAACTTTACTATTAGGCCAGATGCAACAGGTTGATGCTCTGTGGCAGCACTAGATCCTATCAACCTAGAATCTGTTGTTTCTTATTCACCACAATTGGATATGTTTAATCTCCTCTTAATCATGACTTTCATTTATCCATTTTCATAAACCAATTTGTTAAAACTTACTTGGCTCCATAGTGAATATGCTTCAACATATGAATCTCCAAAGTATGTTACTGGGACACACTTTCAAATGTATTTTTGGGTGTTGGAATTGATATTTTCATCATAGGGACCTAAGATATTGCAAAAAATTGGTTGAAATTTTAGGTCCCAATGCTGTGAAAGGATCAATTGCTCGAAGATAAGTCTAAACTATCGCTGCCTCAGCAAGCACATAAGGTTGAGTAAGCCTCTTATATAGTTTGTGAAACCTAGTGTTAAACATAGTCGAGGGCTCATTTGGTTGGATTTTGTAGGAGGCAAACTGCTAGTACATGGTTCCAGCGTTAGTGTATACCCTAAGTTGTATTGTGAAAGAAGTTTCTAACTTCTCCCAAGTGTCAATGGATCCCATAGGTAAATGAAAGTACCATGAATAAGCAACCTCTCCCAAAGAGTAAGGAAGAGGTGTAGGACCACATCAAAATGGGGAATAGAAGCTCTACTAATGACTTCTTTAAAAACTTGAATATGTTCTTCTGCACTTTTACTCTCTCCATAAATGAATTTTGAGCATAATTTCTTAGGGGATTTTGTCATAACATGGAGAGGGGCTGACAAAGATAGGGGCAAGTGTTCTACCCAAAAGAAAGAAGCCATAGATAATTGAGCTGGTTCTTTAGGGAAGGTTTCTAGGTCTTCAGATCTAGTAGGGATAACTGACCTAGAGCTTATCCTTCACCTCTTAACACTGTCACTCTTGATCTTCAATGATGTTAGAGCTATTGGAATTTGGCTTCTCCAACTAACCAAAATCTGGTTAGTCTTCTTCTTTCAGTGGTTAGGGGAAACCTAGGTGGATCCAGATTGATCAGGCCCTCCTTCTAGCACTAGTTTTGTTGATGGCCATTTTGGCTCATCAACTCAAGTAGAATGAATGATCACTCTACTTCTCCTAAAAGGTAACTAATGATTTCTAGTTTACCCCAAGGTCCATGTTTTGTTGGGTCATAGCAGTGTTGGAATGACATAGTGGACAATGTGAGTGTTTGTTCAAGGGGCATGTGCTGGTAATATCAATTTGGAATGCTAAGTAACCTTTGATAGGTAGATATTCAGTTAAGTGCAGCGCACTAACCTACTTCTATGCTATATAAAAAAAGGAAAAGAGGGTTAGGGTTTAGAAGAAAAAAATATAAAATGATTAGGATAGCCTCTGCACTTGGCTTTTCACTTCATATACCAGATATTAGTGAGATCAAATTAATCAAGCAATGAATGACTAGTATTTCACACAATCATGACCATTACAAGTGCGAGATTCTAAGGGAAATGAGAAGAGGAACAAGAAATTGAAAACACCATATTACATGCGTAGAATTGAAAACCTCATTCATCCACCAAACCAATGATTTCAACAATTAAGCCTAAGATTCACCAATACATGTCATATGTAAGGAAAAGAAACACGAGTACAATTATCACCATAGGAAAGAAACACATGAATAAGTCCCAAAATTTGTCTTCTCATTAACTAGCTAAATGTTGGCTAATTACAAAAGAGCAGTATTCACACACCCTACATGCATATCAAGTATGCCACTTACATGTCATCCAAAATACAAGTATAGCTTGCGCTCGCACAAGTTCTCTATGTTGCCTCCTTTAAAAATGTTCCAAAATTTATCTTTATATATGAGGTTTCTCTTGAATATATTATACAATTTGACCCTCAGTCGACTAGGTTACAAATTATATTGCATATCTTAGCCCTTCTTGACTAGAGCAATATCACCAAGTACAAATGAGGTCAACCACATCAAAGAATGAAAGTAAGAGAATTAAAGAATAGATGAGAGTGAAGAACAAGGATATTATGCTCCCTCTCCAAAATGACCTTTGAAGTTGTTGGTGGCCTCCTAGATATCATTCATACTCAGACCATTGTGATATTTGACTTTGATTTACTATGAATATGATGACCTTTTGAGTTTTTCCTGAATCCCAGCCAACCCAACCAATTGCTCCTAGAACTCAGTGAAGAGGGTCTTCAACCTCATCAAGTTATCAATGCACTACTCTAAAAGTTGTTGAAAGATACCTAAAAATTATTTCATTATTCTTACCACAGGTAAAACCACTGAAGACTCATCCTTGAGCTGACAAGGAATGAATTTTATTAGGGCTTCTACCGTGCCTGAGCCTTGCTTGGTGACAGGCTATCGTAAGGTCCTAACACTTTAGTTAAAAATATGTCAATTATGTCAACTGGGTAGTGTCCAAGGCTGTATGCACTAGGGGATATTTTTGGACATCTCACTTAGTAATAGATTTTCTAAATTTTTGAAAAGATTGAAATAGAATCTAAACTAGAAAGCATGTAAACGATCTAAGAATCAACACTTTTAGTTTAACTATGAATTCAAAACAAAGGCAACTAACTACTAATTGAAAGTACATTTGACATCTTTAATCAATAACTAACAACAGATTTATGAATGGAGTGGATGCTCCAGAAATTTCAAGTAAATAGAATTTCAAAGATCATTAACTTAAAACCATGACCTGTAGGAACACTTAACAAAGCTAAACACAAAGTGACATTGATCTAAACAGAACATGCACAAAACAGAAATGACAACACCAACAAAAAATACTTATCTATTCTATAATCCCTTGAGTGGCTAGCTCTTGGGAGATCCTATTATCGATTCAAATCACATTTAGTACTTCAACAACTCCAAAGTAAATCCCATTCATATTACTTCCATTTCTCAGAAAAGATTACTCAGAATAAGACTGTCAATATTCATTCATGTCATAAAAGTATCACTGGACACAGAATAGCCCTTTTGCATTGTATATTAGAACATAACATAACACAACATAATTGATCTCTAAGTGTGGGACTTTGCTAAATGAGATCAAATCTCTGGAGAAGGCTAGCTTCCTTGTCTAGCTATCACCTAAACTACTGAATTGTTGGGGGGAAAAGGGGGAAGGAATTCTTGTAAAGTAAAACATGAAACAGAAAGCTTGAAAACACAAAAGGGTGATACACCAGACAGATTTAAAGAAACTTCACAGAGCTGAAAAATGCACAACACATCCAGATACAGCAAGTGGGTATACACAAATTAGATGATTCTAACAGAGGCAAGAAGCAATATGTTTGAGAGGAATCAAAGACATTCACAGGCAACCATATGCATATTCACACAGAACTAGAAAAATCAGCAAAAGGCATGATAACTTGCATATATCTAATGAAAGGCAAGGTTATAGTATGTGAAATCTCTATTTGGAAATAGAAAGACTAGAAAATGCCCAAAAATTCCCAACCCTATTTTCATCATAAGCCTCAGCTTATGTAGCATTTCAAAACTAACCTAGGTCGGTTGCAAAATCTGCTCAGGGAGCTGTAATCAGAAATATCCTTGAAAGGACATCCAGCTGACAGGAGTAATGGTGTCGAAAAAATCTGGGACAGGGGCAGATGGAAGATATTTCTGAGTCTTTAATGCAAGCAGTTGCGTCATTGATCTGATCCTTAGAAGTGGCGGAGGATAACCTAGAATTGAATGCGAGTAGCTGCTTCTGACAGTTCTCGACAATCAGGCAGTGAAGAAAAGACTAGAGATGAAGCGGTGGCGGGATATTTTGGGCCATCAATGCGAGCTGTGCCCTCCTGTGCAGCAATGAATGCAAAAAAAGATATCTTCACCAACTCAAAAAGTCACTGCTAAAAAGGTCCACCCAACCGACATGCAGATCTGGGTCCAAAAACCTCCTGAAGAATTCCCGCCAAAATGTCATCATCATGATATTTTCAAATTTCTGCAGGAACTGATTATCCCACATGCACCCGGAGGAGACGCCTCCATCACTTTATAAGCCAAGTCGTGAGCATATACAATGTCGGTGATTTTGTTCCCAATAGCATCATCATGAGCCTCATCATCATCCTCTTCCACATCAAGTCCCGTCGGCAAGACTCCTTATATCGACAATTCATCTGCATGTTAGCCCGATATAGAATGTCACCCCGATATGAAATATCCTCCTGATGCGAAATATCCTCTTCATATCCAGGTGACGTCATCAACACATTAGAGTAGGGTGATATTAAGAAGCAAGAATGATATCTGTAAGGTACCTGATATTTGGAAATATCATCCTCATCTTGAAGAAACCTGATGATGATATTCAACCTCATCGGCATAAACTAATGCATTGGAGGAAGCTCCTCTTGCTTTGCCGACCTCATATGTCTCACCAATGATCTAGATGATCATGTCCAAAAACATCCTGATGACATCACCATCATGTCAAACATCAGGATGATCTTCAAATGCTAACTGGTGTTAAGGAAAATATGACTCCTTTCAGGCCTTGACGGCATCATCATGATATTTGGAGCAGGATGATATTCGGAAATATCACCCTGTAAAATATCAGGTTGCACTGTCGGGGTGATCTTTGGAATGTGACTGATATTTGGAAATATCACCCCCTACAAAAAAGCATGAAACTGTGAAACAAGAGGATATCGCCCTGACATAGGAATGATGTCAGCAACATGTTGGGCGATCCAGCGAACATGAAGTGAGAAAATAACATCAGGATGAACTTAACAAAGATCACCTGATATTCAAATGTGATGACCCCTCAGAAGATTGGGTCATATTTAGAAATTTCGTAGCACCAACATCAAGATGATCTTAACTAAGATCACCCGATGTTAAAATATCACCCCCGCGCAAAAGATCAAGTTGGCAGAAATATGATGACCTTCGCAAGAAAGATGATCCTCCCCTGGAATGGATCTAGATGACGTCAGCGGCATATGACTTGGTTTATCACTGCAGTTACCATGATGTCATCATCATGCTATCGGATGGGGGGGATAGTTGGGAGATAGGGTGATGATGGTGATGTCATCATCACATCAGGGTGATATTTGAAAGGTCAGGTGATATTTAGAATATCACCTGATGTTCAAAATGTCACCCGATTTTAGAAATATGACCTGATCTTTAGAACATCAGGGCTTGACTAGATGATGACCACACATAACTTCCTCCTTTTAGTGAATTTCAGGGTGATGCTTTAAGCAAACTTGCCTATCTTTTCAAGCTCTTTCACATGGTAAGCCTCTTCAGGCAAGCTTCAAATTTTGAAATTGGGTTAAGGCCTCAGGATCATAAATATGGCCTCAGGGGGATATGAATACTGACTGATCTTGCTTGAATTATTTTGACTCTTGCTAGAGGAAAAATAGGTCAACAATTTGGCGACCTCTATGGGATGTTTGCCTGCTAAACATGAGATCAGTGGCCTTAAGCATCCATTGGACATGGAGTCAAGTTTAAAATATGCTGGGAAACTAGGACCTGCCTCTCAAAACACAAAAAGGGGAGAAGGCCTACTTTCTCCTAATGACAAGCAGCCTGTGCAGAAGCACTTAGGGAAGTAAAAGGATCTAAACTACTGTTCAATAACACTTATTGAAAACAAGAAGTCTAACCTACTAATTTACAGGGTGCTCATACCTCAAAACACCTTTTCAAGTGTATCCCATTGACTGGGATATGCAAATTTTCTCCATTCAGATTTGACAACTGAAATGCATTATGCTCCTTGCATTCAGTGATGAGAAAGGGGCCACTCCACATGCTGTCAAATTTGGAATGCTTCCCTGGTCTACTCCTTAGCTCATCCCATTTGAGCACCATATCATCCACTCTAAAATGTCTAGGGGTGGCCTTCTTGTCAAAATTTCTTTTTGTTTGCAGCTGATGATGTTCCATGGCTGCCATAGCTTTATCTCTGCTTTCCTCCAGCTCCATAAGCTGAGCATATCTTACAGCCATGGGGCTTTCTGCTTCAAGCATTTCTAGATGATGCATGATGTCTAGTGCTGGTAGTTCCATAGACATAGGCAACCTTGCCTCCTTTCCATACACTAGCAGATAAGGGGAGTTCCCAATAGACCTCTTAGGAGTTATCCTATCAGCCCACAGAGCAAACTTCAAATCAGTGTGCCAGGTCCTCTGATTATTCTCCATTGCCCCCTTAATAATCCTGATGATATTTTTGTTTGTGGATTCAGCCAAACCATTACCCTGTGGATAATTACTTGATGAAGTATTCAAATAAATCCCATTCTTGCCAGCCCAGTCAGTTATTCTTAGGCCAACAAAAGCTAGAGCATTATCAGAGATGATTGATTCAGGCACTCCAAATCTGTAGACCAAATCACAATAAAAATTCAAAATAGCACTCATTAGATTGTTTCAGAGCCACTGCTTCAGTCCATTTTGTGAAGTAGTTTGTGGCTATGAGTATCCACCTGTGACCTACACTTGATGGTGGGTTGATAGGTCCAATAAAATCAATGCCCCATCTCATAAAGGGCTGCTCTACCTGGATTGGGTGTAGAGGCAAAGCTGGCAGCCTCTCTTTTCCTGCAAAAAGGGCACACTTAACACACTTTCTAGCCCATGCATGGGCATCCTTAAATAAGCTAGGCCAATAATAGCCAGCTCTCATTACTTTCCAAGCAGTAGTCCTTGGGGCAAAATGTCCCCCTGTTGTTCCATCATGGAATTCATGTAGCACCCTGTCAATTTGATCAGTATCAACGCATCTAAGCAATACACCATTAAAGTCCTTTCTGAAAAGGATGCCTTCTATTAAAACATATGGAATGGATTGCAGCCTAAAGTATCTTCTTTTAGCTTTATCTAAGCCTATAGGACATCTACCAGTTTGCAAAAATTGGGTCATATCATTAACCCAACTAGTACCTACTGTTGCTGTATCATCTTGATGCTCCTCTTCTATGATCAGAAGCACCTCTTCTTCTTCCTCTACCTCATCCTTAGAACTAGTGACAAGCTACTCACTGAGTCCTCTGCCTCTGACTAGCTTGGTTATCTTGATCTCCACATCATATTCCATGACCTTGGTGATCCAACTAGCCCTTTTCTCATTAACATCTTTACTCAGTAGGAACTCCTTCACACTAGGATGAGCCACCATCAGGTGTATCTTGTTATTTGAAACAAGATGCCTAAATTTTTTTAGGCTCCTAATTACTGCCAGGACATGCTTTTCAATGAAGCTATACTTCTGCTCATACTCCTCCAACCCTTGGCTGAAGAAGGTGATTGGTTGTTCAAAACCCTTGTTCTGCTATTGCACTAGAATCGTGGAGATGGTATCCAGGCCGCCATAAGCATATAGGATAAAGTCCCTAGAGAAATCAGGATTGATCAGGGTTGGTGCAGTTGCTAATGCCTCCTTTATGGACTGGAAGCTAAGTCTGGCCTCTGACATCCAACTGAAAGTTATGTTCTTTTTCAACATAAGCGTTAAGGGTTTTAAGAGATTTGCAATATCAAGTATGAACCTTCTCAGAAAGTTAATTCTGCCAATGAAGCGCTGCAGTCCCTTCTTATGACTGGGTAAGGGCAATTCCAAAATGGCCTTTATTCTCTCCTTATCAATGGTAATACCCTCCTTTGACACAACATGCCCCAACAACTTGCCCTCATGTACAACAAAAATGCATTTCTTTGGATTGAGGGATATCCCAAACTCTCTACATCTTTCAAAGACTAGCCTTAGGTGGGATAAATGCTCAGATGCATTTTTAGAGAAAACTATTATGTCATCCAGGTAAACCAGCACTAGCTTATACATCAGACCCTTAAAGGCCATGTCCATGGCTCTTTGAAAAGTAGAGCCAACATTTGAGAGGCCAAAAGGCATCCTCTTGTAGGCCATAGTACCCCACTTGGTTGTGAAAGTAGTCTTGAATTGGTCTTCTTCCTTGACTAGCACCTAGTTATAACCAAAAAATCCATCAAGCAAAGAAAACCTTTCTGAGCCAGCCACCACCTGCAGAAGTTGCTCCATTGAAGGCAATGGGTAGTGGTCTTTTAGGGAGGCTCTGTTGAGGTCTCTGAAGTCAACACACAGCCTAATCTCCCCATTTTTCTTCCTCACAGGTACAAGGTTAGAAACCCAAGAAGTGTACTTGATTGGAAAGATGATCTTCCCCTCAATCAGCTTGGTTATTTCTTTGACCATCAGGGGTTCTAGCTTTGGATTCAAAGGTCTCTATTTCTACCTCACAGGTTTTATACTTGGCTCTAACTCTATGGTGTGTTGGGCAATATGAGGATCAAATCCCTTTAAGTCTGCATAATCCCAAGTAAACACCTCTTCAAATTCTTTACAAAGAGCAATGAAAGCTCTTCTGTCTTCAGCTAAGCAGATTTTACCAATTCTAAGGAGTCTACCCTTGAAAACTTCTAGCTCTTCATAATGCTCCTCCTTTACCTGCATACTAGTTTTTGTCTTCTTCTTTTGGTCATCAGTGCCAAAAATAGATTCCAAGGTGACCAATCCCTTGGGCAGCTTATTTGTTCTCAGCTGAATGATTTGATCATTGTCATACTGTTGTTTGAGTTTACCCTGATTCATCATGGAAAACTCATCTTCGTCTAATAGGAACCTCAAGATTTGTTCATCACTATCAAAAACTTGCCAATGAATATTATTATCAGGGATAGAAGGCCTAGAAATTATTTTTACATGAGGCTAAACCTTCTCCCTTTGAATATCACTGGGGATGTCAAATTGAGCCCCAATTGAAGCTAATCTATCAACACGGTGGTTCTGACTCCTTGGAATGGAGATCAGATTGAAAGCATCAAACTCTGCAATCAAATTCCATACCCTGTGTTTGTAGCACTTCAGGGCATCACTTTTTGTAAGGTGCAGTCCCATCACCTAATTCACAATGAGCTCACTATCTCCAAACACCTGTAGGCAACCAATCTTCCTCCTTCTTGCCCACTACAGACCTTGGATCAACCCTTCATACTCAGTAGTGTTATTAGTACAAGAAAAGGCAAAATGAAAAGTAGCATAATAATTTTCACCATGTGGTGACACAAGCATTGCACCACCACCAGATCCATTTCTGCCCCTAGAGCCATCAAAATACATTTTCCATACCTCATCATGTTGCTCTACCTACTGCTCTACTTTCTTCAGAAGACCTGGTATTGTTGTTTCATGCTCATGCAATATGTACACTCCCAGGCTAGTTTCTTGGATATGTCCCTTAGGATCATCCACAACATTTTCAAAGGCCCACTCCCTCAAGAGTACCTTTGGTATGCTCTCAGCTTGTAGTTCCTAAGCAGCAACTAGTTTAGGGTCATCAGAGATAATGCAATTTGTATTAACAACACTGGGTGTGCAAGGCTCTATGTGATAGTCTGAAAGAAACTCAGACTTCAAAGTTACTTTGGTGCCATATCTAGTCTTGAAAAACATGTGGGACCAGTCAAAAGATAGATATCCTCCTATTTTGGCTGTAAATTCCCTTGATAAGCACATGGCAAAATGAGGAGGCAAATCTATTATGAACACCTCCTGTGAAATAGAAACATTGGGGCAGGCGTGTAGGGTGAGACCTAGGTCTCTTATGGTACCCATAATATTAACAGATGTACCATCCAACTGGAGTACACCCTTTTCAAGTGGCTGGTACTTAAGCCCTAACTGATCTGCAATCTGCTTAGGCACGACAGAACTGCTTGCTACACTATCCACCATGCAATTGTGCACTAGTTTATCCCCAATTATTAGTGATATATAAAAATGAAGAGGTTTGGCACCTTGGTTAGGCTACTTGATATCATCTTGGGATGAATTAGCAAGAACAGTCCTATTTGGGTCAACAGTGGTATCATTGGATACCTTCAAATCAGACAAGGCAGACTGCAACATCTTCTTTTGGCCAGGGATTGCTAAGGAATCCCACATAGACATGGTTACATTCATCTTTTTCATGTTTTCAATAATATTGAAAGGTGGAGAGGCACCTACCTTCTAACTTGACTTTGTAGTAGCAGTATCAGCCTACAAATGAGGCATCTCCCTTGCTATTGCTGGTGTACTTCTTTGCAAGATGCGAGGAATATGGGATGTGGAAGCATCAGTATGTCCTCTACCTTTGCTTGCTGCTAGCTCAACCTCATAACCCCTCCTCTTAGCCCTTGTATTGGCAGCAACTAGATTACTATCACTGTTTACCCCACAGAATTCTCCTTCCTGCCAATTCATGAAAGCAGAATCATTCTGAGGTTGCTCTTGTTGTTGTGCAGCTCCATCATTTGGTGTGTATGGTTGAGTGGCTGCCACATTTTGTGCCGTCAGAGCCTGATTTAGGACTCCACTTGAACAGGCTACCTGATTGTGTGGCATATGGCATGGGACACACCAATCATAATCAACTACAATGTTATTTTGAATAGGGACAAGTTCCCTTGCTGTATTAATAGGTGCTGGATTGTAAGGCTGAGAAGGCCTTTGGTTCATATTTTGCTTGACACCTTGGTAGTTGCCCTGATAAGATGGCCTATTGGCCTGGTAAGGTTGACGCTACCCCTGATATGCTTGGTTCTGCCCCTGATGTTGTTGTTGATAAGGCTGCCAACCTTGAGACTGTTGCTTCTTAATGTTTACTAGATCATTCCCAAAAGTCTATAGAAGATTTTCTATTTTCTGCTAGCTACTTTTTATCTCCTTTAGCTCTTGAGATGAACTAGAGGCAGTAGGTTCAGAAGTGGAGGTACTTGGTAATGCTGCAACAACAGGCGTAGGGACAAAATATGGGGTGGGTAAAGGCATAGAAGCCTGGATCTCAGGGAAGATGAGCATAGGGGGCCTAGGTGCTATTTTTCTAGCCTGAATTAGACTGTTCTCTGCTCTAATGGCTATTTCATAGGCATTAGGTAGTCTTACACCTCCTAGTGATTGTATCATCACTGAAATATCACTATTTAAAGCTTTCAAGAAATATAAGAATGCATACTCAGCTAGAGGTCTTACTGTGGCAGGGATTATGTCCCATGTCTTTTGAAATCTGAAGTTGAAGTCCATCATTGGTTCTTGAGGAGCTCTCTTTATGGTGATCATCTGTTCCACCAATGACAGATTATTTGATTTATCCTGGAACTGCTTATTCAGCTTGTCTCCTAGTTCATCTGAGGTTCCTATAGTCTGTACTGGTAGACTTTTGAACCATTAGAATGCCTTCCCTTTGAATGAGACAGCTAGTAATCTGATGGCCACATTCTCTTGTGTTACATGATGTACTCCACATAGAGAAGACACATCTCTTATGTGTTCAATAGGTGTAGTTTGGGTTTCCCCTATGAAATAGGGCAGGCTCTTCAAGGCTGCCATAGGTATGGCATCATGTACTACTAAGTTCAAAGGGCTTCCCCCATCAAAAGCCACAAATTGCTGATTTCTTGCCATCTGAGCAGCCGGAGGTGGGTTTGCTTGAGTTGCTACAAGGACTACAGAGGCAACTGGTTTGAAATTTGGTGGGGTTGACAATGTCCTCTTAGAATAGGGAGTTCTTACTACAGTTCTACTCTGCCTCCTAGGTGGAGAAAGCTGTAGATAATCAAATGAGCTTGAACTTGAACTCCTAGTTTGTATCCTTTTCATAAAAGTATATTAGCAGAACTGATTTGCCTGATCTTCCTAAGTATGAGTCACCAGATATGCAATTTTTTACCTCTTATAGGTCAGAAAATCACTGGTTGCACATCAAACCAGTAATAAGAGTTTGTATTGTCCCACAGGGCATGCCAGAAACTGTTGTCACATGAAATTGCACCCTGCTTGAATGGGACTCCAAGCATTCCAATGACACAATGGGATTGATCTCTAATTGTGGGACTTTGCTAAATGAGATCAAACCTCCGGAGAAGGCCAGCTTCCTTGTCTAGCTATCACCTAAACTACTGAATTGTTGGGGGGAAAAGGGGGAAGGAATTCTTGTAAAGTAAAACATGAAACAGAAAGCTTGAAAACACAAAAGGGTGATACACCAGACAGATTTAAAGAAACTTCATAGAGCTGAAAAATGCACAACACATCCAGATACAGCAAGTGGGTATACACAGATCAGATGATTCTAATAGAGGCAAGAAGCAATATGTTTGAGAGGAATCAAAGACATTCACAGGCAACCATATGCATATTCACACAGAACTAGAAAAATTAGCAAAAGGCATGATAACTTGCATATATCTAATGAAAGGCAAGGTTACAGTATGTGAAATCTCTATTTGGAAATAGAAAGACCAAAAAATGCCCAAAAATTCCCAACCCTATTTTCATCATAAGCCTCAGCTTATGTAGCATTTCAAAACTAACCTAGGTCGGTTGCAAAATCTGCTCAGGGAGCTGTAATCAGAAATATCCTTCAAAGGACATCCAGCTGATAGGAGTAATGGTGTCAAAAAAATCTGGGATAGGGGCAAATGGAAGATATTTCTGAGTCTTTAATGCAAGCAGCTGCATCATCGATCTGATCCTCAGAAGTGGCGGAGGATAACCTAGCATTGAATGCGAGCAGCTACTTCTGATAGTTCTCAACAATCATGTGGCAGAGAAAAGACTGGAGATGAAGCGGTGGTAGGATATTTGGGCCATTAATGTGAGTTGCGCCCTCCTGTGCAGAAATGAATGCAAAAAAAGATATCTTCACCAACTCAAAAATTCACCGCTGAAAAGGTCCACCCAACCGACATGCAAATCCAGGTCCAAAAACCTCCTGAAGAATTCCCACCAAAATGTCATCATCATGATATTTTCAAATTTTTGCAAGAACTGATTATCCCACATGCACTCGGAGGAGATGCCTCCATCACTTTATAAGCCAATTCATGAGCATATACAATGTCAGTGATTTTGTTCCCGACGGCATCATCATGAGCCTCATCATCATCCTCTTCCACATCAAGTCCCATCGGCAAGACTCCTTATATTGGCTAGTCATCTGCATGTTAGCCCGATATAGAATGTCACCCCGATATGAAATATCCTCCTGATGTGAAATATCCTCTTCATATCCAGGTGACGTCATCAGCACATTAGAGTAGGGTGATATTCAGAAGCAAGAATGATATCTGTAAGGTACCTGATATTTGGAAATATCATCCTCATCCTAAAGAAACCTGATGATGATATTCAACCTCATCGGCATAAACCGATGCATTGGAGGAAGCTCCTCCTGCTTTGCCGACCTCATATGTCTTGCCGATGATCCAAATGATCATGTCCACAAACATCCTGATGATGTCACCATCATGTCAAACATCAGGATGATCTTCAAATGCTAACTGGTGTTAAGGAAAATATCACCCCGCAAAATATTAGGTTGCACTGTCGGGGTGATCTTTGGAATATGACTGATATTTGGAAATATCACCCCCTACAAAAAAGCATGAAACTGTGAAATAAGAGGATATCACCTTGACATAGGAATGACGTCAGCAGCATGTTGGGTGATCCAGCGAACATGAAGTGAGAAAATAACATCAGGATGAACTTAACAAAGATCACCTGATATTCAAATGTGATGACCCCTCAGAAGATTGGGTCATATTTAGAAATTTCGTAGCACCAACATCAGGATGATCTTAACTAAGATCACCTGATGTTAAAATATCACCCCCGTGCGAAAGATCAGGTTGGCAAAAATATGATGACTTTCGCAAGAAAGATGATCCTCCCCTGAATGGATCTAGATGATGTCAGCGGCATATGACTTGGTTTATCGCTGCAGTTACCATGATGTCATCGTCATGCTATCGGATGGGGGGGATAGTTGGGAGATAGGATGATGATGGTGATGTCATCATCACATTAGGGTGATATTTGAAAGGTCGGGTGATATTCAGAATATCACCCGATGTTCAAAATGTCACCTGATTTTAGAAATATGACCCAATCTTTAGAACATCAGGGCTTGACCAGATGATGATCCCACCTAACTTCCTCCTTTTAGCGAATTTCAGGGTGATGCTTTAAGCAAACTTGCCTATCTTTTCAAGCTCTTTCACATGGTAAGCCTCTTCAGGCAAGCTTCAGATTTTGAAATTGGGTTAAGACCTCAGGATCATAAATATGGCCTCATGGGGATATGAATACTGACTGATCCTGCTTGAATTATTTTGACTCCTGCTAGAGGAAAAATAGGTCAACAATAATATCCTTGTTTTGAGCAACCACATATATATACTGTACTGCTACAAAATCCTAAATTTTAGATGGTGGGTAAATGCCATTGAAGAAGTCTTTAAAGAAAAATAGAATCACAAACTAATTGGATGTCTTTGAAATAAAACACATTAAAGGCTCTGAGTGGATTCGTAAAGTCTTAAGTATGCCCAACAAAAAATAATAGAATTGCTTAACAAAGTCTATGATGTATGCCTAAATTTATGGTGCCCTAAAATTCTAGCGCTCTGACTTCAGTTGTTTTAAAGTCCACTCCTTCCATTAGATCATACATGAAACCTTGCATAATTACACAAGCTCTACAGCAATTAAGTCAACATTAGTGGCTAATTTCAATCAATTTGAAAATAACGATTTATACATCATTTTATCAAAAAAAGATAAATATTATTTCTAAAAATAAACAAATTAGCATGGCTAAGGTGATTGGTCAGGACAAAAAGGGTTATATGGCTTGTTATAAAAATGAGGTTGTTTATACCTCATCACCCTCCCCTTCCTAAGACTGAGTAGGTCCTCCTGCTCTCTAATGAGCCCTCTATCTTTCTGCATCCCTCTTTCTATTCAGTTCATCATATTTGGAGCTGAGATCATACATGTCCTCTAGTTCCTCATCTAAATGATCAGGGTGCTTAAGAAAGCCTTTGTTCAATCTAATCATCATCTGCCATGCATGTAAGTCCCCGAGATCTTGCTCTATAGTGACAAAAACTATAGGGGGTGGCTGAAGAAGTAATGGAGGTCTGTATCGCATCCCTATCCACTTAGTCTTGATCTGCTATTGTATTTATGTCAAAGCTTCTGCTCTTTTATAAGACCATCTGAGATTGGTTGGAGAAATCATCTCCCTTCATTTGAGATACATAGGTAGGGGAGTATATCTCTCCTCATAGGCACTCCATGCCCTGTCTATTAATTGTGGCCCATTAACTTTTAAATCTTCAAAAAAAATCCTGATACTTTCATTATACTTGTCCTTCATAGCTTCATAACTTTTAATCCTTTGGAATTGAGATTTGAAGGCAAAGGGCTTACAGTTAGGGTGTCTCATTTGGAGCCCTACAGTTCTCTCTGCCTGAATATATTCTCTAGCCCTATCTTGCCAATGGAGTTGATTTTGCATATTAGACATGAAGGCTCTAAGTTGTACTTCTCCCACAAAAAGGTTAATGAAGAAATCACTGTATTTTTCCAAAAATAGTTTATTTACGAAAAATTCACATAGCAGATTCTGCTGAATAGGGGGTGCCTCTTTGAATGCTTCTAGGAATTGTTTATCATCTGGATCATGGGGTAAGTTGCAGGAATAATTGTTCATTGAGGAACATAGAATATAATCTGGATGGCTTCCTATAGGCTAATAACAACTCTCCAATCTTGCATGCATCAATTTTAACTTGGTAGAGTCTGTCATAGGATTCCTTCAATAATACCATTTCCTTCTTAAGTCTGGCATTTTCTGCCCCTGCTTGTCTTAGGAAATAGCACATTTCCATCCACTTGGCCAACATGGGAGGAATGTGAACTTAAAACCACTCCATTTTGGTCAGTTTAGTTTGTATCTCTTTTGTTTCCATAGTTGGCTTAATACTGACTTCCTGTAATTCCTGTTCCAGCTCTATAGTTTTACTAAGAGCTGAATTAAGTTCTAATTTTTGTTTCTCCTATTCCTCTACAAATGATTTAAGGAATTGCTCCAAATTGATAGTCAAATTTTTAATTTGTTCATTCTTTTCTGATAAACTAACCAAATGTTCCTTATCCTTTTCCTCAATTTGTTTCATTTTTTATTGCAATTCTTTAATAAATTTATCATTTTGTTCCAATTGAGTTCCTAGGGTTTTGATTCCCTGATCTTTCTACTGCAAAAGTTTTATCTGTATGTTCATTTCTTGTTGTTGTTTGGCTATCTGTTCCTCATTTTACTGGAGTTTGTTTTTCAATTGTGCTATTTCTTCCCTTAATTCTTCTAATTCCACTTCTAAGGGATCACATTTTTCATTTTTTGTATCATTGGCAAGAGGGTGAACAAAAGTTTATGTATCATTGGCAAGAGGGGGAACAAAGATTTATGTATCATTGACAAGAGGGGGAACAAAGATTCTTGTATCATTAGCAGAAACATGCCCTTCATCATTTACTTCCAGTAGACCTTGTTCTATGTCATTGACAATATTCAAAGAGGATGATTGTCCAATTTGGGGGACTATGTCAATTCTATGTTCTTCTGATGGTTGCTGAGTGGGAGAAAATGTTTCCACAGGCTCATCCTCTTGAGCCTCTTCTTCTTCAACAAGTACATAATTTGGGACTTGTTCTCTTATTTCTTCTTGATCCTTCTTAGGTGGATCACTCTCTCTCAGATGCAAGGACATCATTACTTCCCAATGTTTGACATTCACTTGACTGGACTGGGATCTCACTTGGCTTCCTATCCTATCTTTTCTTCTTAGGTATATGTGGTTGGTCACAAGTCGCAACACAATTGAAATCAGAATCCAATCTTTTACTTCTTCTTAAAGGGGGAGGTCTCTACAATTTCATTTTAGGCCTCTTTTCCTTTTTATTGGGCTAACTATTTTCATCCTTAGAGTCCACTAAATCCACATTTTCCTACTTTTCAGGGGTTTCTGGCAAACTATATGGCTTGGGTTGTTCTTTAGGGTTTGGAGGGTTTGACAAATTTTTTGGTGCTTCATCGTCAGGAGCTTCTATGGTAGTTTGAGGCATAGGGGAAGGTTCTCTTAGGTTTTGTGCCACTAGACCAGATGACTCACCTTCCTCAAAATGTATAGAGGGTGCAGGGTTTTCAAATTTCCTAAGAAATTTCTTCCATTTCTCGTATTTTTTTCTCTTCTTAAGGATTTGGTGTTTGCAAATTAAAGAAATAAGGTTGTGGTGTTTCAATGGCCTTGGCCCAATTTAAAACTCTCTATCATATGGACAAGGGAATTAGTGAGGATGGCGGGAAGGTTAACCCTCAATTTAGGGTTTTTGGTGCCATGGGGCAAGTGAATGAGTAGACGAAAGGGAAGACCAACTATGGTAGCACATTGTTTTTCACATGTAAAATACTTTATTATCTAGGCTACCGCCATTCTCCATGGCTCTACAATAGACATTCATTGAAACCCTTTATTTTGTCCTTGAGTATTCACAACTATTAATGGTTGAGGTTCCCCTTCCCTTATGAAAAGTTATATCAGTTTTTGGTAAGAAATGTTTGAAGTTTCTGATAGATTTAAACCTTCATTCTTAATACCAGATAAGCTAGAAATAGTTTGGGGACTCACCTTAAATTTATTTCTACATACAATCAACTGTTCATCTGAGAAGTTCTCGACGAACTCTTTAACTAGCTATGTATTATGCCCCTCAAACTTTTTCATGAATTCTAGCCATCCCACCCTTTGAAATAGTTCTAAAATATTATTAAGTGCCAATAACTTATCTGCGGAAGTTGGCTCTAATTTGTGCTTTGCTCCTCTCATTCTATCCTTTGATGGCAACTTTGCTAAGTGTCTACTAAATTTTGTGGCACACCAAGGTGAAAACTGTTTCAAACAAACTGATATGTAGATTAAGCAAAACTCAATCTTTATGGCCACTTGTAGTCTGATAATGCTGATAAGACACAAATTAATTCATGACATTCAGTCGCTTTATATCTAATTATTACCTTGCATGGAATGGAATGAGTGAGCCACCACCTCTTCCAATGAAGGTACAGTTCACACAATTTACTAAATTTAGAAAAGATGGGGGAACATGCCAATTTATGTAATTTAATTCACAATAATTTACCTACTTAAGACAGAAAATGTATGTACCTTACATTCTGTCATTGATTTGAAAGTCACCTCATGTATGTTGACATAATGGCATCATAGATGGTAATGTTATTAGTTTTGGATGGGATGGTAAAGGGTGGTAATGGATTTATTATTAATGAAGATGGGGTGGCTAAAGAGTGTTCTAATTATTATGATGATAGGTTGTCATAATAATATTATTTATTATGGTAAGAGATGGCAATATAGGGCATGAATTTCTGAAGTGGCGATGGTATGGAAAAATTTAGTAATGATAATGGGTATGTTGTTGAGAATGTCAAAGCATTTGCAAAGAAGGGGAAATCACAAATCCAAAACATAGGGAAAAGATGCTCATGGAATGAGTATAAGGAACAAAATTTTGGAGCATCGTTGAAAGATGTAGCTGGAATGCAGGAATGAAATTCTAGAGTATCGCTAAAAGATATAGCTAGAGTGCAGGAAGAAAATTCTGGAGCATCACTAAAAGATGTAGTTGTTGATAACTGAGAGGGGGG
Source organism: Cunninghamia lanceolata (assembly GCA_027924645.1). NCBI lineage: Eukaryota > Viridiplantae > Streptophyta > Pinopsida > Cupressales > Cupressaceae > Cunninghamia > Cunninghamia lanceolata. The sequence goes on along the minus strand of BSBN01000597.1, from coordinate 898,745 downwards.
GTGAATTAGTTATCTTAATTATTTCAGCTTTCTGAACTTTCTTAATAATTAGTGCAGCATCAATTCAAACAAGCAAACATAACCATGAAATAAAAATACACATGACACAATATTTTTTGACGTGGAAACCCTGTTAAGGGAGAAAACCACGGGGTGATTAACCCAAGATTGTATTCTTTGTTAGAAGAATGGAAGTACAAAATGGCACTTGCCAATTAGGGCTCACTGCTCACAAGAGGCACACTGCCTACAAGAGACACACTGTCTACAATTTATAAAGAGTGTAATACAATACTTGAACTAATAAGGAGCATCAACATATGCTGGAGTTCAGTTCCGGTTCGGCTCTGTACACTGATCTGCTGCACTTCATCTTTCCTCTTCTTTTATGCTGCTCTTCTTTCACATACTAGATCTTCCTTTCTGCTTTTATTTGGCTCTACTGCCTTTCTTTGCACATTACTTACAACCTCAACACTTCTCATAACTAAATCTATCTTGTATATATATCCGCACAAGTGATTTCATCACCTTTCTAGTCAGCACCCGGAATAGTCAATATTTTACCTAAACTCTGATATGTCGGCTGAATCCTTGCTTACCAAGTAATGTGGATCAAGGATATACTTGTGGAAATCATCAATCATGTCATCCAACCATAATTTATGCCTTCATAACCTTTACCAACATCAGTAACACATCCGGAATAATGTCTGATGTTTTGCCAGTCAGTTCTTCCTCTGTTCACACTGTCACTTGGGAACCCGACACTCAAGCATTCATATCTCTTTATCCTTTCCACACCGGAGGCTCAAACCTTGGAATCTATCAGTCAAGATACTCCTCTTGACTTCCCCAAATTTGCAATTCACTGAGATACTTCTACTAAGAGATCCGGACCTGTCTGTCGGACCTTACTGACTGCTCTGTTCTTGCTTATCGGACCTCAACACTTCTTCAATCTAACTTCCGGTGAGGACTTATCATGCATTACGGATGTGTGGGATAACCTTTGTTGCCATCAATGACAACATTCATGAATCCATATAGTGTCTCTTGCCAACAATCTCCCCCTTTGGCATTGATGGCAACACTTAGTGAAAAATGACTAAGTGTTTACACTATGCTCCCCCTTGGCTGATGCTCTATTTTTATATACATTTTCTGGAGCTCCCCCTTAGTTGGATTCCTCATTTTTTACTGTTCTTCACTCCCCCTTTGACATCAATGGCAAAGGGTAGGGTCCGCATACCAAAATTTTCAAAATTTTGTCCGCATAAGTAAATACATAAGGAATACTTACATATACTGAAGTATGTTTGCAAACGTTGTTTTCAATTGAATGAATTCTGTAGCCCAACTTTGCTTCATTATGTCTAAAATTGATATATGACCGCTCAACAAGAATGCAAATGCATCTGCCCTTTTTAGATCTGTTGGATCATTGGTCTAGGCTGTGATTTGAGCTTCACTTATGGCCTCATGCATGGCCTCTAACTTAGGGATAATGATCCTTCTAAGTTCACCCATCTGGCTAATTATGTTCTTCCTTTCCTTCTCAAAATTCTTTATTGCATTTGTGATTGCAATAGTCTGACACTCTTGATTGACTATGGAGGATGAGAGAGGATCAAAACTTTGAGACAGACTTAATAGTTTATCCTCTTGTTCTTTTACTTTCCTCTCAATATCTTTGGTCACTATGGGCCAAGATAAGCAAAATTTGTACATATTTCCACCATCTTTGAGAGCATTTTCCAAGCTCTTTATCCCAATATCCATAACTTTCCTATCATTTGTTATCAGACCCTGTACTTCAGAGAATCTCTTATCCAAAAACTCCTTCCGAACCTTTTCTTCAGCTGACTTCTCTAGAGAATCAAAATGTGTACTAACACTGTTGACTAGAGTTTTGAGATTACCAGATGTGGAGGCTGTGGGTTCTTTTTGAAATGATGGCTTAATCTTTTCAAGCACTTCGGAAGTAGCTTCTATCAACTCACAGTCTTCCATGTGAGACTTCAGGAGTTTTTCTTTAACCTTTGCATTAGCAAATGAAGCTATCTTCATTGTATGTACCGGAGAAAGAGAATCAAAATTAAATGGTCCTTGTAGAAGCTCCGGTTCATCAATCTCCATTGTTTCTTTGTTCAGGAATTCTTGGACAGTTTTTGCAGTGTCTCTTGCCGGAGACAGATTTTTCTTTTCTTCTGCATTCTTAGAGCTGTCTCTTGGAGTTTCTCCCCTTCCACAACCTTTGTATTGATAACTTCTTTTCCCTTCACCTCTGCTTCTTTTTCCTTTATTCTTTCTTCTCCTTTGGATCCGGAGTCAGCAGGGGAAACTGAAGGAGTGATGTTGGTCTGTTCATGGGCCACCTCTTCCGAAGCAGAGGATTCCAAGTCCTTAGCTGTTTCTGCACTGGTATTCATACCTCTTCTCTTATTTTCTTAGTAGACTCTTTTGCAACACTTGTAGTCGAGGGGTCAGTACCCAAGTCCTCTATAATAGGAAGATTAAATCTTTTGAAGGCCTTCTGGATGATCTCTTCTATGTCCTTGGCTACCTTGTCAGTCTCACCAAGCATAAGTTGATTCATCCTTGCTTTGCTTTTGAACTCATCCTTACAATCTTTGAATACCATATTCATTGTCTTGGGGTCGATTAAAGGATATAGCTGAATTGCTATCTGTTCCCAGAATTCTAGGTCTTTGGCTTGGGCATTGTTCTTTCTTATTTCTAGTTCCTTCTCCAAGCTTTTGGGGATCAGAGATATAATTTCAATGAATGCTTTATTGTAGATATTTAGGTACCTGACTGTGGCATCTTGCAATATCTTCTGATCTGCTTCACCATAATCATCATAGAACTCAACCATTGGCTAAAGATTTCTGTCGATTGTGACTGATTTGATTATGTCATCAATGTGAAGAGTGGGTTTTTCAACATATTCCTCTGTCTTTTCTTCTTCCTTCTGTTCAGTAGAGGGTTGATTGGATGTTTTCTTCTTTTTCTTTATTTTCCTAATTTCTTCATCAGATTCATTCTCCTCTTCATCCCTTTGACTGGCATAAGCTCTTATAGCTTTTGTCTTTGTTCTTTTCTCTCCTTTGCTGGATGATTGTGCTTCCGGTTTTGATGTCCTTGAGCCTTTGGTAGTGGTAGGTGCAGATCTCTTTGATGATCTGGTCTGGGTGGAAGGTTTTGCCAGAGCCCTTTCCTCATTTTTCTTTTCTACCTTCTTCTTCTCTTCCTCAACCCTTTCCATCTTTTCCCTGATGGCATCAAGTGCCTCCTTTGATATGCCCAAGCCTTTTGCAACATCTTCAACTTCTTTTCTTACCTTCCTCTTGATCTTTGGTTGTCTGAGTTCCACATGAATCTTTACACTCAGCTCCTTAAAGGTTCCAAACCTTTCTACCTTTGGATCCTTTAGCTGACTTAGCATGTGTTGAACATGCAGCTCCACAATTTGTTCATCAACTTCATACCCCATGGACATGATCCATATAGTTCTTGGTTCTACTGCCTCCATTAGGCACTGATCAGTCTCTACCATAAAACATACTGTCTTTGTATTTCTCAACAAGAGACTAGGGAATCCTTTCTCTTGCTTGCATCATGTTCTGAAAATTCTTGAAATATCCCCACAAGGCTGTATTTCTTGCTTTAGCATCCCCAAGTTCATGCAAGTAATCTCTGATCTGAATTGCTACCGGTTTGTCATTTTGCCATACCCATCCATTTGATCTAGGCAGCTCATTCATGAAGTAGAAAAATAGGCATAATATTAGTCCACCATATTTAAAGGAGTTCTTCTTGTCCTTTTTGATCTTCTATATGTTTTCAATTAATTGGCTCAAAAGAAGTTCACAGATATCATATTCTACATTCTTTCTCAGCATCTCAAAGGCAGTATATACTACAGTTCTAGATACTAAATTCTCCCTACTGGAGTGATATATCTTGTATACTATTATCATAGATGCAAACTTGATATCTGGGTCAGTAATATCTTCAATGGTCATTGCCCTTTTATCAAATTTTGATCTGGTGGCCTCAGTTACAATGTTGTTTTTGACAGATTTGAGGACAGGTATTCCTCCAGAGGAGTGTAAACCAGTTATTGCCCTAATTGCTTCCTTGGTGATTTTGCAAGGTCTGTTAAGCCATAGAAAGTTGTCATGTACCCTACTCAACACATACCAGACCCATTCATCTTCTTCAAAGCAGGGCAAATGAATGAATTGATCAAAATGTTTCTCCTAGATGCCCTTATATTCTGGTTTAAGCTCAAAAGCATCGTCTATCAATTGTTTGTGATAGATATCTCTTAGTTTGAATTCCCCAAACTCTTCAACATTTGCATGTATGTAAACCCTACTATCTTCTGTGTGCAAAACACCATGCGGAACACTAGAGAAGGCTCCTAGGGGATCTACCTCCAAGGATTTGTATGGATGCTTCTTAAATATGGGGTGAGGTCTATCAGAAATCTTTACTATATTTAGAGTAGCCATCATCAAGGAATCTTACTAAGAGATATCAAGAACGAAGAATACCTTTTACGCTGTTTAGGGCACACACGATGAAATCTGGATTGAGCTGTATGAAGAATCATCTTGATCTTTGGGAGAAGTAGTTGCAGAGCTCCTTTTCTCTTTTCTTCGAATGTGGGTGTACAAATGATGAGCAAATGAACTCTTTTATTTTTGAGAAGCCCTAATTTTCATTCTGCAATAAATGCGCAACCTAATTCATTCCAGTTTGCCTTGTTTGTCTTATTCAGAGACAAAACCTTTCCAGATCACTGAGATAGATTTTGAAGTTATTCTAGGAGAGTAGTGATAATCTATCTTCCTTTCATTAGTCATTTGATCTATTTGTAGATCAAGACACCATAGTTTGAATCATACTAGACCAAACTTGTAAGGAATCTATTTTTACCAGAAGATTATTTTACTGGATTAATTCTGGTAGGATTAGATTCTTCAAATCTTCTTGTGGATCTCTCAAATCTTTACCATACCCCTTTTAGATGTTTCTTGTATGACCCCTTTTAATCCGCAGCTCTCCTTGTGCCAGTTTCGGCACCAATTGATTGGCTGGGGGAACAAGGTTTTCTTTGTGTCTCCCCCTGAGCTAGAGCTCACTTTTTAATTTTTGGAAGGAATATCAACACCAGAGTCTGGTGCGGATCCATCCCCTACATTCTCTGTACTTTTCTTCACCCAAATCTTGTTCATCTCACTTTGAACTTCATCCACATTTACTTTTTGTTTTCCCTTATCTTGATTCTGATTATAATATACCGGACCTCTTTTATCCTGATTCTTGCTTCTACAGAATTTTGCTATATGACCGGATCTATTGCAAATTTGGCAAACAACATTTCTTTGCATATTTGATTGATATCCTCTTGATCTACATTGATTAGCCATATGACCCATTCTATTGCATGCAAAGCATCTACTATTGAATGAATTATTTATTTGTATATTTCTGCATTCATGAGATTTGTGACCATACCTTTTGCAGTTGAAGCACTGTCTGGAGAAGGATGTATTAGTCTGATTCATTCTCCTTCTACACTAATTAGCTTTATGACCAAAGTTATTGCAGTTGTGGCAATATCCATTGAAGGATGGATATCTTTGAGCATTAGGTTGCCTTATCGGAGGACTTCTAGGCTTGTTCCTTGGATTTTCTGATCTAAAATTCTTCTGATCAAATCCAGAGCTTTCTCCTTTCTCATATCCCAAACCACACTTGTCATCTACCCTCTTTTGGCTTTGAAGAAGAACTTCAAGTTGGGCAGAACTTATCTTGAATTTCTCTTTATATTCATTTGCTGTTTGAAGATCCCTTTTGAGAGAGACAATTTGATCCTCAAGTTTTTCTTTATTATCTTTAGCATCTTCAAGATTAGATTCAAGATGTCTGATAATTCTATCCATCTTGTGGCAATCTTCTGATTTCTCCTTGAGAGATTGTCTTAGATTATCTTTAGTTTTTCTTTTCTCTTCAACTTCTTGGGTAAACTTCATAACTCTTGATTCCATTTCATGTCTTACCATAATGATTTCTTTTGATAACTTTTCACATAACTTGGTTTTCTCCTTCAGATCTTCATTTGCATCATTTGCTTCACCTTCACTTGCTAATTGCTGAAGTAGCTCCTTTCTCTTTTTCATAGAGAGACTTAATTTGTCTTTTAGTTCTCTCATGAAATCATCAGCCTGTTTGAGTCTTTCCTTTAATTCATTGACTTCAGAGTTTGACTGCTCAAGATCATCAAGGGTAGTCTTGAGTTGCTCCCTTAAACCATATGCATCCATTTGGATTCCCAGATCTTCCTCAAGCTGTTAGACTCTATTTAGGAGGAACTTAGCTCTGATACCAATTGTTGATAACTGAGAGGGGGGGTGAATCAGTTATCTTAATTATTTCAGCTTTCTGAACTTTCTTAATAATTAGTGCAGCATCAATTCAAACAAGCAAACATAACCATGAAATAGAAATACACATGACACAATATTTTTGATGTGGAAACCCTGTTAAGGGAGAAAACCACAGGGTGATTAACCCAAGATTGTATTCTTTGTTAGAAGAATGGAAGTACAAAATGGCACTTGCCAATTAGGGCTCACTGCTCGAGCACACTGCTCACAAGAGGCACACTACCTACAAGAGACACACTGTCTACAATTTATAAAGAGTGTAATACAATACTTGAACTGATAAGGACCATCAACATATGCTGGAGTTTAGTTCCGATTAGGCTCTATACACTGATCTGTTGCACTTCATCTTTCCTCTTCTTTTATGCTGCTCTTCTTTCACATACTAGATCTTCCTTTCTACGTTTATTCAGCTTTACTACTTTTCTTCGCACATTACTTACAACCTCAACACTTCTCATAACTAAATCTATCTTGTATATATATCCGCACAAGTGATTTCATCACCTTTCTAGTCGGCACCCAGAATAGTCAATATTTTACCTAAACTCTGATCTGTCGGCTGAATCCTTGCTTACCAAGTAATGCAGATCAAGGATATACTTGTGGAAATCATCAATCATGTCATCTAACCATAATTTATGCCTTCATAACCTTTACCAACATCAGTAACACATCTAGAATAATGTCTGATGTTCTGCCAGTCAGTTCTTCCTTTGTTCACACTGTCACTTGGGAACCTGACACTCAAGAATTTATATCTCTTTATCCTTTCCACATCGGAGGCTCAAACCTTGGAATCTATCAGTCAAGATACTCCTCTTGACTTCCCCAAATCTACAATTCACTGAGATACTTCTACTGAGAGATCTGGACCTATCTATCAGACCTTACTGACTGCTCTGTTCTTGCTTACCGGACCTCAACACTTCTTCAATCTGACTTCCAATGAGGACTTATCATGCATTGCGGATGTGTGGGATAACCTTTGTTGCCATCAATGACAACATTCATGAATCCATATAGTGTCTCTTGCCAACAGTAGCCAAAATATAAAAGCAAAGTTTCGGAGCATCGCTGAAAGATGCAACTGGAATGCAAGAACAAAATTATGGAGCATCACTAAAAGATGCAGCCAGAGTGCAGGAAAAAAATTCTAGAGCATCGCTGAAAGATGTAGCCAGAATGCAGAAACAAAGTTCTGAAGCATCGTTGAAAGATGCAACTAGAATGTAGGAACAAAATTCTAGAGCATTGCTGAAAGATGCAGCCAGAGTGAAGAACGAAGTTCTGGAGCATCATTGAAAGATGCACCTGAATGTAGGAACAACATGAAGGAACAAGTTCCAAAGCATCACTAAAAAGTATAGCTGGAATGAAAGAACAAAGTTCTGGAGTATCGATAAAAGATGTGTCGGAATGAAAGAACAAAGTTCCAGAGCATCACTAAAAGATGCACTAGAATGCAAGAACAACATGAGGGAACAAGTTCTAGAGCATCGTTGAAAGATGCAACCGGTTTCAGAGCATCACTAAAAGATGCATCGGAATGCAGGAATAGTATGAAGGAACAAGCTCTGGAGCATCACTGAAAGATGCAATTGGAATGAAAGAACAAAGTTCCAAATCATCACTGAAAGATGCATCAGAATGCAAGAACAACATGAAGGAACAAGTTCTGGAGCATTGCTGAAAGATGCGTCAGAATATGGTTCTTGGACAATGATGAAGTCCTGCAAAATAATAATGAAATTTAGACAAGTACAAAGATGAAGACACAATAAGAATGCTCCAAAATAATCATGAATACATACACCCTATATTTATTATAATTTTATTTTTTTCTTAGATTATTATACTACATCTACCATAGCAGAGTCAATACATTAGGTTTCTCCTTGCATTTCTACCATTCGCATAAATTCTTCTTTGTTAACAGGTTTGTGGTAGATTCGTAATCGATGACCATTGACTAAGAGAGTTTGAGTGTCACCGTTGATGGGTTTAAGTTGCACTGCTCCATTTGGAAATACTTTAGAAATCTCATATGGATGCAGCCAATGAGTTCTTAGTTTATCTTTTTGATCTTTATATCTTGAATCAAATAACAGTGCCCAATCCCCATTATGAAACTCTCTTTATTTTATATGTTTATCATGCCAAGCCTTTTGTTGTTGTTGAACTAACTCAGTCTAGTGATGGCTTCCAGAAGGAGTTCATCTAATTCACTAATCTACAGGACTCTTTCAACTTGGGCTTGATCAAGGTCGAGGCCTACCTCCATTGTTGTTCTAAGAATTTGAAGTTCAAATTCAATGGGTAAGAGAGGTTTCTTTCCCAAAGACTAACTCATAAGGAGTAAGACTGGTAGTTAATTTCTAGGTTGTATTATAGGCCCAAATGGCTTCAAGTAATTTTTTGGCCTAGTCTCTTCTTCTTGATGAAACTATTTTTGTCAAAATATTTTCAAGCTCCTTGTTAGTGACTTCCACTTGACCATTTTCTTATGGGTGATAAGGCGACGACTTCTTATGGCTTACCTAGAAATGATTAGTAAAGGCTAACAAGACTTTGGACATAAACTGGGGTCCTTGATCAGTGACAATTGATCTAGGGGCTCCAAATCTAAGAAAAATCTTGTTATACAGGAAGTTTGCAACTTGTTCTTCCCTAGCAACTCTCAGGGCTTAGACTTTCGCCCACTTAGTTAGATAGTTAGTACAAACCATAATTTATTCTTTACCATGTGAAGCAGAATCTTTGGGACCAATGAAATCCAATCCCCACTTTTCAAATGGTTCAAAAACTACCTGCGGCTGCAGAGGCATCTCATTGGATGCCATGGGTCTTCCTACTCATTGGTATTCATCACAATGGTGAACATAGTTTTTACGTCTTTATGCATGGAGGGCCAATAATATCATGCACCTAAGATTTTATGGGACATCCTCTTGCCAGAGTAATGACCTCCAGAGGGATCATCATGGCAGGCTGTAAGGATGTTGTATGTTTCATCTGATTTGACACAACGTCATAAAACTAGATCAGGGCCACATCGAAATAGCATCCCATTAATCCATTTGAACTGAGCACTTTCTCGAATGAGGTGTTTCTTTTGTTTTGATGTAAAGTTTGGTGGCAACTCAGAAGTGGCAAGATGGTTGGCGATGTCTACAAACCAAGGGGTTTTAATGGAGATGGCAAATAAATTGCCATTTGGGAATTCATCCTGTACAAGGGCACAATCTCCATTGTCTTGTTTGATTCAGGATAAGAAATATGTGACTACATTAAACTTCCCAGGTTTATCAATGATGGTCACATTGAATTCTTGGAGAAGCAATAACCATTTGATTATTCTTCTATTTACTACAAGTTTGTTCATTAGGTATTTGATAGATGAATGGTCTGTGAACACAGTTAATTTGTACCCTGTGATGTAATGTCAAAATTTATCAATTGCATGAACCACAACTAAGAATTCTTTCTCCATAGTGGTATAGTTCCATTTGGTGGGAGTCAAATTCTTACTGATGAAATAGATGGCATATTTTCCTCCATTCTCATCTTCCTGACCTAAAATTGCTCCAATAGCATCATTAGAAGCATCTGCATAAATATGGAAGGGAAGGTTCCAGTTAGGTCCATGTAGGAAAGGAGTAGAAATGACTTTCTCCTTAATGATCTCAAATGATGTTTGACATTCTGGTGTCCAAACAAAGTCTATATCCTTTTGGAGAAGGGAGAACATGGGGGCTGTAATCTTGCTAAAGTTTTCTATGAATCTTCAGTAGTATCCAGCATGTCCTAAGAAACTTCTGACATCAGTTTCATTCTTTGGAGTCTCTAGTTGTTGTATCACTTTGATTTTCTTAGGATCCACTTTTATCCCTTCAGCTGAGATGTCGTGTCCCAACGCTATCCCTTGTTCTACTATTATTAAACATTTTTCGTGACTCAGGGATAACTAATGGTCCTCACATTGCTACAACACCTTGTCCAAATTTTTAAGAGCTTCATCAAAAGTGGAACCATGCACTGTGAAGTCATCCATATAGACTTTCACACAATCATTTACTAGCTTACCAAAGATGGCTAGAATAGGTCTCTGAAATGTTATAGGAGTGCTGCATAGCTTGAAGGGAAGAACTCAATATGTGAATGTTCCCCAGCGACAGGTAAAAGTTGTTTTGTCTCTACTACTACTTGTATTTGGTTATATTCACTGAATCCATCCAAAAATGAGAAATACTTCCTTCCAGCTAAATTATCCAAGACCTAGTAAATGAAAGGTAAAGGAAAGTAATCTCTATAGGTGGCTTTGTTGAGCTCTCTATAATCAATGCACACTCTCCACTTTCCATTTTTCTTTGGGACTACTACCAGAGGTGAAACCCATTTGCTGTCAGAGATGGGATAGATGAATCCTACTTGCAGGAGTTTCTCAATCTCTATTTTAACAATATCTTTGAGAGCAAGGTTGAGTCTTCACTGTGGTTGATGAATAGGCCTGACATCTTCAGTATAGATGTGATGGGTACAAACACTTGGGTGTATTCCTCTCATGTCTATATAATCACAACCAAAAGATTTAGATCTATTTACCAAAACATCAAATAATTTGAGTTCATCTTATTCTGTCAACCAGCTGTTGATATTTAAGGGTTTTTCTAGTAGTAACATGATAGTTTTAGTTCCGATGTAGTTGGAGGTGACAATATGAACTTCTCTCATTAGGGTGTTGAGAGGACAGTTGCATGGTATAGTTCTATGGAGTCTAGCAATATCTTTGAAGAATATGTTTTTAGAATGATATTAGCTAGAGGACAAGGTAATGCTACGAAGTTGGTGTAATCATGTTTGATACCATAAATGCAGATCGGGTGTCCTAAAATCTCTTCTACTTCTAAAATTTCTTCATCCCCTAAGTCTATGGAAAGATCTTGCATGTTGTTTTCCAATTCATCTTCCAATTCTTCACCGTGTTGTTTGATGACTATCATAGAAAGTGGGGCTAGATTCTCTTGTTTGTCAAAACCATTTGGTTCATCAACCCAAACTTGGTTATGTGTAGCAGGTTGAGCAGGGGGATACATGAATAAGTGTTTGTTATTGGGACCATTTGAAATGGTCATTCCTCTTTCTCTGCAGTCAATCTTAGCTGCAACTATAGCTAACCAAGGTTTGCCCAATATTATTGAGTAACTGTCCTTGGGTGTGAGGGACTGGATTATTTGGAAATCCACTAGGTATTCCCAATTGTGAACCTTGACAGGAAAATTTTCTATGACACCCTTGGGAATAGATATGGATTGATAAATTGTCGTTTGTAGTATGGTGGTTATGGGACATAAATTAGTGAGTCTTAGTTTTTCTATAACATCCACCGTCATGACGTTAATGGTTGCTCCCAAGTCCATGAGTGCATTAGGTATTGCTCCCTCATTGATTGTCACTATTATGAGTGGACTGCCTGGGTCACCATATTTTGGGGTTGAGGTTTCTCCAGCTAGAAGGTCAACTAGGTATCCATTGATGTGTATAGTATTAATCTATTTCAGTTTCCTTCCTGGTGTTTTTATGCACAGCTATTTAACTAGCTGATTTAGTTCAGGAATTTCTTTAATCACCTGTAATAAGGGAATCTTGATATAGAATCATTTAATTTCTTATATTAATGTGATTTTAGTTGGTAAGGTCATTTTTAGAGGGTTGCTCAGAGTAGTTTCTTTGAGGCACTCAAGAAAAGGTGCTTGAGGTCTCTTTTTCAAGGTGGAATCCTTCTTTGAAAGATCTATTGAATGTTGGCCAACTTCTTCCTGAGGTAACTCAGAAGTTTTAGGTGAGGATTGTTGAAGAAGCATTTCTTGGTTACTCATTGGTTTTTTATCTAAAGGTATGAAAGGTGTCTCTGTTCCTTCAATAGATTTTGCATTTGGTTCATCAAGGATCCCAACTATGGTAGGCTACTGGAGTGTTTTTCCTAACCTCAACTATAGGTTCCACAATAGATAGCATTAACTCTAGCCATGTTTTCCTTCTCCATGGAATACACTGGTGTGGTTTGACGATTATTCTTTGGATTAGGGACAGGTTGTGTTGGGAGTTGTGGTTGGTTGACCTACTTGTTTTGTTGAGGGTTTTGGGGAGCTGGCAAAAGATTCTACTATGGATTGGGCATCCTCCTTGGTCCATGATAGAGCTGATTTGGAGTATGATTCTATTGAGGGGCAAGATTTTGAGGATACCATTGTTGTTGAGTCTAATTTGGCTATTGAGGGTTTCCCCATGACCATTTTGCCCATTCAAGTGGTCCCCAAGGGTAAGGTCCCCAATTAGGTGGTGCTTGAGGCCAAGGTGCCACCCATTGACTATTATTCCAATTATTTGGAGGTCACCAGGAGGGATTTGAATTCTAGTTGTAAGAGAAATTCCCTCCAGGTCCTTGACCCACAAAATTGATCTCCTCCTCAGTGTGAGATGACCTTTTCTTAGAATTTTTTATTGCATTCAGGATCTCACATTGGTCAGTGGCATGATTCTTTTCACAAATTTGGCAATTGTCAGCTTTGTCCAACGGACAATCTTTTAACAGATGTTTGTTTTGACACCTAGGGTAGTAGATGGATAAGGTTTTAGGATTACATGTTTTGGTTTATATTCCATCCAAAGAGGTGTTTAGTTGAATAAGAATGTCAGTTTTCAAATTTGCTATTTCCTCTCGCAGTTTACCTATTTCATTTGAGCCCCTCAAAAGACAAGATTTACGGATACCTCCTTGAATATGGGAGAAATTCTAGCATAAATCAGTGATATCATTGAGTTTAAGTTGGGACATATCTCCTTTTCCCATTAAATTGAGGCTTCTCCTAGCATCCTCATCGAGTCCCTTGAGGAATATGGTCTTCAAAATTTCTGGGCTTATCGCCTCTTCACCACATCATATAGATAAGAAGATAAACCTATCAAGGTAATCTTTCAGGATCTCATCTTTTTTTTGCCTTAGTTTGAACAATTGGTCTTTCCAATCGCTAACTCTATAATAACTCTTATATTTGTCTAAAAAGATGGTTTTCATTTCGTCCCACGTGGTTATCGATATCGACCCTGAAACTAATCCCATGAACCAATGCATTGCAGAGTCTCTTAGAGTGGAGGGGAAGAGTTTAAGTTTTTGGTTATCATTTTTTAGTCATATCTCTGACATAGGACTTTGAACTCAAAAAGGAACTAGTCAGGGTCTTCAGAGGATAATCCTCTAAAGGTTGGTAAGATGGAAGGTGAAATGTTTTTCATGGGTGCATCGTCATCTTCATTGAGAGAAATAGGATAGGTAAATGCCTGTGGTACTCTTTGTGGGTTATCATCATCTCCTTAGTTTGCTCTCCTTCCAATGAAAGGGTTATCATTGTGATTGTCAGCCATGATGTTAAAAGGAATATTCTCCTCCTCAAAGATTGGGTTTGTTGGTTGAATGATTTCGTCTTCAAAGGTCTAGTCTGATGGCTGAACTTCTGGGGTATTTTGGGAGGTCTCAGGTTGATCCTGATCAATCAAATCATAACTAACTTCTTCATCTGAGACTTCTACCTCCTTGCTTATGGTTGGAACTACTATTGGGGGGTTCTTGGTATGAATCTTTCGTGTAGACCTTGTTTCTTGACGATACAGAAAAAGAAGTCTGACAACTATTTTTTTCTAAAAGAGGTATCCAAGTAGTCTCCTATTAACACTAGAAAAGAAGGTCCCCAATAATGTCTCCAAAAAGTGATAGGATGTTGTAAGGTCCTAACACTTTAGTTAAAAATATGTCAATTATGTCAACTGAGTAGTGTCCAAGACTGTATACAATAGGGGATATTTTTTGACATCTCACTTAGTAACAGATTTTCTAAATTTTTGAAAAGCTTGAAATAGAATCTAAACTAGAAAGCATGAAAATTTAAGCTAGAAAGCATTTGAATTCCTAATCTAGAAAGCATGTAAACTATTTAAGAATCAACACTTGCAGTCTATGAATTCGAAACAAAGGCAACTATCTACTAACTGAAAGTACATTTGACATCTTTAATCAATAAATAACAATAGATTTATGAATGAAGTGGATGCTCTAGAATTTTCAAGTAAATAGAATTTCAAAGATAATTAACTTAAAACCACGACCTATAGGAGCACATAACAAAGCTAAACACAAAGTGACATTGATCTAAATAGAACATGCACAAAATAGAAATGACAACACCAACAAAAAATACTTATCTATTCTATAATCCCTCGAGTGGCCAGTTCTTGGGAGATTGATTCAAATCACATTTAGTACTTCAACATCTCCAAAGTAAATCCCATTCATATTACTTCCATTGCTTAGAAAAGATTACTCAGAATAAGATTAGCAATATTCATTCATGTCATAAAAGTATCATAGAACACATAATAGCCCTTTTGCATTGTATATCAGAACATAACATAACACAACATAATATCCTTGTTTTGAACAACTACATATATATACTATACTGCTACAAAATCCTAAATTTCAGATGGCGGGTAAATGCCATTGAAGAAGTCTTTAAAGAAAAATAGAATTACAAACTAACTGGATATCTTTGAAATAAAACACATTAAAGGCTTTGAGTGGATCTGTAAAGTCTTAAGTATGCCCAACTGAAAATAACAAAATTATTTAACAAAGTCTATGATGTATGCCTAAATTTTTGGTGCTCTGACTTCAACTGCTTTGAAGTCCACTCCTTCTATTAGGTCATACATGGAACCCTGCATAATTACACAATCTCTACAACAATTAAGTCAACATTAGTGGCCAATTTCAATCAATTTGAAAATAAAGATTTATACAACATTTTATTAAAAAAAAGATAAATATTGTTTCTAATAATAAACAAATTGGCATGGCAAAGGTGATTGATCAGGACAAAAAGGGTTATATGGCTTGTTATAAAAATGAGGTTGTTTATACCTCATCACCTGGTTGTATCAATTCTCCTTTACAACTTGCCCTTGCACTTCTACAATAATTTGACTCGGAGTTTCCCTTCTTTGATCCACTCTAGTATCACTCCTGGGTCACCCTTATCCAAAATTCCTACCTACAAAATTGTGTTTTGAGGTGTAGCCTCTGTCATTGTCAAAATTGGGAGATATTCTTCCCAAACTAACAACTCATCATCAATGTTGCCCCTCAATCCTTCAGCTATTGTAGGTATCTCCATGGATCAAGGTGCCTTATGTTTGTGTCATCGATCTTTGGGTATGGGTTAGCAAGCTTGGAAGCTGACAAATATCACTTAAATTACTACTTCTTATCCACTACCAGTGGTGCCTCAACCATTTCTCTATATTCATACATACAATCCATCACTAGTGTTGCATGTAAATTGTGGCATTAGTTATCTTCAAATCATCATAAAGCATCAAACCCTTTAGAAATGTCTAAACATAGTAAGAACTACAGTTTCTGACAATTCATCAGAGATTAGAGGTTGGGCCTAACCTGTTTCACATATCAAAAGAATAGGAATAGCCAAGGTGGAAGGCCTGACACTGAAACTCTGACACTTTAGCTTCTAAGGGTAGTGTTGATAACTTAGGGAAAGGCTTCAAACTCTTACTATATCCATATAGTTGGGAGTCAGGGGTCGGGGTCTACTCCTTTTCAACTCAAGTAAAATTAGAAGGAAGAACTTATAAGACTTGATGCTTGAACTTCGATGCTTTACTAAATAATCAGGGCACGGAGGGTAGAAGTTACCATTGAACACACCAGGATATTGAGAGGGGGTGAATCAATATCTAAATAAACTTCAAATCCTTCATAGAAAATTAAAACTTCAGCATTATAGTATTAACATAAACATGAAAGATCAACACAAAGCACATCAACACATAACATGAGATATACATGGAAAACCCAAGAAGGGAAATACCACAGTGAGGATTAACTCACAATATATGAATCTCAAATAACACCTTTCTTTTAGGGCTACAACCCAAGGAAGCTACGACTCCCTGAAAACTTTGCTTTAGGGTCACTCCCAAGGAAGCTACAACTCCTTGCAGACTTTGTTTTAGGGCTAAAACCCAAGGAAGCAACTACTCCCTGATTTGAGAACAAACTTAGAAAAGATTACAGTATGACAATCCTTCTATTGCCTAAAAACTAAGATTGAAGTTCACACCTTTGATAATTGCAATTCTACTTCTTTTGATAATTGGATCAATTAGGTAAACTCTTCACCTCCTTGTCACACAAATGTCTTCAAGATGATCAGGACAACTTCTAACACATCTTCTCTTTCTCCTTCAGTCACACATCATAATGCATTCATTTTGCTCCTTTTTCTTGCTTGTGAACCTTATCAATCACCTTGCAATCACACCTCACCTAACTCAATTTGATTTACAATTTATACATGATATTACATTGATTACATTTCTTGTCAGCCAGAGGCAACTAGAAAAATACATTTACAAGTCGGCCAGACTACACACAAGATGAAACGTGTAGAGGACAAGTCCTAAACAAGACTACACTCTACACCAATAGAAGATCCTTGCCTTGCGGAAATCAACACTTGCTTAACCAGGTCCAAAACATCCTTCACAACATCAAACATCAAGGAATTACATCCACACACTCTGTTCATTTGAAAATAGGACAACCTTAAGCAAAGACATATGAAACTTGAAGCATAATGACCACAACAACTTGAAAACCTTGTGTGGTACTGGAAACAAGAAAGATCTTCATGAAACTCTTCCAGATGAGTCTACAAGACTCATAAAACATCTCCAAACACTCCTTTATCTCTGCACATCAAATATTTTACACCACACATCTTCAATCATGAACTCTAAGAACAACCTATCATCCTGAACACACTACAACATACTGTCATTAAGAAACTGAGTTGCATTGATAAAGGCACTGACATCCAACCATGAACTTTAGTAACCACATTATATTCAACATGACATCCAACCATGAACTATATCTTCTTTGCTAGATAGGACATGACATCCAACCATGAACTTCTAATTACCATCTTCAGATTTCATGATGAAGTCATCTTTGCTAACCATAAGTAAGCTCAAAACAACTTGACTTAACACTAATTAGAGCATGACATCCAACCATGAACATCAATAACCCATTATGAATCATCATGAGAATCACTTACCAAGGCATGACATCCAATCATGAACATCAGGAGCATCACTGTAACTTATTGCATATCTATGACCATACTAGTATATCATCATCTCAAATGGAGTGTTGACCTTATTCTAAGTGTTGACATCAATGACAACACAATGAAAACACATATTGCCAACAATCTCCCCCTTTCCATTGATGGCAACACATACCCCCCTTAGATATACATTTCTCTTTCTCCCCCTTTTACATCAAGGACAAAGGGCAACTACTTCTTACCCATAGAGCACAAAATTTTCTCTTAAAAAGCACATTATCTTTTTCTCTCCCCCTTCTTCAATGTTCCATCTATTAGCAATCACAAGTACCTACTCCCCCTGAGAGGTAGCCACCATCGATCAAGGAAAAAGGATATAGCATGGATTCCCCTGGACAGATGCACCACTATGCATATAGCAAGAAGGAGGAGGGGCGATTACCCCTAAACTCTACTGGAGATCTTCAAAAGTATCCTTTTCAAGAGCCTTTGTGAAAATATCTTCAATGTGATCCTTTGTTGGAAGATATTAGAACTTTACTTCCTTATCTGCAACCTTATCTCTTAAAAAGTGATACTTGATTGCTATATGCTTGGTTCTAGAATGCATCACTAGATTTTTAGAAATATTGATAGCACTTGTATTGTCACACAAAATAGGAATAGGCTCATCATACAATACCTTGATATCCTTTAGGGTTTGCTTCATCCACAAAACTTTTGTATAGCAGGATGCTGCTACAATATACTCTACCTCTGTAGTTGATAAGGACACTAAATCTTGCTTCTTGCTTTGCCATGAAACCAATCTACTTCCTAAAAATAAAGCACCACCACTTGTACTTCTTCTATCATAAACACAACCAACCCGATCAGCATTAGTGTAGGCACTCAAATCAAAGGCATTACCTTTTAGATACCATAAGCCATAATCTGAAGTTCCCTTCAAATATCTGAATATCCTTTTCACTTCCTTCTTGAATGTGTTTTCTTGGGATTAGCTTGATATTTGGCAACCACACATATTGCATGCATAATATCAAGTCTAGAAGTAGTTAGGTACAACAATCCTCCAATCATAGTTCTATAGGAATTCTGATCCACCTCTGGAGACTCATCATCCTTGCTCAAGTGACATCCAATGACCATGGGAGTACTCACTAGTTTTGAATCCTCTATACCAAACTTCTTCAACAACTCTTTGACATACTTAGCTTGAGAAATAAAGATAACATCATCCAGCTGAGTAATTTGAACTCCAAGGATGTCTTCAAACTCTTTTTTCATCTCCTCTACAAACCTCTTACACATATCATCATCTCCACCAAAGATGATGTCATCAACATATACTACAGCTATCAATATCATGTCTCCTTCCTTGATGTAAATATTACTATCTGTAGTACCTTTCTTGAAGCCTTGCTACTTATCTAACCTAGCATACCAAGCTCTAGGTGCTTGCTTGAGACCATAAAAAGCTTTCTTGAGTTTGCACACCATGTCTGAATCTTTTGATATCTGAAAACCATCTGGTTGCTCAATGTAGACTTCCTCCTCTATATCACTATTTAAAAATGTTGACTTGACATCCATCTGATAAACCTTAAAGTTCTTGTGAGCAGCAAGGGTAAGAAACATCCTAATTGCCTCCATCCTGGCTACCAGAGCATAAATTTCCTCAAAGTTAAAGCCTTCAACTTGTGACTATCCTTTACACACCAATCTTTCTTTGTTTCTCACAACTTCACCTTCTTAATTCAACTTGTTCTGAAACACCCACTTTGTTCCTATGACATTTTTGTTGGTTGCTCTGGGAACCAATTCCCATGTTTGGTTCTTCTCTATTTGATCCAGTTCTTCTTCCATTACTTTTGTCCATCCATCATCTTTGCTAGCATCAACAAAGGTTTTGGGTTCTACTTTTGATAACAAACACAAGTTTACTTGCTCATGTGTCTGAGCAAATCTTCTCCTTGTTTGTACACCTTCATTCTTATCTCCAATGATCTAATCTACTGAATGGTTCATCTAAACATACTTTGCTGGAATCTTAGGCATCTTCTCTAGTTCTTGTTTCTTTTCTTCGTTCTCTTCTTCTTCATCATCTTCAAAGCATGGAAAGATATCAGACCCAAAGTCCTCTGAATCTTGTGAGATCTAATACAAGGCTTCATCTACTTTGACATTTGTGCTTTCAATCATCTTTCCTAATCTATTGTTGTAGCATCTATAGGCCTTTCTTCTGGTTGAGTAACCAAGAAAGATTCCTTCATCACTTCTTGAATCAAACTTTCCTAGGTCTTCTTCATCTCTTTTGATATAGCATTTGCTTCCAAAGATCCTAAAGTATCTGATAGTGGGAGGTCTTCCATACCATAGCTCATAAGGGGTCTTAGTGCTATTGACCCTCAGTTGCACCTTGTTAATTAGATTGACAACAATGTGAACTGCTTCCTTCCAGTACATATCAAGCAAATTTTCATCTTTCAACATTGCCCATGACATCTCTTGCATAGTCCTATTCTTCCTTTCAACTACCCCATTTTGCTGAGGGGCCCTAGGAGCTCACAGATGTCTCCTAATACCATAATCTTCACAAAACTTTTTAAATTCATTTGAAGTAAACTCACCTCCTCTATAAGACCTTAAACATTTGATCTTAGCATCCATTTCATTTTCAACCATAGCTTTGAAAACCTTAAATTTATCAAGGGCATATAATTTTTCTCTTAAGAAGGTAACCCAAGTCATTCTAGAATAATCATCAGTGAGAAACATAAAATACCTCTCACCTTGTTGACTCTTTACTCTAGTAGGGCCACATAGATCAGTGTGAATCAGCTCCAATGGCATTGAAGAAGAATACTCCTTTCTTTTGAAACTTGTCTTTGTCTACTTTCACATTTGAAATTCATTGCATACTATGTTTGCAGGCTTGATTATCTTGGGCATGTCTCTTACTGCATGAGTAGAGTTGATCCTTACCATATTATCAAAATTGTTGTGTCCCATTCTTTTGTGCCACATCCAACACTCACTAGATTGAGCCAACAAACATGTTCTTCCATTTAGCTCCTTCAGATGATAGATATCACCATATGACTTGATACCTTTTGCAACTAGTTTTGTAGACCTTGCCTTCCTGATTTCACAACCTTTCGCATGAAAGGTGAGATTGTAACCTTTGCTACACATCTGACTGACACTAAGAAGATTGTGCTTTAACCCTTTTACATAGAGGACATCCTTAGTCCTATTCTTCCCATCAATACTTATAGCACCCTTTCCATAGATTTGTGCCAACTCATCACCACCAAACTTGACAGCTCCACCATCCCACTTCTCAAGACTAATAAACTTCTCCTTGTCACCAGTCATATGATTTGAAAAACCACGACCAATTACCCAAGCCTTGGCTTCTTCTCTTGCATGGAAGGCAGTCCATACAACCATTGATCTATCATTGTTTTGGTCTATTTGCAAGGCATTGGTCTTTTCACTTTTTCCAACATCATCCCTTTTTTTACCAATATTCAAGGCCATGAAAAGTGTTTCATCATTTGAGTCATCATGGCCCTCATCTTTTGAAGAACAACTACCCTCTATGGAATATAGGCTTCTTTTGAACTTGTCATTTTTGTTACCTCCCCTTGATTCTTTAAAAGGACATTTTGAAGCAAAATGACCAATCTTTCAACAATTGAAACCTTTGAAAGGTGACTTACCTTGGTATTTTCTAGTGCCTTTCTTTAGTCTTCTCACAAAATTTGCTTCAACTTCATCAGGGATCTCGTCTTCATTAGCAATTTCATCCTTTGTCTTCTTACTGACTTTGAAAGCAGCTTCTTTCTTTGGAGCATCACTACCAAACTCTCTCATTTCAAAAGTAGTAAGGGTACCTAACAATTTATCTATAGTGTATGTATCCAAGTCTGCATTCTCCTCAATAGCAAATACCTTATGGCTGTAAGATTTGGGGAGAGATCTTAGAACCTTCTTTAGAATTTCATCCTCTTCCACTTTACCACCAAGACATGTGATGTCATTGACCTCTTCATTCACCTAGAGCATATATCCAACAATGTCTTCATCCTCTATTATCTTTAGGGTCTCAAATTTACTTTTGAAGATTTGTATCTTTGCTTGCTTTACTTTCTTATCTCCTTCATAAGTGGTTTCAAGTTTATTCCAAACTTCTTTAGCAGAACTGCAACTCATCACCTTTGAAAGTTATAAATCACCTAATCCACTCACAATAGAAAACATTTCCTTGGCATTGTTATCATATTCCTTAACTTCATCTAGATTTGTAGGAGTAGTAGCAGGAGTTGTGTAACCAGTCTTGACAAAGTCCCAAACTCCACACCTTAGAGAATTGATAGAGGCTTCCACCCTTAGCTTCCAAAAAGCATAATTTGTTCCATCAAAACTAGGCATCTTACTGGATCCATTATGTGCCATCTCAGACCTTCCTCAAGCAGTTAATCTTCCTTCAAAGGAACTTGGCTCTGATACTAATTGTTGAACACACCAGGATACTGAGAGGGGGGGTGAATCAGTATCTAAACAAACTTCAAATTCTTTTGGAGTAGATTAAAAATTAAGTATTACAGTATTAACATAAACATGAAAGATCAACACAATGCACATCAACACATAACACCAGATATATGTGGAAAACCTAAGAAGGGAAAAACCATGATGAGGATTAACTCACAATATATGAAGCTCAAATAACAACTTTGTTTTAGGGCTACAATCCAAGGAAGCTACAACTCCCTACTGACTTATTTTTAGGGCTACAACCCAAGGAAGATACTACTCCTTGAAAAATTTGCTTTAGGGTCACTCCCAAGGAAGCTACAACTCTCTGTAGACATTGTTTTAGGGATAAAACCCAAGGAAGCAACTACTCCCTAATTTGAGAACAAACTCAGAAAAGATTATAGTATGATAGTCCTTCTACTGCTTAAAAACTGACGTTGAAGTTCACACTTTGATGATTGTAATTCTGCTTCTTATGATAATTGGATCAATTATGTACACTCTTCACCTCCCTCCTATCACACAAATGTATTCAAGATGAATCAAGACAACTTCTAACACATTTGCTCTTTCTCCTTCATATGCACATCATAATGCATTCATTCTACTCCTTTTTCTTGCTTGTGAACCTTATCAATCATATTGCAATCACACTGATGGGACTTTGAACAATTTTTAGTACTTCTAGTCATCGGTTGGTCCTTAGAGGGTTAGGGTTTCATTTTCCATCTGCTAGGGTTCATTTTTTTAAAAGCTTAAATCTTCCAAAATGTCTCTTCTAATTTGTCATTGGCTTATTTTAACTTTTCCTAAGTCACTTAAGTTATGACTTAAGTCTTTGGCAACATTGATATGTTGGCCCCTTTCTCCTAGCTAGGTATTTGATTGCATGCATTTTATTTTCTGCCCATGTCCTAAGTCTGAGTAAGCAAAATGTTTAATATCCTACGTATGCTTTAGGTGGCGTCAAAATATTTTATCTAAGTACCTAGGGGATCCCCCTTTTAAACTTACAAACTAATGCATGTGCATGATTTATCTCAAGTTTAGCATGGTGTGGCCCCACTTCTCACATCCTATTGGTTATTCACTGGCCCGCAACAATATAATAACTAGTAAAAAATCTGTGTGGGCCAGTGGGTGGACACCACGTGGCGTATATTTGTGTGGGCCTCGGCAGTCCTTGTGGTGATATTCATGGTGGACCCAGGATCTACAGGTCCTAATTGTCTTTGAAGATCAAATCTCAGTCATTCCCCACCAGCCCATGGACTATCTGTCTCCAGGTGCCAGTACCTTGCAGGACAGTGAGTAGTTGCCATGTAGTTTCATCTGGACCATTCGTTAGTCCAACTCATTGAGGATCAATGGTTGGGTTTCAAACTTGACAGAGGGCACAAGTTGATGGCACTTAGGAATTGATGAGCTAGTGCATTATGAAGTTTTTTAAATGTGTGATGAGTTTGCATCACCGCCACTGCGGAGAAGGTATGCTTGCAAAGTGTTGGTGGTGTGCAGATTGATCCTTGGGGATCTGCGTTAGGATTGAGGGGATCCTCCACTCGCTTCATGGTAGGACTTGAAATAAATTTTTCTATAGAATTGGAGTGTGTGCTGTGATCGAGGTGCTAGGTCTAATCATGTCAATGTGGAATTGATGGTTCTGTGTTGCGGGAGATCGACATAATGTAGAGTGTCACCTCTTTTTCCTTTTTCTAGAAATATTGGTGAACTATTGTTAGCTTTCCATTTATGGCTAGTCTACCATGGTACTAATTGAATTGGATTGATAGGGCAGATTGGTAGGGAGTAATTATCATTGGCATGAGAGTTTCTATAGTTTGTCTATAAGCAGGAGACTCTGTTGTTATTTCAAGCATTATCTTTCCCATGCAGACGTAAAGGAACTTCATTTTTTGAGTATGCTCTTTCCAGTGTCCCATTCCTTAGGATTTTCTTCTCTATTCTCATGGTTGATGACATGTCCTTACAAGATTAAGGGATTAGATTGGTTTTTCTAAGGGATGGGTGGTTCTGGTAAAATTGGGGAAGTTTAGCAATGTCTGATAGGCTATTGTAAGCCCTTTCTCCCCCCTTGCTTTCATCTAGATGGGGGCTTTGTACCCTAGTCTCCGCACTCCTATTGTTCCTTGTTTCTATGAGACTCCAAATTGGGCTCAGAGGCGGAGATGCATCATTGTTCTCTCTCCCTTTCCCTTAGTTTTTTGGGTGCTAGCAGAGCTTGGTCATAGTGGGTGGTTTGTTGTTCCCCTGGATGAAGCAAGTGGGCATCTTGAAGGGAATTATGACTGCTAATTTTCCTTTCCTGGCTGGACTTTTGGCATAGCTAAGACTAGGGATAAGAGGCCTCCTCTGGTTCTTGATAGGTTGAGATGGTTGGGAACTTCCCAATCATATGTGAGGAGTTGCCTGCTTGTTCCTATGAGTGGGCATAATAGGTGGGACCGGGGCTTCCGGTGCTTCCTTTCTCTATTGATCCCAATAGGCACTCCCTTGTCCGCTTGTGTGGCCAGTGAAGTTTGGCGAAGGGTTCTCATATGGGGAATAAGAGTCCACATGTGAGGAGGGACTGATTTGTTAAAGCACCTTGTAATCCCCATTTTTCATTCAAAAACATGGCTTGCCTCCACGTTAGCAATGGGAAAAGCATACATGACAAAATTATTTATTCCAGTCTACCTCAGGTGATGATTTGTTGTAGAGGATGTGTTTCATTGGATGAAGATGATTATTTTGGTATTATGTTGTATTCTAGTTGTCAAATGAAAATATGACATCTGTTGTGTGCAAGTGGCCCAATGCTTGTTTCTCCCTTGTGTTATAAAAGGGATTTCAGGGCCATTTGGAAGAGGAGGTTGATGGGTTTTCAGTGGGTCGCTTGTTGTAGTGTTGGTAGAAACATGGAGGGACTAAAGTCCTGTCTGGTTTAGTGTATAGAGTTTTAATTATATGTTCTTTGTAAGGTTATTTGGCAATACTAGCATCTAAGTGAATGTAAATGGTGATTTTCTAAAGCTAGTTGTCTCCTAGGGTATGGTTCATGCAAATTATAAAATGAATAAATCAAAGATTGTTCACATTTGTCTCCATAAAATTTCTTATGGATGTATTTTTCTATGAAATGCTCTCGTTCAAAGAATGAGTTAAATGGTTTGATTGAAAAGTAGATTTGTATGAATTTATGCAAGGATACTGTAAGTATGACTGATTTAGAGATATTCAGTGTAATGTTGCAAGGAAATATTATTAAGCTCTATGATGTTTAGGTTGAATACTGTTGATAGCTTTCAATTACATTTAGTTTTGAATCTATACCCTATGGCTAAGGCACTGATTCCTTTCATTTGTTTGTGTTCTCCCACGCCAAGGTCAAGCAAGCCCAACACCTCTAAAATGTTGAACATCTATCTTAAGAGTGTATTGAAGGAAGATTTGTTTCTATTCTATGGTCTTGAGTGAAGTAAAAAGCTTGAGAAACTCAGGCCAGCTTCTCATATTTTTCATAATCCTCAAGCAAATTTGCATAGAACACATATGCGAGTTCAATATTTGCGATAAATTGGTGCAAAAATTTATTAAATACTGTTAAGGGATCACCCTATTAGGTTTTGTAGAGCTTGAAGTGTAGAGGGAAAGTTATTCTAACTTTCACCTATGTGTTGGCCAGCCCCTCATGATAGCTGAATATTGAAAGTGACTAAATCATAGGCTATTTCATGAGACAAGGTTGGGACTTAAATAAACACCAACACACACCTTGCCTAACTCAATTTGATTTACAATTTATACATTATATTAAATTGATTACGTTTCTTGTCAGCCAGAGACAACATGAAAAATATATTTACAAGTCAGCCAGACTACACACAACATGAAACATGTAGAGGACAAGTCCTAAAAAAAACTACACACTACACCAACAGAAGACCCCTACCTTGCAAACATCAACACTATCTTAGCAAGGTCTAAAACATCCTTCATAGCATCACACATCAAGGAATTACATCCACACACTCCATTCATTTGAAAATAGGACAGCCTTAAGCAAAGACATATGAAACTTGAAGTATAACGGCCACAACAACTTGAAAACCTTGTGCGGTGCTGGAAATAAGAAATATTTTCATGAAACTCTTCCAAATGAGTCTAAAGGACTCATACAACATATCTAACACATTCCTTTACCTCCGCACATCAAATATTTTGTGCCATGCATCTTCAACCATGAACTCTGAGAACAAGTCAACCGAAACACATTGCAACATACTGTCATTGAAAAACTGAGCTTGCGGATCACTAAGAAACTTGAAACTACAAGAAAGTAATTAATGCATATGATCCATAAACATGGCCACAAAATTGCAAAGGCAAACATTCACATCCGGAGGAATGCAAAGCATTCCAACAGGTCATCAACACTACCTTACTCTGCGAGAACACATGTTGGTACTTTATCATGCATAACTTTCATAGCTGAAGGATAGATGATCTGAAACTTTGGAATTATCACCTTCACATCACCCTAAACATAGTTCTAGAACCACATAGCCATAACTACAAATGTGGAGGAATGCAGAGCATTCCATTGCCCTACTAAGAACATCTTCACAAAAACAACATTGTCTTCAGTCTGTCAACGTAAAAATATTCTTTCGGTAATCCAAACACCATGAAACTTGAAATATACATGCTTTGACACTATATGAAGCTATCTTCCAATCTGTAAAGGCATGACATCAAAAAAATGAAAATGTCGAGCAATCTCCCAAAAAGTCTTCAAAGGCAGTCATCCTATAGCAGAAACTTTCACCAACTTCTAGAGGCCAAACCTTCTTTGTATCAACACATGCATTCATAGGAACAATAGGAGAGATTATACAATATGGTTCAAGTTACCAATAACATCTTCCCAACAGCAACACATATGATCATCTTAGTGCTTCTAATTCCCTTATTAATGTAACTATTGCATTGATCAAGGCATGACATCCAACCATGAACTTCAGTAACCACATTATATTCAACATGACATCTAGTCATGAACTATATCTTCTATGTTGGATAGGACATGACATCCAACCATGAAATTCTAATTCCCATCTTAATATTTCATCATGAAGTCATCTTTGCTAGCCATAAGCAAGCTCAAAACAACTTGACTTGACACTGATCAGAGAATGCCATCCAACCATGAACATCAACAACCAATTATGAATCATCAGGAGCATCACTTACCAAGGCATGACATCCAACCATGAACATCAGGAGCATCACTATATCTTACTACATCTCTATTACCATACTGGTATATCATCATCTCAAACTGAGTGTTGGCCTTATTCTAAGTGTTGACATCAATGACAACACATATTGCCAACAATTACTTCTTACCAAAGAGAAAGGAAGACAAAACCTAGAAGACCCAATGTCCAAACCCCAATGCTTTATTAAGCAATCGAGGAACAAAAGATAGGAGTATCCTCTTCTTTCTAAAATCATACATGGAAAAGCAAAACTCTCAAAATCCAAACCCCGACACTTTATCACAATACTAAAGAACAGATCAGGATTGGGAAGGGAAGGCTACTTGGTTAAAAAGGGAGTTTGAAAGATCTGACATCTAATCTCCAAGGCTCCAACACTTCAAGGAAACAAAGGGAGATAAAAGACTCCAAGTCATAAAGAGGAGGACAGAAGATCAGAAATCTGATCTCTGATGCTCCGACACCTTAAAGAACACAAAGGGAAAAGGACCTAAATCATACAAACAACCTCAAAAAACATGGCCAAGTAGAAAATGGATTCAATGGACAAAAGAACAAAGAAAATAAAAACCCTAGCCAGTAAATCTTGAAATCATAGAAAAAATAGCCAAAACGAATCCAATTTGAATAGAAATGAAAACCAGGGAAAGACCATGGACCCCATATTGGAGGATTAAAGCATACAAAGTAAATCAAAGGGGAAAACATGAAGCCAACCTAGAAAATACGTGCAAATTTGATGGAAGAGATTGAAATCAAGAGACCCACACTCCAACAATAACAAATCTTTACTCCAAGTGTGAAATTATAGTAGAAAATTGAGAAATCACAAGGCACAAAGCAAATATATAGAGCTCAAAGGTAAATTGGGTGGCAAGAAAGCCTAGATGAAATCAAATGAACTCAAAAAATCTATAAATGGGCTAGCCACATGCATGAGAGACTACCATTAATGCATCACCGAGGGTATGTGGAGGAAAATTAATTCCCATGCTGCAAAGCTGGCCAACAGCGAGCTGAAAGGCCAACTCCTGATGCAACATAGGTGATCTACCAACTCTATGCTAGTGTCCTTGGAGTTAGGCTATTAGGGGATGTTCTACAATCATTCCAGGATGACCAACCTTAACAAATGGTGTCCATGCTTGAGAAAGACAATAGTCCATAAGTTAGGGCATCAGAGATGAATTTACTGTCATGATGGAATGAAAAAATTTGATGTCCCAATAGTTAGGTGGAGCAAACTGCAAACATGATCAGGTCAAAGAATTAAAATGTGGAGTTTCAGACCTTCATCTTCTCTCATGCCAAAAGGATAAAGTCTGATAGTCTGGAAATCATGAAATTAACAAAGACCAAGTCATAAAGATAGAACAATTAGAACCAGATGTTAAAACTTTGCCTAAGTAAAATTAATGCATGATATTCTAGAGGCAAGATAGGACAAAAAGAGGGGTTCCCTATTTTGGAGCAAAGTGGGGTTGGTTGTGAGTAACACAATAGGTCTATGCTAAATTTTAGGGTTTTAGGTCAATTTTCTTGGTTTATCCTCAGGTTCTAGGGTTTATTGTATTTGATAGATTATATTGTTGTGCCCTAGGCTTGAAAAACTTAAGTTATGTGATTGTATAGGAGCTTTGTGTTATGTTTTGTTGTTGACCTTTTAATCCCAGTTGCCAGTTGTTTAAGTTATAATTTGAGCCTTCATATGTCATGTTTTATCAGCCCCATTATCCTAAATTACCGGTTAATAATGATTGTAAATAATTGAAGTATTAAAATCTATAGGTCTATAGTGCAAGGGATTAGGTGTGATATTGACACTTGGTAGCCTAGTGCTAGTATGCAATCCTTTTAGGTATGTACTTTGTTAAGTCTATGCTGCTACAAAATAACACCACCTACCTAGTGGGCCCATGGTCTTGTTAAAATTAAAGCTTCAGGGGGTCCAACTATGCGGTCTTTGATTGGTTGTGCACTATTGCAAGGGACATCCTGTCAAGTCTGAGTTCACTCTACGCTATTATGGTTTGTTGCCAAATGTACATAACTAGCTGATTACATAAAAAGCATGAAGGATAGTGCATTCCACTTGGATGGAAAGTGTGAGCCTGTAGTGTCATAAAATTGGGACCCGATGAGAAGAGCAAGGCCATGAAATGGTGACACATGGAAAGTTTTAAGGGTTGACACTAAAAGTATTCTTGCATGGAAAAAATTGAAAGAATGAATATTTTTCAATGCACTTGGTGGATTTTGAAATCTCCTAGACTATTTTGAGCTATCGATCTTGTCGTGACAAGCTTTGCACCAATGGTCCTGATTCAAAATTTTGAATTTGTCTATTGTAGACACCTTGTTCGAGCAAATGAATAGTAATGACCGATATGACTGATACCAATCAATCACAGGGTCACCTAATCCAAATAAATAGTGCATGGAGTTGTGATGATGATTATTCATTCCTGCATGAAGAAAATTTCCTATTGATTTGAGTTCTTTGTGTTTCTCTAGCAAGGATTAGGGTTTGTAGGTGAAATCTAGGTTGGTAAGTTTCTCAATTTGAAATCAATTGAATTATTCTATGTTGAGTGTTTTTGAGTATTTCCCTACCCATATAGAAGAAAAAGTAATAGAATCAAGTAGTTGTTAGAAACCCTAGTTTGATATAGGCTCTAAAAACTAATAATTTGATGAGATTAGTCATTCAATGGGTTAACCGTCCACTTCAAAGGGAACATTAGAAAAAGATTTGATGATACAGTTGCCTAGGTAATCAAGAAGATCCTTAAATGTTTGTGGCCCAAGAGGAGTTAGTAGATATTTAGGATGAAATGGTGAATACCGAGTATGATTATGCCTGATATATCACAAACAAGATGCATGAACAATTGGTAATCAACAAGAAGAATGAAGACAAGATAGATTTTAAGATGGAATTCAGTTGGTACTCCCTGATGTGAAATATGTTCCTATATGTAGAGAAGGGGTTGTGGCATGATGCCTTGTAGGTAAGACAGGTAGATGATAAATGTACTCCCCTTCCTATTTAGTGTTGCTCACATGCTGGATAAACATTGTGACAATGCCAATTATGTAATTTTTGAGGATTGTTTTATTAGAAGACTCATGAAGTATATTGAGCCTCCACAGGACAGAGTGCCAAGAGAAATTATGGATTTCTTGAGGCCAATAGATAGAAACCCTGAAATGGAAATTTAGCATAATTGGGGTGATTAGTTTTTACACACCCACACTACAACCATTAGATTATATGGATGTATGCTATGTCCTCATGTATTAACTAAATATGTTCCAAGGAAGTTGACATATTTGGAAGTGATATGGTACTTAAATTGGTCAAATAAGACTCACTTAAGGGGACAGAAGAAAGGTTCTTTCTTCCTCACCTATACAAAATTTAGTGACTTTTGGGCAACAAATAAGGAAGGCCTAGATTAGATCTATCCTATTCTACAATCATATAAGATGGGGATAGATCTCCCAAGAAGTTTTGATCTAGAGGGATTTATCAACAAGATAAGATTAAGTATCAAGAGACCTGCATTTGCACACAAGCTCTTGTTTGAGGAAGATATAGTCAAGAATTGTTTTTTCATGGAGGAAGTAAAGGATAAAAGAGATAGATGGTCAAAGATCAAGGAAGTAGAGGACTAAAGGAGTAAAATGCATGCAAATTATCTTAGTGCTTTTGTAGAGGAAAAAGATCCTATTATTAGGATACAAAAGATATTGGATAATGTTGAAACACTAATTGGAAAAGATCCTACAGTAGAAGAGAGGCCAACCTCATAGTGCTGATGTTCCTCCACTATCTTCTTTTAAGAAGAGAAAGATAATTGATCTTGAAGGTGGGGAGAAAGAGATTGAAATAGTAGATTTGGAGGGTACTACAAAGAGTACACCAGGAGAAGAATAGGAAGTTGATCAACCCATGGCTTCACATATAAGGGTTGTTAAAAATCCTCCACCTAAGAATAGAATGGATGTTAGTCTTAGACAAGGGAAAGATGAAACAAATTAAATATGAGCTTTCGATTGTACACAATTTTTGTCTAATGATGAATTTGTCAAATCCCAGGAGTTGAAGGGTTTTTTGTTGAGATTGAGGAGTGCAAAGTTCTAGAAAAGAGTTGAGGAGGACAAAAGCAATGCATAGCCTGACCAATATGAAGAAATTAGCCAAAAGGTGTTGCATGAAGTGAGTCAAGATATCAACCAAATCACTCTAGAAGAAGGAAGACAAATGGTTATGAATAGTGGTTTGTTGATGTTGCTACATTGGGGCATAGCCAGTGCACTCACCCTAGATACTATAAGAAGACAAGATGAAGAGATATTTGCTAAAGAAGAGCATGATAGCCAAGATTTCTTTGGGTCAGGGTTTAACCCTAAGTTTGAAACATTGACAATATGGGCAATGGCCCCAAATACAAATAAGCCCAGGGTAGTAGATATTGTTCATAATTTGATAGGGAATGTTATTATCAAGAGTTCTCAAATACCCTTGCCCCACAAGTTGTATCCTTGAGTATGCAAACAACTCTTTTTACATAAGTTGTAACTGTGAAACTATAGAAAGAACACGATCAATTGAATGAGAAGTAAACAAAGGCTATGGTAGAATTGGATAACTATAGGTCACTTCAGCTTGGAGCCCTAGTTCCAATAGTTTCCACTCCCTCCAATTATTTAGAGCCTTTTCCATTAGATAGAGAATATTTTCTTTCAGAGATAAAGGAGCTCAAGGATCAATTGAAAGGAGATACACAAAATAAAATGGAAATAATTAGTAGACTAGTCAATGATCTAATTAATCACAGTGTTGCCAAGGTAGTCAATAAGGCTGCTGGTGCATGGAAGGCCTATTCAGATTTGAGAACACCATTTGATAAGCATGTACATGAAAAGGACAATTTGAAAGAAATAGTTGATAAATGGTTGCCAAAGACTACAACAATAAGGCAAATCCATAGGTGTGCCAGACTTGACCTAGCATTTCCTATTGAAATTTTACCAACATGTGACATGATTATAATGTTGGAGATTGTTGCATATATGTTGAAATTTGACAAATATGTTGGGGATAAGTTGTATCTGCTGGAGCACATCGACAAGAAGATTATGGTAGAGATTTTAGACAATGATAAATAGGTAAAACTTTTTGATCAATGGAAGGAAAAATTCAAAACATTAGTGTTTGATCTCTCATCTGCTATATGTGCCAATGATGTATTTAGAATGGATCTCTTGAATAACAGATTAGATGAACTATTTTCTTTAGAGGTGAATCTTGATAGTTTCAACAAGGAAACTAGGGCAATCCTAGATGCCAAGTATATTGCTAGTAATGACAAAATATCTAAGGTGATCCCCTTCCAATGGCCTACGGAAAGGATTTGTGCTACATGGACTGAGAAGTATAATGATTAAAACATAGGAAATTGGAGTTCAAGATGGCAGGAGGGTTAATTTTGGCAAGGTCAGTTTCATAAGTGTTCATCAGCATTGAGATTGGTCTCCTTTAACAGCTACAACTACTACAAGGAGTTATTTTTAGTGGACAGATTTTGTTGTAAATTGAGCACATGTTCTAATGCCTCACTCATTTAATGTAAAAGAAAAAAATTGTAATCAAATATGTTGAGTTAGGTCCTAGGCTGACAAGATTCTTATCTTCTATATAAGAACTTGTCTTTTCATTATAAAAGGATTCTAGATATCATTTTTTGGGTAGACATATTTTAAAAGGCAAATATTTTGGGTTGCAGATATAAATCTTGCTAGTGGAAATCTCTATATGACATTTTTCAATTCAGAATGAATCATATGAAAAATGCATCTAGCATGTGTTGTTCACATTTGTCTCCTTGAATATATTCATTTCTCTCATAAATGAAGGAACCAAAGGTTTCTGAGTTATTTCTACACATTTGCTACATTATATATTTTATTTGTTGCTTCTGTTTAAGTAATAGATTAAAATGCTTTGAATCAGATATAGGGAATTGTGTACTACATTGGGGATTAGTAAGAAGAAATGTGGGTGATAACTTTCTTTGGATATGTCATTGTGAGGTAGTGATATAGTTTATCCTTTGTGTTTGAAATTTATATGTCAGAAAGAGGCACTTGTAGGAAGTTGTTTGACTCTATACCCTAAATAGGCACCAATCTAAAATTCATCTTGCTCAAAGTCTAGAACCAAAACCCTAAAAGATATATCAAATGAATTATTTTATTTTGTTTTTTTTTTCTATTAGTGTAGGTTATTTTAATATATGTTCTCAAAGCCAGCAATGAGTTAGTATCCAACGACTTAGCCAGTTTTAAACTGATCTCACATTCTTGGTGCATATGAATGAGAACATTTCTACTTTTTATAATATCTTGTGGTGATTAGGGTTGGATTATTTGATATTGTTGCAAGGGGAATACCCCCTAGGTCTAGTAGAACCTAAAGTATAGAGGAGATCATTTCATTGGTTCCTGTTCATTGGCCACTAATCTGAGAGTCTTGAGCATTAAATATGGCTACTTTATAGAGACAATCAGGCAATTAGTTGGAAACACTAACATATTGGTGATTCTACTGGGACTAAGGAAAGAGTTATTAAGACCCTAGATTAGATTATTTGATTCCCAAGAGTGTTGGGTGGTAGATCTGATATCTGCAAATAGGTGAAATATAAATACTAGTTGCACATTCTAAAATGGATGGAAGAAGATCCCTATTACTAATCCTAGAAATAAGTTATTGATTATGGATCAAATGAATACAAGACAAGAATGGAAAACAAAGGGAACTGGTAAGTCACATATTACTTCTTACAATCCCTTTCCATATACAATAGATTCTAGTGGTAATGAAAGCCCTACTAGGGATGTACCTAGCATCAAGTATGTTAGCCTTGGGGTTCCAAAAATTACTATTGAAAATATTAGAAATAAGGAATTGTAGAAAAATTTAGAATACCAAGCTAGAATAGAGAGGGACATTGATATTATCCATCCGTCTAGTATTCAAACTTTACCTCAATCTCAAACATTTTCTAACCATGTGTATAGAGATTCTGTCAACACAATGACAATAGAAAATACACAGAGTGTTCATGTTTCCCCTAAAGCCTCAACATCTGGAGCAAAAGTGCAAACTGAGGAAGAATTATTATAGGAATTGAATGATTTAAAAGTTGAATTAGATTTGTTAGAAGCAAGGAGAATTTAGGATGATATGAAAAAGAGAATTGATGCAATGAAAGCTTTTTGTGGTTCTATTCCTCAAATTTTTGATGTTAATAAGGTTGCACAAGGGTTATTTGCTTCAAGCTCTAGTCAAAAGGGACCATTAACTAGCACAAAAATTTATGCATCACAACAGAGAAATGTTCCAATTTCCACAGTGGCTATGTCTACCCCAATGCATTTTCAACAACAATTTGTGCCAAATTCACAAACACTTGGATGGGTAGGTCAACATTTCATGCATTATCCACACACAGGACATGGAGCTAGACATCTACATAATATGCAAGCAGGTCATAATCCTCTTGGTCAACAAACCCCTTAGGTAAATCCACAAAAAAATATTCATGGACAATAAAATGCTCCCTCTCCAAAATGACCTTTGAAGTTGTTGGTGGCATCCTGGATGTCATTCATATTCAGACCATTGTGATATTTGAGTTTGATTTGCTATGAATATGATGACCTTTTGAGTTTATCCTGAATTCTAGCCAACCCAACCAACTTCTCCTGGAACTCAATAAAGAGGGTCTTCAACCTCATCAAGTTATCAAAGCCTTGCTTTGAAAGCTATTGTTGAAAGATACCTGAAAATTCTTTCATTATTCTTACCGCAGGCAAAACCATTAAAGACTCATCCTTGAGCTAACAAGGAATGAAATTTATTAGGGCTTCTACCATGCCTAAGCCTTGCTTGGCTACATCAATTCTCGTCTACAACTTGCCCTTGCACTTCTGCAAATAGTTTGACTCAGATTTTCCTTTCTTTGATCCACTCTAGTATCACTCCCGAGTCACTCTTATCCAAAATTTACGCTTGTAAAATTGTGTTTTGAGGCATAGCCTCCATCTTTGTCAAAATTGGAAGATATTCTTCCCAACCTAACAACTCATCATCAATGCTATCCATCAATCATTTAGCTATTGTAGGTAGCTCCATGGATCAATGTGCCCTATGTCTATGTCACCAATCTTTGGGTATGGGTTGGCAAGCTTGAAAGTTGGCAAATATCCCTTAAATTCCTGCTTCTTATCCACTATCGGTGGTGCCTCAGCCATTTCTCTGTATTCATACATACAGTCCATCACTAGTGTTGTATGTTAATTGTGGCATTAGTTATCTTCAAATCATCATAAAGCATAAAACCCTTTAGAAACATCTAAACATAGAAATAACTATAGTTTTTGACAACTCGTTGGAGATTAGGAGTCAGGCTTGACCCATTTCACATATCAAAATAGCATGAATAGCCAATGTGGAAGGCCCGACACCGAAACTCCAACACTTTAGCTTCTAAGGGTAGTGTTTGAAGATGAAGAAATTGGAAAGCATAAAAAACACAAAAGGAACTCAAAACACAAGAGAATTATACCTTTGAAGCCTCCCAAACCCCTCACTCCTTGATAGAGTTAAGGAACTTGCACCCTTGAGCTCCTAGCTTTACCCAACTAGTGTTTGCAATGTGAAATGCTCTCCAT
This sequence comes from Cunninghamia lanceolata, assembly GCA_027924645.1. NCBI lineage: Eukaryota > Viridiplantae > Streptophyta > Pinopsida > Cupressales > Cupressaceae > Cunninghamia > Cunninghamia lanceolata. The sequence continues at coordinate 862,499 of BSBN01000597.1, read as the reverse complement.
AGTCAATGCAAAATTCACTATAACCTAGCTATGATGGAGGAAATTGAGAGAAATTTTAGCATAATAGACTTGCTCTAAAATTGGATGATGAAATGGCTTATGGAGGCTTGTATTTATAGGCAAATTAGAGGGGATACTGATCCAACAGTGGAGATTGATTGTTGAGATCAACGGATGAGATTGATTGTGAAATGGAGGGCTAGGATTTGATCATCAAAATTGGATGGTGGAGAATACAAATGAATCTTTTATTCATTTTGGGTAGGACTTAGCATTTAATGTGATTTGGATGTGTGAGAAAATTAAAAATTAATTTCCTTGGGATGAGATGGAATTAAAAATTCCATTTTATGTGGGAATGTGAAGGCCATGTGACACATGCATATTTTTGGGACCTTACTTACATTTGTAAGCTAAAAATGTGGAAGATGTTTTAGCATGAAAATGGAAAAAATGAGTTGGAGGGGTTATGTATTTTTTGTAATTTTAATTTATGGGTGTGCGAGAAGGTGTTAAGCATGATTTGACCAAGTTAATCAGGGTGATTAACTTAGTTAATGTGGCTGGAAAAAATTAGTGAATGGGGTAATCAGGGTTTAGGATTAATTAAATAGGCTAGGGTAGCTAGATGGCTATTTAATCAACTAGGTTAGGGGTAGGCTTATTAGTAGGGTAGATTAATGAGATAAGTATAATTTACCTAATTAATTGGGTTTAGGGAAGTGGACAAATTAACCAAATAAATATTTGACATATTTATTTAATTAATTGGGATGATGTTAGTAAGGTGTGAATGTTGAATTAATTAAATTGTTTCAAGGGTTAATTCATGAAGGATGAATGGATGGTTCAGGAGTTGGATATGATAATTAATTAATGAATTAGATGAGAAATCAATGGTGTGGATGATGTTGGAGGATGATCAAAGGGTTGAGAAATTTTTAGGTGTCTACATTTGCCCCTCTTTGATGTGGTGTTGTGACCTAGTAGGGATATGGTGTCAAGTCAGAATTTTGCCCCAATTGCCAGGAAGGAATGAAATGGATGAGGGATGCCCCCTCGAGAGGTTAGGTGAAAAAATTAAATCTTTTTAGGTGAACTCTTGAAAGGAGGAAATGGTGATTAAAAATGGATAGAGGATGGGAAATTAGGTGGACAGGAAGAAAAACAGCTAAAAAGGGTTTCATTTTGCACCTTGGGGAGATAATTTAAGGTGTATGGGGTATGACATGGCAAGCTATAAATAGAAAGTGTGGGCCCAAAGTGCCATATTTGCACATAGAGATTATTGGACAAGAGGAGAGAAGGAGATGAGATGGCATAACCACCTTTCCCACACTATGAGCATCGATCTAAGAGAGTCCGTGATTACATGAGATCACCACTAGCAGGTAACCAGGTATGTCGGTCAACCTTGACTTTGTCAATTTTTTGTTTTGAGTCATTTATTATCCTAGGAAATGGGTAGTTAGATGGATTGGCACCATAGCGTAGTCACATGGCACCATCCTTAGGCAAATTGGTGCCATCTTATGGATTGGCACCATAGGTTAAATGGGGGTTTTAGGGAGTTTTAGTGTCATATGGTAAAGTTTTGGCACCATGTTCTAGTTTAGCGCTAGGCGGAAATTAGCTTTCAGATGGTTTAGCACCATCTAGGGTAGATTTGGTGCCAAGCTCTCATTTGGTGCCATAAGTTCAGGGTTTGAAGTTTTAGCATCATATCCTGCTGCTTTAGCACTAAGCTCTAGATTAGCACTATATGGGAAGGTTTCAGTGTCATGCTCTGCATTAGTGCTAGGGTTTTGAGGTAAATTAGGGTTAATGGTGAATTAGCGCTATGTAGGATAGTTTCGGCGCTAAACTTTGTTTTAGCGCCAATAGATTAAGGATTAGCACCATCACGTGAAATGGTGCCATATGGTTAAGAATTAGTGCCAAGATCTGTTTTGGCACCATAAGGTGATGGATTAGCTCCATAGAACTATTTTGGGAAAAAAGGTTAAGTTTGGGTGATTTTTGGATGCAGATTTTAGGAGGGATATATATATTGCAGTCACAGGAGCGGCAAGTCCCCTTAGTGATGGCATTGTTGGCATAGTTTGATCAGCTTACCTTACTTAGATTAGGTAGGATAGGATTGCGGACAGTTGAAGAGATGCCCTGGATACGGGCGCATAGGGCTATGATGACAGCCCTAGTAGAGAGATGGAGGAGTGAGACATGCTCTTTTTTGCTTCCCACAGGTGAGATCACCATCACCTTAGAGGATGTGTGGAGGATTTTTAGACTCCCTATAGCTAGAGCAAGGGTGACCTATGATGTACCCTCAAGAGTGGTAGTGTTAGACAGAGTATTTGCACCTCGTGAGCTAGTGTATACCCAGGGTCGGTGATAGATGACCTATAAGAAGACTCAAGTGGCTGGGGTGGATCAGTTTACCTTATTTGTATGTGCAGTGATTGGGGGGATTGTTATGCCAGATCGATGCTTGCAGGGCTTCTGGGTTGGTTGGGGTCTAGTTATAGAGAAGATGGTGATGCAAGAGACCATGTATGTGTGGGGGTCTTGCATGTTAGTGTAGCTCTCTCATGAGATGCATACGGTGGTGTACCATATGGATAGGGCCTTATGTACTGGGGTTATGCTTCTTCATGTGTGGGCCTTTGAGCATATTACTATTGCATGACCACAAGCAGCTTATCACCGAGGCCAGTTTGAGGCATTTGTATTTTTGTATAGGCCACCTATTATTTATTCCTATGTAGGGTAGTTGTGGTACTAGAGGTGGATTTTGGATGACATGGATTCCATTGTCTAGCATCATTACATAGGTGTAGAGGCATGGATGGACGATCGTATTCATATGCCTTTCACATTTTAGGCTTGTTATCTGATGGGGAGGGGGGACCATGTTGAATGGCACAAGACAAATGAGAGGGGGAGTGAATCAATTGTATCAAAACTTTAACTTCTTTAAACCACAATCAATTTCACAACCACTTAAATTATTTCCTTATTCTGTTATGAGCATTAAACATGAATAGCAAAATCAAAACATGAAAACATCAACACCACATACACATGAACACCAGAGTTTTTACGTGGAAAACCCTAAACAAGGAAAAACCACGGTGAGTGTTAGCTCACAATATAAATGTAGTAACATACCAAATATAAAATGGTGGCTCACTGCCAAAGGGCTCACTGTCCAAAAGGATGGCTCACTACTGGGGTGGCTCACTACCAAGAGTTGAACTGATTAAGTAGCATCTATACCATGCCTGAGTTTAGTTCCATTGAAGCACAATAAAACTCCTCTGCTATGCTCTACTTTTACACTTCATGCTTATCTTTGCATCTTTACTCCCTCACACCTCAAACATGAATTCATTACATGTATTTATACAATTTATCAACCTTGGAATGCACATCAAGGTCAGCATTACAATCATCAACCATTGGAACAATCTCAAAGGTCGGCATACATACATACATCAAATTAGGACTAGACCTAAACAAACTTGTGGACTAAATGAATAAAGGAGGAACACTTCACATCTTAGCATGGACACAATTACATCTTCACACGCTTCTACAATTTAGTAAATTCATTCGCAAAGAATGTTAATCATCCAAGTCGGCCAGATAGGTACGATCACCAAGAACACTTGAACACACGTTTCCAAGATCTTCATTATAGCTTGTGCATCAAGCACATGCCTTCAATGCATTCAAGGGACATCTATGAACATCATAGAATCATTTGGAAACCAGCAAATCCAACCGCAATAGATCTCAACTTATTTCACTTGATGATGGATCACAGACTGTTCTCAATCAGACACTATCAAACTTTGCTAATCATAAACTTATTTTCCAGAGCTTCCAATAACATATTCTTTGAAATGAAGATGACTAAGGACCTTATAATCTTAAGTCTGGAACCACAAAGCCAAAATCCAATCTGTGGAGAAATGTGGAGCAAAACACTTTCTCCATGTCACTCTGCAAACCTTGCCAGGCACAATCTTCATACTGGTGAATAGAACTTTTTTACACAGCGATCTGGACCACCAAATTCTAGATTTAGCATCTTCAAGAACTTCTCTAAATCATATTCAAAGCTCATACTCTGGTTTTCAACATAGAAAATATGTGGAGCAAAATACCTAGATAGTGTTCTTCAATTAATCAATAAACAACAATGCCAGAAGATATAGTTGACAAAAATGACAACATAGATATGTTGACATCAATGACAAAACCAATTAGCACATACTTGCAACAATCTCCCCCTTTTTCATTGATGGCAACATATGATGTGAAAACATGTTCCACCATCAAGACATAATTCTGCTTCAGGACTCCCCCTGAGATTTTCACATGATTTCTATCCCCCTTTGACATCAATGGAAAAGGGCTTCACATCTCTTCTACTACACATACTTCCACAATGCTTCTCTAATTAGTTTGAAACCATTCTTTACTCTTGTTGAATGTTACAATATTCTCAAACCACTACTTGCTCCCCCTGATAGGTAGCCTCCAACATCAATCCAAAAGAGAAAATGTACTTTGAAGCACATTGGACTGATGCATCTGAAAGGAAACTAGGTGTGCGGAAATCACTTCCTACACTAATCTAATGAGGGGAGGAGAGTACAAATTCAAATTTTATCTTTACAATTATAGATATGTTAACCCACTAACAAAGATATTGCAGAAAACACATACACAAGAATGTAAGACGGAAGAAGAGAGACACAAGATATACGTGGGGAAAACCCTTATGCGTGAAAAACCCCACAATCTAAAACATAGCTCAAATGTATTCCGTAAACAAAGAAGGTTACAATACAATCACAGAGCCAATGTTCTTATAGGAGTCTTTGACACTCGTATCTAGAGATGTTTCGGTAGCATAACAGTACCTGTCAAACCTATAGTACTTCTCTCCAAAGCACCTATTTATAAAGAGAATACAAGGCAAAAATAGCTCCACATTGAGATGGGTGTCCAACATGGCCTCATGGCCCAAAACCCATGCCTATGGACACTTGTCCAACACTGTAGGATGCTCTTGACACTTGTCAAGTCACCCCATCCCAAGGAGGTCACCTATTTCCAAAATGGGCTATGACAGATGCTCTTACAACTCTTACAACCGTCATAGAATATGTCATAGTTGTCATAACTTACAGCTGTAAGAGAACCTATCATACACAGGCTATAAGTAGCATATTCTCTTACAACATGTCATAGTCCACCTTGGGATGCCTAAATATGCCTTTTTCAAAGATGCTTCTTGACACATGTCTTCACCTGTCATAGGATCTTCTATTTTTGACTCTTACATGTCATAACTTTGTCATAGGAATCTGTCATGACCGTTTCGGTTAATATTCCCTTACACACATTCCAAGATGCCGACACATGGAAAAATATTTCTACCACTAAGTGGGATGCCTATCTCCTCATGTGAGGACAAATTTACATGTGGTCATATGCCATGTAGGATGACACATCACCATGCCAACTCCCACAATATGACAACATAGGATTTGCATCCAAATTATACAATAGGCAATAACTAAATAAATACAATGAATTAATACAAGGAATTACCAAGGTTGAGACACCTTAATTCCCAATAGCACCTCCTTATGCATCTAGTTCAAGGAGGGAGGGGTAAAACCCCTCATTTCTCTCAGAGATACTCAAATGTGTCTTTTGGAAGAGCCTTAGTGAAAATATCAGTAACTTGATCTTTTGTGGGTACATACTCAAGCTTTACCTCATTCTCCACAACTTTCTCCCTCAAGAAGTGATACTTGATTGAAATGTGGTTTGTCTTTGGGTGCATCACTAGATTCTTTGAAATGTTTATGGCACTTGTGTTATCACAAAGAATAGGAATCGGTCCATCAAACTCAACTTTGATATCCTTCAATGTCTGCTTCATCCAAAGCACATGAGTGAAACATGATACTGCATCAATATATTCTACTTCTATAGTAGACAAGGAAACTAATTCTTGTTTCTTGCTATGCTAGGACACTACTCTATCTCTAAGGAAGAATGCACCTCCACTTGTGCTTTTCTTGTCATCAGCACATCCAACCCAATCTGAATCTGTGAAGGCACTCAAAGTAAAATCATTGTTCTTAGGATACCACAATCCATGATTAGGAGTGCCCTTCAAGTACCTAAACATCCTTTTAACTGCCATCACATGTGATTCTCTAGGATCTGATTAAAATCTGGCCACATGACAGACTACATGCATAATATTTGGTCTAGTACCAGTTAGGTAAAGCAGTCCTCCAATCATTGGTCTATACTTTCTTTGATCAGCCTTGGGAGATTCATCATTCTTGATTAGTTTACAACTGGTAACCATAGGAGTGCATACCAGTTTGGATTCCTCCATTCCAAACTTCTTCAACAATTCCCTGACATATTTTGATTAAGAAATAAAAATACCTTTGTCTGTCTGATTGATTTGCAGTCCAAGGAAGAAATTCATCTCACCACACATAGACATCTCAAACTCTTGTTGCATCTCATTTGCAAAATTCTTGTACATCTCTTCATTTCCTCCAAATATGATATCATCTACATAAATTTTAATAATCAAGATTTGATCATTACTTACTTTGATATACAAATTGCTATCTATAGACCCTTTACTGAAACCTTACTGCAGCAGATACTTATCCAGTCTTGCATACAAAGCTCTAGGAGCTTTCTTCAATCCATACAAGGCCTTCTTCAATTTGCATACCATATCTAGTTTATCTGATAACTAGAACCCATCTGGTTGCTCTATGTAAACCTCTTCTTCTAGCTCACCATTCAAGAAAGCAAATTTCACATCCATCTAATATACTTTGAAGTCTTTGTGTGCTGCAAATGCCAAAAATAGTTTGATAGCCTCCATTCTTTCCACTGAAGCATAGGTCTCTTCATAATCAATTCCTTTAACTTGGGAGTAGCCTTTACACACAAGTCTTGCCTTATTTCTCACAACTTCTCCAACTTCATTCAGTTTGTTCCAGAAAACCCATTTTGTTCCAATCACATTCTTGTTTGTTAGTCTGGGGACAAGTTCCCAAGTCTTCTTCATTTTAATATGTTGTAGTTCTTCATTCATTTCCTTGACCCAATGCTCATCATTGCATGCTTCATTAACTGTTTTAGGTTCCACTTTTGACAACAAACAAAGATTTACTTGTTCTTTTGCAATCCTATTTCTTCTCATCACACCTTTCCTTTTGTCTCCAATAATCTGATCTTTAGAATGGTCTCTTTGCACATACCTTGGGGTTTTAGGAGTTCTTACCGGAGCCTCAGCTTGAGTTTATTCTTTTTCTTCTAGAGCTTGTTCTCCAGTCTAAACTTCCTTTTATGTTCCTTTTCCATCCTTTTCTGTATCAACAGGTTCATCTGACTCATATCCATCAGGTTGGAGATCTTCATCTACCTTCACACTTGCACTTTCAATGATCTTTCTCAGTCTTTTGTTATAGCACCAGTAAGCCTTGCTCTTAGTGGAGTATCCAAGGAATATGCCTTCATCACATTTGGCATCAAACTTCCCTAATTATTCATCTCTTCTAATGTAGCATTTGCTTAAAAAAACTTTAATGTACTTGATAGTGGGGGCTCTACCATACCATAGTTCATAAGGTGTCTTTGTTTCTTCTACTCTGACTTGCACTCTATTTTGAATATAGACAGTAGTATGTATTGCTTCTTTCTAGTACACTTTTGGTAGGTCTGCTTCCTTGATCATTTCTCTGGCAGCTTGTTGAATAGTTCTATTCTTCCTTTCAACCACTCCATTTTGTTGAGGAGTCTGGGGAGCAGACAAATATCTTTTTATTCCATGTTCTTCACAAAAAGAATTAAACTCATTTGAGCTAAACTCACCACCTCTATCAGACCTTAAGCATTTGATTCTTAAATCCAATTCATTTTCAACAATAGCTTTGAATGCCTTGAACTTATCTAAAGCTTCTATCTTTTCTGTAAGAAAAGTAACCCAAGTCATTCTTGAAAATCATCAATAAGGAGAATAAAATACCTTTCACCTTGCAAACTTCTTATTCTTGTGGGACCACATAGGTCTGTATGCACCAACTCCAGCAAACTGGTGGAGGATTGTTCTTTTCTTTTGAAAGTGGTCTTTGTCATGTTCCAAACCTAGCATTCTTTGCATATATACATTGGCAAGCTTCACAATCTTAGGTAAATCTCTTACAGCTTTAATGCTTATTCTTACCAGATTATTGAAATTTATGTGACACATTCTCCTATGCCATAGCCAAATTTCATCTGACTTAGCCAACAAACAACAATTTTGAGCACCTTTCAAGTGATAGACATTACCATGTGTCTTCTTACCAGCAAGAATTAAGGTTCTAGAGCTATTATGTATCTTACACCCATTGTCCTTAAACACAAGATTATAACCTTTTTCACAAATTTGTCCAACACTTAGTAGATTATGCTTCAGGCCCTTGACATAAAGAACATCATTTGTATTATGCTTTCCATCAAAAGTAATAGATCCTTTTCCACAAATCTTACCAATTGCATCATCACCAAACCTAACAAGTCCTCCATCATACTTTTCAAAATTAACAAACTTACTCTTGTCTCCTGTCATGTGGTTTGAGTATCCATTGTCAATGATCCACTCATGTTTCTTTTCAACATGGAATGCAGACAACTCTCTTGCACTTTCTTCCTTTACACAACTTGCAAGATTAGTAGAAATAGGTTCTTCTCTAAGTTCAATAAACAAGCATTCACTACTATTTCCATCATCAAAATTAGATTCATCATCACTTACACCTTCATCATCTCTAACATAATAACTCTTTCTTACCATCTTTCCTTTGCTTTCATTAATCTCCAAATCTCTGTTAGGACATCTTAAAGCATAATGACCAATTTTACCACAACTGAAGCATTTGAAAGGTAACTTACCTTTGAATTTTTCTTTGCTTCGCCTCTTGATTCTGCTTGCAAATTTTGCTTCTAGCTCTGCAAAGTCTTCATCATATGATTCCACAACATATTTCTCTGATCTAGCAGTCTTAGTTGCTTCCTTGGCCTTGAAAGTAGCCTCTATTTTTGCAGGGCCATCACTAGTACCAAACTCTCTTATTTCAAAGATAGCCAGTTTACCAAGTAATTGATCTTTAGTAAGCTTGCCCATTTCCAACAACTCTTCAATGGTAGATACATTGTGACTATAAGATTTGGGTAGAGTTTTGAGTATATTATCTATAACATTCTCATCCTTTAATTCTCCACCAAGACCATTGATATTGCTGACAACTTCATCAATCTTTTGTAAGTAAATTGTTATGTTCTCATCTTCACCCATTCGCATGGTTTCATAAGTGGTCTTCAAATTCTGCAACTTGGCCTTCTTGACAGATGCATCACCTTCATAGATTTTATTTAATTTGTCCCAAATCTCATAAGCAGTTTCTAGATTCACAACTTTTGCCATTTTAGTGTTAGACATAATATTTAGTAGAGCATTTTTATCTTTGTGATTATCCTCAAACATTTTAATCTCTTCTTCATAATCCAGATCTTTAGGAACTGTGTATTTATTCTTAACCACTGTCCAAACATTATAACCAAGAGAAATGAGGTAACTTTGCATTCGTACCTTCCAGTATGCATAATCAGTTCCATCAAACTAGGGAATGCCTTTCTTGTGTGCCATCTTGGATCTACCTTAAGCTGTTAGGATTTCTTCAAAGGAACCTGCTCTAATACCAATTGTTGAATGACACAAGACGATTGAAATGGGGGGTGAATCAGTTGTATCAAAACTTTAACTTCTTTAAACCACAATTAATTTCACAAACACTTAAATTATTTCCTTATTCTGTTATGAGCATTAAACATGAATATTAGAATCAAAACATGAACACATCAACACCACATACACATGAACACTAGAGTTTTTATGTGGAAAACCCTACAGGGAAAAAATATGGTGAGTGTTAGCTCATAATATAAATGTAGTAACAATATCAAATATCAAATGGTGGCTCACTGCCGAGGGTTGGCTCACTATCGGGGGTGGCTCATTGTAGAGGGTGGCTCACTACCAAGAGTTGAACTGATTAAATAGCATCTACACCATGCCTGAGTTTAGTTCCATTGAAGTGCAATAAAACTCCTCTACTTTTACACTTCGCACATATCTTCACATCTTCACTCCCTCACACCTCAAATGTGAATTCATTACATGTATTTATACAATTCATCAACCTTAGAATGCACATCAAGGTCAGCATTACAATCATCAACCATTGGAACAATCTCCAAGGTCAGCATATATACAAATATCAAATTAAGACTATACCTAAATAGACTTGCAGACTAAATGAATAAAAGAGGAACACTTCATGCCTTAGCATGGACTCAATTACATCTTCACATGCTACTACATGCTTCTACAATTTAGGAAATTCATCTGCAAAGAATGTTAATCATCCAGGTCGGCCAAATAGGTGTAATCACCAAGAACACTTGAACACACGATTCCAAGATCTTCATTATATCTTGTGGATCAAGCACACACCTTTAATACATTCAGGGGACATCTATGAACATCATAGAATCATTTAGAAACTAGAAAATCCAACCGCAATAGATCTCAACTTATTTCACTTGAACATTGATCACAGACTATTCTCAATCAGACACTGTCAAACTTTGCTAATCAAAAACTTGTTTTCTGGAGCTTTAAATCACATATTATTTGGAATTAAGATGACTAAGGACATTATAAGCTTAAGTCTAGAACTGCAAATCCAAACTCCAATCTGCTGACAAATGCAGAGAAAAACACTTTCTCCCTGTCACTCTACAAACCTTGCCAGGCACAGTCTTCATACTGGTCAATAGAACTTTTTCTACATAGTTATCCGGACCACCAAATTTTGGATTTAGCATCTTCAAGCACTTCTCTAAATCATATCCAAATCTCATACTTTAGTCTTCAACACAGGAAATATGTGGAGCAAAATACTCAGACAGTGTTCTTCAATCAATCAGCAAACAACAATGCCAGAAGATATAGTCAACACAAATGACAACACAAATATGTTGACATCAATAACAACACCAATTAGCACATACTTGCAATAGACCATACCATAGATAGGTATATCCCCTCGTAGGTGATGAGGTAGTTTGGGTAAGTTCAGGACCTACCCCAGGCCATGGCTATTTTTGTGAGGACCCCATAGGATGTGCCAGGATGGCCAACACCGATTCATCCTCAAGTGGTGATCTTGGATTGGGCTAGACTATAGCTAGTTCAGCAAGATTGGGGGAGTCAGGTGATGGATGTAGGCACTACTCCATTGTATGATCATTGGTGGTAGGTGTGGACCTCGATCTGATTGACAGATCAAGAGGCAGAGCTTGACATGACTATGGAGGATGAGGAGGGGGAGGGAGAGGAGGCAGATGAGGTGTGGGTGGAGTATGTAATGGAAGAGGTGCCCATTGATGAGGGTGATGGCATAGGTGTGTTGGTTGTAGCAGTAGTGGGGCAGGCAACAGGGAGAGGACAGGGGTGGAGGCAGTGGGCACCCTAGCAACAATAGGTACCTCACTAGGTACCTGTGCAGTAGGTGTAGAGAGGACAAATGCCACTGCCATGGGCACCACTGCAACAAGAATAGGGGTAGGGCCAGATACCACCTCGAACAACACAACAAGAACCCCAATAGAAGAAGTAGGTACCTTAGCAGGTGGGGACATCTAGGGTAGGCACTTCAAGTGCTAGGACTTTAGAGGTAGGGACATCAGGATAGCACTTGTCCCTCTTCCTGGTGTTTAGATTGGGCATTGGTGGACTCAAGCTGATGGAGAGGAGGAGGTAGACACTCTACGAGCCTAGGTGGCCAACTTAGAGGATGAGGTTGCTCAGCAGAGGCATGAGTTACATCGGTTATAGGGAGTTTAGTCCCTAATAGATGGAGTGAGTGGTGGCGATGAGGATCCTTAGATCATGTTGCAGGCCTAGATAGGGCATTTACAAGGACAACTACAGGCATAGGTGGCCCAAATTACTGTTGAGAGAGAAATAGAGAGATCACTATGGCATGTAGCTGAGGTGAGGATATAGAGTGCTAAGGTTAGGGCACAGTAGGCTGAGGGCTAGGTTGCAGGGTTACAAGTTGAGATCACCTTCTTGTAGGGTATGGTGGTTGGGACTAGCATTGGTTAGATTTGGTCAGATTCTTAGTAGCGTATTTAGTAGTTATAGGATTAGCTTTTAGAACAGTGATTGAGAGTGAAGTACCACTATGGTGCATACTATACTGCAGTGCCTGAGGGCCAATGTGTTCCTAGTTACAGCAAAAGGAGCAGATCTAGGATGTTAGGGTCATAGAGATCAAGGAGATCTCAATAGCCAGTTCAGCAGCCGCCACCTCAGTAGTAGCCACTAGTTCACCAATAGCAACCCATGGGGCCACCACCTCAGTGTCCACCTGGGTCTCCTGCTAACTCAACTAGGGGCTCCTCCTCCCGTGGTTCTTAACTCTTATGGCTCTTGATTCTTATGGTTTTGTATCATGACATGTATTATTTTTGAGTGATGTATATTTTGGTGGCAATATATGATATGCATTTGTGGTTATGATGTGGATTATATGCTTAGATTAATAAACATATGTTATGGATGAAATGGTAAATGGAATATATGCTTAGATTAATAAACATATATTATGGATGAAATGGTAATGTAATGGTTAAATGGATAATGAATAATGGAATGGTTATGGATAATGATATTGTAAATAATGATAATGGTTAATGGATAATGATAAATGGGTAATGTAATGGTAAGTAATAAATGGATAATGATAAATGGAATGGTAAATGGATAATGTAATGGTAAATGATAAATGGATAATGTAATGATAAATAGATAATAGATAATGGATAATGTAAATGGTAAATGGATAATGCAATGGTTAATGATATTATGGGATGGGTTTTTGTCATGATACATTACGATGTTTTAGAACCATGGGTGATGGGTTGGGTGGTTAAGATGGGATTGGGGATGATTTGGGATGGTTGGGATAAGTTTAGGAAAGGTTGGAATAGGTTTAGGGATGATTGGAATAGGGGATACTAGGTCACTAGACACCACGTTGTTAGAGGGGTTTTGTTGACATAGGTGAAGTGATAGGTTATGTGGGGTGAATTTGTTAGAGTGGTTGCAAGATAGGATTGGATGGATGAAGTTATTGAACATTATTAGATGCTAAGTCTAGATATTGTATTTTATGGTTGGTTATAGAAAGGATAGATGGGCTAGGATAAGTATTTGCATTGACATTATTAAGAGCATTTCTAGATTTATTATAGCAAAATGAGATATTTTCACCAAGGTATGAAAGGACCAAGGTGATGCTACATATCCTTCTTTGCATGGACTAGACCCACAAACAATAGGATGATCTAATGCATGCCCAAGGTAGTATAATCCTTCCTAGATGAGGGAAGGGGACTCATAGCATAAATCCTTAGTACATAAAAGGTATGTTTGACCTTAGATGTAAAAGGGGGAACAATATACTAGAACCAACCCTACATCTTCAAGATATGAATACCATACTTGGAGTAATGAGACCACCCCACAAGCATGACATACAAAACAATGACCATACCCCATTCTAGGTGTTTTTCACCACATACCATGATATAGTAAGATCAAGGTAGCTTTGGAGTGATCCTAAGATGAGACAAAAGATAAAAATCAATAATCAAAAAGACCAACGAATCATACAAACAACCATTGTATCTCTTGCCAAGATAAGTGTTGATAGGATGATGGATTTTGCCTATTGTAGGAATGATATATCTGTTAAGGCGAGAATCAGTTGGATGTTGTTGGATAAATTTCGAAAGGTGGGCAAAAATAGAGTAGGCCATATGTTATGATTATTGTTGGTTTGTTGATTGATGATTTTTGCGTAAGATGTTATGTTTTGGGAGTATTCTTAGCCTGTGTATTGATTTTTTAGATTTAGTAAGCTCAGGGATAGGGACCATCCAAGTAGGTTGGATGGGTGCATCTTTTGTACCTAAGTACTAGATACTTCCTTCATATTCTAGACTACCTACATACCTTGTGTCCACGAGATCAAGGCACTTTAAGATGCAGGTGATGATGAATATGTAGTTCTAGTTTGTAGTGATGATGTAGGAATGGTTCGAGGTAGATGAGATGATGTGTTGGATGTTTTGGATAATTATGATGGTTGAGATTGTTTTTGGAGTTTTTGTATTTTTTTGGGGTTTTTGGATTTTCTATTGTTTTTGGCTTTTTTAGTTTTTCTAATTTTTTGGATTTTTTGGTTTTTTGATGTTTTTGGATTTTTTGGAGTTTTAAGCTATACAAGGAGAGCATACAAGGATCCTCTTTCCAAGCATTTGCCTTGGGTGGGGTGATGATGGGTAGGGTGATAGAATTGAATGTTTTAGAATTCCAAGCCATGGGATGTAGGTGATATGGAATGTCATGGTGGATAAGAGGACTTATTAGATGGTAGTGCCGACCACTACACATGGCACTTCAGACAAGTTTTCACCATGGCACTTATCCAAGGTGTCACCAAAGTGATTTTCACCATTGGATGACTTTATTGCATTCAGGTTTTTCTTGATTTTTTTATTTTTATTTTATTTTTTTATTTTTATTTTTATTTTTTGGATTTTTCTAATTTTGGGATACTCGATGGGTTATGTATAAAACCTTTTTAGGTGCATGATGTTCATAGGTTCCTCTAGAGGTTGCCCCTCAGGTGTTGCAAGCTAGTAAGCTCCTAATCCATAGCTAGTTGTAATAACATATGGTCCCAACCAATTAGGCTCAAAATTTCCTTTCTTGTGGTGCTCTTGTAGGTTTCTTTGATTTTCCATAAGGACAAGGTTGCCTATCTCAAACTTGTGATTCTTGATCTTTTTGTTGTATCTTCTGCATAGGTGGTTCTAATAGGTTTGAAGGTGATTAAGAGCGTCCAGGCATTTCTCATCCAAGAGTTCTAGCTCATTTAGTCATACAACTCGGTACTCCTCCTTAGTGATTATGTTTTGCAATGAAATCTTGAGAGAAGGGAGCTTGACCTCAATAGGCAAAATGGCTTCGGAACCAAATACCAATGAGTATGGTGTGTCTCTTGTGGGTGTGTGAATTCTTGTGTGATGAGCCATAGGGTGGGGTTGAGCTAAAAGTGTCGATCACAGCTGGCTTTGTTAACCGTGTTTTTTAGGATGCATAAGATGTTTTTGTTAGAAGCTTCAGCTTGACCATTACCTTGGGGGTAATATGGTGTGGAAAAATGATGTTGGATGTGGAATTTCTTGCATAGAGTGTGGACTTCCTAGTTCTTAAATGGTTTCCCATTTCCCATTATCTATGATAATGGAGAAAGGAACACCATAATGACATATTATGTAGTGGAGGATGAATTTTGCTATTTGGATGCCAGTGGTAAAAGTGAGTGGAATGGCTTCTACCCACTTGGTGAAATATTTGGTGGTGGTAATGATGAATTTATGGCCATTGGATGAGGGTGGGTGAATTTTTCCTATGAGGTTGAGTCCCCACTATGAAAAGGGCCAAGGGGTCAATATCGGCTGCAGTTCTTGTGAAGGTGCATGGATAAGATCACCATTTTCTTGATAAGGTAAACATTTCTTCACAAATTGGTAGGCATCTCATTCCATGGTTGGCCAATAGTATCGTGTTCGAAGAATCTTCTTTGCTAGAGTAGGTCCACTAGAGTATGCCCCACAAATTCCTTTGTGTACCTCTTGCAAGGCAACTTTGGATTCCCTAGAGTTGAGACATCGTAAAAGAGTACCATCAAGACTTTTTTAGTATAGGGTATCTCCTATGATGGTGAAATGGGAAGCTCGGTGGATAAGGTTTTCCATTGTGTAGATGTTAGATTTGGTGGGATGATGTTATCATGGAGGTACATGTAGGTTTCTTGATACCAAGGAGATAAAGGACCAACAATGTTGCATACTAACTCAGATTGTGGTACGTCATAGGCTGGCATTGGTAGTTCTTCAATCAGGAACTCACATTTTTTGCTATCCTTTTTCATGTCAACCAAGGATCCTATAGTAGACATAGCATTTATTGTTTTGTTGTTCAACCTTGGGATATGTTCAAAATGGATATCATGGAAATAATCCTTGAAATGATCAACCATTCTTTTGTAAGGTAGGAGCTTGTCGTCTTTTGTTTTGTACTCATTATTGGCATATCTGATAACTAGCTAGGAGTCTCCATAAACTGTAAGTTTTTCAATCTTCCACTGGATGGCCATGCGAAGTCCTATAATAAGGGCCTCATATTTTGCTACATTGTTTGTGCATGAAAATGTTATTTTGTAGGACTTTGGAATAGTGTCTCCTTCAGGGGTAACAAACAAGATGTCTGCCCCCGAGCCATGATGTGTGTAGGATCCATCAAAATAAATTTTCCATGTATCTATTATTGGTGCTACTGTCAATATTGACTCATATGGGAATTCTAAAAGCAATGGTTGTTCTGTTGGGATAGGTGCATCGACCAAATGATCAGCAATCACTTGCCCTTTGATAACTTTTCTTTTTGTGTACTTAATGTCAAACTCACTTAGGATCATAACCCACTTAGCCATCCATCCTGTGAGAGCTACTCTAGTAGGTAAATACTTTAGTGGGTTAATCTTGTCAATGAGCTTTGTCTTATGGTTGAGCATATAGTGTCTTGTCTTTTGAGAAGTGAAGACAACGACAAGGCATTCTCATTCAATAGAAGTGTAATTCAGCTCATAGGTCACCAAGGTGTGGCCGATATAGTATATAGCTCTCTCTTTTCCTTGTTCATCATGTTATGCTAGCAAGGCCCCTATTGTTGTTTTTGTTGTTGAAATGTATAGGAGGGGTTGTCCTTGCTTTGGTGGAATAAGGATTGGTTGTGTAGCAAGATATTCCTTTAGCTATTCAAAGGCATTCTGACACTAGTTATCCCATGCAAATGTTGTGTTCTTTCAGAGAAGATGCTGAAATGGTTGACATTTTTCTGCAAGCTATGCTATGAAGCAGCAGATAGACTGAAGTTTCCCTTGAAGGCTACCAAGTTGCTTGAGTGTTTAGATGGAGGCATTTCCATTATAGCCTTAACCTTAGTAGGGTCAACTTCAAGTCCTCTTCTTGACACAATGTATCCTAGGCATTTTCCAGAGGTGACCCAAAAGACACATTTCTTAGGATTTAGCTACACTTTGTATTTCTCTAATCTGTTAAAGATTTTTTCTAACACATTCAAGTGGTCTTCTCTAGTCTTTAATTTTCCCAGTAAATCATCTACATAATCTTCCATTATGCTATGGAAAAGGTCATGGAAGATAATTGTCATGGCTCTTTGATAGGTAGCTCTTGCGTTCTTCAACCAAAAGGGTATCACAACCCAGCAGTAAGTTCCCCATGGACATATAAAGGAGGTCTTATGTTGATATTCTTCAGCTATCCTGATTTGGTTGTAACCGAAAAATCCATCCATTAAGGACAACATCTCATGTTTTGCAGTGAGATCCATGATGATATCTATGTTGGGCAGTAGAAAGTCATCCTTAGGGCATGATTTATTAAAATCTCTAAAGTCTATGCAACAACGGATGCCCCCAATGAATTTTGCTATAGGTATGATGTTTGATATCCATTTAGGATAGTCTATAGGGTGAATGAATCCCACATCTAAAAGTTTCTTGAGTTCTACTTTGATGAGACGTGCTACTTGTGGATTTATTTTTCTTAGCTTCTATTTTACTAGTTTTGCATTAAGACGTATAGAAAGATGATGGACAACTAGAGTGGGATAAAATCCTGGCATATCGGCATATGTCCATGCAAAATTATGGCTCCTTTGTTTGAAGAAAGCTAATAAAGCCTCCTGTTCTCTTGTTGTGAGGGATTCTACTTGGAATGTGACTTGGGTGCCTCTTTTGTTCCAAGGTTCATCTCATGTGATGTTTCTACTAGTATTGGTGACCTCTCTTGATAGAACTCAGGTACTTCAGGGAGGTCCATTCTCTCATCCCCTAGTACCTCGTGGAGGTTTTCACTAAAGGATACATCCTTTATTTTGTTTTTTTCATCTGAAAGTACCACAAGGTGGTTTTCACTAGGGGATGTTATTTTTATTTTAATATTTTTGTGACTAAGAGTTTGGATTGTCTCCCCAAAGTATGTGGATGTATTTAGTTCCATGATATAGACAACCTTGTGGTCTCCAAGGGGAAAGTGATCTCTAACCCCCATCATTTCAGCTATTTCTTCGTCATTTTGTGCAACATCAAGGACTGAAGGTCCTTGTTGGTCCCAATCTATGAGTTGGGGATAGATGAGGGGTAGGTCGTTGGATGTAGATGGCATGGTAGTTAGGGTGTAGATGGTGCATATGGATGATTTGAAAAGTTTGGTGAAATCATTGAAAGAGTCTTGATGGTCCTCTTCATTGATGTTATCTATTACGGGGAAGGCCTTAGCAACCTCACTTAAGATATACTCAGTATTAGTGGAGGTGGAATCTTGTATTCCATACCCTAACCCATGAAGATAAGGATTCCTTATTACTTGAATAGGCTCGACAATTCCTTGTTCATGAAGACCTATATTGCCTTGTCCTTTGTAGCCCATGTATTTGATAATCTTGAGACCTTTTCCATAGATCTCAGTTGGGAGAGTAGGAGATTCTTGTTTATCTTCATCTTTGTATAACCAATAGGATATGTCTTCAAGAACATCTTGTTCAAGTAGGTTCTTTTTATCAAAGGTTGGAGACAACTTGCATTTGATGACAACCGTAGAGAATTTGTCTTCTTAGGGGATGTTGGTAATAGGACCACACAAAATGTGCCATGTAGGTCATATTTACCACATCCCATGTCGCTTACTTTGATCTTGACCTCAAGAGGAGTGGGTGTTTGTGATGTGGTTGTAATTTTGGAAGGATCAATGTATGAAGTGGGTGGCATAGGATTAGCATGGGAGGTGGATGTCGTAGTGGCATTGTTAGAAGGATAGAAAGTTCATTCATGTCCTTCCAAGAAGCTGCAGTATTGGAAAGGGCAAGGATCAACATAGATAGTGATTTTTGTGCCATTGTGGGGAGATTTTAGGCATTGATAGAAGGTGGATGGAATGGATTGGATGGCATGAACACATGGTCGGCCGAGGAGGATGTTATATGGGAGGTCAAAATCAAGTACTTGGCATTTGGTTTTCAAAATATTTTGTCCCACTTGGATGGGAAGCTTGATGGTGCCTTCGGACAATCTTTCGGAGTCATCATATCCTTTGATAGTTATACACTCACTAGATTCCACAACCAGATCGGAGTATCCCAAATGTTTTAATAGTTTTAGAGTGCAAAGATTTAGGCTAGATCCACCATCTATTAAGACTCATTTGATGGTATGTTTATGGATTAGGACTTCAATGTGTAGGGCTTCATTATATGCAGCATTAGAGGTGGGTAGGTCCTTTTTCAAGAAGGTGAGGTGATGAGGTGAGGTGATGTGGCCTACCATGTCTTGGAATTGGTAAACATTAAAGTTGGTAGGGACTTGGGTTTCCATCAAGGCTTTGTCGAGGACTTCCTTATGGAGGGGAGATGTGCATAGTAATTTGAGGATGGAAATTTGTGTGGGAGTTTTTCTGAGGTGATCTAGGAGGTTTTAATTGTGGGTAGATGGTGGATTGGTAGGTGTGCATATAGAAGGTTGGTAATTGGTGGGGGCTCCACTGAGGGAGACGTGACCGCGATGAGTAGTAACGGTGTAATTAGGTGTTTTGGCTCTAATGGTGATGGTATTGACATGGTTGGAATAAACTTCTATTCGACCCATAATGGAATTGAAAGAAGAAGGGGGTGGCATGACATTGTATGTTTGGTTGGACAATGAGGCTTTTCCTTTGTTATGATCTGGAAGGGGATCCTTGTATGCTCCTAGATTGGCATTAGGTGATTATTTTAGAGGTTCATCGATGGTTATATCACCTCTATCTATAAGGTCTTGGATGCAATGTTTCAACCTCATACAATTAGATGTTTTATGCCCTTTCACACAATGATATTCACAATAGGCATTCTCATCAAACCAAGAGGGTTTAAATTGACTTTCATCATAAGTGTGAATAGGGGGTAATGTTACCAAATCCACTTTTACAAGGTTGTTCATGACATTTTCGATAGGTTCTCCTAAAGATGTGAATTTCCTCTTAGGATTGTTGTTTTGTCTCGGCAGTCCCCTAGGAACATTTACATTGTTATTGTTATTGGATGTACTTGGTGGAATGGGATTTTGTACATTTTGGATGGCCTTCACATCAGTGACACTGTCATTGAGGGTATTCTTGTTTTTACCCCAAAAGCGGGGTTTGTCATTGGATTGTGGGTTGTTATTCATATGGGAAGTGTTGGTATTATTATTGTTGTTGTTGGTCTTGTTTTCATTGTTGTTATAGAGCCTTTAGCAATAAGGGCTCTTTCAATGGTTGTCTCTTTGTCTATAACCTCCTCAAAGGTTGATGCACATTGGATTTGTAAATGGAATCCCATTTCTTGGTTAAGATTAGTCACAAACATAGTGACTAATTGGTTTTTAAGAATTGGCCAAGGGAGTTTTCTTGCTAAGATTCTCCACCTTTGTAAAAAGGTGGTGAAGATATCCCCATTCTTTTGTTTTGTGTTGCAAAGGTTGGTCATGGATATTTCATGTTCAAAGTTATAGGAGAAAAGATTTATAAATTTCTCCACAAGCTCATGGAATGTCTTAATACCAAGGGGAAGATGAGCAAACCATTCAGTAGCTTGACCACCGAGGCTTCTAGGAAAGAGTCTCATTAAATATGTGTCATCGTATGAGACCTCTAGGCAAGCAATGTAAAATTCCCTAAGGTGTTCCCTAGGATCTCCCTTTCCTTTGTATTTGTCAAATTTTGGTGTTTTGAATTTTTCAGGAAATGGTGGCATATGTATGGTTCTATGCAAATATCCTCAAAAGAATATTGCTTTCTTTTGTTTCGATATTGCATATCATCAACCTTTTGGATCAAAGATTTCACAATGATAGGTAAATCTTGGGTAGGTGGTGGTTATGGAATGTGGGTTTGTTGGTTTTGGATGAGGTTTTGAAGAAAATTGGGAATTTGTTGATGTTGGGTAGCTTGATTTTGGGGGGTTTGATTTTGATTTTTATTTTGATGGGCAAGGATTTTTTGTAGAACATGAGGTGAAATTTGTTGGTTTTGATTGGTATTTTGTTGTGAGGTTTGGATGGAAGAAGTAATAGGTGGTTGGGAGATTGGAGGTTGTACGTATGTGAAGTTGGATAAAGGGTTGTTGCATAGATTGTTGTTAGGAATGTTGGACATATTGTAAGGTGGTTGGGAGAATAATTGTGTCATGAAGGCTATGGTGTTGGCATCAAATTGACGCACACTTGTGGAAGCACTTGTGTGCATGGTGTTGTTAGGAATGTTAAGGGTGATTTGTGGCATGGATGTAGTGATAGTAGATGTTGATATGGTTGTGGGATTTGGTGTGGTTGACATGTTAGTAGGAATTGTGGATGTGGTGCCATTTGAAGTTTTGGATGTGTTAGGAATATTATGGGATGTGGATGGTTGTGATGAGGTAGTGACATTGGGTATACTAGCACCATTTTTTATGAGGAATTCAAGATATTTCGTGGGATCCGATTTTAG
Source organism: Cunninghamia lanceolata (assembly GCA_027924645.1). Classification (NCBI taxonomy): domain Eukaryota; kingdom Viridiplantae; phylum Streptophyta; class Pinopsida; order Cupressales; family Cupressaceae; genus Cunninghamia; species Cunninghamia lanceolata. Next base: position 840,668 of record BSBN01000597.1, on the reverse strand, counting down.
GACTCTATCTAATATGTCCATAGAATTGGCATCTTGAATGAAGTCTAAAACATCTTGATCCACATTGTTGATGTTTAATGATGGGGCTAGTGGTATATTGGTGAAAGGATTTAGCATAGCCTTTACATCAAGGGATGATTGTGGTTGTTTTGTGGGATTATTTTTTTGATCAGTTTGAGGCATCCCAATGCCAAAATTAACTCTAAAGGATTCCATGTCCTTGTTTTTATTAGCTTGAGACCTTGTCAAGGGTATACAATGGATTAGGTGTGAATTGGGTTGGATTGTTGAAAGGTGGATGAAGGTTGAGACCTTAGAGAATGGATTTCAAAATATTAGACCCAAGGATAGGTGATGGTGGACTTTGGTGTGATGAAGGGGAATAAAGATTTTCCTTTAGAGAATAAAATCTCAAAATTCTAAACCTAAGGATAAGTAATGATGGATAATGTATGGATAGGTTTTAGCTTTAGAGAGAAACTCTCAAAAGTTTTAAACCTAAGGATGATGATGAAGGTATGAGGATGGATGAGAAACCTTAGAGGTTAGACCAAAATGGGTGAATTGATTTTCAAAAAATTTGGGCCTAAAAGGATAGATGAGTGGAAGAATAAATTGAGAATGTGGAATAAAGGATGGATGGAGTGGATAATAACCTTAGAAGTTTGGGAAATAAATTTAGGATAAAGGTATAAGATAACTTATAGAGATTAAATATCATAAGGATTTCTTAGACCAAAGTGAAAATGTATATGTGGGTGAATAATGATTTTGAGGATGACCTTAGGATGAATTTGAAAGGGGTGATGGTTTAGAAATGGATGACTAAGGTGTACTTAGGATGGTTTGGATGATAATCTGATGCAGGGACTTCCGGAGGTCATAACTTTTGACTCATATGTGGGTTTTCTACGAAATTTTATAGGTGGATGCATTATGAGGTGTCAGTGGTTTCCCAACCCACCTTAGTTGGTTGGACCTTGTCTTGGCACTTTTTTGGGGCTTGAAACTTTCATCTTGGCCCTCATAATGGTAATTTAGTGCTTTTTTCTAGTTTTTTAAAAGTTGGTTTTTTTAATAACTCGAAACTCATGTTTCGAATTTAGAATATTAGTTGGAATTTCGTCCTACCTTAGTTTTAGGAAGATTTTGGGAAAAAAAGATTTTCTAGATATGATTGTAAAATTACCTAAAATGGCAAAAGTCTGACAATTGTCGAAATCTGCCAAAAAAGGTAATTTTTTGATTTTTTTGTTTTTCTTGGATATAAGAGAGTTTTCTCTCATTGTAGCAGCGGAGTTGGTGAATAGAAGTTTTTTTTCAGTGTTCCAAATCTTTGGCTCTCACACATGATTAATGGCACAATTTTATTGAGTGTATGTTGTTGGCTACATCATAATCAACCAAGGAAAACCTTAGATGATTTGGATATTGGATGACTAAGGATGTTGGATAATTTTCATGATGTTTGAAAAGGATTTCCAAATCAAAGGAGAGCTTAAATAAATCTAGATCTTTGGATTATAAAAGGGATGTACCTCCTTACTTAAGGTAGACTTATGACCTTAAGCAAAAAGGGGAGGATTATTTTACTTGAGGGTAGACTAATGACCCTTAAGCAAAATGGGATCCCTTAGAATGTATCAACTTAGGAGTTGTCTAAGGTCCTAAATCAATTATTCTAAAGGTTAATAAATGTTAATTTATAAAATCACTTAAGGTAGACAAAATCTTAAGTACCCTATAAACTAGAGGATGATAAGATCTAGATTTAATTCTTGCACAAAATTGATTTGAGGTATGGTTTTGGATGTTGATTGATTTTTGTATTTTGGATGAATTTTGATTTTTGGATGTTGATGTTGGATTTTGGATGATATGAGTAGGATTTGGATAGTGTTGGATAATGTTGGGGGATGTTGGAAAATGAATTTGAACTTGGACTAAAGTTGGGATGAAATGAATTTTGGAATGAATGTACAAAGGTCCAAAGGTGAAAATCAAAATGTTCACCTAAGGTTAAGTGAATAATGGAGGGACAATGACTTTGGATTGGGATTTTGGAATGAAATGATTAATGAGTAGACAAGGTATGACCAAAGATTAAATATCAAAATGATGTTTATCTAAGGTCAAATGGGATGGGGCAAATGGAGTTGGACAAAGGTTGGACTATATTTGGGGATGAAAGTTTGGACAAAGATTGGACTTAATAATTGATTGGTGATTTGAGATGAATGGGGTATAATCAAGGGTCCAATAATCAAAATAATTTTCTCTAAGATCTAAATGAAAGGATGTAGGTAGATTTCGACAAAAGGTTGTGGATTGAATTTGATCAAGGGTTTGGGCTCAAAATGGATGACTTTGATTTGGATGATTTTTGACAAGGTGATTATGTATACGGACTAGTCAAAACTCAAAGATCCCAGAATAATTTAGGTGACATGTGTAGGATATGATCTGTAAATGGCACTAATCCCTAAAATTATGGCGCTAAAATAGTCAGGGATGGTGTCAAAATAGAGGAATATGGTGTTGATGTTCAAGATTATGGCACTACAGAAAATGGTGCCACAAAGGAATTTTATGGCACCAAATAGAGAGGTTATGGCGCTAAACTATGATAGTCTCTAAGATTTTGCCTAGGGTTTTGACAACTTTTGACAATTTTTGGATATTGGGCTCAAATGTTTGGATTTTCAAGGGTCAAATGCTCTTTCAAAGGTTCAAATAATTTTGGACAAAGTTGATAAGATTTCTTGGCAAGTAGATACAAATCAAACAAGAAAACACAATGGCTTTTGACTCAATGTATCAAAATAACTTTTTCTTTCACAGGGTATAACATGAAGACACACCAAGCACATGAACATCCTAGAAATTATTTGATACAGGAGCATCCAGTGGTGTAAGGGCAATCTTGCATCACCCAAAAAGATGTTGATTAAAAATAATTGAAGTTGTTTTCATTTCTTTCCATAATTAGTATTTCTGGTTCCATAATCGCTTAAATAATGATGTAGGACTTTCAGTTTTTCCAAACTGCTAAAAATAGCAAACTACTATTTTTGGAAAGTTTGTATTTACACATGGATTAAAGTGAAAATTTATAGAAAGCTTAGTAAATGAAATAGAAGACCTTTGGCGAAGGAATCAGGCAAAGATCATTTGTGAGCTAAAAGATATTAAAGTTTCCATTTTCTGAAAAACCCCTGAAAATTTTTGAAATTAGATATGAGGCACTAAAACATCCCATAACATCCCAAAAAGCTAACATAAATCTATTTATAGATTTATGACGTGATAGTTTAGTTTGCGAGCTTTTCGGTACTTCAAACGGTTCATCAATCAGACACATGGATCAAAAGTTATGCTTCCCAGAAGTTGACCTACTTTTGGAGGGAGTTGGAAATTTTAAAATTTAGCTGGAGGCCACCAAAAAGGGCTATTTATGACTATTTTTGGGAACTCTGGGAATGGTAGAGATAAGGGGAAAAGTGTAGAGTCAAGAATAGACAGAAAATAGAAACCCTAGTAGATTTGGTGTTACAGAAGGTAGAAGATTCCAGAGTCTTGAGAGTGGTAGCTGTAATGTGTTGTAGCCTGTGGAGGATTGATTCCTCTAATTGTATTTGAGCTTTTGTAATGTAATGAGTTGTCCAAATCAATAAAGAATATTTATATTTTCTATGTACAATTTCTATTATTGTGTGTTTTATGATTTACCCCCTTCATCATTATTCAAGTAGGAGTGTATGAGACCATAAGCCCACTTCATTGCCTTTATATAGGCATAATGTGCAAGTCCCATGAGGAGGAAACTAGCCACTTTTGATCACCCAATATCACTCATTGCATCATGAGGGGAGAGCATACACAGTATGCACGCCCATTTCTAGAAGGCAATTACACTTGGTGATAAATCAAATGTGGCTTGTGCAGTGAGTAACTTGATGGGCCTAACTGGTATCCATTGCATTACAATCTCATACGATCGAAAAGTCTTAAGCTAGGATAATTATGAGCTTCTAGGGGAGTCCTCTAGCATATGCAAGGTACTTAAGGCACAAGTCCATTAACAGGGTGTCCCAATTGACTGATGCTCAATCACTCAAGTCTTGGCGGACCAAGGGTCTTGGAGGTCTATTGCTTGGAGGTGAGAGGGTCCTTCCTTTAAAGCTATCTTTTGAATCGCAATGCTTATATACTATGCTGAAACACGCGGTTGAGGTCATCCCTTGGGGTGATGAAATCCCCAAGCAGACCTCTTAAGAAGAAACTATTCTCTTGTTTTTGATCCCCAAGGTCGCACTAGGCGCGAGGGGAGAGCATACACAAGAAAAGTAATCCCTTCAGGTTAATACTTAAAAGCATAGAAAATGCCCACAAGTAGATTTTAGATCCCCAAGATCACCCTAAGGTGTGAGGGGAGAGCATACATCTACAAGTGGACCAAGCAAAGCACACAAGTTCATTAACCCTCTAACTAATTTAGTGCCACTAAGCTAGTGAGAAAATAAAGATCTTCGACTAATGAAAACCCGCATTAAATCAAGTAGTAATTTCAAGAAATGTCTTTGGCCTACATTCTTTTGCCTGCACAAATATGTCAGTACCCTGGATAGATCCCAAAAAATTGTTAAACAGAAGGCGCCAAAATAAAGTAAAATGGTGTTAAAATAGATTAAAAAGGCACTAATCTAAACTGCACTAAGAAATAGGCAAACAACACTGAAAACAGAGAAAATGGTGCTAAATTTTCCTAATTCAAAAACTAAATAGAAAGCAAAAAGCAGAATGGAAATGGCACTAAATATAAGAAAGAAGGTGCTAAATTCTAACATGGTGCTAATTTGTTACTAAATGGTGCTACAATTTCCAAAGATGGAGTTGAAAGAATCTTACCTTCCACTATCTGATTCAAGGGCGCCATTCTGAGTGGAGATGGTGCTAAACTGCAAAGATTCCACAAAAACCTGCTAAAAAAGAGATGTTATCTCAAAATAAACAAGTTGGGTGGTAGTTAGGATGATTCGTAGCCTATCAAAGAACACCATATGTTAGATTAGGAGAAAAAACTAGTTAGTTAATAACAAAATAACCTAGGGTCCTATAAAAACACTTTCTCATGCATTTCTAGACACATTTCACCATTATGACCCCCTGTACCTGTCACAATCTAATGAAAATAGAGAGCAAAGAACATTAGAAAGTGCCAAAATGTTTTAAAACAACAATTTTTTTTTCTAAGCCTAAGATGCTAAGGGAAGTCATGAGAATAAGGCGCTAAAACAATGCCATATGGTACTAAAACATATGAAAATGACACTATTCTGCTGAAATATGGCGCTAAACTGAGAGGTTATAGTGCTGAAACTCATGTCTGCTCAGATCCTTTAAAATACTCAAACAAGAGGTTAGTTTGGGACCATGGAGTCCCACCGGGCGTGCCAAATGAAGAAGAAATTGGAAAGCATAAAAAATACAAAAGGAACTCAAAACACAAGAGAATTATACCTTTGAAGCCTCCAAAACTCCTCACTCCTTGATAGAGTTGAGGAACTTGTACCCTTGAGCTCCTAGCTTTACCCTACTAGTGTCTGAAATATGAAATGCTCTCCATAATCAATGCAAAATTCACTATAACCTAGCTATGATGGAGGAAATTGAGAATTTTTTTAGCATAATAGACTTTCTCTAAAATTGGATGATGAAATGGCTTGTGGAGGCTTGTATTTATAGGCAAATTAGAGGGGATTTTGATCCAATGGTGGAGATTTATTGTTGAGATCAATGGATGAGATTGATTGTGAAATGGAGGGTTGGGATTTGATCATCAAAATTGGATGATGGAGAATAAAAATGAATCTTTTATTCATTTTGGGGAGGACTTAGCATTTAATGTGATTTGGATGTGTGAGAAAATTAAAAATTAATTTCCTTGGGATGAGATGAAATTAAAAATTCTATTTTATGTGGGAATGTGAAGGCCATGTGACACATGCACATTTTTGGGACCTTACATTTGTAAGCTAAAAATGTGGAAGATGTTTTAGCATGAAAATGACAAAAATGAGTTGGAGGGGTTATGTATTTTTTGTAATTTTTAATTTGTGGGTGTGGGAGAAGGTGTTAAACATGATTTGACCAAGTTAATCAGGGTGATTAACTTAATTAATGTGGCTGGAAAAAATTGGTGAATGGGGTAATAAGGGTTTAGGATTAATTAAATAATGATTTATTTAATTAATCCAGGTCTAGGGGTCGTATAGGTTAGGGTAGCTAATTAAATAATAGCTATTTAATCAACTAGGTTAGGGGTAGGCTAATTAGTAGGGTAGATTAATCAGATAAGTATAATTTACCTAATTAATTGGGTTTAGGGAAGTGGAAAAATTAACCAAATAAATATTTGACATATTTATTTAATTAATTGGGATGATGTTAGTAAGGTGTGAATGTTGAATTAATTAAATTAATTTAGTTTCAGGGGTTAATTGATGAAGGATGAATGGATGGTTCAAGAGTTGGATAGGATAATTAATTTTAAAAATTTAATTAATTAATTAGATGAGAAATTAGTGGTGTGGATGATGTTTGAGGGTGGTCAAAGGGTTGAGACATTTTTAGGTGTCTATAGTGTTCATAACTTAGGGAAAGGCTTCAAACTCTGACAATATCCATATAGTCGGGAGTTGGGGGTTGGGGTCTACTCCTTTTCAACTCAAGTAACATCAGAAGGAAGCACTTAGAAGACCCGATGCCTAAACTTTGACACTTTACTAAACAATCGGGGCACAGAGGGTACAAGTTACCTCATACCAAAGAGAAACAAAGACAAAACCTAGAAGATCCGATGTCCAAACCTTAACACTTTATTAAACAATCAAGGAACAGAAGATGGGAGTATCCTCTTCTTTCTAAAATCATACATGGAAAACCAAAACTCTCAAAATCCAAACCCTAACACTTTACCACAATACTAAAGAATAAATCAGGGTTGGGAAGGGAAGGCTACTTGGTTGAAAAGGGAGGTTGAAAGATCAGACGTCCAATCTCTGAGGCTCCGACACTTCAAGGAAACAAAGGGAGATAAAAGACCCCAAGTCATAAAGAGGAGGACAGAATATTGGAAGTCTGATCATAAACAATCTGACACCTTAAAGAACACAAAGGGAAAAGGACCTAAATCATACAAACAACCTCAAAAAACATGCCCAAGTAGAAAATGGATTCAACAGCCAAAAGAACAAAGAAAATAAAAACCCTAGCCGATAAATCACAAAATCCTAGCAAAAATAACCAAAACGAATCCAATTTGAATAGAAATGAAAACCACGGAAAGGCCATGGACCCCATATTGGAAGATTAAAGTACGCAAAGAAAATCAAAGGAGAAAATGTAAAACCAACCTGGAAAATATCTACAAATTCAATGGAAGAGTTTGAAATCAGAAGGCCCACAATCCAACAGCAACAAATCTTTACTCCAAGTCTGAAATTACAACAGAAAACCAAGAAATCATAAGGCTCAAGGAAAATATATAGAGCCCAAAGGTAAACTAGGTCACAAGAAAGCCTAGATGAAATCAAATGAGCTTGAAAAAACTATAAATGGGTTGGTGTCATGCCCACATTTCCCATGTGGTCATGACACGCATCACATGTGTCATGTCCACATTTGTCATGTGGTCATGACACAAAATATCAAAAAATTTCCACGCATCCCTAAAAACCCCCTTGCACGCATCAGTGTGTTCGGTGGCAATACGCATAAGGCGTAAATATGTCAGTCAAATTCGGGGAAATGCGATCACATGCGTAATCCCCTGCATGATGATACATGATGAAGGGGGTCAATGTGACACAAGGAGTGTCGCCATTAGGGTTATGATTGATTGATAGAAACCCTAAGTTTTCCTAAGTGAGTGAAGGGATTTTAACATTAGTCGAAATCAGAATCCTAATTCTAGAGCATAAAATAATCAGATAACTACTTATCAAAACATCAAGTTTGTGGAAACATTAAAATGCCACTCGACAAAAAGGGGTTAAAATTGCTTGGATAAATAACCCTAATTTCCCAGAAAAATCTAGCAGCATAACACCTCTAGGGCATGTATGGGAATTATTCTAATAATTAAAATTCTCACAAAAGGTTCCCTAAGATCACTAAACTATTTAATTAGAGAAATTATGCAAGGGAATTAATTGCCACACTAGGGTACTATAGTTATTGACTAGATTAAATAATTAAATAATACACTATTAAAATCCTCTCATACAATTAATTTAATTAACTCGACCTTATTAAAATAAAGTTGCGTTACAATTGCTAAGGTCACAATAATTAAAATTATATCCAAAAACATAATTAAAATAAAATAATAACAACCTTAACTTAATCCACCCCCCAAAATATAATTAAAATAATTTACCTAAGAATATAAATTGCTCAAAACATCTAAAACATTTCCCCACTTAAAGGTTAAAATACATTTAATTTAAAATCACCCCTCTACCTAAGAGGTTAAAAGCATCCCCAAAATAAATAAAACAATTAAAAAGTCTCTAAGTCAAAAGGAGAGGGAAGGAAATAAAATCTAATTTAAAACTCCTCTTAGCCCTAAAAGTTTCCCAAATTAAATAATATTTTCCTTATGGAAGAATACAAAACCCTAGCCCTATATTCTTCTCTTCTATTATTTTGTTTTCTCTATTTGTCTTTCACCTCATTGTTTCTCTCTACTTGTTTTATGTTGCAGATCAAATGGAAGGGTAGCCATGGCCGCCACTCAAGCAGAGGTAGATACATTTAGTATATACATTTTTTAAAGAAAACCCCCCTTTTTTAGCATATATATATACTAGTATTATACCAGAGATGAGATTTTATGGTTTGCTGCAAGCACTATGTATACACACAATATATATATATATATATATATATATATATATATATATATATATATATATATATATATATTCGCAGATGAGACAGGGCCGACGGCCATTAAAGGGACGACAGACTGTGTAGGCGGGCACCGCCGCAGGGGGCATAAGGGTTAGCATTTTTTTTTTGTTTTATTTTAAGCAACAACAAGAGAGGGGGGGATGGGGTGGATGTCCCACCCCCCAATCCATAGACAATACCCCACCAAAACACAGCAACAATGGGGCAGCAGAAGTACTGTCATTGCCCCCCTCCTTCAAACCCCTAATTCCTAAAAGAAAAGCTAACTGTAAAAAAATGACAGTCACTGTTTTAAATGGCTTTTAAAATTTATTAAGTTTGCAAATATTTTTTTTAATAATATAATCAATATATATATATGCGTGTGTGTGTGTGTGTATGTATATGTATATGTATATATATGTATATGTGTATATATATATATATGTATATGTACATATGTATATGTATGTATATATATATGTATATATGTATGTATATATATATGTATATATATATATATATATGTATATGTATATGTATATATACACTCGAAGATGTTTACTCACTATTTTTTTTTTCAAATACACAGTCATTACAAATAATTTCCAGCTAACAAAATGTAAGCATTTTAACTCTCTCTCTCTCTCTCTCTATATATATATATATATATTCCACATCCCAAATAGATTATATTTTTTTTGTAGAGATTCTAATAAAACAAATAGATAAGATGATAACAAGAGTATAAGAATTTTCTAAGGCATACTATAACATATTTTTTTTTTGAAAAAGAAACCATTACCACAACTACATTTTTTTGATACATTTAAATTTAAAACAACCAGATATATCTATTTTTTTGTGTTGACAACATAAATGAGAAAGTTTAAAGATGCATATTTTTCCATTTGGCACTATTCCACAACTCCTTATACAAAACCAACAACTATAAAAATATACTTTTGTAAGCATCTCAAAATACATTATAACATTAAGACCGTTTAAACATTACAAAACAAGAGAGCATTTTTTTTTTCATAGGAAATAACTTTACAAAGGCCAACCTTGGCCAAGGCTCACTATAGCCAAAATAACAATGAACAAAACTATAAAAAGCTCTTCCTCCAAAATTTCAAAGCCAACAATATCACCTGCAAGAAATAGATACCAAGGAGAGGGAAACAAGCCACAAAGTACCACTCTCCTCCCTACCATAGACTCACTCATGAGTCACCCCCGAGCTTGGAGGTCATCCACACACAAGGATCCATCACTCCACAACACAACAAAACACAACACCAATAAAACATGAAGAACACCCATGATTTACACAACACAAAACTCATAAAAATGAGTTTGAAGGGGTAGGGGAGTGGACATCACTCTACTCAAGAGGCCACTCCAAAATATCAAATACCTCATCACAAACAAGGCCTCAAGCCCAAATACTTATACCAAGATTCTCATATATTTCTCCATGGCTCTCAAGCCATTCAAGATGCTCAAACTCATAAACTTGCCCTCAAGGCCAAAATACCAAAACTAGGAGGTAACCTCGAGGAGGTTCACTCCTCCCCCACCCCACACATGTTGAGCATTTTCTCCAAATAGAGAGGCTCTTACATACACCCATAAAACCCCACAACAACAAAACACAACAAACACAATGCAACACACAAGTAAGGTAAATTACATAAGGAAAGGCATCAAGCCTTGAATCATGCCTTAAATAGCCCAACAAGGAAGATAGTTGAAGAAGAGCTCTTCCAAATCCACCTCCAAGTCCTTCTCCATAAGTGCCTCCAAAATTCCCTCCAACTCTCTCCCCAAATTCAAATAAAATTAGAATAATAAAATGAAAACAACCCTTTCCCTCTCTTCAAGAGGGATTAAAATAGGCTCTCTTCATAAGCCTTGAGGAATGAGAAGGTGACACATGTCACCTTCTCCTTCCTCCTCACATCCACTTGCAAGCTTCATGGAATGTGGGGGTGACACATGTCACCCTCCCATTCCACCAAGTCTTGCCCCTTCCACTTGTGCTCTCTCACACATGTGGGACAGAAAGGTGGAGCCAAAGAATGATGTGGGTACCACAAGTTCCCCAATCCTATCCTCCCATGAAAGCCCACAAAACCCCAAGGTACCCTCACCAATGTGAGAGGGCCTTGGAGTTGGGTCCTCCACAATTAGGGGTCTTGAAGACTCCCCAAGCCTTGGAATGAGGTGTGGATAAGGTTGAGTGTTTGACCCAACCTTCCACTCCTTCCCAAACTTCCATTTTCGTCACTTTACTTCAGGGTGAAGTTTAAGTGACCAAATGGGAGTTATCCTAGGGTTAGACAAGCTCAAATGGTCCCTAGACCCTAGGGGTACAACCCAAGGTCACTTTTAACCCATTTTGAGCACCATAGGGTGAGTAAAATCACATGAAAAGGGGTCACAAAAATTAAAAACTCAAAAATGAAATCAATTAAACATTACACTTTTACAACACAAATATAAAATTATTGAAAAAGGGTAGACCTAGCCCAAAAGACCACACAAGCTAACATTATGAAAATTCATCATGCATTAACACAGATGATATTGGTTCCTCTTGGAACTAGATCATCTTAACATGAGATTTCACAAAATGTGTGGGATAATCTCCGATTATCTGTGGCTTGGTTAAAACACCTGTGCACTTAAACAAAAGATTAATCCAACATGTATATCATATCCGAAGCAAGGAAACATACACTCACACCATCGCATAATCATATAAAACATCATAAAAATCACATCATAATTAGATTGATAATTTGCATTTCTATAATCCATCTCAAGATAGAATCGCATAATAAATCCATAACATAATCATACAACTAGTATCTCAAATAATGTCATGATGCATATCACATGTCAATATCCTCATCAGTGAATCGAAATCAGGATCTATTCTAATCACAACATACTAAACATAACTAACCAAAAATAAAAGTGTATAGTCTAGTGTAGTCTGCATATCAGGATCAACAGTCCCCAAAAGTCTAAAATGTGTCTCCAATAGTAATATGAAATGATCAAAATAAGGGAGTGAAATAGTAGGCCTCACAATTGGTCACATGTGAAGGAGGCTGTCATTAATGCACCACCGAGCGTAGGTGGAGGGAAATCAATTCATACGCCGCAAAGCTAGCCAATGAAGAGCCGAAAGGCTAACCCTCGATGCAACATAAGTGATCTACCAGCTCTATGCTAGTGTCCTCAAACTCAGGCTGTTAGGGGATGTTCTATAGTTATTCTATGATGACCAACCCTGACAAACGGTTTCCACGCAAGAAAGACAACAGTCCATAGGTCAGGGCATCAGAGATGACTTTACTGTTGTGATAGAACAAAAAACTTTGACTGTTGATAGAAATTTGGTATAAACCCAATATAAAGATAATGATAAGATACCCAATTACCTTTACCTTCAAACCAAGTCCTCCACATGTGATAGAATGGAGTAGATGCACCTAAATCTACTAGATTTGTTCTCTTTGATTGATGATAGATAGGAGGAAATGTTGATTGCTCAAATCTACAGCATAACACTAATATGAGGATGATGGATGAGAAGATTTGGACAATATAATGATATATGAAATGTGGATGCTAATAGCCCTTGTCAAGTCCCTTCAAAAGTCCCCCAAAGTGTCCTAAATGGCTTGGGTGAGGCTTGATTTATAGGATCTGAGTGATAGCAATGGACAACTAGGATTAGATTAGTGATGGATGGCTAGGATTAAATGACATAAGGAGTTGTAGTCATGTGACAAGTGTCACATGAGGGTTGAATGAGAGTGATAAAAGTCAAATAGCTTCCACCTTACAAGGATTAGAAGCTTCTAGCCATGTGAAGATAGAGACAAATGTGGAATTAAGTAAATAAATAAAGATTTATTTAATTAATTGGATGAGGAATGATGTGGAATACATTAATTAAATAAATCTTTAATTTATTTAATTAATTTGGATGAGGGAAAGTGGAAATTAATTAAATAAATATAATTTATTTAATTAATTGACTAGAGGGATTAAAATGGGATTAGATGGGATTATGATAGGTATATAATGGTTCTAGGAAAAAATGTCTAATCAGGTGTCTCAGATGATGTATCGACAAGGTGATGAAAGTGACATGGTCAATTTTAGGTGTCTACACTGACATCCTAAAGAGAAAACTGCAAACATGATTAGGTCAAAGACTTAAAACGCAGAGTTTCAGACTTGTGCCTTCTATCATGCTAGAAAGATAAAGTCCGATAGTTCAGAAATCATGAAATCAACAAAGACCAAGTAAAAAAGATAGAATAGTTAGAACCAGATGTTAAAACTTTGCCCAAGTAAAATTAATGCATGATATTCTAGAGGCAAGATAGGAAAAAAAAGGGGGTTCCTATTTTGAAGCAAAATGGGGTGGGTTGTGAGTAACAAAATAGGTTTATGCTGAATTTTAGGGTTTTAGGTCAATTTTCTTGGTTTATCCTCAGGATCTAGGGTTTATTGTATTTGACAGAGTATATTTTTGTGCCCTAGGCTTGAAAAACCTAAGTCATGTGATTGTATAGGAGCTTTGTGTTATGTTTTGTTGTTGGCCTTTTAATCCCAATTGTCAATCGTTTAAGTTATAATTTGAGCCTTCATATGTCATGTTTTACCAGCCCCATTGTCCTAAATTACCGGTTAATAATGCCCATAAATAATTGAAGTATTAAAATCTATAGGTCTATAGTGCAATGGATTAGGTGTGATATTGACACTCGACAGCCTAGTGCCAGTGTGCAAGCTTTTTAGGTGTGTACTTTCTTAGGTCTATACTACTATGAAATAATGCCACTTGCCTAGTAGGCCCACGATCTTGTTAAAATTAAAGCTTGGGGGGTCCAACTATGTGGTCTTTGATTGGTCGCCCACTACCATGAGGGACATGATGTCAGGTTTGAGTTGACTCTGTGCTATTGTAGTTTGTTGCCACATGTACATAACTAGTCAAATACATACAAAGCATGAAGGATAGTGTGTTCCACTTGGATGAAAAGCATGAGCTGCAGTGTCAGAAAACTGGGACCCGATGAGAAGAGCAGGGCTACGAAATGGTGACACATGGAAAGTTTTGTTGCATGGAAAAATTTGATTGGTTAAAGATTTTTCAATGCACATGATGCATTTTTGGATCTCCCAGACTATTATGAGCTATTGATCTTGCCGTGCCAAGCTTTACATCAATGGTCCTCATTCAAAATTTTGAATTTGTCTGTTGTAGATACCCTATTCGAGCAAACGAGTAGTAATTATGGATATGAATGATACCAATCAATCACAGGGTCATCCAATGCAAATAAATAGTGTATTGGAGTCATGATGATGATTATTCATTGTTGCATAAAGAAAATTTCCTAGTGATTCGAGCTCTCTGAGTTTCTCTAGCGAAGATTAGCGTTTACAGGTGAAATCTAGGTGGGTAAGTTTCCCAATTTGAAATTAGTTGAATTGTTCTGTGTTGAGTGTTTTTGAGCATTTCCCTTCTCGTATAGAAGAAAAGTGATAGAATCAAGCAGTTGTTAGATACCGTAGTTTGATATAGGCTCTAAAAACCTATAATTTGACGAGATGAGTCATTCAACGGGTTAATTGTCCACTTCGAAGAGAACATTAGATGAATATTTGATGATACAATTTCCTAGGTAATCAAGAAGACCCTTGAATGTTTGCAGCCCAAGAGGAGTTAGTGATAGATTATTGGACAATGCCCAGGGGTGCAGATATGTAGAGATTTATGTAGTAGGTTGGGCATTGTTTGATCATTGGTATAGGAAGAGATATTCTAGGGCTCCCTTGTCACATGCATGGATGTTGGACTTGGCAAAAATTTTGGTGCCAAATTTATTTATTGATGCTAATTTTTCTAGGGCTATAGCCAAGAGATATGACCCACAAAGAAGATCAATATTGTTAGGAAATGGTGTGAGAATGATTAATTTAACAAAAGAATATGTTTCTAAGGTTTTTGAACTGAATCCTGTAGCTAGTAAGCCTATAGATTTTGAGGCCTTTAATGACAAGTACAAGAAGAACATGAGTAGTTATAGGACTATATTACTTCCTTGTCACAGAGTGAGGGGAATAGATAACAGACCCATCAAGACTTCACCTAATGAGAAGGAGCCTCTAACTATTGACTACTTATGTGACTACTTCATCAAGACTTATCATTCATTGTGTCAAGTCTTGGGGTAGGATGCAAACGGTAACATGTCTGTTGCTCTTATGCTTATGACAACATATATTCAGGATCAAATAGTGAATACTGAGTATGATTATGCCTCATATATTGCAAACAAGATGCATGAACAGTTGGTAACCAACAAGAAGAATGAAGACAAGATAGATTTTAAGATGGAATTCAATTGGTACTCCTTGATGTGCCATTTGTTCCTATATGTAGGGAAGGGGTTATGGCATGATGCCTTGCAGGTAAGACATGTAGATGATAAAGGTGCCCCTCTTCGTATTAAGTGTTGGACTCACATGCTGGATAAACATTGTGATAATACCAGTTATGTAATTTTTGAGTAGCATTTTATTAGAAGACTCATGAATTATATTGAGCCTCCATAGGATAGAGTGCCAAGAGAAATTATGGATTTCTTGAGGGTAATAGATATAAACCCTAAAATGGAAATTTAGCATAATTGGGGTGATTGGTTTTTACACACCCACACTACTACCATTAGAGTATATGGATGTATTCTAATTCCTCATGTTTTTCCTAAATATGTTCCAAGGATGTTGACATATTTGGAAATGATATGGTAGTTAAATGAGTTAGATAAGACTCACTTGATGACATAAAAGAAAGGTTCTTTCTTTCCCACCTCTACAAATTTTGGTGACTTCTGGGCAACAAATAAGGAAGGCTTAAATCAGATCTATCCTATTCAGAAATCATATAAGATGGGGATAGATCCCCTAAGAAGTTTTGATCCAGAGGGATTTATCAACAAGATAAGATTGAGTATCAAGATACTTGCATTTGCACACAAGCTCTTGTTTGAGGAAAGATATAGTCAGGAATTATTTTTCCATGGAGGAAGTAAAGGATAAAAGATATAGATGGTCAATGGTCAAGGAAGTAGAGGACCAAAGGGGTAAAATGCATGCAAATTATCCTAGTGCTTTTGCAGAGGAAAAAGATCCTATTATTAGGATACAAAAGATATTGGACAATGTTGAAACACCGATTGGAAAAGCTCCTGTAGTAGAAGAGAGTCCTGCATATAAAGGGATATTCCATTCTAGCCCTATGTCACTACTATTATCAATCCTGAGTGCACCCTAGAGAGTAATTTTCAAACTCCCTTAGTTGATAAGCATGGAAACACTCCAGAGCCTGCGAGTTGCTCGTAGATAGGAGTGAGTCTCCAAAGAGGGCTAGTTCCCTTAGTACTTCACCTAAAATGACTTAAACTATGATTGTTTTCTGAGGAAAAGGGGAGAAAGGACACTAAAATGAAACTATATACCTATGGAGGTGATTCACCAAGAGTTTAAGACCTAAACTACTACTGGTTGACACATAAATCTTAATAAAACTAGTTCTACACACAACTCAGACTCATTTTTGCTTATGGCTCAGTATGTTATAAGGAGGTTTGATGTATTGTAGTTTTTGGAAGGAAGTTTCATGTTTTTCACAACCTAGTACTATTTTGAATCATGACACAACTTATAACTCATAGAAATATGCATTATTTTGTGACAAAGGCATCAAATATGACATTTTTGTTTAAGGATTTCACTAAAAAACACATAAACATACATTCATATTCCTTCATGCACAATGAAAACAAGAGT
This sequence comes from Cunninghamia lanceolata, assembly GCA_027924645.1. Lineage (NCBI taxonomy): Eukaryota > Viridiplantae > Streptophyta > Pinopsida > Cupressales > Cupressaceae > Cunninghamia > Cunninghamia lanceolata. Next base: position 823,826 of record BSBN01000597.1, on the reverse strand, counting down.
TTAGAAGGTGAAATGCTTGAATTTTATTAAAAGAAGGTGTCCTTACAACTGAATAAGTCTGATAATGACTTGTATTGCTTTGAAAATGGTTACAAAATTGTTGTCATATAGCTAAAACTAATTATAATTTTTGGCTTTTCTGAGTTACAGTACTATTTCTTGTTGATACAATGCAAAAAAACTAGAGAGAACTAGTCCAAAACTAAGTCTAAGGGTCCTATATCTCATCACAAACATAGGAGAGAATATAGGAACTGGCTTTGACAAAAAATTAATGCTCAATAAATGATCAACCTACTTTGGATGCCCAAGGAGAGTCCTAGTTGAGGTTGACTCCTTCATGCTCCTAAATGCTTGGAAAAAGTCTTCTAGCTGTCCCATGTTTCTCCAACTATTCCTAAATGTCTGGGAAGTGGTCAACATTGCCCCTAGATGTCCTCAAACTACCCACAAATTGCTCCAGTTGTTTTCCTTGTCACCCATCTTCTCATTAAGGACCTCAAACCGCCTTAACTTCCACCTTGCCCAATAATAGGGTGCATGGAAAGAGTTAGGCAACTTTTGGGGTCTTCTAACTACTTGAAACTGCCTCATAAATGCTTCAAAACACCTGTCACTTGCCCCACTACCCCTGTTGGGTATTTAATAGGGTAAAAACTACCTATAGATGCTCTTGGACTAAGTTTTTAGCCTCTAGAGATGGTTGGGAAATTTCATCTTTGATCTCTACCCTCTGGTTGAAATACACAGTGTGTATTTCAACCTCTCTGCCCTCTTGGACATTTCTCAGGTTCTGAAGCCCCTCAACATGATCAAATACATGTTGGTAGTGTTGTATGTCTTGTAAATGCTCTTCTTAGGACTATCAACATAGTCTTCATTGAATGCATAAGACAACTGAGAGGGGGGTGAATTAGTTGTATCAAAAATTTAAGCCTTTATGAACATAAACACATCCACATCAATTCTCTTAAACCCTTAATCTGTTATGAAGTTTAAACATGAAATACATATAACAGAAACTTAAACACATCAACACCATTCATAAGAGAACCCTAGATTTTTACGTGGAAATCCCTAAAAGGGAAAAACTACGGTGAGGATTAGTTCACAATATAAAGTAGTAGCAATACCGAATTACAAGAGGCTCACTGTCAAAGGGCTCACTACCCAAAAGGAAAAGGCTCACTACTCAAAAGGAAAAGGCTCACTACCAAGTGTTGATGGTGGTTTTAGCACACAACAACGCAGGTATGATTGTTGGTATCACACCTCTCTTGAAAAAGGTATCCTATGCAAGATAGGACTGCCCCAAGGATAATACAACTAGGTCTTAGCTTGCTTGGAATGACTCAGTGGTATGTTCTAGATGTACCAACAAGGGGTCTTACATAAAATGTAGGGTTTATGGAGTATGACAATAGTATGTATGCAGAAACCCTATGATACTTTCAGTAGATTTGAGATTTGTTTGCTGCTATGAGACCTAAATCTAACAACTTGATGTAAATAAAACACAAAAGTAAAAGGAGAGGGAGAAGGGATAAGAGATCCTAAATGACAGTCACAATGGGGTAAAATGCTACAAATAGACAAATACTTTCAATAAACCATTCCCTATTTCACTAGGATAGGAAACCCACAATGTTGCAAGAAATGATGCAATCTTCAAAGGATCTTTATGATTTTCAAATTGCATTCACTCATTAAACACCTGGACAATGGCGTAGCTTAACTAGTGGAATGTAACCAAACTATATTCAATGATAGGGTCCAGTCTAACTATACACAGCAACTTACCATTAACAAGCACTAATAGTATGGACCAAAGCATTCATCAGATATCTTAACATTTACCCATCATTGCGAAAGCACAACTAATTAAATTCAGATTGATATGAACCATGAAAACCAAAGAGGATAACACAAGAACACAAATTTACAGCAACCTACAAAACTTGCTTTGTATTGATCACAATTTGCTAGAGTCTCAGTAATTCAGTAGCAAATCTTACTTACAAATGAGAGAAAAGGATGGCCTTTTTATAGGCAAGGCACCATACTAAGTTTTTCAATGGACAGTGGAGATTAACTCAACACCAATGGTCCAAATTACATGGCATTTAATGAGATACATTACTTAGTTACATTTTTAGACTTGCATTTGTCTTGTAGAAAAAATACAAAATGCAAGTTGTAAATACATTGAATCTAGACAAAATAGATACCCATTTGGTTGTACATGATGAAAAGTCAATTTTTAAGGCCTAATAAAGCCAAAATAAAGTCACATGACACTTGAAAACTTAAGATGATGTGAATTCATAGGATTCCAAGTGCTGAGTGAACCAAGGGAAGTATGTGGCATATTCTTGGATGAAGACATATCCAATTGGATGCTCGCTGGATCATCATTGCATGACTGGACTGTTGGGACAACTATATGAAGAAGTCTTATGCAATGAACTAGATCTGCAGAAATAGCAGTGATGTAGGCATGATCTTTAGTGTCTCCCAGCTTCTGTAGCTCATCTCCATCACTTTGGACATCATACTGACTTCCTTTTGCATGTATAGTAGCAATTTGGTTGATAGAATGTCAATTTTGTAACTCCAGGTCAGCAAGGTACCTCTGTGTTCATCCTTCCAAGACAGCTCCAATTGGTTCTTTTGTCCTCCAAGACTTACAAGAGACAAGACCAAGCATCAATTTCATTTTAAACAAGTCATTTTTCATCAATTTGGATCAAAACATGTCCATTTGCAATCATGGATCAGTCAAAAATAGCCCATTGTCAATGTTGCTTCCTTATAGACAACTTCATAAATCTAGTGATTTTTGCATGATTTTCTACATTTTTTACCATTTTCAAGTACCCATTTGGCCAATATGATGATTAGAGAAGCTTTTTTGGTCATTAGAATCCATTTGCAGACTTTTATTTCATTTTTTTCTAGCCTTTTCTACAAAAAATAGAATTTTTAGGGGTCACGGACTTTTCATGTGCAGTGGCATTAATTATCGCAAAACATGCCAAAAATCCACAAAAACTTAATAAAATGTTCATCATTATGTGACAACCAGTTTTGCAATTCAAATTCATCAAGAAAATCCCATTTGCAACTTGAAAAACTCAATTTTTTGGGCCAAAATGTCAAAAAGCGCGGGTTTTGGGTGTCACGGACTAAAAGTCAATGGAGGTCAAATTTAGCGCAGGTCCATGAGGTGCAATTCTAGTGCAAAATGGTTTTGGCATGATTTGGGGTCCAACCGACCTTAGCACGGATTTTAGGTCCATCCGACCTTAGTGCAGATTTTAGGTCCGACCAACGAAAATGATGCTTCATGGGGTCAGTCGGTTCCATTTTTAGCGCAAGTCCGTTGGGTCTATTTTTAGCACAAAGTTTGTTGGTGGGGTTTTTCAAAGTGACCGACCTACACGAGTTTTAGCACTAACCAACCAAAGGCAGTAGAAGCGAGTTTTAGCGCAAGTCAGTAGGAAGTCGTTTTAGCACAAGTCTGTGAAGTGGGTTTTTAGCGTAAAGGTCGGTATAGGCTATTTTTAGCGCAAAAGTCGGTAGGAGGTAGTTTTAGCACTTTTTGTAGTTGGGGTCATTTTTAGTGCTAGATTTTGAATTAGCCAAGGTGAAAGTATACTTAAAAATATATTCAAGTATAAGATTGAATTTCTTATACTTTAAATATTTTTAAATATACTTTCAGGATGTTTGAGATGGGTTCCAGATCTATAGGATTTCATATGCAAATTCTAGAATTTTGTGGTTCCATCAGATTTCAGACTTAGCCATTTTTCAAGATTTTCAGGGTTTTAGACTTAGCCAAATCAGGGCTTCAAAACCATGTGACAGGATGAAAGTATATGGACCCCTTAGTGAAATCTAGTGGAATTTGACATGATTTTGCAACTGTAAGATCTGGAAACTAAGAATTTCAACATGACACATCCTGCAAAAGCAATCTCAAGGGCAATATCCAGTGACATAGGATTTTGGAGCAAAATGCAGTAACACCCAATTCTAATGCAGAAGGCAATAAATGGCTATTTTTTAAGCATAAGACCACTTAAGACACTTTCAAATCAATCATGAAAAAGACCACTTAAGACACTTCCAAATCAATCATGAAAGACATCAAATCACTGTAAACATGCCAAGAGCTCAAATTTGAAGCAAATCCTACATTCTAAACACAATTTCACCTTCTCATCATCATAAGTAACAAATGTTGAGACTCTAAGCCAAAGCAAAAGAGGGGGTTTCCATTTGGCAAAATGGGGCATGTGTGCAAGGCACAACAAATGGCGACTCTGCTGGGAAATGCTCCAGAGCATTTCAAAGATAAATGTCAATTCTGAACCCAGAATCTTTGTGTTTCCCACACATTAGATGAGAAAGCATGATATCTTATCAAAGAATCAAAGACCACTAACTAGTGCAACCATCCATATCCTGAAAACCTGAGTGTGAATTCATTCCCATCCTTTGGCAACTAAGTTCACCCAAGATCCTTCGTGCTAAGTTATGAAGTTGGGATCATTTTACCACCAAGAGGATGCTCTAATGCTGAAATACGATGAGCCTTGATAGAAGCAAATGATGATTCTTCTAGTAACAACTCTTCTGCAATGATATGCTTTCTTGTTAATGCCTTTGATGATCTCTAATGCTAATAATCTTTAGATAACAGTCATGTGAGAGTCTTCAAATGATAATATTCATATTGATACTTTGTAGTGGGTCTGGTGTTGAAAAACACCTTTTATTTTTACCCAATAGGCTAGCAGTACTTAGTACCATCTGCCACCATCATCTAGATCCATAGTACTAGTGTGGGTGGTAAAATGGGAATCCAAACTTTTTTCACTTAACACAAGATCACCTAGACTCACTTAGCTACCTCAGGATTGTTTAAAATGAGAGATATATGGTTAGAAAATACTTCAGGTGCACCAACTAACGACTCTTTTCCAATGAACAAACATCATACTCCCCGAAATAACAGCGGAACCCACAGCAAGACCTAAGCGGAAACCTTGGCTTCTTAAAGAAATATTCTAAATTACTTACTCAACAAAGAAGCACTTGTAGGTCTGCACAACTGCCACCACATTTCAGAAATGGAGAATCCAAGCAAAGCAAGTGCAGAAGTGAAAAGCAAAGTAAACTACTCTAACCAAAGCAAATAGAAAATAGAAAGAATAACTAACAACTAACAACTAAGGAAAAATAGAAAGCAGAAACTAAACTAAACAACAAGAAACTAACTAAAACCTAACTAGAAACAAGCAAGACTAGGTACAAAGATGTTGGACAGTAGATATTTACACTACCCCATGACTTATTGCTCAGGACATGCAGAAGTAACACGGTGTAGGTCAGTGTCCTAAGTCTGACAAATTCATCTTTGTACTCTGAAAAGTGGGGTAGAGGCATGCTAGGTTTGTGTTCAGGGTACCAGTCATGTAGGATCAGTAGTTGGGGTAGCTCATTAGGTCCATGATCAATCCAAATGCAAGTTGTTTTTCCTAAATCACCATAATCAAATTGATAATTGGAATTGAGTGGAGAAAGGGAAGATACAACCTAATTTGTAGTACCATCAGTTGGGCATGTAAGTTCATCACCTTGCTACATTGTACCAAATACCTTCTCATCTTCAGGAGGTCTCAACTTGTGTTTGACCATATCTTGTTCTGGAGCACTGAATGCTGTAGCAACTTCCCAAGCAAATAGAAAGTCTGGGAAACCTTCTTCAGAATGTGGATCATTTAAATGAACTCTGCATAAAGTGGCTAAAGCAAAATCTGACATGTGTGGTAAATTCCCATGTAGCAGCATATCCTTGCTCATTGTTGATATTAACTCAATGATGTGATCAAGTGATTGACATGAAAAATCTTCCAAGCCATCACTTTGTAGGACAGTTTGATATTTTATTCTTAGATTGCAGATTTTTACTTTCAATTGTCATCAATAGGTCAGCATCAACCATGTGGAGCTCTTCCTTTATGCAAGTATGAATAGAATCAGTCTGATGAACATATGATATACTTGAATCCATTTCACTAAAATCAGTCATATGCTCTGTAGCAACTCCCTCTGCAATGATCAACAATCCTTGTATTTAAGTCATTGGCTGATATGAAATTGAAAATTCCTTGTCTGTGGCAGCAACATGGTCTCCTTTTTCCTCTATAGGTAGATTCTTGATGTCAATATTGCTTTGAAGTGGTGTACTATCCTGATTTTGTTCATCTAACTCAGCTAGAGACCCTTCTACAGCAATTATATCAACCTGATATGGCTGATCATGATGATTTACTGGGCTGATACAGTTCAGAACTTGATCACTTTTCTTTGGATAATATGATTGTGGCTCAAATATGTCAACTGGAACGACTTCCTGCATTGTTGTCCATGACTGTTCTTCATTAGAATGACAGATTTCTTCTTGTTTTTGATGTTGTTCAAACTGATTTAAATGCTATTCCAACTTAGAATTATCAGCAGTCTGAAATGAATTGTTGTTCTACATCTCTGATGTAGCAAATTCAAGTTCATAATTTGTTATCTGGGAAGTATTTGATTGCTGATCTGCATCTTTAATATGTCTGTATATCAAATCTGATTTATCATCTATCTCATCCACTTCCTCAGCAACAAAAAATTGACCCTGTACATTGTTTTGTTCGTTGTCTTGTGACTGAAAATTAGATTTTTGCCATGCTAAGATAGCATACTCTGTGACTGAATAGTCAGGATCCAATGCTTGAAAACCAAGCTTTATCCAGACAGAGACCTCATCTTCATTAGTTGGGTGACCTATAGACCACATGCATTGCCTGCCCTCATCATCTCAACATGTATTTTGATGAACAACTTGAGGGACTTCAATTTCTCCAACGTGCATATCACCCTGTTGACCATGATCATTTATGAATGGAAGATTTGTAGTTCCTTGCAAGGTCTTGCTATGTATATGTCTGTCATATCCATATCTTCCTTCAAGCTTATAAACTTCAAAAATAGGAAGCAATCCCTTCAAATGTAGATCCAATCTTTGGAGGAAAGTCAAATAATCAATCTTGTCTCTCTAGGATGTATAGTGCAGACTTGAGGTAAACTAAAATTGAACAATGTCAGAGGAGGATACTTCACCCTGATCTGACTATCCAATACTTCTTTGAAAAGTGGGATGTTCACTTGGAAGTTTTCTTCATGATATGACTACTATGACAGTGTTCTAAAGTGTTAGATTTGGGTAGACAACTGGGGGGGTGAATTAGTTGTCTAAAACTTTCTTGCAATTTAATCACTTAAATCCTTTTCTTTATTTAGCAACACAATAACAAATCAATCATAAAAACATAATGCAACAATTCAAGATCAGAAACACATTAACACATATGACACCGAGATTTTGATGTGGAAAACCCGGTTAAGGGAAAAACCACAGGGTGACTAACCCAAGATTGTATTCTCTGTTAGAAGAATAGAAAGAACAAAATGGCACATGCCAATTAGGGCTCATTGCCCGAGCACACTACTCACAAGAGGCTCATTGCCTACATGAGACACACTGTCTACAGAATAATAAGTATCACATACTTGAACTGAAGAATAGCATCTTCACCATGCTTGAGTTAGTTCCATTTAAGCTCAATACTTCTGCTCTGCCTTTCGCTCTACTCCTCTCTACCACACTCTCATTGCCACACCAGATCCACACTTGAAATGACTTTACAATTCCTTATTTATACAAGACATCAACTTAGGAATAACCAACCAAGTCGATATTACAAAGAAAATGACTAGTTACAAAAAGACTTCACGCAGATCAACACACTGTTGGCCACACAGATCGGAGACTCCAATATTCCTTTAGGAACACGCCATTCTTCACAAAACATCTCTAAGATCATCCGCAAGATGTGTAACTCATTCGGTCGGCTAGACTTAGGAAAAACACCATCAACCGGAAGTAATTCTTCAATTATGAGCTCAATCTTCAATGTGGACCATTGACAGGAACTGGACACAATCCAAAGATCTCCACAAGCTTACTTGAATCACCAAAAACATCCACACTACTTCTGCTTACTAAAAACATTCTCTCCTTCATCTAGAACCTTAAGAACACAGTCTATCATCACTGTCATATTAGAAAAGATGTTTATAGACCTCCAAACCAAGAACCAATTGATTTGTCAATTCATATTGACTTCCTAAACACTCCACCAAATCCACAGAATAGGATATTTCATTTCTAGATCTCACTGGACCTATCTGTATCACTCTGTCACTTCTGAACACCTGCTAGAACAAGTTTTACTTAAGTGGCCATAACTTTTTCAGATCTTCATGCGGACCTCTGAGATCTTTACTAGATCATCTTAAGATACATATCTACAAACCCTTTGAAGCACATCCTCTGATCTTCATCTTATCTGGGATCTTTACCTCACTGTTTTCACTGTTCTTCTTTGTTCCTGATTTGGACTAATTTTCTAAATATCCTCAGCACACAACTCATCCAATCCTTATCATTAATGCAATAGGAGTATGTTGACATCAATGACAACACCGGTTGGGCCCATACTTACAATATGAAGAACGAATGAGTCTCATGACTGAAACCCTTCTGTGTACCCATTGGAATTGACTCTCTTGAATAGTCAATTCATTTTAGGATGTGCAATGAAAAATTGATAGCTTGAATAAAAATCTTTGTCTAGCCCTCCTTCTAGCGCCAATTATGTTGATGGTGGTTTTAGCACACAACAACGCAGGTATGCTTGCTGGTATCACACCTCTCTTGAAAAAGGTGTCCTATCCAAGATAGGACTGCCCCAAGGATAATACAGCTAGGTCCTATCTCGCTTGGAATGACTCAGTGGTATGTTCTAGATGTGCCAACAAGGGGTCTTACATAAAATGTAGGGTTTATGGACTATGACATTAGTATGTATGTAGAAACCCTATGATACTTTCAGCAGATTTGAGATTTGTTTGCTGCTATGAGACCTAAATCTAACAACTTGATGTAAATAAAATGCAAAAGGAAAAGGAGAGGGAGAAGGGATAAGAGATCCTAAATGACAGTCACAACGGGGTAAAATGTTGTAGATAGATAAATACATTCAATAAACCATTCCATGTTTCACCAGGATAGGAAACCCACAATGTTGCAAGAAATGATGCAATCTTCAAAGGATCCTTATGATTTTCAAATTGCATTCACTCATTAAACACCCAGACAATGGTGCAGCTTAACTAGTGGAATGTAACCGAACTATATTCAATGACAGGGCCCAGGCTAACTATACACAGTAATTTACCATCAGCAAGCACTAATAGTATGGACCAAAGCATTAATCAGATATCTTAACATTTACCCATCATTGCAAAAGCACAACTAATTAAATTCAGATTGATATGAACCATGAAAACCAAAGAGGATAACACAAGAACACAAACTCTTAGCAACCTGTAAAACTTGCTTTGTATTGATTACAATTTGGTAGAGTCTCAGCAATTTAGTATCAAATCTTACTTACAAATGAGAGAAAAGGATGGCCTTTTTATAGGCAAGGCACCATACCGAGTTTTTCAATGGACGATGGAGATTAACTCAACACCAATGGTCCAGATTACATGACATTTAATGAGATACATTAGTTAGTTACATTTTCGGACTTGCATTTTTCTTGTAGGAAAAAGACAAAATATAGCTTGCAAATACATTGAATCTAGACAAAATGGATACCTATTTTGTTGTACATGATGAAAAGTCAATTTTCAAGGCCTAATAAAGCTAAAATAGAGTCACATGACACTTGAAAACTTAAGCTGCTGTGAATTCATAGGATTCCAAGTGTTGAGTGGACTGAGGGAAATTTTGGCACATCCTTGGATGAAGACATATCCAATTAGATGCTCGCTGGATCATCATTGCATGAATGGACTGTTGGGACAACTATATGAAGAAGTATTATGCAATGAACTAGATCTGCAGAAATAGCAGTGATGTAGGCATGATCTTTAGTGTCTCCCAGCTCCTGTATCTCATCTCCATCACCTTGGACATCATACTAACTTCCTTTTGCATGTGCAACAACAATTTAGTTGATAGAATGTCAATTCTGCAACTCCAGGTCAGCAAGGTACCTCTATGTGTTCATCCTTCCAAGATGGCTCCAATTGGTTCTTTTGTCCTCCAATACCTGCAAGCGATAAGACCAAGCATCAATTTCATCTTAAACAAGTCATTTTTCATCAATTTGGATCAAAACATGTCCATTTGCAGTCATGGATCAGTCAAAAATAGCCCATTGTCAATGTTGCTTCCTTATAGACAACTTCATAAATCTAGTTATTTTTGCATGATTTTCTACATTTTTTTTACCATTTTCAAGTACCTATTTGGCCAATATGATGATTAGAGAAGTTTTTGTGGTCATTAGAATCTATTTACAGACTTTTATTTCATTTTTTTCTAGCCTTTTCTACAAAAAGTAGGATTTTTAGGGGCCACAGACTTTTCATGTGCAGTGGCATTAATTATAGTAAAACGTGCCAAAAATCCACACAAACTTATTAAAATATTCATCATGATGTGACAACTAGTTATGCAATTCAAATCCATCAAGAAAATCCCATTTGCACCTTGAAAACTTAATTTTTTGGGCCAAAATGTCAAAAAGTGCGGGTTTTGGGTGTCACGAACTAAGAGTCAGTGGAGGTCAAATTTAGCGCAGGTCCATGAGGTGCAATTCTAGCGCAAAATGGTTTTGGCACTGATTTGGGGTCCAACCAACCTTAGCATGGATTTTGGGTCTGACTGACTAAAATGATGCTTCATGGGGTCAGTTGGTTCCATTTTTAGTGCAAGTCCGTTGGGTCTCTTTTTAGCGCAAAGTTTGTTGGTGGGGTTTTTCAAAGTGAGCGACCTGCACGAGTTTTAGCACTAACCGACCAAAGGCAGTAGAATCAAGTTTTAGCGCAAGTCAGTAGGAAGTCGTTTTAGCGCAAGTCTACGAAGTGGGTTTTTAGCGCAAAGGTTGGTAGAGGTTGTTTTTAGTGCAAAGGTCGGTAGGAGGCCGTTTTAGTGCTAGATTTTAAATTAGGTAGGGTGAAAGTATATTTAAAAATATATTTAAGTATAATAGTTTTAAATATACTTTCAAGATGTTTGAGATGGGTTCTAGATCTATAGGATTTCATATGTAGATTCTAGAATTTTGTGGTTCCACCAGATTTTAGACTTAGCCATTTTTCAAGATTTTTAGGGTTTTAGACTTAGCCAAATCAGGGCTTTAGGACTATGTGACAGGATGAAAGTATATGGACCGCTTAGTGAAATCTAGTGGAATTTGACATGATTTTGCAACTGTAAGATCTAGAAAACATATTGGAAAAGTAATCTCAAGGGCAATATCCAGTGACAGGATTTTGGAACAAAATGCAGTAACACCTAATTCCAATGCAGAAGGCAACAAATGGCTATTTTTTAAGCACAAGACAACTCAAGACACTTCCAAATCAATCATGAAAGACATCAAATCACTGCAAACATGCCAAGAACTCAAATTTGAAGCAAATTCTGCATTCTAAGCACAATTTCACCTTCTCATCATCATAAGTAACAAAGGTTGAGACTCTAAGCCAAAGCAAAAGAGGGGGTCTCCATTTGTAAAATGGGGCATGTGTGCAAGGCACAACACCAAGGACTCACTATCTAGAAGAAGAAGAAAGGAGAAAAGAGGTGGCTCACTACCATGGACTGATATAATAGCATCTACCACATGCCTAAGTTTAGTTTCAATGAAGCACAACAAACATCACCTTCGCAGCCTCTCTAAAAATTGTAGACAACTTCTACTCACTGCATTAGGTTATCTACCGCATGAAAGTCCTTACTTCTTTTTATTCAAATTCACATCATCATTACCACATTCCTCACACAACCACATATCACACATGAATCCTTTACACTTATTTATATCAACATCAACCTTGAAACATTCACCATAGTTGGAAACACAATCTACAACCTTTGAAACAGTCTCCAAGGTTAGCAAACATACAAAATTCAAATTAGGTCTGGACCTAAACATTCCTACGAAGCAAAGGAATGAAAGTAGAACATTTCATAGCTTAGCTGGGACTTAAAAATATCTTCACACACTTCAACACACTTCCACAATCCATGAGACACATCCGCAGTTAGTGTTAGCACCCAAGTTGGCTAAACTTGTGTAAACACCAAGAACACAACCATCACTTGCAGACCAAGTACAAGACTTTAAAATGATCTAGAAACATCCATGAACAACATGAAATCACTTGGGAGCCAACAAATTTAGTTACAACAAATCTCACTTGAAGACAGTTCACAAACTGCTCACAACCAACACTACCAAGCTCTGCTACTCAAGAAAACTACATTCCAGAGCATCAAATCACAAGTCCTTCAGATAGGACATAGATATGGACCTTATGAACACTCATCCAAAGATGTAAGACCAAAAACCAAACTATGGAGAAATGCAGAACAAAATACTTTCTCTCAGTCACACTCTAAATACTACCAGGCACAGTCTTCAAACTGGTGAACATAAGTCTCAAACCACAACATTCTGGAGCACCAAATTCAAGATTTAACATCATCAACAACTTCTCTTAAACATATCCAAACCTCAAACTCTGGTAATCAACATAGAAGAAATGTGGAGCAAAAACTCGAATAGTATCCTATAAGCCAGAATACTTCTTCACAACACTGTCTTCAATATTTATCAATTTTTCTCAAAAGCACTTAGAAACCCAGCAACAAGAACAATATGTTAACATCATTAGTACTTTTGTAAGTCATTTAGATCAGCTTAACACAATAACTCAATCAACTAACAATCAACAACATTAGAAGATACAGTTGACACCAATGACAACACAAGCATGTTGAAATCAATGACATCGATTAGCACATACTTGCAATAGTCTTTTCTTGAAACCCCTTGATGTCTTACTCAGACAACTCTCTAAGTTTACTGATAACTGTTGTTACTCAGTCATTCAAAGGCTGTCTTCTTTGTACTCCTATCTATTGTTGATGATGATTGTTAGTCATAACAACATGCATAAAAATTTGCACAACAAACCTTTATTATCTTGAAAAGTATGATCAATTTGAGATAAATTGATGACTCCAAGTCTCCGTTGATCAGGTCATGATCTTTTGACGTTACTCAAAGGTTGATGTGACATGCTATTTTCCATTTCAAGGGGTCTTACGTTGTATATGTAATCAATTTTGTATCTGTTCCTGTAGATTCACTTCACAAACAAGGTTATTTCTACTCTGCTCCACAGATTACAGTAATATTTATAAGTTTGATCAATTCTTCTGAGCATTTACTGTCATGAACTTATATATACTTCTACACTATGTATTTATTCAAATTGTTTTCTTACAAGTGGATATTCATATGTTTATCATGGATATACCTCAGTATTTGCATGATATTTATCAATTTAACATGCTTTCACTCAAAATATGCTCTGAATTTTCAATTATTTACGAGATATATGCATATTTCATGTTCATTTTCTTTAGATTGTATGTTATTTTCAATTGTGAGGGTGATTTGTAATTAAATTTAAGAAATTTTAAAAAAAATACTTTTAAATTTGGTGAACCTTTAGCTATTGAGTCACATACATTCCAGATACACTCATGAAGAGAAGAAATCAAACCATAATTCACCAGGTTGTTCCACATCTAGGTATGGTTGATGCTAACTTCAAAGGAACAAGGAATGAAAACAACATATGCAGACTGACAAGCACTCCAAGGGGTGTAGCTAATCAATGCATATATCCATATCTCATTCACTGATTACTCAAGATTTACAATAATTTGTAATCAAAACAGCTTCTCTCTCATTAAGTATGCAAAAACATGTATATTCACAATAACCTTGAAATCAGTCTTGAATTCTTCGGCAATCAAATTTTAATTAAGTTTCTAATGTCTAAAAGAGTGCACTCCATCCCTTTTTATAGAATAAGGAGAGGAGGTAGTTACAAATGACCAATGGTCAAGATTTATCTATTCAGATCAAAGATCAACATTTCTCCATTGACTTAGTCAACATCTTCGTCTGTGGCACAAGTTGCCAGCTGGCAACTATCTAGCAAAACTTATTGCTTGTAAGTAGCCTATGCATATGTTTACATTGTGATGCATCTCTACTTTTTATCTCTTTCTTCTTCTTCACTTTCTTCTTCCTCTTCACTCTCTACATCATCTTCATCTTCATTGTCACTGTCACTTTGATGTATATCATCTCTTATATGTATCTTTATTGTTGTCCTAGTGGACTCATATGATTGTACAACTCTGTCAATCTCACCTCCATCCTAGACTTTGGCCTTTACTACTGCATGTCGATGAGAATAAAATTTAGTCTGAAGGGCATCCATCTTGCTTTTCCTGTTGTTTAGTGTTTCATTATAAGTTTCCACTCTGACCTTTATTCTCATGACCTTGTTCATCACTTCTTCTGTAAGGTGGTTCAGGGGGTCCTCTGCAACTTGGTTGAAATTATCATGGAAGGCTTGGACAGCAAAATCTACGTCCTAATTTTCAATCTTCCCTTCTACTTTCCCTTCCAATGCCTCTAGGGTTTCTGCCTCATGTGCCATTAGATTGTGTAGTTTGACACTTATATCCCTGATCTTTCCACTGCATCTCTTCAATATATCACATTCAAATCTGGTATCTTCATACCAGATACTTAGTAGCTGGGAGGTGTTATTATCTAGTATATTGTTACTTATCAATATCTGTGTGTCAATCCTCTTCATTTAACCTAAAGCATCTAGGTGCTTCTCCAGCTTGAAGGACCTCCTGTCTACTTCATTTTGTGATTTATCCACCTTTCTTTTCAGGGCACTCAAAGAATTCCACCTCTCCAAAGAGGTTTTCACTACATCCTCAACTTCAAAAATGGATGACATCATCCACTTCTCCATTACCTATGCTTTATGCATCATCAGGTCCAGTATAGTAACCTCCTCTTGGGCTATAATGGTTAGTGGGGTGGCTGGATCAACAGGTACATGATCAGGGTTAATTAACCCTTTAATAAAAGAATGTAGCTAAGCAATGTGCTCTTTATGTTTTTTATTCTTCTCTTTCTCTCTCTTCACTTTTTGTGTTAGAGAGTCAATAATGTCCTTTCCTTCTTGACCTTCTTGGTCCTCATTTGCAAAACCTAGATCAACATCAGCGATCTGAAAATCTTCAAGGCCTATCTTGCCTTTCTCCCTTTCTACTATAGGTAAGGCTATTTGTACAGTCCTCCTACCTGTAGTAGGGTCCCTTTTGATTGCAAACATTAGCCTGGCCTTTCTTCTTAGTTTTATCATGCTTCTAGCAAATAGTGTAGAAACATCAAAATCTTGTACCTCCTCTACCTGTTGCAGATGTACTTCTCATTGCAACCAATAAGGTACATCACCTTTGGGTTCTTGATGATCACCCCTTGTATTTTGGGTGTCTGGTGATTCTGCACTATGCTCTACCCTTTTAGGTGAATGTTCTGTTCTAATTTCTTCCTCATGTATTTTCTCATGAGGGGGATCTTGCTGGGGTTCCTCCTGTTGAGGGATTTCCTTTTGTGGAGGAGGCTCTTGTGAAGTATTTACATTTTGGTCTTGTGGCTCCTTTTGTAAGCTCTCCTCTAGAATTTCTTGAGCTTTCTCCTTTTGCTCATTTTGTGGTATGTTGGCCTCTTGAGAAGTTTGTGTATTTTGACCTTAGGGATCACCTTGATCACCCTTGGTCACATTTTCTATCTCTTTCTCTATACCCTCACCTTGTGACAAACTTTGCCCTTTATCTTTAGATACATCAGCTTCCTCAAGGTTAACTTCTTTCTCAGCTGATTTCTCCTCTGATGATGGATTACTACCTTGATCACCCCCTTTAGTAGATGGCGATGGACCACTTTGGTCTTGCTCAATACCCTTGTCTGGCATATCTTGATCACCCCCACTCTAAAGCTGCGCTTCTAATAGTTCTTGTTCCGTGGGTGCACTATTTTGATGCTTGTCTTGATCAGGTGTCATATCACCTTTCTCTATATGCTTTGTATCTCCATCCTTTTCAGGCTCCAGAGGTGGATCATTATCTTTATTTGGGCTAATATCACCCCTATAGGTTAGGTCTATTGTTGCAGGACTAGTAACCTGCTCAACTAAATTATCCAACCTTATCTGTTGGGCTACTCTTTCAGGGCTATCCTATTTTGTTTCATCCTTTTCATCCCTTGCCTAGTTAATTACCATTTGGGCCATTGGGGTCCCATGAGGAGTCATCTTTGTATTGGCAACCAAGGTTTCCATGTGTTGAGCAGCCACGTCTTGAACTACCTCATCATCTAATAACTCTACAGTATCATCTAGAGGGAAAGGGGACTCCTTACTAGCCATAAGAACCTCCTTTTCTTTCTACTCCTCCATCCTCTCAGTCTTAAACTAAATTATCTCAAGAATGGGGACTTCGTGTTACAGCTCTCTCCTAAAGGCCAAACCACCCATTCCCTTTAATATGATGGGGTCAGTGCTAACATCTCCCCTCATGGCTGTCCTTTGCTTCTTGGGTGGTGGTGTCTGTAGTACCTTCTTTATTTTCTTACTTGTTATTAACAAGTCATCATCCCTAGGCTCTTTATTCAATTTCTCTCCTTCTAAGGGATTACCTTCTTCTAACTCATCTTGTAGAGCCTCATCTTCTATCTACATCTTTGTATTTTCAATGATAGGTCTCACCATCCTTTTGGTCTTTTATTTGTCAGGGGGTGGCTGTGATGTGGACACATGAGCTGATGTGGATGCCCCATCACCTTTTGATGTAAGCCTTTTTGATGATCACCCCTTTTTGTTCATCTTCCACCTTCTTACCCTTGGATGAAATCTTTTGTTCTTTAGTGGGTAATCTCTCTCCATTAGATTTTCTCTTTTCAATGAGAAAATCATCATACTCTTCATCTGACAATTATTGTCTCTTCTTCTTATTATGGACTGTGAGGAACATGCCCTTCTTCACCAATTTGGCAATCTCTGCATCTACCCAACATTGGGTTAGTTGAATGACCCCTTGCATTATTTGGTCCAAGGAGGTCTCCTCCAGCTGTGTCAGATCAGGGGCTAAAATGGTGTCATTATACACCTTCTTGTCCTCATACTCATTGGACATTATCTTTCCATCATCATGATGTAGCTATGCGGGCACTGGGATGCAATCAAAAGTCCTGATTTGATTTAAAGTGAGCCTTTGATATTTTCTTCTTCTAACTTCTACCTCATCATCACAATCAGTCTAGAAGTCCTCGAGATGCTTTTGATGTATCTATTTTCCTAACAACTTCTGCATCTTGCCATAAGGGTCATATGACCTGGCAATAGGGAATGGCTGCAAGTACACGAGTTTCAACCCTCCAATAGCATGCTTGATGCTCTGTCTATCTGGGCATAAGTACCAGCCTATGTATATTGGGAATAATACTAGAGGGATCTTCTTTTGCTCTATGTGAACTTCAACTGAAGTGGACACTTGTCTGAAAAACTCCATCAAGATGACCCTATCAGTGGGGTATCTTGGTAACATGAGGGGCTGTCCCTCAAATCCTTCAATTTTTATGTATGAAAAAGTGGAGAATTGGATAAACCAAGCTCCATACTTGTAAATAATTCCTTGAGCTTCCATGCTCAATCTCTTGTTTCAGTCCTTGTCCATTGTTCTAACTAGATGCATTGAAAATGAATCATTTACCATCTTTTAATCCTGGAGGTATGTCTTTTTCTACAATTGGGGATAGTGATCCCATATATTTACATCACCAGTGTTGCTTCCTACCTTGCCTACTATTTGTAGGGCATCAAATGTTCCTCGGAAAGCACAAGAATATATGACATAGGAGGTCATGTAAAATATTCATGTCTTACCTCCCAGCTTCCTCATCCCCTCATCTAAGCAATCACTGATAATTTTGGCCCATAGAGGCTTGTTATTTGAGTATAACACCATCTGGATAATTCCAAACATCCAATTCTCAAAGTTACCAGCATGAGGTCTGCCGGTCATCCTGCTCAACAGGGCAATTATATACTAATATTCATCATCAAAGTCAAACTTGTATAGGTATACTGGCAACTTGGCCGAAGCTGTGTAGGTACTGTTCTTCACCATCCATTGATATATTCTCTTCCTAGCCTCTTTCTTATTGTTGTTATACTCCTTTTCTAACTTACTGAGGTCTACACTTACTACCTTATTCCTGACTGGTAAATTAAATGTGGCGGTGATGCCCTTGACTAAAAAGTCAACATATACTCTGCCATGTTTTTCTACTCTCCTAGTTTCTAGTTTATAATTTATGGCACATTCTACTACCAACTTAATGGCATCCATAGCATATGGTAATCCAGCTATGTGCCACATACCTGTTGTAAATATCCTATCCAGTATAGGATTGTCAGTATCATCGTCTAATTTCCTTGACCATGCATCCAAGTCTATTTGTTCCTGATGTGTGTCACTGATAACACCATATCTGAACTCCACCCCTTCAGGCCTTATGAACATAGGCTTCAAGAACTCAGCCTCAAATCTGTTCTTTCTAACCTCAACCATTAGATCCTGCAATAGACATATGCATATCTTTCCCTATGGTGCTTGTATGAACATTCAACAATATCATGCATCTACTAGCTATTATTCATCATTTTATTTCTTTTCATGCATCATCACATGGATTTAACCTAGTAACGAATCATTTTACCTAGATATTTGTAGAAAATGACAACAAAGAGGGTTTTGAAACTGCTTACTTGATGTCGCTTTCCTTTTCTGATTATATGACCAATAACAGAAAAATGTAAATGTGTGGGGTCACCCGTTCCGTTCCGTTATGTCGAGGGTCATGATCTACTAGCAGATGACTGAGAAGGGTTTGACTTCTAGAGCTTGTAATTCTCAATTAGTCATAGGGTAAATGTAAATAACCTTTGAATTTTACTTTTAAACAAATTAATATGACAAATTAGGGCATATGCGTTGTTCTGATCAAATCTGTTGATTATTTACATGGAGCTCATAGATGACGCCAAGTGTTGAATTTGTATTTAAAATTGGCAGGGCTTCATCTACCATTTTGATTGCATTTAATGCCAGAGGGTGATCTTTGAGAGATCAGGGATATTTGAAAATATGACCCCCCTATTTGTAGGATAATCGTTTACTAAAGACCGGGGTGATATGGTCAACCTTTGACCACAAAGCCAGATCGAGTCATCAAATTAAGATCAGGGATACTTCAAAATGTGACCCCCTCGGGGCTAGATCATGATGACATCATCATGCCATCAATGCTCTTTAGTTATTAGGTTTTAGTGACATCATCGTCATATTGAGAAATATGATGGCCATTTGGATATATGACCCTCTGGGGGTAGGGTGTAATGATTACGTCACCATAAAGGTGATTTCTTTTACTCATTGGAATTGAATGATGTCATAGTCATACTAGCACTAGGTGATATTCGTGCAGGGGTGATATTTTGTAAGATGACTAATATTAAGAAATATGACCCCCCGCAAATACATGAGGTTCTTGATGGGTAGATGCCTATTTAATTTTGACATTCGTGTATCGGGTATCTAATAGCTATTGGGTGATTTTCTAAGTCTGAGTCATGTTAGCGAATATGACTAATGTTTAGAAATATGACCCCCTAAGAGAAGTATTAGGGTTGACCAAACTTTGACTCAACATAACTTTTTACCCTTAAACAATATTGGGGTGATCCAGAAGGCAAACCTGCTTGGAATTTTGTATTCTTTCCAACCATGAGGTTTATGATAGAAAACATTAACTTTGGCAATTGACCTCCTCTTGAGATGCCCATACCTTAGCAAAGGTAACATACATGACTGGTTTTACCAAACCGCCCAAAGCAAGAAACAAGCAAGCAAAAGTAGAAAGAAAAGTTGGGTCCCTGTTTTGCTAAGGCAAAATGGGGCGTGTTGTGTAACCACACAACATCTATGTTTTGTTAGGGTTTTAGATGATACAATCATACCTCTTGATTAGAGTATTGTCTTAATTGAATTCATTTGCTTCTCACTACCTTGTTGAGAACCTCTATTGACTTCTATCATATAGTCTTCATGATTGTGTTTACCTTTTGTTTTAGACCTTATAAGGTTTGTCATCATGCACTAAATCTCATCTCTTTGCATACTTGAAGAATGAGTAGACTCTACATACATCTGGCATTGGACTCTATCCACATAGATTTTATCTTCATAGATCTTCCATACCCTCATAATAGGATCCCTTTCCACTGTGTATATAGACCTAATCTGTCCTTCTTAAGTTACTTTTGATAGTGCTTAGTTCTCATATATCTCTGCATTATGAGTTCTCTTTCCATGTCTTTGCATAGGAAACCTATAATAATCTCTACAAAAAACCCTTGACAAAAATTTTACATACCATGGTGGCTGTCCCAAACTCCTGATGCATACATTCAACTATATCATGCATAGGTCTTTCAAAACATAGATATTCCTTCATGAGGCCTCTACATACTATTATAGGCCTCTTTATGATAGTCAAGAAAACTATTTGAAAATCATTCTATTTGATAGCCCTATGACTATTCCTAAAGAACTTGCAGTCATTTGCCAATTTCCTCCTTCCACTGACTGCTCAAGCACAATGTTAGTGAGCTTTCAAAATTAGAGGTGACTATTCTTAATTAGAAATGATTGTTCTTAATCAATAGATGACTTATCTTTTTCTATGTTTATGACTGTCACTTTGTTCCAACATGAACTGTTGTTCCTTATGAATTTGCTTGTTGTTGTTCATGAGCTTGATTGTTCATTATGTATTTTTCACTATCTTAATGGAGTCTCCTTCTACATGATTTTGACTGTTCTTGACCCATAGTTATAACAATCATTTGATGATTGTTTGAGGCCTTGAAAACCTTCATACATCTTCCTCCTAACTCTGGTAGGCCTTCTAAGACTCTTTGATCTGATTTCTAACAACATGCTGTAGCAATAATTGTTGCTTGTCCTAAAAACACTATGAAAAGTGTAGTTCACTATGTTTTACTCTTATCATTGTGCATTCTTTATATATACTATCTCTTTCATACACAAACATCATCAAAGACTACCAACAATGGCATCCTAGATTGTTGTAATAAGACCTTTTTTAACTCTTGTTCCCTCAAACTGCCTCAGCTTGGCTGCTACTACTCTTACTCATTTCTCTCATGATGTTATCATGTCTTTGACTATCTCTCTGATGTGCCTTTAGGAAGTTTGGGGATGCTCTCAGAGTCTTTGTAGAAGGCCTACTATAATTCATCGATGAGCAATGTATAATGTTGCTCAGCTGAAATCATTTTGACAAGTCCACCCTATGTTGTCCCTTAGATACTTTTCATAGGCCTTTAAAGAAAAGACAATCCCCTCCAAAAGATAATAGGATCAAAACTTGATAGATCTCATGCTTTTGTTTTGAGACTTTTTTTTTTTTCATTTCTTTGCACACTCTTTACTCTTCATCTTCTTTATTGGTTCAAGACCTATCACACCTAGTGAACCTTATGACTTTCCTAATTTTAGGCTTTGGACTTGAAATAAGCTTCCTAGACCATGTGATCAAATTAGGACACTATAGAGAGCTCTTTGAGGTGTATATTACCTAGTCTCTTGGTCTATAGAGTAGATCTACCTTTGTTTTTTTAGAAAACAAAAAAAATATTGTACCCTCAGAAGTAATCACTGTAATATATGTCTTACCTCTCTATATTCTCTGGCTATTGCTCTACCTTTCCAATGATCATTCCTTTCTTGGTATAATTGTGCCCTTTGATGCTATTGTGACTATATTTTCACATTGAACACATTGGTCACTACTTTCTCCTTATATGCAGGTTTCAAAACTATCTTGAAATCTTTGATCAGAGCTTGCAGACCTTGTATGGAGGCACTCATTCCCTCTAGAAGACCTCTATTCATGCATTGTGAATTGCCTCTCTTCACTATTTAAAGTCTAACACAACTTCTCCATCTTTGATAGACCTATAATGGCAATGTTGAGCTTCTTCATGACTATTACAAAGATCCACAAACCACTTAACCCTTCAATGATCTCTTCTTTGCATGCCTTGATCTCTCATTGAAAATCTTATGTTTGCATGTTTTTAGACAACCTTCTTTCATTCTGGGAAGCCTGAGCATACCAGAGAAATATAGATGGATCCTTGAAGCTGTTGTTATTTCTCTATAATGCTACCCTCTATTAGGTTCTCACTGTCTTCTCCTTTACTCTTTTGTATTCAAGATCAATCAATAGATAGGAACCTCCTTCAATGTTCAAAGCTCTGCATGGTCTCCTGCCCACGAACCTTCATGCTCTCCACTAGTTTTCATGAAGTTTTAGGCCTGAGAAACCTAATGGAGCTACCTTTCCACTGTTGAAACCTGCAACAACTTCTAACCCTAAAGGAAAAAACCTAAAACCAAAAGAAACATTAACCCAAAACTTAACTAGAGTCCTAACTCACAGAAGTTGAGTTAAAAACCTACAGAACATCGACCTAGAACCTTAGTTAGCTTTGAATTGGTCTTCCCGCCATGCATGTATGGGAATATTTGGAGACAATAAGGTTTATAAATGTGAAGACTATCTTTTTAATTGACCTTTGACCCCTTTAAATTTTAAATGCACATGAAGAAAAACCCTTTTGGAAGGTTTGGAAAATCCTTTTGATAAGTTAAGGTCTATAAAACATTTCAAACTGCCCTTTTTTAAGACCTCTTAAAACAATGTTAAGATGACATTTTTGGATAATCAAGACTTCTATGAAGCCTTCTAGAACTTTACAAGTTCTCTTGTAACTTGAAAAGCATGACAAAAATACCCTTGACCTGACAAAACCATTCACAAGATAAAACTCCTATCCTCAAAGGTTGCAAATAATGACAAAACTAAACCCTTGGGCAACCTGATTACCTATTTGAGTTGATGATCAAAAAATGGTAATAACTACAAGAAGTGAGTCCACTACCCATGAATAATCTCATAGTGTTGATGTTCCTCCACTGTCTTCTTCTAAGAAGAGAAAGATAATTGATCTTGAAGGTGGGGAGAAAGAGATTGAAATAGTTGATTTGGAGGGTAATACTGAGAGTACACCGGGAGAAGAATAGGAAGTTGATCAACCCATGGCTTCACATGTAAGGGTTGTGGAAAATACTCCACCTAAGAATAGAATGGATGTTAGTCTTAGACAAGGGAAATATGAAACAAATTAAATATGAGCTTCGGCTTGTACACAATTTTTGTTTGATGATGAATTTATCAAATCCCAAGAGTTGAAGGGTTTTGTGTTGAGATTGAGGAATGCAGAGTTCTATAAAAGAGTTGAGAAGGACAAAAGCAATGCACACCGTGACCAATATGAAGAAATTACCCAAAAGGTGTTGGGTGAAGTGAGTCAGGATATTGGCCAAATCACTCTAAAAGAGCAGAGACAAATGGTTATGAATATTGGTTTGTTGATGTTTCCACATTGGGACATAGCTAGTGCACTCACCCTAGATACTACAAGGAGACAAGATGAAGAGGTATTTGCTACAAAAGAGTAGGATAACCAAGATTTTTTTAGGTTAGGGTTTAACCCTAAGTTTGAAATATTGGAAAAATAGGAAACGGCCCCAAATATAAATAAGCCAAGGGTAGTAGATAATGTTCATAATTTGATATGGAATGTTATTATCAAGAGGTTGTGAGATACCCTTTCCCCACAAGCTATATCCTTGAGTGTGCATACAACTCTACTTACAAAAGCTATAACTGTGAAACTGTAGAAAGAACATGATCAATTGAATGAGAAGTACACAAAGGCTATGGCACAATTGGATAACTATAGGTTGCTTCAGCTTTGAGTCCTAGTTCCAATAGTTTTCACTCCCTCTAATTATTCAGATCCTTTTCCATCAAATAGAGAATCTTTTCTTTTAGAGATAAAGGAGCTCAAGGATCAATTGAAAGGAGCTACACAAAATAAAATGGAAATAATTGGCAGACTAGTCAATGATCTGATTAATCACAGAGTTGCCAAGGTAGTCAGTAAGGCTAATGGTGCATGGAAGGCCTATTTAGATTTGAGAACACCTTTTGATAAGCATGTATAAGACAATGACAAATGAAATAAATAGTTGATAAATGGTTTCCAAAGACTACAACAGTAAGGCAAATCCATAGGTGTACCAAATTTGACCCAATAGCTCCTGTTGAAATTTTACCAACATATGACATGATTATAATGTTGGAGGAGATTGTTGCATATATGTTGAAATTTGACAAATATGTTGGGGATAAGTTGCAGCTATTGGAGCACATTGATAAGAAGATTATGCCAGAGATTTTAGATGATGATAAAGAGGTAAAACTTCTTGATCAGTGGAATGAACAATTCAAAACATTAGTGCTTGATCTCTCATCTTCTATATGTGCCAATAATGTATTTAGCATCGATCTCTTGAATAGCAGATTACATGAACTATTTCATTTAGAGGAGAATCTTGATAGTTTCAACAAAGAAACTAGGGAAATCCTGGACACCAAGTATATTGCTAATAATGACAAAATATCTAAGGTAATCCCCTTCCAATGGCCTACAGAGAGGATGTGTGTTGCATGGACTGAGAAGTATAATGATTAAAACATAGGAAATTGGAGTTCAAGATGGCAGGAGGGTAAATTCTATCAAGGTCAGCTTCATAAGTCTTCATCAGCATTAAGATTGGTCTCCTTTAACAATTACAACTACTACAAGGAGTTATTTTTAATGGGCAGATTTTTTTGTAAATTGAGCACATGTTCTTATGTCTCACACATTTAATGTAAAAGATAAAAATTGTAACCAAATATGTTGAGTTAGGTCATAGGCTGACAAGATTCTTATCTTCTATATAAGAACTTGTCTTTTCATTGTAAAAGGATTCTAGATACCATTTTTTTGGTAGACATATTCTAAAAGGCAAATATTTTGGGTTGCAGATATAAATCTTGCTAGTGGAAATCTCTGTATGACATTTTTCAATTCAGAATGAATCATATGAAAAATGCATCTAGCATGTGTTGTTCACATTTGTCTCCTTGAGTGTATGCATTTCTCTCATAAATGAAGGAACCAAAGGTTTCTGAGTTATTTCTGCACATTTGTTGCATTATATATTTTATTTGTTGCTTCTATTCAAGTAATAGATTAAAATGCTTTGAATGAGGTATAGGGATTTGTATACTACATTGGGGATTAGTAAGAAGAAATGTGGGTGATACCTTTCTTTGGATATGTCATTGTGAGGTAGTGATATAGTTTATCGTCAGTGTTTGAAATTTATATGTCAGAAAGAGGCACTTACAGGAAGTAGTTTGACTCTGTACCCTAAATAGGCACTGATTTGAAATTTATCTTGCTCAAAATCTAGATGAACAACCCTAAAATATATATTAGATAAATTATTTTGTTTTGTTTATTTTTCTATTAGTGTAGTTTATTTTAATACATGTTCTCAAAGCCAGCAATGCATTAGTCTCCAAAGACTTATCTAGTTTTGAACTAATCTCATAGTCTTGGTGCATATGAATGAGAACATTTATGCTTTTTATAATATCTTGTGGTGATTAAGGTTAGATTATTTGATATTGTTGCAAAGGGAATACCCCCTAGGTCTAGCAGAACCTAAAGTATAGAGGATATCATTTCATTGGCTCCTGTTCATTGGCCACTGATCTAAGAGTTTTCAGCACTAAATATGGATACTTTATAGAGATAATCAGGCAATCAGTTGGAAACACCAACAAATTGGTGACTCTACTAGGGAGTAAGGAAAGAGTTATTAAGACCTCATATTAGATTATTTGATTCCCAAGAGTGTTGGGTGGTGACTCTGATATCTCCAAATAGGACAAATCTAAATACTAGATGCAAATTCTAAAATGGATGGAAGAAGATCCCTGTACAAGACTAATCTTAGAAATAAGTTACTAATTGGGGATCAAATGAATACAAGACAAGAATGGAGAACAAAGGGAACTGATAAGTCACATATTACTTTGACTTATAATCCCTTTCCATATACAACAGATTTTAGTGGTGATGAAAGCCCTACTAGGGATGTACTTGGTGTCAAGTATGTTAGCCTTGGGGTTCTAGAATTGACTATTGAAAATATTAGAAAAAAGGAACTCTAGCAAAATTAAGAATACCAAGCCAGAATAGAGAGGGACATTGATTTGATCCATCAGGCTAGTATTCAAACTTTACCTCAATCTTAGACATTTTCTAACCCTATGTATACAGATTCTATCAACGTTTCCCCTAAAGCCTCAATGTTTGGGACAAAAGTGCAAACTGAGGAGGAATTATTATAGGAAGTGAATGATTTAAAAGTTGAATTAGATTTGTTAGAAGCAAGGAGAATTTGGGATGATATGAAAAAGAGAATTGATGCAATGAAATCTTCCTGTGGTTCTATTCCTCAAATTTTTGATGTTAATAAGGTTTCACAAGGGTTGCTCACTTCAAGCTCTAGTCAAAAGGGACCATTAACTAGCACAAATATTTATTCATCACAACAAAGAGATGTTCCAATTTCCACAGTGGCTATGTCTACCCCAATGCATTTTCAACAACAATTTGTGCCAAATTCACAAACATAGATAGTAGCCCAGGCTTAGTGTGTTAATATTGTATGGGTAGGTCAAATTTTCATGCATTATCCACATGTAGGACATAGAAATGGGCATCTACATAATATGCAAGCAAGTCATAATCCTCTTGGTCAAAAAAACCCTTAGGTAAATCCACAACAGAATATTCATGGACAACAAAATGCACAAGGACACCCAAATGTATAGGCCAATGTTGCAGTAGCAAATGTCTAAGCTAGAAGGCCATTGCAGCTTCAAAGGTACAGGTAGCTTGATTTCATAGGTATCCCTAGTTATCAAATATATTATCAAATGATATAAGGAAAGATTTAATAAAGTTTTATGGAAATAATTTTTTATCTGGTGAAGATCATTTGAAATCATTTTCAAATCTTATGGATGATTATGAGGTAGAAGATGAAGATGTAATAATGAAACTGTTTATGCAATCATTAGTTGATGAAGCTAGGGATTGGTATAAGAATCTACCTGATGCAAGTATTAATTCTTGGGATGAATTCAAGATAGCTTTCAGAGAGCAGTATGGTGATAAAACTGATCCAAGATTTGTTATTAATGAATTTACTAGCATTACTAAGGGCTGTAACAAACTTGTTTCAAATTTTAATGCTAGGTTTACTAGGGTTTTCAATAACATCCCACCATATATGAGGCCAAATGAGTCTATGTTCTTAGTCTTGTATTGCAATGCATATGACACTAAGATGGGTTATGAATTGAGAGACAAGAACCCTCAATATTTAAGGGATTCTTTTAAAATGGTAACACATATTGAAAGTAATAGGAAAGCATTAGAGAAAATAGGTAAAAGGGATGATGTTATAATAATACAAAATCCTAATCTCAAAACATAACAAAGTAGAGCACCTGCATCTGAACATAAATTAGATAAGGTAATAAATGAACTAAAGGATTTGAGTTATAGAGTAGCAAGAAATGAAAAGGTCTTACCTTATGATAAACAAAACTATCCCAAGTAGGAAAGAATGCCTAAACTATCAGATTAACCTTACAATACCACTTGGCACAATGGTAAACTAGTACCGAATAATCAAAGAGGTCCTTCCAACAAAGAAACTCTAGATCCCCTTAGGAAGAGTAATGTCAATGTAATTGATGAGACTCCATGGTGTTGTTTGTCAAATGCCACATGTACCAGCATAATGTATGGTTGCACAGTCTTTTCAAGATTCTGTCGGTTCCTGTGATGAATGTAATGATTTGCATTATGATGAGGATAGTCAGATTAATCTGTTGTCCACTACCTTGAATTAGGAACATTATTATTCTCACTAGGTTTCATGTGATAATGAGGAAAATTATTTTACTGTGTATGATTTAGTCTTACAATTTTGATACAAGATTAAAAAGACCTTCGAATGAAGTGATTAAAGCATTAGCAATAGCTGCAATTACACAAGTTAAAAGAAATTATAATTTGAGGAGTAGAACCTAGGATCAAGATCAAGGTAAGTCAGGTGATTTGTTTATGAAATAGACTCAAGATCCTCTTAGAACTCAAAGTGTTTCTAAGAATGTAGAGGAAAGGGGTAAGAATTCTAAGAATAGGAGATTGCAAGCAGACAATGATAAGCAAAACATTGATGCTCCTAAAAATATTGCTAATGCTAAGACAATACATACTTCGGAAAAGGGTAAGAATGTGTCTTCAGATGTAGTTCAACCTCTTTCTCATACATAACATTATGTTCCTTTTGATATGACTCAAGTTTTGTCTCAAATAAAAGTTTCAGTGCCATTATTGGAGATGATGCGAAAAGAGGCACTAGTAGAATTTTGGCAAATAAATGACTACGTGACTAAAAGTTTTAGTCACGACAACTAAAAATGATTAAATTCTAGTCATGTTTTGCAACATAGCTATAAATGACTAAATAAATGACTAATTTGATGGTGGGTAAAAAACACAGCTATAAATGACTAAATAATTAGTCACACAAGTAAAAATTAGACAGAGAGGGAAATTAAAAAAATATTTCAAATTGGAAAGAGGGAAATTTAGAGAGGGAAATTTTTTCCATGAAAAATAATTCAAACAAAAGAAACCTGATCACCTCTACACTCAATACATTGTTCATGCATTGGACACACTGTACAGAGGTTGAATTTGTGCTCAAAAATAGGTAAGGCTCATTGATGTCCCTCTTTTTACATTAATGAATTGGAACACAATCACTTGAAGATGTTAATTTTATTATATTTTGTTAAATTTTGTATTTGGTAGACCTATTTTAGGGGGATGTCCTGGAAGTGTTAGAAGACTTTTTGGAGAAGGGCATGGTCAGATACATTGCATTCAATCACCGAGGAACCTTACTAGTAGGTCTGGTTTTCATGCATTTTTTAAACTATAATTTTTTGTTGTGTTTGGTACTCTATTTCAGTTATGCCCATTTGCCAGATGCTATAAATATAGACACCAGAATCTAATTCAATCTATTGACTGTTAATACTCAAACAATACCCCACTCTTATTAGGGATTAGGGTTTCAAAGCTCAGTTGTGAAGGATCAGGATTTTACCTAGTTGTAGAACAACTACCTCAACCTTGCAAACTTTTTAAAAAGAAAACAACAAATAATCTTATATTGCTTAATACCCATTTCAGTTTCTGCCAGCTCTATCATAGTTTAGTCCCCTGAATAGTCATTATTGTGTTGAAGTATTGGTTATTAATACTAGTGTTGGTGTATTCTGAAGAGTATTCAATATACTTCGTTGTTAAAATAGGGTTTGATTTTTCTTAATTGGGGTCATCTTTGGTTGTTTACCTTGGCTTAAAATGCCCAAGTGACAAGCTTGTAGATCAATCTAGTGTTTCTAGCTTTTTTTTTGTGATATGGAAGTCACTCTTTTGGATGTTTCTCTCCCTGATGATCGTCTAACTAAAATGTCCTTTTAGCATGATGATTATTACTTTTTTAAAATAGAAAGTTCATAGTTTATAATACTAAGAAATCATCAATCTTTTTGCCATTTCTATGATCTGAAAGCAAATAACAAGTACTCAAGAAAGAATCAAAAACAACAAAGCCAATTAATATGGCAGCCTAAAATAAGCCTCAAACAATACAAGGAAACAAGGATTACAACCTAGTTTGAAGTCTTTCCCAAAATTTTGAATCAAGAGTAAACTACTAATGATAAGAAACAATAATAGGAAACATGGTTTACAACCTAGTCCCCATAAATTGTTGACACAAAGCAACCTAAAGAAAAAAGAAACTAAAAGATGACATTTTTAAATAATTAGAGCTCTATAATTGTTTAATTATGATTAAGTACGTGTACATGCTAATCCTTCTCTGTATGATGCACAATACTGGCATGCCCAATGTGTTAATGATTACCACCACCATGAACCTTGGGCCAACAGTTTCTTTTGACCCTATATTCGTGATATGCATTGCTAGCTTTGAGCATTGGCTTTTTTGTCCTTCCACCACCAGTAACCTGACCAATCATGGCTCTACAACTACTTGGTAAAATCTTCTTAGCTCTAGATGGAAGCTTTACCCTGTAAATTGAAACCAATTTTTAAGACTCGTCAAACAAGGCTATTAAAAATCTACAAAATCAAAAATTACACAAATATGAACATTAAGAGAACTTAAATAATTGTTCTAAAATTATTTCCACTACCTTTGGAATAATTGCATTTATCAGCTCACTGTAACCTTGGAAAAAAAATTAAGCATAGAAATATGCCATAAGTCTCCACAAGGTGTACAGCTAGAACTTAAAGTAGTTTGAAAATAATTTGGAAAAAGCCACCATCCATAGGACATCACAACAGATGCATCACATGGTTGTTGCTAGCCAAAAAGCAAGATGATAAACAAAAATGATAATTAGTCAAGGGGAACATCAAGAAGTAGTACATTCAAATTAAATTTCAACCAGCTGCTAAACGAGTACAACCCACTTTGACTTGTCATAAGTTCAAAATATTAGAACAGGTACATTTTTATGTCTATAAAGGTGACAACAATCCAACAATGGGTCAGACATTTCAAATTGAAATGCAATAGAAAAGCATTGCAAATGATAGCAATCAAATTTGAAATTACTCAGATCATAAAAGAATAGTGGAGAAAAGGCAGAAAAAGTGTTCTTTGATTTGATCGGGCCAATGAGAAATATTGTCTCAAAAATTCAACTATATCTCCATGTCTTTGGCAACTTCGTTACCAATACCTTGGCCAACATTATTACACAAATGAAGAGCATTATGGGCAAAAATAAAAACTAATTTGAGGCTTCACTAAGATAGCCTGACAAAGAGAAATGATATATCTTACTAAGACAAGCATATGACCCTGGAGATGGGATAATACCAAAAGCTAAAACAAATCATACATCTAGACACAATCCACAAAATGCTATTAATGGTGATATCATAGAGGATACCAATAGGCATTGAAAAAATGAGATTAGCAGTGATTGTCTGATGTTTTGACTTATTTCAACAAATGAGTTTCCAATGTGAAGTCTCAACCAAGAATTTTATTACCATTCTATTGACTGTCATTTTCTAAGTCATGCTATCAATTTTGAACCAAATGAGGCCTTCCAATGATTTGGCTTTGGGGGCTCATAATTTTATCGATTACCTGTGATGGAGTTGCCTGTCATGTCTACTTTTATGACTATGAGGAACACACAAAATCAACAATAGAAACAAGATAGGATGGCAACTATTGGAGCCAATGGGCCATAGATGCAAAATTAAAGTGAATGTCTAAGCATGGTTAATGATCTTTTATTTTGTTGCTTCTAATTATATTTGTTCAGCTGTCAAGGGGGTGTAAGTCATGGCATAGCTCTATATCTCTTTATTACCTTAAGGTAGTTCCTCACATGATTCTTATCTTGGTAGCTAGGTTATCTCAACACCAAAAATTATTTAGAATCCCACTCCTTGATGAAATGTAATGACTGCAAACTACTATCCCTTGACTTATCTCTACCATAAAGACAACTCTATGGAACATGTAGAGGGTGTAAGTCATGGTTTGGATGTGTCTAAGAAAGTTCATAGTTTGTTCTATCTCCATTCCAAAAATATTGTCTAAAAAATTCAACTATATCACCATGACTTATTCCCTGCCATAGTATTGTAAACTATTTCTTTGACCATTGCAGGATTGCAGTATACTAAACATCACTTGAATCCTTTCACCACACTACTACATTCCTTCATTGAAACTATCATGGGGCCACGGTATTCAACACTTACATAACTTAAAATCCTTATACCACCATACTACAAGCCTCACTTGAGGCTGCCACGAGGGCGCGGTGTATTATTTTCCTCTGCTCCTTCTTACCGCCATATCGCAAGCCTCACTTGAGGCTACCGCAGGGGCATGGTGTACTATTTTCCTCTACTCCTTCTTACCACCATACCGCAAGCCTCATTTGAGGCCGCCGCAGGGGCACGGTGTATTGTTTTCCTCTGCACCTTCCTACCGCATTACCGCCGATTATTCTCTTGACTGCCACGAGACCGCGGTGAAGTATCATATACCACTTAAATTTATACTGCCAGCTCGCCACTTTGTTTTGAGACCACTGCGAGGCTGTGATAATTGATCTCTACATCCTGCAATGCTGCAAGTGCAATCTCTTCATGCTGCAAGATAGCAATAACTATTCCCTTGTTATCCTTCGTTCCCGCACACCCACCAAGAGCTTTTGAGTGACCTGCGGGGCTGTAGTGAGAGACAAAAACACATCAATGGTAAAAAATACAAATATCTTTCACATTGACTTGGTATGTGGTGCTTATGAATGACTCCTGGAATAATTTTAAAAGAAATATGGATCCCTAAGATGGAATTATGGAAGGAAATTTTCATGGATTTATGGATTTATCAAATGTTCTTTTATCAAATATATGAAGGTATCTTTATTGTAGGTTATTTTCCCTATATTATTTATTCTTGGTTTGAACTCCTTGATTTTGTGGTTTTTTGTTAGGACCTAGATCTTTCATATGCAGGACCACCTACAATGCACCAAAGGAGTCATCTGGATCATGACTTAGGAGCTGGTTAGTATTCATTGAGTGGTATAATGGTGGTTGAACTGTCCTGGTCTATACAACTAAGAGATGTACTTGTGTGCTTTGTAGTTTGTTTATTTAATTTTTTGATGCTTAGAAAAACATCACAAATAGATAGGATGATATTTTTTGTAATTTATTCCTTCAATCACTTGTCATAGGTCCAGTTGGAGGTAGCAAAGCTGGAGGGTGTACCTTATCCGCCTATTTATTCAAGCATAAATGTTGCAAGTTCCACTTCGAATCACCAAAGCCTTCACAAAAACCTCTGCAAAAAATTTAATAATGAAGAATTTATGCATAAATTCTCTTTTAAATGATGCACAAAGCCTCCACCGCAACACCACACTATTGTTGGATCTTGCAGTGATGCGAGTGATTCCCGCATCACCGCAAGGCCCAGCAACAAACTGTGTCATGTTGCAGTGGAGGCTTTGTGCATCATTCAAAAGAGAATTTGTGCATAAATTATTTATTATTGAATTTTGTGCAGAAATTTTTGTGAAGGCCTTGGTGATCCAAAGTGGAACTTACAACTACAATATTAGATAAAAATCTATTTCCAAATATGCTTTTGATGGATGTTCATATCCTCATCCAAAGCTCCAATTCAGACACAGGCAGGAAGGATGCTTTCAAAGGTTGAGGAGTTGGGCTTTACACCCACTGGTTGTATTTTCTTAAAATTTTCTAAGGACTTTTTAGAAAAACCCATTTTAAACATATCCTTTAATCACAACATTCCATGATATCACATTTCTTTGAGGCATTTTTTGAAACAGATCGCTTGCCTTATCTATGCTTCCACTTTTTCATGTATATCTAGCAGGGCACTTGTAACTACAACATATGACCAAAAAAATCCTTGTTGTTATGCTTTGATGGATGTCCCTTCATTATTAATGGATATTTGATGTAGTGCACACTATTATAGTGCAAGCCTATTTTTCACATTGTTTCATTTAGCACCACCAATATTCTCCACAAGAACATTGTCCCTATTTAAAACCATGGAAATGGTTCACATCTCTTAGAACAATTTCTCTTGCAACAATCTTAGAGATGAATTTAGATGCAGTGTGAAAATTAGAACATACTCGAAGGTTCTTAACAACTCTAATGGTTGTACCAGGGGCCATGTTTAATAAACCAAATGCAATTGCTAACTTTTCACTATGGCGGCAGATAAATGATTATTTTTTCTTTTATTCCATAGCATTAAGTAAAAGTCTTGAATCTGGAAATACCCTACTACCTTCATTTGCCAAGCCAATTTCTCCAATTTTGCATAGCTCTCCCATGTTTGTGGATGTGATATGTCTTCTACACAAAAAAACATGTACCATTTTATGCCCTTCAATCCAACTACATGCAGGTATCTTTTTAATTCCTCTATCTTTCATCAATCTCCTTACTATTTGAACCTCACCACACCTGCTCGCTTCTACACAGATGTTTTAGAGAGGAACATAAGTTGCAACATTTTTAGAATCTAACTAAAAAAGTAGTGTTACTGGAATACTCAGCCTACATTCAAATTTTGAATTCTGGGAAATTATATATAGTAAATAGATTGATGGTTGTTTTGATAGTGAAATTATTAGCTTTCTTAGAAATTAATTGAAATATCTTGTCTTGAAATATCTATAAGGATTATTTTAATTAAAGAGAATTTTGTGGTTATTTTTGTAACAATGATTTTATAGTGCGGCTAGCTTGCTATTTTCATTCAAGATACAAGTCATCAAAGTCAAGCACATACCAAGAAGATGGTACTCTACTTCAAACCCTCAACCTCACTTAGTTTAGTATGCTTACATGGGGATATTAAGGAAGTTGCTAAACAATTAATATATATCATTTGTTGTTTGTGAAGGAGAATCCTGTGAGATCCAATATGGCAATGGATCAATATCCGGTTTCTTAAGTAAAGATGATGTCATAGTTGGGAAACTTGTGAAACATTAGGTTAGTAATTTTTGGATGTTAAGGCTTCCCAGTTAGATATCAAAGATCTTTTCTCATCAACTTAATTTAGAATTTATGTATAATTAATGGATTCTTTCATGGTACAGGTCTTTACTGAGACAACACATGAACCAAGGTTGACATTTTTTTTGAATCCGTAAGGATGCTTGGAGCATCATAATATATTAATATTAATAAAAATGTTTTTACATATTACAAAAAAGGCCCTTCCTAGCCAAAAAGATAACATAGAGCATTTTAACTAAGAGCCCTGAATAGAGCTATAAATCTAAAAGGTCCTTTCTGGCCAAAAAGAAAACCAAAGTTATAGCAAAGCCAAAAACTTAAAACAAAAAGAGTGGTTCACATGGTGTCCATATTTAAATCTACAACCCTAAAGCCATGAACCCCCAGTTGGATTCTCTTGAGAAAGGACTGTGTCATCATTGGTGAAGGGAACTACTGGTGGTTGGAAATTTGACAAGAAGCTCCATGCATTGAATACTTCCTCTATCCTTTCCCTCTTGGACCTTCCAAATGCAGAATTGTGAACCTGTTGTGAATTATCAAAGAGCTCTCTGTTACCTAATTGCAAAATTGAAATCATCACTTGATAAACACAGTTAAAACTAGGTTTATTAATGATATCTTCATGGAGGAAGAGTCCCCCTACCAAGGCTGAGCCATCGTGGAGATTATAAGTAGAAAAAGTTTTAAATAGCTTGACATCTGGGACTAGATAGTCATAAACAAACATTGATGCTATCCTTTTAACCTTATCAACCTAATGAAATAAGTCCATCACATTTGAGAGAAAATGAGATACCAGATGCGAAGCATAACATACCCTAGATTGCAAAAGAAAATCTCTATCACATACATCTATCAAAGCATCCTCCACCAGCTCTTCATCAAGCAGTTTGAAGGCCCTAGCCATGAAATCTGAGTTGATGCTTCTGTGCATTGGTTGTTCACATGATTGAATAGGAAAATGAAGTCGACAATTATGGGGATAGATAGACATTGCAGATACACAGCAAGAGCAAAATGAAGAGGCAAGAATGAAATAATGACACATATACCATCGTCTCTTGCATAAAAAGAGGATCACACAAGCCAACATAATGAATTGAAGTCATTCAAGCCAGTGGGGAAATAAAACTGAGGCAGATGAGATCTAAATGTGGATTATATTGCTCAGCTTGCAACACTCCTCTTATAGAGCATTCAATGAATAAAATCAAAGAGACATGTGCGAAGTGAACAATTAATGCTAGATGGAAATCTACATAGATTGCAAGATTCAAAATGACTAAATATACTACTAATTGATGTGAATTAATAATTAAATTGACTAAATATACTGCCAATTGACAGAAATTAGTGAACAGTGAATAAATATAACTAAATATATGACCAGCGTTAAATCAGTGAATAAAAATGACTAAATATACTACCAAAATTGATCAAAATGATGATTAAAATTAATGACTAAATACACTACCAATGGACAGAAATTAGTGAATAAAAATGACTAAATAAGTGACCAGTTAACAAAAAATCAATGACTAAATAAGTGACCAGATTACAACAATCAATGACTAAATCAACGACTAAATATACTACCAAATCAATCAATCAAAACAACCAATAAATGACTAAAAATGGTTTAGTCATCAATTTGGTTGTGTTATAAATGACTGGCAATAAACTACTAATGGTCACGTGACCATGTTTGGTCATTTTTAAGCAGTTTTTAGTAGTTTTTTAGTAATATATTGCTCTTTTTGTACTAGTGAGGAACATAAGAACAAGGCATTGGCCTTGATAAATAATGCTACAAGTCAACTAGTTATAAGAAGGGAGAATTTTTATTAGAATAAAAAGGAAAAGGAGTAGGTAAATGAGGTTGAAGAAGAATTAACTGATGAGATTCCAGAAGTTTATTTGGGAACAACTATGACCAGGTGCCCTTCTCAGGTAGAACCTTTATATGTTACTTTGCTTATAAATGATAAAATGGTCAAGAACTATATGATAGATTTAAGAGCTTCTACTAATGTTATGCCTTTAGCAATCATGAAAGAACTGGGAATGCAAGTAAATAAGGCATATGAGAAATGTTTTTCCATGGAATCTAGAGAAGTACCTATTATTGGGATTATGAGAGATGTAGAGTTTAGAATTGTTGCCTTTCCTGAGAAGAAATATAGCATGAATATTACTGTAGTTGATGTCCCACCTAAATATGGAATGTTGTTGTCTAGTAAATGGGTTGCAATAGTAGGTGGAAGTATGCAGTTGGACCTATCTTATTCAATGATTCCCATAGATGGTAAGAATGTTAGATTGGACAG
The DNA here is from genome assembly GCA_027924645.1 of Cunninghamia lanceolata. Taxonomy (NCBI): domain Eukaryota; kingdom Viridiplantae; phylum Streptophyta; class Pinopsida; order Cupressales; family Cupressaceae; genus Cunninghamia; species Cunninghamia lanceolata. Next base: position 786,558 of record BSBN01000597.1, on the reverse strand, counting down.
AGAAAAGAGATCTACTACTTTGGTTGAAGATCAAGAACAAGTGGAATAGGTATGTTTCCTAGACGTTGACTTTGATATTTTAGAGTTGTTTCACCAAATCTAAATTAGTGAGTAGGGAACCCATGATGAAAGAAGCTCAAGCATCTGATACTGAAGGTGAAGTATGGTCAATGTATTTTTATGGTGCTTGTTCAATGAATGGTTCTGGTGCTAGAATTATTTTTGTATCACCTAAGAAAAGGCTTTTTAAATTTTCTTTTCTTTTGAATTTTGAGTGCACAAATAATAGTAGAATATGGAGCACTCCTTCTAGAGTTGAATGTTATTGTCAAATATGGAGTCAGATTGCTTAGAGTCCTAGATGATTCAAAATTGGTGGTTCACAAGCAAAGGTAAAATACGCATCAAAACATAAGAGATTAAAACAATATAAGAATGTTGTTTGGGATACCATAGATCTTTTTGATGCATTTTCCATTAATTGGGTGGAAAGGTTTAGAAATGTGATGGAAGATTTTTGAGCAAATGTTGCTATCAGGCTAGATGATGTTACTTTAGCTAATATATCAAGAGTCGAAGTCAAAACAAGACCTTTAGTCCTAGACAACATTTGCAATTGGTAGGTTTTCAATGATGATAAAGATTTGATGAGATTTTTACAGTGCATAGATGAGTTTGATAATCAGGAAATTGACTTCCAGAACTTTGTTCAAGTAGTAGATGGAAAAGAAACATTGTTTGGAAATGAGGTCATTCAACTTAAAACAAATAAGATTCCTAAGGGTTTGGTTGCTTTAGAGATAAATTTTGATAATAATGATAGACAAATTGCAGAATCTACTTTAGTACATGATCAAGACCTTGAAGAAGTTTATCTAGGGACATAAACTTCTCCAAAAATGGTCAATATTGGAAGAAGATTGAATACAAAGGTAAGAGCAATGTTGGTCACTCTACTTAGGAAATATAGACAGGTTTTTGTTGTTGGCAAGAGACACTGTGTGGCTTCATAAGTGTTGTCATTGATGGCAACAAAGTCTATCCCACACATCCACAGTACATAGTATGTCTATACCAGAAGTCAATTTGAAGATTGTTTTGGTCCGGTGAACAAGAACAGAGTATGTAACAAGGTTTGACAATCAGGTCTAGATCTCTTAAATGGTATAACTCATAAAGTTACGGACTTGGACAAGTCAAGAGGGGTATCATGACTACTGTAATCTAGAGATTTAGCCTCCGGTGATAAAGCATGAAAAAGATATGAGCATCTGAGTGTTGGGTTCCAGTCAGGCAGAGTAGATAGAGGAAGAACTGACCAACAGAGTATCAGACTTCAATCTGGATGAGTAAAAGATGTTGATCAAGAAATTTGTGGGATCATACATTGTTGACCGACATGATCAATGACATATGCTTATGTTTTTTATACGCATCACAAAACAAGCCTGGATTCAGGCGACAGATTAGTAACTTGCAAATATCTTGACTGTTCTTGTTGCCGACTAGAAAGTTGATGAAATCCTTGATGCAGATATATATACCAGATGGATTCTAGTATGTAAAAAGGGATGTGGATAAGTGATGAAATAAAGTGCGAAGAAAAGTAGGGATAAGTGTGAGAGCAGTAATTCAAGTCCAGTATGTGACAGAGCAACAACATTAAAATAGAGGAAGAATGAAGTGCATCAGATTAGTATATTGTGCCTAACCAGAATTGAACTCTTGCATTTGTAGATGCTTCTCATCAATTCAAACACTTGATTATCTTTTGTAAGTTCTGTAGATAGTGAGTCTCTTGTAGGTAGTGTGCCTCTTGTGACAAGTGTGCTTAGGCAGTGAGCCCTAATTGGCAAGTGCCATTTTGTACTCCTTTATTCTTTTAATAGAGAATACAATCTTGCGTTAGTCACCCCATGGTTTTTTCCCTTAACAGGGTTTCCACGTAAAAATCCTTGTGTTATGTGTGTTGATTTTATTTCTGTTCTTATGATTACATATGCTTCCATGTTTTGATGCAACATTGATTATTAAGATGCAAAAATAAAAGAAAGTTAAGGAAATTTTGAGATAATTGATTCACCCCCCCTCTCAGTTATCTACCTTGTTTCCAACATTTCTCTGGTCCTATGATGATTTGAAATCATATAAAGAGGATTTGTTCCAACATGAAATCCCTATAAAAATAAAAGCCAAGCCTTTCAGACAGAAGCAAAGGCCAATAAATCCAACTTTGGCACCAAAGATGCAACAAGACTTATGAAACTCAGAGATGGAGGCATTATAAAGCCAATTAGGCACTCTACTTGGGTTTCCAATTTGGTTCTAGTTAGGAATAAAAACAATGACATTAGGTTATGTGTTGATTTTAGGAATCTAAATGTTTCCTCATTAAAAGACAACTACGCATTACCTAACATGGAAGCCTTATTGCAAAAGGTGTCTGGCTATGAATTGTTGTCCATGATGGATGGTTTTTCTGGATACAATCAGGTCAAAGCAAAAGAATCAGAATAGTATAAAACAACTTTTACAATACCTTGGGATACTTATGTTTATGTGAGGATGCCTTTTGGATTGACAAATGCTGGAGCAACATTTTAGAGAGCAATGGACGTTGCAATTACTGACTTGATTGTTACTATTATGGTAGTATATTAGGATTATTTAATTGCTTTCTCTAAGATGAAGGAAGAGCATTGCATGTATCTTGAAAAGATTTTTATCAGAGCAATAGAATATGGTGTATCCTTGAATCCAAAAAAGTGTACCTTTGGAGTTACTGAGAGAAAGTTACTTGGTCATGTGTCTAAAGATGGTATTAGAATTGATCTTGAAAGAGTTGTTGATATTGATAGGATACTAGTTCCTAAAAATTTCAAAGGGATACAATCTTTCTTTGGCTAAATAAATTTTGTAAGAAGGTTTGTCACAAATTTTGCAGAAACAACAAAATCCATTTCAAATATGTTAAAGAAAGAAGAATATATTTCATGGGGAGATGAAGCTATTAAGGCCTTTTTAGAATGTCAAGGAGGCAATAAAAAGGGCTCCTATATTGAAATCACTTGATTTTTCAAAGCCATTTTAACTTTTTTCATTTGCTTCTTTTCACACCATACCAACAGTTCTATTGCAGAAAAATAGTGAAGGATATGAACAACCTATAGCATTTTTTAGTAAATCTTTGTAGGTTGTAGAGCTAAAGCATGATATTATGGAAAAACACGCCTATGCTTTGGTGAAGGTAGTCAAGAATTTTAGGCCTTATTTGGTGGGGGCCCATATAGTAGCTTATTTCCCTCATGCTATAGTTAAATACATATTCACATAGAAAGAGGTTACATGAAGGAGATGTAGGTGGATAAATAAAATTTAGGAATTACCATTGACATTCAGATAACAAAATTAGTGAGAGGACAGGGATTAACCAAATTAATGGTACAATCTAATTTAGAAGTTGTTTTGGTAAATCAGGTTCAAGAGGAGACATCTTTTCAAAAATGCAATTTGCAAACTTCTGCATGGTATAAGGATATTGTTTACTATTTGCAGACCATGACATGTCCTGGTCATATGAATGAAAATCGAAAAAGGACTTTGAAATTGCAAGCAATAAAATATGTTATCCTCCAAGAAGACTTATATTGGAGAAATAGGGATGGTGTTTTGTTGAGATGTGTTGATAGTAGTCAAGCTTGTAATATATTGGATGAAATACATAGTGGAGTATGCAGAGGTCATTTTATGGCAAAGACTACTACACATAGAATTCGCAGGTCTAGTTATTGGTGGCATGTACTCTTTTTCTTGATGCTCAAAGATTAGTGAGAAATTGTGATGCATGCTAGAAATTCTCTAGAAGGTTGAAGTACTCTGGTGCTTTTCCAGTAAGAACCATGACTGTAGAGGCACCATTTCAACAGTGGGGTATAGATTTCATTGGGGAAATTACAGAGAAATCAAGTGGAGGACATAGTTGGATTCGTGTTGTTACTAATTATTTCACAAAGTGGATTCAAGCAATTCCTACTAGAAGAACAACAAGCAAGGTTGTTTCATACTTTGTATTGGAACATATTATCATTAGATTTAGAGTGCCATATAAGTTGATCATAGATAATTTTGTATTTTAGATCAGAAGAATTTGTAGGTTTTTGCAATTAATATGAGATTGACTTGTCCTATTCTTCACCCTATCATCCCCAAGGGAATGGACAAGTTGAATCTAGCAATAAAAGATTAATAAAAATAATAAAAAGAATGATAGGTAAGAACAAGAAGTTGTGGGATTCAAAGCTCAGACTTGCACTGTGGGTTGATAGGCTTACAATCAAGAAGGCTACTATGAAGTACCCTTATGAATTAGTATATGGAATGGATGCTAGGATGCCTGTTAATAATTTCTTATCAATCTACAAGTTTATACAAGAGTATGATAATGATATTGATGCAATCATGAGTAATAGGATCAATTAGTTAGTTGAATTGGATGAGACAAGAAGGTCAACATATAAGATGCATATTAAGTAGTGACAAGTAAAATATCTATTTGACAAGAAAGCTTTAGATAGAAAATTTGAGATAGATGATATGGTCTTGATGTGGAATGCAAGGTGTTAGGAAAAGGGAAAACATGGCAAGTTTGACCCACTTTGGATTGGTCCATATGTGATAAACAACACACATGGTGAGAACTTATGTTTCTTGCAGAGTTTAATTGGTGAATTTTAGGAATTACCTGTGCATGGACAGTTCTTGAAACCCTATTTTTCTTAAGTGGGTTGTTTTTCATGCATATTGTATATGTTTGTACAATTGTTTGTTTGTTTCATTTTGTGTTTTGCCTTTTGGTCTAGTTCTATTGTCCTCACCATGCTTGGATAAATCATGTGTCCCCAACTTGAGCCACTGGTGGTATGTGCTAAATTTTAGGCTTTTAGGTCAATTTTCTTGGTTTATCCTTAGGTTCTAGGGTTTATTATATTTGACAAAGTATATTTTTGTGCCCTAGGCTTGAAAATCCTAAGTCATGTGATTGTATAAGAGCTTTGTGTTATGTGTAATGTCCCCCATTTAGCCCAGTCAGTTAGCTGATAGAGATTAGCCTATCATTGGACTCATGTAGGCTAATGGCAGTGTTTAGGGGGTCAAATTGGTGACTTACTATTTATATTAAGTCAGGATGAAGCACCTTTCTATTTATAGTAGGGTAGAGGCAAAGGGTCATGGCACGAGAATTAATGGTTTTGAAATGTCGAGAGTATTATTTGATAAAATATAAGTTAAATCAAAAGATTTAACTTATATTATTATTAAGGGGGTAAAGTGACTTGTGTTATAAAATGACTTTAAGTTATAAAGTTAAGTTATAACTTAAAGTGGTTCCCCTAAGAGATGGACGCCTTCATGAGAGTTATAAGGGACATAAAACATAAAATAAAATATTAAATTCCTCTCATCTTGGGTGTTGGGGTTGAGGGAAATAAAAGAGAGAAAATGACCCTCAATTGCATATATTGGATTATTGATATTACTCTCTTGTTTTCTCGTGTATTGTTTGGAGCTTGGCTCTAGGGTTTGATATTGGTTGTGTTGAGATAAAACCTCTGCATAGTCCTCTTCTTCATGTGTGAGAGACCACATTAGGAAGAGATTCTTGGAGGCTTCATCCAAGAGCTTCAGTTGGGCATTTAGTTGATTCATATTGATGGAGTTTTGATCTTGTATTGAATACATTTGACGAAGAAATCATATGCAGCTGAGTGAATAAGGTTTAGTGATAGATTTGTTACATTTTGGAGTAGATTAAGGACTACATTTCATGCCTTATGCTAGTCGTACCCCTGCTAGTATAGGCCATACCATTGGCTGGGAGTCATTTTGGAGTTTTGGGTGGATTTTGATGTGTTTCTTCAGCTCTACATGATCACCTAGCAACTGCAAGGGTATTTAGTCCAAAACAGTAGTATTTATCAAATTTTTAGAATTGTTTCATGCTGATTTATAGCTCTAGGTGGGCCATATAACCTAGAATAGTCATGGGTATTGTATGGTGATGTTCCTTGCTTCTTTGTAGCTGCTATTAATGTATTTTGAATGTTTTAAGTCCCATATACTGCTATTATACATTTCACTTGAAGATCTCTTCATTGGTGGTAACTAGAAGTCTTTCTATGATGTTATATTGTTGGTCCAGCTACAACACCAGTATGAAGTTGTAAATGGGCAAATGGGTAATGTACTCATAATTTATATTTTACAATAATATTATCTGGGTCTTCAATATTTCCTTCATATCTACTTTAGTTTTTTTCAGTTTTGGTTATATTCTCTTTATTATATGTTATCAATGCAAAATCAAAACATGTAATGAAACCCGAAACCCAAAACAGTCAAAAAAAAAGTGATACGAAAAACCTAGTTCAAAGGGTGTATGGTACAATGGTATTAAAGTAGTAGTATCTTGTCATCCTATGTGGTTAGATCAAACATGCAGAAGGGTTTTTGAGACATGCTTCCTATACCATCTTTGACTCACCATTACAATCTGAGAAGAAACAGGTCACAACAAGAAATACAGGTTCCGCAAATAGAACAAGAAGCAGAAGTACCACAAATAGATCCCTTTCAGGTGAGGTTGAGGTACTGGTTGAGGAGATGGGAGACAGAGAATAGGAAGAACCTAGCATGCGAGAAATTATGAACTCATTGGCTTAGGGACAACTAGATATAGAGAGGACAATGTAGGAATCACAAGCAGAACTAACTCACATCCTTACCCAGTTGATACCTCAGGATGGTAGAAACAACATGGATAATAACAATAACAAAAACAATAATAACTGTGATAGGAAAAGGAACAATTTTGGGGACATGAACCGAATGAACAATGGAGGTGACAGGCACATGGGTGATAGGAACAATAGAGATAGGAATAATGGGGACATGAACAATGGTGGCAGGTATAGAGATAGAGATGATGAGGGAGAAGCATCGATCACTAATAGGAGAGCTTCTCAGTTGACAATAGGTGATAGACCTAGTATACCTGTATTTGCACCTAGGAACATTGTTCCTCAATAGGAGGCCACACAGCTTGATTTCTAGGATGAGATTCTGAGAGATTGGTGGGCATCTAGTGAGGAGTTTAGAGCTAAGATGACATTTGGAGAGTACTCAAATCTTAGGGTGAAATACAGACCCTGCAGGGGAAATAGATAGAATCAGGGACTCCAGAAGAAGGTTCGTAAGATGACTCTACCATATTTTGATGGATCTAGTAAAACCACTACTAGAGCATGGGTCCAGAAATTGGACAGTTATTTGCAGATCAACCCTATGCCAGAAGCATATGCTATAAATTATGCAACTTTACACTTAGAGGGAAGCACACATAAATGGTGGAGCAATGGTAAGGTTACATTGGGCCACAATCTGATTACTTCATATGTTGAGTTTACTACTAGAATGATCGATAGATTTGACAAGAAGGATCCATAACTGTATTTTAAGGAGTTGGCACAACTCAGACAGGTTGGATTAGTGGACTCATACATTTCAGAGTTTCAGGACCTATCTATTATGGTCCCAGATATCCCAAAGCGTAGGTTGGTCATATTATTTATAGATGGACTATTAGAACCCTTATGAGGTTGGTTTAAGGGATTAGACCCATTGACACTTCAGGAGGCCATGAAAAGGCCCAAGACATGGAATCCTTTGTATGGAGGAATAAATTTAAAACAAAGGGTTTCTACAGGAGGGACAAGGAGAAAGATAAGAAGCCCTTCCAAAAGGACACTGGCCAGCCAAAAGAAAAATCAAACCGATTGACCGATGACCAATTGAATGAGTATCAAAGGAAAGAACTTTGCTTTCATTGTAAGGAACCATGGGACCCTTCACATAGATGTGCTAACAAGGCAAAAGAAAAGTTAATTATGTATTATTCAACAGAGGAGTCACATTCAGAGGCATCGAACTAGTCTTCAAATAGAGAGGATAGTGGAGATGAGAATTCCTCTCAGCATAGCAGCGACAGTGATGGGACATTGGCACAACTTTCTTGTTTCCAGAAAGTTGCATCATTTAGAGTGAGAGGAGTCCTTGGAGGTTAGCACATCATCACCCTGATAGACACTGGAGCTACACACAAGTTTATTGATGAGGGGTTGGTGGCTAGACATGGACTGAAGGTGGAAGAGTTTGAAGGCTTCAAGGTAATGGTAGCTAACGGCTTCAAACTGACATCTACCAGAAAGATTTTTAGGCTGCTATACAAATGGGAGATTACGAGCTTAAGGATGACTTCTATGTGGTTGGCATTGGAGACACAGATGTAGTTTTGGTTATGCATTGGATGATGTAACTTGGTGAGTTCACTATGAATATGAATAAGATGGAAATGAAGTTTGAATGCAATGGAAAGAAAATATTTCTTAGGGGATTCTCAGATGGTGGACCATGAGTATTCTCTCTCAAGAAGATGGAGAGAATGCTACGACATAACTAGGTAGAATGGGCAGCAGAATGTCTTATTATGCTAGAGTCTCCACAACAGCCGAAGAGTGCTTACCATCCATATATACAGAAACTATTAACCAAGCATGGTAAGGTGTTTGGTAATATACCTCCAGGAGTACCACTTGACAGAGGCATCAAGGATGTCATCAAGCTTGAGGATGGGACTAAGCCCATAATGGTCACACCCTATCATCATCCTAAGAGGCTCAAGGATGAGACAGAGAAAACAATTAAGGAGCTATTAGAGATGGGACACATCTGCCCCAGCAAGAGTCCCTTTGCTTTAGTAGTTGTATTGGTCAAAAAGAAAGATGGGACCATCAGGATGTGTATAGATTACAGGGCCTTAAATAAAAAGACCATTAAGAATAGGCATCCAATTCCTTGCATAGATGAGTTGATAGATGAACTACATGGGGCTTGCTACTTTTCCAAGATAGATCTACGATTAAGATACCATTAGATTTGAATGAGGGAGGAGGACATAGAGAAAATAGCCTTCAGATGTCACTATGACCACTTCAAGTTCTTGGTGATGTCGTTTGGACTAACCAATTCCCCTACTACCTTCTAGAGTTGCATGAATAAGATTTTCAGATAGCAGCTAAGGAAGTTTGTGTTAATTTTCTTTGATGGGAGCCTTTGTGTGGACCAGTTCAACTCAACAGTGCTTTGACCATTTCAAGCACTTGATGTCATCATGCCCAGTGTTGGCAATCCCTGACTTCTCCAAGCCTTTTGAGTTGGAGTGTGATGCTTTAGGAGAGGGGATAGGGATAGTGTTAATGTAGGAGAAACACCCTATTGCATTTGAGAGTAGAAAGCTTAGGGGTGTGGAGAAGAGCTACTCGGTGTATGACTGAGAAATGTTGGCCATTATGTATGCATTGGCCAAGTTTAGGCCATATTTGGTTGGAGGGAAGTTCATAATAAAAATAGATCATAATAGTATTAAATACTTCATGAACCAGAAGGACTTGAACAATAGACAATAGAAGTAGGTTAGTAGGCTCTAGGCCTATGATTTTGACATTGAATATGTCAAGGGCAAGAAAAATGTGGTTGCAGATGCATTGTCTAGACGGCCCCACTTGTGTTTGTTTGGAGAGATATCTGTTCATTGGAGGGAGACAATTGCAACAGAGTATGCTAAGGACTTGTGGGCAGTAGGAATCATAGAGGGCACTATACAGGATGACAGGTACACTGTAGTGAAATATTTGATTATATATAAGGACATGATATTCTTAGTGCCTAACTCCCAATTTAAGCATAAAATTTTGAGGACTTTCCATGATGTACCAATGGCTGGCCATCCTAGATTTTTTAAAACATACAGGTAGATTCAGGAGACATTTACATGGAAAGGACTTAAGAATGAAGTCCTTAAGTATGTTCGTGAATGCCCCAAATGTCAACAAAACAAAAATGAACATACATAGCCAGTAGGTTTGTTTCAGGCACTGTCAATTCCCAATAAAAAATGGGAATACATCTCCATGGATTTTATCACAGGGCTGCCTAAGTTTCAGGGGAAGGATTTCATATATGTGGTGGCCAACAAACTGACCAAATATGCACACTTCTTTGCCATTTCAACGACATACACAACTGTATAGGTGGTTGATTTATTCTTCAGGGAGATTTTTAGACTTCATTGGTGTTTAGGGTAAAACTGGATTTGTTGATCTTTTGTGGTTTAGATGTTAAAATCTTCCTTTCTCCCTAACATTGAAGGATCTAGGGTCGAGTGGTGAGCACTATCATACCCTAGGTCACTTACAAATGAGGGGAAGCTTGGATTAGGGAATCAATTATCAATTTTCCTTCTCCTATGCTTAGTTGACCATTAAAACCCTAATTATGCAAATACGACAACAAATTATGGAAAAAGCTCTTGCAAACGAGAGTAAAATGCCAAATTACAGAATACCTATTTTTGGGGTTCCGAAGTAGAATAGTCGGGGACACTAGAGCGGGCGCTCAAGTCCAAGGTACCTACTTTTTTAGGGAATCTAGACCTTCTTCGGACACTGATCAGACTTGTAACTTCTATTTTCCAAAATCTATCTGCGGAGGACACTGGAGTGAGTGCCCAAGTCCTAGAAGTGCTCCTTTGTCCAACATTTTTTTAGATCCTCAATCCCTGATGCCTGCCAAGCCTTCCTGCAAATCCACTTTTTCTAGATGCGACACCTGTAACATGTAATCACAAGACTTGGTTTGGGGGTTGTGGTGTTTAGAGGTTTGCCTCAATCAAACCCTAGAGGACACTTAAGTCTCTGAACACCATTGTCAGATAAAGAAGGCGTGCCCTTGTGAGGCAGAGGCCAAAAAGCAAAGGAATCAATTATAAAAACACAATGATATGTCACCTTGTAGTGAAGCTCTCATGGAGGAAGATGATCTTCATGCCATGAGGAGATTGATACTCAAATTTGCAAATATCAACACACAAAACATACAAGCCTGCTCTTCCAACACAATAGAAGGCCTTGAATCACCTTGAGAACACAATAGCTTGCTAGTAATCATCTAGTTGAAATCTAGTTTACAAATGAATGTCTACACATGCTTATATATGCATCTACAAGCACTCCCACCATGGTATTTGAAATTAAAACTTATCGTGTTGGCAAAGGGACCTAATAACGGTCACTAACCGACACCTGGAAATTAGGGCTACCCTAAAATAGGGCAGGACTAGGGTGTAGGTGCCCAAGTCCTCCCCCCTATTTTAGATAGGGTACAGCTCAAGGGGTCCTCCTAGGTCCTATTTGCCTTGGGACTTAGGTCTCATTCCATCGGGATGCTAAAATATGAACTAAAATGTCCTAAATACACTCTAAAAACCTGGGAGCTAAACCTTATGAGGGAAAAGCCCCCAAGGGGACATTTTTTGAGTTACATTTAGCCCCCACATTAATGTATGTATAAACGTGAGGCCAATACATGTATTAAAGTAAGGTCACAAACACAACAAACACACCAAACACAGAGAAGACATGCCATTCACATAGAAGACAGTAACAGGCACGCAAAACATGGAGAAGATAGTTACAGTCACACAGAACACAGAGCAAATAGTTAATGCATGGAAGACAGAAATGATATCTTTTCTTTTCTTTTTCTCATATATATGAAATGCAAATGCAAGTACTGGAAAGTAAACAAACCTCCCAAAACGTAGGAAGCACTACTCAAAGATGCTGGTCTCTGCATATGGGGCAACACACATGCAATACATGCAAAACCTCCCAAAATGCATGAAGCACTACTCAAAGGCACTGGTCTATGCATATGGGGCAACAAACATGCCATACAAAACAAGCACGCCAAAACACACACACTTGAAGACACAAAGAAAACACGACAGATAAGCAATAGAGTGTACCTATTTCTAGGTCCAACACCATCTCAGGCACATTACAGGCACACATCGACGATTGGGCTTCACCACAACAATCCCCGAAGACACGCTTAAGGGTTGAGTTAGTTACAGAACCGCTCCCTGCCTCCCTGCAGAGGACTTTTGAAAATGATGGGATGATGCAATCTGCTCTGAGAAATACACCATCCCTACTTCAATAGAGGGCTTAATAAAAAGGATATGCTCAATATCCCGCCCCTGCAGAGGGCTTACATGATTGATTGATTGATTGCAAACAAACTTAGGATGCACGATACACTACTCTAGGGCACAAGTCTATGCATCTGAGGTCAAACACATTGCTAACATCTATAACAAACATCTTACCTTATATGCCCCCACCTTAAGGTGGTTGATATCAGTTATATCAAGCATGTTAAGGAAGGAAGAAAACACACAAGGGCACACTAACTTTTGCAAAGCCCATGCCCCCCAGAGGTGACATGTACTTTACAATCGCCAAATGTTCCCACAAGCACATCCCTGTAAGAAACATGTTAGTCTCTACAACATAATGATAAATAACAATATCAATGCATATGATTATCCACACAATGAGCCAAGGTTATACATCAAATTCAGAGTTCAAGGATAACTAGGGGCTATATCATGAAGTTCTCCAAATCGAGTATCGCCAAGGCTAGATTCAAAGGCAAACAAAGGTGCACGGAGCAGCAATATTGTTAAGGTTTGTAAATGCAATAGAAACATCATAACATTCACTACACGGAAAGCACAAGTGCTTCCACTAGCCAAGTGTCAGATAAAATATACAACCCCATCGTCATATTAGGAACTATAGTCCTTTTTTTATTGCTCTCGAAAGGGACACTAGGTTTGCATCAGTATAAATGTTTTTCATCATCCGCCCGCTAGATGGAAACACTAGAGGAAGGGAAACAATAAATAAGAGAGGAGAAACAAGTGTCTTAGGGATAGTCATCTAGGAGGGTGCCCCCAAGTCACCAACCATGACGCTATGCCCATAAGACACAACACACAACAATGAAATCAGAGAGAGAGGCAATTTAAAAGAATGATGATACAAATAGAAGAAGGTCACAATAGATGCGGTCTCCTGGTATCCTGAACCTTACGGGAGAATTTGAAGTCATCCCAGGAGACCTAAACAACACATAACACATCACAGGGGAAGCATATCACGAGAGAGATAAAGGGTTGGAGATACTAACCTATAGGGCCCCTACCGGGCTAGAAATTGTCTATAAGCAAATCATCGTCGTCATTGTCCCATTCCCTAATGATGGAGGATAGTGGGACATAAGGTGCCATATCCAAGTTCATATCTTGTTCATCATGTTGTTCATCATTATGATCGTCTTTGTTTGATTGAATATTAGAATTGATGTTTTCTTGTTGAGAGACAAGGTTTATGGCATAAGCTTGTCTTCTTTTTCTTCTTTTTCTTGTTTTTCTATTTTGTTTTGTTTTACCACTTATCTCTTGTAAGATAGGGCTATCCTCTTTCATAGGCTGGTGCAAATTAGAAGATGAAGCACCAGGATCAAACCTCATTTGTTGCAGTGGAACACTTTGTTGTTGACAATGACCTCCCAATCTTTGTAAGGATTTCAGGGGAGGAACTTCAGCATAGGGACCTTGTCCTTTTGGTCTAAATCTCTCTTCACATGCGGGTTGTTTCTCTTTTGTCATTTCTTGTGTAGGAGGACTAGGTATTTCAGTTTTATCCTAGAAGTAATTCAACTTGTAATGTTTTTCTTGAACTAAAGGTTTATAGTTGTTTCGAGGGACAGTGATTATATGGCCATCTAGAGGGAATTTCAGACAATGGTGTATTGTTGAAGGGATAGCTTTCATTTCTTTTAGCCACAGATGTCCCAATTTAATGTGAAAGAGGTCATAAATGGGGACAACATCAAACCATTGTTCGACATGTTTTCCGGATAATGTTACTAGCAAAGATATCTTACCCAAAGGCTTGATAAAGGTTCCCTTATGCGTCTTAATCATCGTACTTGAGAGGTCATAAGAACCTTGCATTAGTTGATGTGAAAAGAGGAACTCCTTAGTGGCAACATTAGTCATGCAATTACGATCGATAAGAGTTCCATTCACGGGGTTTCCCATTATTTTCACAGTAATGTAAAGAGGTCCTTCTTTTTATCCAGTTGTTTTATCATGAGGAGTGAAGATAATTTCAGGTTCAGGAGCCTTTCTTTTCATGTAAGGTCTAGGAGGGAACCTATTGTTTCTATTATGATTAGAGGCCATGCTTTTATGCTCAAACTAATGCCAAATCATATTTTAAAAACTTTTCAAAATTGGTGCAAAAGATGAAAGCAAAAATAGCCTAAAATGCTTGATTTTTTGATACTTTTCAATGCAAATGAATGAAACAAAGGATGCTATGAGGATTTTAGTCAAGGGAAGCAAGTTATACGTATGATATCTGTCCAAAACATCAATATAATCACTCTCAACACACTCTTGATGCAAATCCAAGATAATGCCCAGTCAAAATATAGTGAAAATAAGTCAAAATAGGCACTTTTTTCACCAAAATTCAATGCAAAAGAGCATAACAAAGGGTGTTGTGAAGAAAATGTTGATGGACATTTAGTGCCTCTTAAGGTAAAACCCTAGTGAAAATATAGCAAAAATAAGCTATTTTTCACGATTTTTCAATTCTAAGACCTAGTAAAGGAGGTGTTGTAAGGAATTTTAGGAGGTAAAATGAAGAATATCAATAATATTAGTCACCTCAATCCATAAAATTGATCACAACACACTTGGAGTGCAAACTAGGTCAAACCCTAGGGCTAAAATAGGCAAAATGTGTAGTTTTTCAATGATTTTTCACTGCAAGAGCCCGTTAAAAGGATGTTGCGAAGATTTTTATGAGGGGTAGAAAATTATTACCCTAATAAAAACAAATTAATGCAAAAATATCTTTCACAACACACCTATGGTGCAAATTTATGAAGTCGATAAGGCCAAAATTGGTGAAAATCGTTGTTTTTGAAGCCCTAGGTTTGAGATTTTAGAACAAAATGCTATGCAAATGGTTTGAAGTATTATTTTTGATGGAAATTACATACTATCAGATCTGAAAAATATTTTCAATCTTAATCATGCAAAATTCCCATGCAAATTGAATGAAAATGCACCAAAATTGCTAGTTTTTGTTGAAATTTTCAATGCAAAAATGTAAATAATTTAAATTTAAATGAAAATTCACACTAAAATGCAAGACTACAGACAAACGCAAATTTGAATGAGCCTCTAAAATCAGTAGAAAAATCTGATAAAAGATTTTGCCTACAAACCCTAGATTTTGGAATTACTAGGTTATCTAAAACTTGTCAAAATTTCCACAAAACCCTAGCAATTAAATGATGAAAATGCAAAGCAAGATTTTGAATTTTTTTTATTTTTATGTAGTTTATATCATATCTGGTGCAAAAATCATGAATTAGGAAAATTTAGGAAGAATTGACACAATGTAGTAAGCCCAACAATGCAATTTTTTGTATTTTTCCAAATTTTTCAATTTTTTTGAAATTTTCTCAATGCAATAAATTAAATGTCTATATGAATGAATGAAGTCACACCAAATTTGTAGACAAATACTCAACAAGTTGCAATTTAAGTTCAAAGATACTGGTTCACCAAAATATTTAGGGTAAAATTGGATTTGTTGATCTTTTGTGGTTTAGATGTTAAAATCCTCATTTCTCCCTAACATTGAAGGATCTAGGGTTGAGTGGCGAGCACTATCATACCCTAGGTCACTTCCAAATGAGGGGAAGCTTGGATTAGGGAATTAAATATTCATTTTTCCTTCTCCTATGCTCAATTGACCATTAAAACCCTAATTATGCAAATACGACAACAAATTATGGAAAAAGCTCTTGCAGACAGGAGTAAAATGCCAAATTACAAAATACCTTTTTTGGGGGTTCCAAAGGGGAATAGTCGAGGACACTGGAGTGGGCACCCAAGTCCAAAGTACCTACTTTTTCAGGGAATCTGGACCTTCTTCAGACACTAATCAGACCTGTAACTTCTATTTTCTAGAATCTGTCTGTGGAGGACACTAGAGCGAGTGGCCAAGTCCTAGAAGTACTCCTTTGTCTGACTTTTCTTCAGATTCTGAATCCTTGATATCTGCCAAGCCTTCCTACAACTCCACTTTTTTCAGATGCAACACTTGTAACCTATAATCACAAGACTTGGTTTGGGGGTTGTGTTGTTCGTAGGTTTGACTCAGTCAAACCCCGGAGGACACTTAAGTCTTCGAACACTATTGTCAGATAAAGAGGGCATACCCTTGTGAGGTAGAGGCCAAAAACCAAAGGAATCAATGATAAAAACACAATGATATGTCACCTTGTAGTGAAACTCTCATGGAGGAAGATGCTATTCATGCCATGAGGAGATTAATGCTCAAATATGCAAATATCAACACATAAAACATACAAGTCTTCTCTTGCAACACAATAGAAAGCCTTGAATCACCTTGAGAACACAATAGCTTGCTAGTAATCATCTAGTTGAAATCTAGTTTACAAATGAATGCCTACACATGCTTCTATATGCATCTACAAGCGCTCCCGCCAAGATATTTGAACTTCAAACTTACTGTGTCGGCAAAGGGACCTAATAACAGTCACTAACTGACACCCAAAAATAGGGTAGGACTAGGGCGTGGACACCCAAGTCCTCCCCCATATTTTAGGCAGGGTACAACTCAAGGGGACCTCCTAGGTCCTATTTTCCATGGGACTTAGGTCTCATTCCATCAGGATGCTAAAATATGAACTAAAATGTCCTAAATGCACTCTAAACACTCATGAGCTAAACCTTATGAGGGAAAAGCCCCCAAGGGGACATTTTCTAACGTTACAATAGGATACCCAGGGGATAGTGAGTGATAGGGACAACAAGTTCCTGAGTTTGTTCTAGCAGGAGTTGTTCAAGTTGTGTGGCACTGAGCTAACTATCATCATGAGTTACCACCCACAAACTGACGGCCAAATAGAGATAGTGAACAAATGGGTGGAAGGGTATCTTTAAAATTATGTTTCGATGCAGCAAAAGGCATGAATCAGATGGTTGTACTTGGGGGAGTATTGCTATAACATGACCTATCATATGTTGATTAGGATGACACCATTCAAGGCACTGTATGGATATGATGCCCCATGCTTCATAGATTTACTACTTGGTGATAGTCGAGTGCTAAAGGAAAAAGATCTATTGCAGGAGAGCCAAGTTATAAAGAAAGAACTCAAGGAGAACATACAATAGGCACAGAATTAGTAGAAGCTATATGTTGATCAGCACCAAATAGAGAGGAGCTTTGAGGTTGGAGACATGGTATACTTGAGGCTCCAACCCTACAGGCAGTCCACTCTAAAAAGGAGTGGAGCAGAGAAATTAAAACCCAGGTTCTATGGTCCATTCATGGTGGCTAGAAGAGTGGGAGAAGTAGCTTATGAGCTTGAGCTACCAGTAGATAGCAGAGTGCATAATGTATTTCATGTTTCCAGGTTAAAGAAAGCACTTGTCCACAATGTGATTCCTTCAGTTGAACTTCCACCATTAGATAAGGAGGGGAAGTTAATATTGGTCCCAGAGGCTATCATAGACACAATGGAAAGGAATCTGAGGAAACGGGTCATCAAGGAGTACCTGGTGAAATGGAAGAACTTGCCAGTTGAGGATGCGACATGGGAGAGTGAGCAGATACTTTAGCATCCTAAGCTGATATTTCTTGAGGACAAGCAATCTTGGGGAGGGTAGACTGTAATGTCCCCCATTTAGCCCAGTTAGTTAGTTGATAGAGATTATCCTATCATTGGACTCCCGTAGGCTAATTGTTGGTAGGTGGCAACTAATCATACAAGTACTGCACACTAGTTATGTATCCTCGTCGGGGTTCAAGGGCGGCAACCCTCGAGAAGCAGGGGTTTGGGGGTAGAGCCCCTGAATTTTCTTTTTTTCCATGAGCTGACATAAAAAACCCTATTTTTTGTAACTAATATAAGGCTTGATAAAAGCGGCTAAGGGTTAGGGTTTTGGTTGAGATATTATATTATAGCATTTGCAACGGTATTGAGTTGTAGGGATTGCTGGTTGTAATCAGTTTGATTTACTGGATAATAATATTGGACTCTCTATTGGTGGATGTAATCCAAGTTTGGGTGTGTTGGTGCCTGAATTGACTGTCAGTTGATTTAGCAATTTTTATGTAGGCACCATCCCATAAAATCCAAAAAAATTTCCAGTTTTGGGGCCCTTCAGTGTTCTTCAACATCTGCATTCATTTTTTTGAGGAGGTGGTCTTCTTGTTTTCCCCATCGGCATGAGTTTGCATGTGTCTTGGCGATCATTTCAGTAGCATGGTGTGTTCTTTGTATATCATCAAGAGTTTGCCTATCGGCAAAGGATATTATGGTTCCACCGACTGCGTTGGTCATGCCGATGGGGGGTGAGTCAAGTGTTCGTCGGTGAGACGGTTGTCTATCGGCGAAGGTTTTTTGGGAGCTGCCGATGTGAGGAGTTTGGCCGATGCGATGTCGTCGGCGTAAGTCTCGCCAATGGAGGGATGCGAAGGTGAGCATCGGGAAGACTTTGGCTATCGGTAGGAGTTGGGCCGATGGCTCGATGGGGGGTGTGTTTTATTTGTTGGCGTCGGTGAGACAACTGTGGTCGGCAAGAGATCTGTCGGGTTGGCCGATGGTGTTGGTCACACCGACGAAGGTGTGTTCTGAAGGTTATCGGGATGACTTCCGTCATCGGCATAAGTGTGAGATGCTGCTCCGACGGTGTAAGTCACACCAACGGAGGTGGGAGGACAGGGTGCTGTCGGTGTGACTTTGTTCATCGGCAGAGGTATTTCGTGTTGCTCCGACGGTGTTAGTCTGGGCGATGATGAAGGTGGCGTCGGCGAGACAACTGGAGTCGGTGAGGGAATTTCCTGTTGGGCCGATGGCATATGTTTGGCCGATGGATGTCATCGGCGTGAGTGGTAAGGTCGGCGAAGGAATGTTCAGTTGCTCCGATGGTCTTTGTCTTGCCGAAGACTTTGGGGAGTGTAGTTTGCGATCGGCCAGACTACTATTGTCGGTGGGAGATTTTTGAGGTAAGCCGATGGCTTAGGTCTGAGCGATGGGCTTTTGACGAAGGCATGTGTGTCGAGCGCGGCAAAAGCGCTCGACACTTGATGTGTATGCAATCAGGCTTATAAGGTAGTGAAAGGCTCTCCACACCGTGCATGTGGGATTTTTCCCCTTGCATTATTTTGAACCTGCGAAGGAGGCATTTTGGCGGGAAGCCTCATGTTGACTACAGCGACAGTCTCCAAGTGAAATGCTGGTGGTTGAGCCATCATTGACGGTCGTGCAGGGGTATGGGCGATGAATACAAATGGTCAGGCTGCCTGATTGAGAACGAAGACCTCCAGATAGTGGCGCATGGCTCGAGGCCCCCCTTTGCCTGCTGCATTAACACTTCTGAGCGCCATTTTTCCTGTGTGATCTGTATCTGGCAGATTTTTGAAAGCCTTGTAATTAATTGCTGTGGTACACTCTCTGGCTGTTATAAGCAGACTATGTTACCATTGTAGTTGTTGTTGAAAGTTGAATATTTTTGGCTCTGTAACACAATACAGTCTGTTTTGGTTGCTCTGTACAGCTACACTTGTGAGTTTATGTATCTCCTGTTGTACGATTTGGCATGAATCCACTGATTTCACGGTTAATCTTATATGAATAATGCTATGTTTGTATGTGTTATGCTGATTCTGTCTCCAGTTTTGCATGTATCTTTCTTACTGCAATAGGGATGCCATAAGTATAGACAGCTTAACACTCTGTATTGGGAGATATCTGTAAGGCAGATATCATGTGTATCCCCCTGAAATCCAGTTTTAGCTATTCATGCTAATCATTCACAGGTGTATGTCTACCGACTCCAAGCCTTGGATAGGCACCAATTTAGCTCTGTGTTGAGGTTATACACCACGTCCAGCTTTGCATCCAAAATTCAAATCAAACCATCTCTTCCTTCCATCTGTTAGTTGTAGGATTAGGATTAGGAACCTCTGCATGCTCTCATACCTAACCAGACATTATGTCCAAGAATGTTGTCAACCTTGTGATTTGTTACACAAATCTTGGTCCATACATGAGAGTATTCTGCCTGTTGCTGTCAAGTTAAATCCTTCTGTCATTGAGCCAGTCAAGGTTATATTTTTATCAAATAGGGAAACCCCCCTTGGTGCAGCAGAACCAGAAGTGAAGGGGAGGAGCTCACGCAACCTCCTGTACTCAGTTGGCTGAATCTGCCTATGCATTAGAACTGGCAAACCCTAATGCTGATTTAGAAGAAAAACCAACAAAATGGTGACTCCGCTGGGGATGTTGATGTAAAGTGATATCCTGCAATCTATGGTGAAGTTTTGCTCTGCTGGTGGAATGAACTCAGAAACATATTTGATGAGCTTTCAGCTACTGTAAATTTTGTCCTCTTTGGAGAGGTGGCGACTCTACAAAAAATTCAAGTGCACATGAAAAGTTGATGTGTGTGTTGTGACAGAAAATGTGCTGTTTAGACTTCAGCATCTGTATAAGAAAGGTACCTTGTTCCTTCCCCTTTATATTTGCTATTTTGCTGCATAGGTTAGATGCCAGGGGAGGTTACAGGTCTTAGGAATGCAAGGGATGTCTGAAAATAGAAATTTCATGAATCCAAGTATGAATTATCCCATACTCAGCGGTGAAATGTTGGATAAAAGAATAGAAGAGATAAGAAATAGGTTGATATTCTTAGAGGCTGAGCAGGCCCAGTTAAAAAGCAGTAACCCTGTTGTGTCTGCCAGTCAGAAGGCTAAACCTCTTCTCAGCCCTTTTGATCCTTTGTATGACCAACTGGATTTGTCATGGGTGGATTATAAAGTAGAAACTATGCCTGCTAGGAGATACTGTCAGATGCCTAGATTTAGTGGTCACAATGTATGTGATGGGAATGCACATATCCAAAATTTTCACAGTTTTATGGGAAAACATTCATTCAGAGATGAGGATATGTGGATGAGGTTTTTTGTTAGGTCCTTTGATACAAAAGCAAAAGACTGGTATTTGAGCCTTCCAAAGAGATTTTTTGCCTGTTGGGATGAGCTTGCTGACTGTTTCAAAGAAGAATTTGCAAGAGAACCTGCTGATCTTGTTGCAGAATTGATGAACATCAGAAAACAAGATGAAGAGCCATGTGTTGATTTCAGTCATAGGTTTGCAGTAGCCCTTTCACAGATCCCAGAAGTCTTTAGACCTGATATTTCAGCCTGTGTTGGCATATTCTTTGAGGCTTTTGAGGAGGGCTCTAGTGCAATACTGAGGGATTTCAAGGTAACAGGTATGCAGATGGCATACAAATTTGCTGAAAATATAGAAAATTTTAGAAATGGGTGCCTGTTGATATCCCTGTCCCCAGGCCTTGGTGTGAGAACGGGTTGTGAAGCTGCAAATGACCAAATGATTATGGCATCATGTGCAGATAAAAATGAAAATGAAAGCATAGAGGTTGAGACTGCTGTATTTGAACATAATGCTAACAATACTGCTCAACTGGATTGTTCACCAGTTGAGGATGCCAGTGAAAGGACTAGTGAGGATTCCCATTGCAATGATGAGGCATATGACCATGAAAACAATAACGAGGTTGTGGACAGCAATGAGCAATTTTTGGAATGGACCTGTGGAGACAGTTGTGAGTATTGTACTCAAGATAGAGAAGATATAAGCAAACAGAGAAGCAGTCCTATGTGTGACCCATTGCCTACCTTTCAAACACATGGAGATCATGAAGAGCAGTCAGGGATTGAAACAAGTGCTAGTTTAGAGCATGATTATTTTTCATTTGATGGCTGTTTTGCTTATGACACACAGGCTAATACTCCTCCACAGAGTGAATCCATTGGTGATGAAGATGTGTGCTCTGCTGCCCATGAACAAATGGCATACTATGATCAAGCTGATGTACCTGGATCACCCATCTTTGACACATATGGTGATGAGGATCTATTTGAGTATGGTGAGGATCTAGACATTGTTTTTGGCTTGGATTCTATTTCTCATCCTGATGAAAGAGGAAACAACATGCATCAGGTAAGTGACTATGAAAATGTGCCTGATTTGAAAGAGGTGCTAGAGCCTGATCTTTTCCAGTTTGAGGCTGTTGTTGGTTGTGTGCATAATGTATACAATTGTGAATTTGAAAGCTTTTCTTTTGAGAGGCCAACATATGAGATGAGCTCTGATCTTCCTAGCTGCATGGTGGACTTTGAGTGTTTTCAGTTTTCAGTCTAGTTAGGAGATCATTTGGCAATGCATAATGCTGATACAAATGATAACATGTGTTATATTCCATTTGAGTATGCATTGCCTGATACATTCTGCATCCACTTGTTGCCGGATGCTGAAGGTTGTCTGCATAGGGGTGACAATGACAAGCCAAATCAGAGGGTTGAGTATGCAAATGACAAGATTTGTTTGTGGGTGGATCTCTGTAGTATCTCCAAGCTTGACCCAGTGCATGCAGATGAAAACAAGATATTTGACAAAGGGAGATACATGTTTTTTCTCTTCTTGGTGGTCTTAGGCCATCAAGTGTGTTTGGTGATGCAGGTTATTGCAGTATTTGACTCTGTGCCCAATGAATAAGGGACTGGTCTGCATCCCAGAGTTCTGTGGTTCTTGCCATGCCTACAAGAGGCATGCATCCTCAGACAGAGCCACTGTTGGTGCCTGAATTGACTGTCAGTTGATTTAGCAATTTTTATGCAGGCACCATCCCATAAAATCCAAAAAATTTTCCAGTTTTGGGGCCCCTCAGTGTTCTTCAACATCTGCATTCATTTTTTTGAGGAGGTGGTCTTCTTGTTTTCCCCATCGGCATGAGTTTGCATGTGTCTTGGCGATCATTTCAGTAGCATGGTGTGTTCTTTGTATATCGTCAAGAGTTTGCCTATCGGCAAAGGATATTATGGTTCCACCAACGGCGTTGGTCATGCTGATGGGGGGTGAGTCAAGTGTTCGTCAGCTAGACAGTTGTCTATCGGCGAAGGTTTTTTGGGAGCTACCGATGTGAGGAGTTTGGCCGATGCGATGTCGTCGGCGTAAGTCTCGCCGATGGAGGGATGCGAAGGTGAGCATCGGGAAGACTTTGGCTATCGGTAGGAGTTGGGCCGATGGCTCGATGGGGGGTGTGTTTTATTTGTTGGCATCGGCGAGACAACTATGGTCGGCAAGAGATCTGTCGGGTTGGCCGATGGTGTTGGTCACACCGACGAAGGGGTGTTCTGAAGGTTATCGGGATGACTTCCGTCATCGGCATAAGTGTGAGATGCTGCTCCGATGGTGTAAGTCACACCAACAGAGGTGGGAGGACAGGGTGCTGTCGGTGTGACTTTGTTCATCGGCAGAGGTATTTCGTGTTGCTCCGACGGTGTTAGTCTGGGCGATGACGAAGGTGGCGTCGGCAAGACAACTGGAGTCGGTGAGGGAATTTCCTGTTGGGCCGATGGCATATGTTTGGCCGATGGATGTCATCGGCATGAGTGGTAAGGTCGGCGAAGGAATGTTCAGTTGCTCCGATGGTCTTTGTCTCGGCGAAGACTTTGGGGAGTGTAGTTTGCGATCGGCCAGACTACTATTGTCGGTGGGAGATTTTTGAGGTAAGCCGATGGCTTAGGTCTGAGCGATGGGCTTTTGACGAAGGCATGTGTGTCGAGCGCGGAAAAAGCACTCGACACTTGATGTGTATGCAATCAGGCTTATAAGGTAGTGAAAGGCTCTCCACACCGTGCATGTGGGATTTTTCCCCTTGCATTATTTTGAACCTGCGAAGGAGGCGTTTTGGTGGGAAGCCTCATGTTGACTACAGTGACAGTCTCCAAGTGAAATGCGGGTGGTTGAGCCATCATTGACGGTCGTGTAGGGGTATGGGCGATGAATACAAATGGTCAGGCTGCTTGATTGAGAATGAAGACTTCCAGATAGTGGCGCATGGCTCGAGGCCCCCCTTTGCCTGCTGCATTAACACTTCTGAGCGCCATTTTTCCTGTGTGATCTGTATCTGGCAGATTTTTGAAAGCCTTGTAATTAATTGCTGTGGTACACTCTCTGGCTGTTATAAGCAGACTGTGTTACCATTGTAGTTGTTGTTGAAAGTTGAAGATTTTTGGCTCTGTAACACAATACAGTCTGTTTTGGTTGCTCTGTACAGCTACACTTGTGAGTTTATGTATCTCCTGTTGTACGATTTGGCATGAATCCACTGATTTCACGGTTAATCTTATATGAATAATGCTATGTTTGCATGTGTTATGCTGATTCTGTCTCCAGTTTTGCATGTATCTTTCTTACTGCAATAGGGATGCCATAAGTATAGACAGCTTAACACTCTGTATTGGGAGATATCTGTAAGGCAGATATCATGTGTATCCCCCTGAAATCCAGTTTTAGCTATTCATGCTGATCATTCACAGGTGTATGTCTACCGACTCCAAGCCCTGGATAGGCACCAATTTAGCTCTGTGTTGAGGTTATACACCACGTCCAGCTTTGCATCCAAAATTCAAATCAAACCATCTCTTCCTTCCATCTGTTAGTTGTAGGATTAGGATTAGGAACCTCTGCATGCTCTCATACCTAACCAGACATTATGTCCAAGAATGTTGTCAACCTTGTGATTTGTTACACAAATCTTGGTCCATACATGAGAGTATTCTGCCTGTTGCTGTCAAGTTAAATCCTTCTGTCATTGAGCCAGTCAAGGTTATATTTTTATCAAATAGGGAAACCCCCCTTGGTGCGGCAGAACCAGAAGTGAAGGGGAGGAGCTCACGCAACCTCCTGTACTCAGTTGGCTGAATCTGCCTGTGCATTAGAACTGGCAAACCCTAATGTTGATTCAGAAGAAAAACCAACAGGGTGAACTACGTTAAAACTTGTCTCTTGCTATTATTATTTCTATGTATTTTCATTCCTCTGTTTAATCTTTATTTGCATTTAATTGATATCTTCTGCCATCTAACCCTAACAAGTGGTATCAAAGTGGGTTCTGTTCAATTATCATCTGCAGGAAGGTCTCATGGTTGAGTGGGAGTCTCACAGTTGAGTGGGACCAATGGCGGATGAGGGAAAATTGAAGGTCGATAAATTTAATGGGCAGAACTATCAGTTATGGAAGATGCAGATGGAGGATTACCTCTATTAGAAGGATTTATGGAGGCCATTGGAAGGAGTATCTAAGAAACTGGTAGGAATGATGGATGAGGATTGGGAACTTCTAGATAGAAAGGCACTGCGAACCATTTGGTTGCGCCTGGAACCATTTGTGGAATTCAATATAACAGAAGTGAAGACAACAAGTGAACTAATGAAAGCTTTGGCTAAATTCTATAAAAAACCCTCAGTCTCAAATAAGGTATTTCTCATGAAGCATTTGTTTAATCTGAAAATGATTGAAGGTGGATCTATGACAGATCTTTTAAATGAGTTTAATTTGATTACCAGTCAGTTAACTTCTATAAAAAATTTGATGAAGAGGTGAGGGCTCTCTTGGTATTATGTTCTTTGCCAGAAAGCTAGAATAGCTTGGTAATGGCTGTAAGTAACTCTGTCTCTGGTTCAAACACTTTGCAATTTGATGATGTTGTTGGTGTTATCTTTAGAGAGGAAATGTGACAGAAAAGCTCAGGAGGGTCCACATTAGGTAGTGTTTTGAATGCAGAAAGCAGGGGTAGATCAAAGGAGAGAGGAAAAGGTTCTAGAGGTCATGGGAAGTCACAAGGAAAATCAAAGGATAAGAGATCCCAAACTAGAGGATAGAAGGATTGTTGGTGCTATGGGAAATCAGGTCATCTAAAGAAAGATTACTGGTCTCAGAAAAATAAAGAAGGAGACAAACAAGAAGGTAATAAGGAGGCAAATGTGGTAAGTAATAAATCTGAAGATGATGCTTTGATTCTTTCCCTAGATAATGCTGATGATTCATGGGTTTTAGATTTAGGGGCCTCATTTCATGTTACACCCCATAGAAGTTATTTTCTTGATTATCCAAGGGAATTTTGGGCTGGTTTATTTGGGAGATAACGAACCCTGTCAGATTGTTGGAAAGGGAAGAATCAAGATTAAGTTACAGAATGGGAATCATTGGCTACTACAAGAGGTAAGGCACATTCCAAGGCTTAGTAGGAATTTAATTTCAGCAGGGTAGCTAGCTGAAGAAGGTTGCATTATTACATTTACTAATAAAAATGGAAGGTTTCAAAAGGTGCCTTAATAGTAGCAAAAGGTGTGAAAGTAGGCACCTCATATCTTTGTATAGGTCATACTATTCCTTCTACTTTAGCTGTTGCAGAGAAAAAACAAACAGGTTCAGGAACAATTGCTGTAGGTTCTGAGACAACACTGTGGCATAATAGACTTGGGCATATGAGTGAAAAAGGTATGAAGGTACTTCATTCTAAGAAAGTTTTACCAGGTCTGAAATGTATTAATATGGATTTTTGTGAAAGTTGTGCATATGGCAAACAAAAGTGAGTTAGTTTTCTAAAGGATGGGAAGCAAAAGAAAGATAAAAAGTTGGAGCTTGTGCATACATATGTATGGGGACCAGCTTAGGTATCTTCTCTTGGTGGCTCTCAGTATTATGTTACATTCATTTAAAAAAATTTCTATGAGCTGACATAAAAAAATCCTATTTTTTGTAACAGACATAAGGCTTGATAAAAGTGGCTAAGGGTTAGGGTTTTGGTTGAGATATTGTATTGTAGCATTTGCAACAGTATTGAGTTGTAGGGATTGCTGGTTGTAATCAGTTTGATTTACTAGATAATAATATTGGACTCTCTATTGGTGGATGTAGCCTGAGTTTGGGTGAACCACGTTAAAACTTGTCTCTCGTTATTATTATTTTTGTGTATTTTCATTCATTTATTTAATCTTTATTTGCATTTAATTGATATCTTCTGTCATCTAACCCTAACACTAATGGTAGTGTTTAGGGGGTCAAATTGGTGACTTACTATTTATAGTAATTCGGGATGGAGCACCTTGCTATTTATAGCAGGGCAGAGGCAGAGGGTCATGGCATGAGAATTAATGGTTTCAAAATGTTCAGAGCATTATTCAATAAAATATAAGTTAAATTAAAGATTTAACTTATATTATTATTAAGGGGGTAAAGTGACTTGTGTTATAAAATGACTTTAAGTTATAACTTTAAGTGGTTCCCCTAGGAGATGGATGCCTTCATGGGAGTTATAAGGGACATAAAACATAAAATAAAATATTAAAGTCCTCTCATCTTAGGTGTTGGGGTTGATGGAAATAAAAGAGAGAAAATGAGCCTCATTTGCATATGTTGGATTATTGATATTACTCTTGTTTTCTCATGTATTGTTTGGAGCTTGGCTCTAGGGTTTGATATTGGTTGTGTTGAAACAAAAACCTCTACATAGTCCTCTTCTTCATGTGTGAGAGACCGCATCATGAAGAGATTCTTGGAGGCTTCATCCAGGAGCTTCAGTTGGGCATTTAGTTGATTCACATTGATGGAGTTTTGATCTTATATTGAATACATTTGATGGAGAAATCATATGCAGCTGAGTGAATAAGGTTTAGTGACAGATTTGTTACATTTTGGAGTAGATTAAGGACTACATTTCATCCCTTATGTTGGCCATACCCTTTCTAGTACAGGTCATACCATTGGATGGGATTCATTTTGGAGTTTTGTGTGGATTTTGATGTGTTTCTTCAGCTCTACATGATCGCCTAGCAACTACAAGGGTATTCAGTCCAAAACAGTAGTATTTATCATTTTTTTAGAATTGTTTCATGCTGATTTATAGCTCCAGGTGGGCTGTACAGCCTAGAGGAGTCATGGGTATTGTATGGTGATGTTCCTTGCTTCTTTGTAGTTTCTATTAAGTGTATTTTAGACATTTTGAGTCCCATATGTTGCTGTTATACATTTCACTTGAAGATCTCTTCATGTTGGTGGTAACTAGAAGTCTTTCTATGATGTTATATTATCGGTTCGGCTACAACACCGGCATGAAGTTGTAAACGAGAAAATGGGTATGTACTCATAATTCATATTTTGCAATAATATTATCTGGGTCTTCAATATTTCCTTCATATCTGCTTTTGTTTTTCTAGGTTTTGGTTATATGCTCTTTATTATATGTTATCAATGCAAAATCAAAACATGCAGAGATTCCTATAACAGGTTGGGCATTGGTTGATCATTCATATAGGAACAAATATTCTAGGGCTCCCTTGTCACATGTGTGGTTGTTGGATTTGGCAAAACTTTTGGTGTCGAATGCATTTATTGATGCTAATTTTGTTAGGGCTATAGCGAGGAAATATGACCCACAGAGAAGATCAATATTGTCCAGAAATGGTGTGAGAATGATTAATTTAACAGGAATATATTTCTAAGGTTTTTGAATTGAATCTTGTAGCTAGTAAGCCTATAGATTTTGAGGCCTTTAATGACAAGTACAAGAAGAATAGAAGTAGTTACAGGACTGTATTACTTCCTAGTCACAGGGTGAGGGGAATAGATAATAGACCCATCAAGATTTCACCTAATGAGAAGGAGCCTCTAGCTATTGACTACTTCTATGACTACTTCATCAAGACTTATCATTCATTGTAACAAGTCTTGGGGCAAGATGCAAAGGGTAACATGCATGTTGCTCTTATGCTTATGACACCAGATATTCAGGATCAAATGGTGAATACTGAGTATGATTATGCCTCATATATTGCAAACAAGATGCATGAACAGTTGGTAACCTTTAAGAAGAATGAAGACAAGATAGATTTTAAGATGGAATTCAGTTGGTACTCCCTGATGTGCCATATGTTCCTATATGCAAGGAAGGGGTTGTGGCATGATGCCTTGCAGGTAAGACAGATAGATGATAAATGTATTCTCCTTCCTATTCAGTTTTGGACTCACACGCCGGATAGGCATTGTGACAATGCCAATTATGTAATTTTTGAGAAGGATTTTATTAGAAGACTCATGAATTATATTGAGCCTCCATAGGACAAAGTGCCAAGAGAAATTATGGATTTCTTGAGACCAATGGATAGAACCCCTAAAATGGGAATTCAACATAATTGGGGTGATTGGTTTTTACACACCCACACTACTGATGTAGACACCTAAAATTGTTCCATTCCCATATTAGGCTTTCATCTACCATACTTCACATTAATTAAATAATTCTTAATTATTTGATTAAGTTCATCTATCAATCACCATCAAAATTATCCTCCATATTAATTAAATAATTCTAATTATTTAATTAAATCAATTTTCCTCCACATATTAATTAAATAAATTTTATTTATTTATTTAATTAAAGCTAATATTCCATTTCCTTCAAAATAA
Organism: Cunninghamia lanceolata; assembly: GCA_027924645.1. NCBI lineage: Eukaryota > Viridiplantae > Streptophyta > Pinopsida > Cupressales > Cupressaceae > Cunninghamia > Cunninghamia lanceolata. The sequence goes on along the minus strand of BSBN01000597.1, from coordinate 757,139 downwards.
ATAAAATTCAATATTTTATTTATTTATCCATGTGCATGAAATTAAATAATTTATTTATTTAATTTCCTATTATTCCCTCTCCCCCATAATTCACTCTCAATTAGTTTAGATAACTAATCAATCAAATTAGTTAACTAAATCAATCAAATCAGTTAACAGGTTAGTCAATCTAGTTAACTAATCAATCAATTTAGTTGACTAGTCAATCAATTTAGTTAACTAAGGAGTCAAGTTAGTCTACTCTTCAATCAATTATGTTACCTCCCCTGATGCATGAGAGGATAAGGACACTTGTCACTCTCTCTACTCACATCCTCTCAACCATTTCTAGCCATTGATCTATCTAATTAGTCTCCAAAATTGATCTTCATTGTTGGAAATCTATAAATAGAACGTCTTCTAAGCCTCTCAGGATCTCAAAGCTTCATACAACATCATGCCACTAAAATCATTCTAGATCTTATAATCCTCATATCACAAGCTTATGCTAATGAATTGAGCAATCCACATACTGAAAAAAGCAAAGAGCAATTGATTGGAGTTGGGTACACTTCAATACGCTCAATCAATGAAGTTAAAATTGTTTATGCAAAGGGAGGTAAATTATATTTGATTTCTCTTTCTTTAATTTATTTTTATGTCATAGATTTTACCTATCACATTTTGGCATAACTATAGGGTTGCTCTACTCAAATCAACATAACTACTCTTCAAAAATCCATCAATCTTGCATCCATCTTTCTATCTTCCTCTTCCACTAATTTTCCATCTTCTATCTCCCTCTTTTCTTCACATCCATTCATGTCGAGAGGACACCTGTATTCTTCCAATTCGTTTATCCTCTCAAGGGGGCATCATTCAACCTATTAATTAATCTACTAAGTACTTCTTCTACCTGACTAGGGCATCATCATTTCTAATCCAATCATATTGTTCTTCTACACCAAAATCTTCTTCTATCCAACATAACACTATGTTTTAAACTTATTTGAAATGATGTTACTTTATAACACCATCTCAAAGAGGGGAAAAATGTAGACACCTAAAATTGTCTCGTTTCTAGATCAGACATTCATCTACCATACTTCACATTAATTAAATAATTCTTAATTATTTTATTAAGTTCATCTATCGATCACCATCAATTTATCCTCCATATTAATTAAATAATTCTAATTATTTAATTAAATCAATTTTCCTCCACATATTAATAAAATAAATTTGAATTATGTATTTAATTAAAACTAATATTCCATTTCCTTCAAAATATATAAAATTCAATATTTTATTTATTTATCCATGTGCATGAAATTAAATAATTTATTTATTTAATTTCTTATCATTCCCTCTCCTCCATAATTCACTCTCAATCAATTTAAATATCTAATCAATCAAATCAATTAACAAGTCAGTCAATTCAGTTGACTAGTCAATCAATTTAGTTAACAAATCAATCAATTTAGTTAACTAAGTAATCAACTTAGTCAACTCTTCAATCAATTCTATTAGCTCCCCTGATTTGTGAGAGGACAAGGACACATATCACTTTCTTATTTTCTCACATCCTCTCAACCAATTCTAGCCATTGATCTCTCTGATCATTCACAACCATTGATCTTTATTCCTAAGGGCCTATAAATGAAACATCCTTCTCCATCTTTGAATTTTTGATCTTCATACAACATCATGCTACTAAAATCAGTCTAGATCTTATCATCCTCATACAAGGTTATGCTGTTTAATTGATCAATCCACATATCAACAAAGCAAGGAGAAATTCATTGGAGTTTGGGTGCAACTTCAATATGCTCAATCAGTGAGGTTGGATTTGTCAATGCAAAGGGAGGTAAATTGTTATTTGATTTTCACTTGCTTTCATTTATTCTTTCCATGCAAATTTTACCTATCACAGGTATTATCGAAATTAAACCAAGAATGTACTACTTCTAAGCTAGTTATTACATTTAGGACATTTAATCAAAGTAGGCCCAAAAAATAAGGGAAAAGGCATGGGTATGCAATTTTTACCATTAGATTTTGCCACCACTTTGATGTGCATGTGAACTACTAGTTGGATGCATGTCAAAGTAAAAAAAGTAATTGACATGTAAATTAAATATTTTAAGACACTCAAAGGATACATATCATTCTTTAATTCTTCTCACAATGATTACTCCATCATTAACTAAAATGTTGAAAAGCGGTAGGTACTAAAGAAGAGTAATTACTTATATCATAATTTCTAGTGTTTTAAAGAAAAGAACAAGAACTATTTAACAAAATAAAAAAAATAATACTAAGATGCAATAACAATGGTGAATGAATAAACAAAAAATGTATTATGTGTCTATTTTATTCTTTTCCTTATAACACTAATTTGTCCTACTTAGACTAGGTTCAACTATTACCAAATATAAAAGAAAATAGAATATAATCAAATTAATCTTAGAAGATAATATTTTATCTTTGCATTACAAACTAGAAAATGAAATTTGGAAAAGAGAGGTATTTTTTATCTTTTTATGTTTTTTTATTAAGATAGAAATAGAAAAAAAGTTTAGGAATAAGGAACTTGGTTCTATGTGTTGGCTCTCAAATTTTTCTCTCAACATTTTTAGAGGATGACCAATTCTCAAGGCCAAGGGAACATGCCATCAAGAAGAAAGGGATGGAACTGATCAATAAAATGTGGATAACTAGGGAACAATTGATGAAAGTAGGTAATCTTTCCTTCTTCTTTAGGATTTTCTAGACTAAGGAGGTGTTTCTTGAGGTCTCTTTAATATGAAAATTAAGAGAAATAAAGAATTAGCAACAAGTCCCTAACAACCATACCCAAGGTGCTACAAATCCCTAAGATTTCCACTAAATTTATGTCAACATTGACTACAAATATAGCTATAAGACCTCCTATAAGTAGATAGACACACTATTTCATATGTACCAAAAAATAAAAGAAATTCTATACCCCTACATGTGAATCCAGTTAGCCATGCATATACACAAAGGGAAAAACACATTTTCACGATCCTCTATTAGTTTGATCTTATATAAGAGAAGACACATGTTAGATCAATGGATCATAAAAACACAAAGGAACCTAATAGATACTCCTATACTAACAAAAGTGATTATTGATTATAGTAAAATTTGATTGAAATCTCAACAATTAGATTGATGTTGTTTAAGGTGAAATTGGGATTTGTTTAGTTTAGTGTTGTTAGATGTTTGAATCCTCCTTTCACCCTTAACATTCAAGGATCTAGGGTCGAGTGGTAATGCACTATCATACCTTAGATCATTGTGAGATGTAGGGAAGCTTGGATTAGGGTGTTTAATTATCAATTTTCCTTCTCTTGTGCTTAATTGACCATTGAAACCCTAATTATGCAAATATGGCAATAAATTGATGAATAACGAAAAAATCTCTTGCAGAGAGATGTAAAATATCAAATCATAGAGTCCCTATTTTTAGGGCTCCGAGGCGGAAAAGTAGGGGACTAAGGAGCGGGTGCCCAAGTCCAAGGTACCAGTTTCTTTGTGGGATCTTGACCTTCTTCTGACACTGATCTGTACTGTAACTTCTATTTCCAAAAATTCAACTGCAGAGGACACAAGAGTTAGTACCCATGTCCCGAAAAGGCTCTGGTGTCCTGTTTCTCTTCAGAACCTAAATCCTTGATGTCTGCTGATCCTTCCTGCAACTCTACTTTTTCTAGATGTGACACCTATAACCTGCAATCACAAAACTTTGGGATGGGGTTGTGGTGTTTAGAGGCTTGCCTCAATCAAGCTCCAGAGGACACTTAAGTCTGAACACCGTTGTCAGATGGAGAGTGCATGCCCTTGTGAAGCAAAGGCAAAAACCAAATGAAATGATGATGAAAACACAATATAATGTCACCTTGTAGTGAAGATCTCATGGGAGGAAGATGTTCTTCATTCCATGATGAAATGGATGCTCAAATCTGCAAACACAAACACATAGACAACACAATTCTGCTCTTGCAACACAATGAAAGACTTGAATCACCTTGAGAACACAATAGCTTTCTAGTAATCATCTAATTGAAATCTAGTTTACAAATGAATGCCTAAACATGATTTTATATGCAACTACAAACACTCCTACCAAGATTTTCGTAATTCAAACTTACCGTGTCGGCATAGGACCCAAATAATGGTCACAAGCTGACACCTAGAAATTAGGATTGCCCCAAAATAGGGTAGGACTAGGGTGCAGGTGCCCAAGTCCTCCCCCCCTATTTTGGGTAGGGTTAAGCTCAAGGGGTCCTCCTAGGTCCCATTTGTCATGTTACCTAGGACTCATTCCATTGAGATGCCAAATTATGAAGTAAGATGTCCTAAATGCATGCAAAAGACCCGGGAGCTAAACCTTATGAGGGAAAAGCCCCCAAGGGGACATTTTTTGATGTTACATTTAGCCCCCACATTAATGTATGTATAAATGTGAGGCCAATACATGCATTAAAGTACGGTCACAAACACAGAAAACACACCAAGCACGGAGAAGACACGCCAATCACATAGAAAATAATAATAGGCATGCAAAACATGGAGAAGATAGTTACAGTCACACAGAACATGGAGAAGACAATAAATACATAGAAGACACATTAATGCATGGAAGATAGAAATGGTATCTTTTCTTTTCCTTTTTCTCATATATATGAAATGTAGATGCAAGTACTGGAAAGTAAACAAACCTCCCATAATACATGATGCACTCATCACACAGGTCTTTGTATATATGGGGCAGCACACACACAAGACACACAAAACCTCCCAAAATGCAGGAAGCACAATCTAAGGCGCTAGTCTTTAGACTGCATATGGGGCAACAAACACACTAAACAAAGCAAGCATGCCAAACCCACACACTTTAAGACATGGAGAAAACACAGAAAACAAGCAATGGAGTGTACCTATTTCTAGGTCTAACACCATCTCAAGCACATTACAGGCACACACTAATGATTGGGCTTCACCACAACAATCACCAAAGACATGCTTAAGGGTTGAGTTAGTCACAGAACCGCTCCCTGCCTCTGCAGAGGACTTTTGAAAATACAACCCCACATGCATCATGTAGACACCTTATAGTGAAAAGGAAGCATGGCATACAACCCCACCACCATCACAGAGACACCTTATGGTGAAAAAGAGGTATGAGCTCAAAAGTATACAACCCCACCCGCATCACGGAGATGTCTTGCGGTGAAAAGGAGGTATATTCAATAGATTTCAAGATAGATTGATTGATTGCAAACAAACTTAGGATGCAGGAAGTACTCATTGCACTAGTCTACACCTGAGGACAAACACATTGCTAACATCTACAACAGACAACTTACCCTATATATGCCCCCACCTTAAAGTGGTTGATATTAGGTATTGATATCAAGCACATTAAGCTAGGAAGAAAACACACAAGGGAACACATACTTTCGCAAAGCCCATGCCCCCCGAAGGTGACATGTACTTTATGATCACCAAATATTCACACAAACACATCTGTGCAAGAAACATGTTAGTGTCTATAAAATCATGATAAACAACATCAATACATATGATTAACCACATAAAGAGCCAAGGTTATACCAGGAATCTAGAGTTCAAGGATAACCATGGGGCTATATCATGAAGCTCTCTGAATCAAGTACTGCCAATGTCAGATTCAAAGATAAACAAAGATGCATAGAGCAATAGTATTGTTAAAGTTTATAAATGAGATAAAAACATCATCAAATTCACTATGTGGAAAGCACGAGTACTTCCACTAGCCAAGCATCGGATAAGTTATACAACCCCATTGTCATATTAGGAACTAAGTCCATTTTTTGATTGCTCTCGAAAGGGACACTAGGTCTGCATCAATATAAATCCGCTAGCTAGATAGAAACACTAGAGGAAGGGAAACAATAAATAAGAGAGGAGAAACAAGTGTCTTAGGGACAGTCATGTAGGAGGGTGCCCCCAAGTCACCAACTGCAACGCTATGTCTGTAAGACACAACACACAATGATGAAATCAGAGATAGAGGCAATATAGAAGAATGATGATACAAATAGAAGAAGGTCACAACAGAGGAGCTCTCCTGGTATCCTAGACCTTACAAGAGAATCAGGGGTCATCCTAGGAGGCCTAAACAACATATAACATGTCACGGGGGAAGTACATCACAAGAGAGATAAAGGGTTAGAAATACTTACCTATTAGCACCATTGTTAAGAACATACACACTTAGGATATCTCTCATGTTGTTTTAATATTGTATTAACATTAAGCTTAGGATGACAAGAGGCTTTGGTGGGTTTCAAATAGTAGTATCCTATATCAATTGTGTAGTTAATTCTAGCAACTTGTAAAGGTACTCTAATTCCTTGTTGATTTACACCACAACCATTGCCGACATAGTCATTATTTTTGTACAAGATTTGAAATCCATGACCATATAGAGAGTCCATTTATTTACAAGAAGGTGAAGCCTCATAGGTATCATAATTTGTAGTATAAGTGAGGGTATTGTCTTTATTTTCAACCAAGGAAACTTTGTTTTTCTAAGATGTTTCAAAAGATTGTTTAGACGAGATCGATACAACTTTTGATGTGTCAGGTTTATTAAATTTGTATTCCCCTGTACTGCAAGGGTTAAAATATAATGCACCCCAATCATCACCAACAAGTGCATTCAATGGTTGAGAGTTTTGCACAACATTAGTCATTAATGGATCACCTCACAAATTGTTTAAGCTCATATGATTGTAAACTGGTTTTTGCATTTCAATGTGTAAACAGTTGTCTGGTTCAGGATCAGCATGAATAGTATGAAGTTTACCTTTGAATATAAATTTGATTAAACAATGTAGAGTGGAAGGGACTGCCCCCAATGCATGAATCTAGGGTCTACCAAGAATCATGTTGTAATATAAAGAACTAGGCATGACATGAATCAGAGTAGGCACAATCACAGGTCCCACTTGTATAGGTAAAGTTATAGTACCTATGGATTGTCGTCCAATATTGTCAAAACCATGGATACTTAACGGTTCCAGCTTGATGGTAGATGTACAACTTTATCTTATGTAATAAGTCAATGCCACAAACATTAAGAGCTGATCCATTATCAATCATAACTCTCTTAATCAATGATTTGTTTATTGTGACGAAGATAACGAGAGGATCATATTGGTTTTGAACTTCAATTGATGGTAATTCCTATGGTTGAAAGAGAATATCTATTTTTGTCGCATGCATACTATCCAATATAACTGCTACATCATTAGGCTTAGCAGTAGGTGAGACAATCACCTTTTTCAAAGCTTCTTGGAGCATTCCATGGTATGTAGGTGATGTTTGTATTAAATCCCAAAGAGAGATCTTAGCTGGAGTGGCACGAAGTTATTTGACAAGATCATACTCTTGATCACTTTATGAGTAGGACAAGGTGGTGGAGGGAGAATAGCTTGAGAAAATGGAAGAGAGATAGGCACATGCAGTTCTTGCTTACTTTGCTTGTTATTACAGATCTTATATGTATGAGCAATCACATTTTGTGCACCTTGATTTCCTTGAGCAATTTGCTTTGCATAGTCGTAGATGTGATCTAGTGGTCTACCTTGAATAGTAATCACCAGCTTTAGGCAAGAGGGCGCACTAGGTGCCCCTTGGACAATCATCTTAGGAATATTGCTACAAAGTTTATTAACCAATATTGAATTAACACTGTTTCCCTCTTGGTTGCACCCAACATCCATCCCTAAAGTATTTAACGCAAGAGACCTTTTCTCATCCACTAATGCTACATCTTGGCTAGGGAGAGACATGGGATGAGAGGAAGGTACATCATCGTCATCATACTCTATGGTGGAAAAAGGATTTTCACTCTCATCTTTCTCATGAGTGTTCCTAGAGATTAATTTGGTTAAATCTTCTAATATCATAGGATGTTCACTCATGAGGATTAGGAATTTGTCAAAATCAAGATCTTTGATAAATGCATGCAGAGATACCATAGAAAAATGACATGAAGGTGCCATTGCATTGTTTTCAATGTAAAATCAGAATTTAAAAGCTTTTCAAAAGTGGTGCAAAAGACAAGTGCCAAACTATAAAAATAGCCTTAAATGCTTGATTTTTCGATACTTTTTCAATGCAAATGAATGAAACAAAAGGTGTTGTAAGGATTTTGATCAAGGGAAGAAAATTATATGTCTGATTTCAGTCCAAAACAGCAATAATATCCTTCACAACACACTCTTGATGCAAGTCTACAATGACAATAAGTCAAAATATATTGAAAATATGTCAAAATATGCAATTTTTTCACCAAATCTCGATACAAAAAAGCATGACAAAGGGTGTTGTGAGGAAAATAATGATGGGAAGAAAATTATATCACTAATAACAGCCACTTGGTGCCAAATTATCTGTCACAACACGCTTTTAGAGCCACTTAAGGTCAAACGCTAGTGAAAATGTAGCTAAAATAGGCAAATTTTCACGGTTTTTCACTTCCAAGACCTAGCCAAAGAGGTGTTGTAATTAATTTTAGGAGGTGAATAAAATAAAATAAATGATATCAGTCACCTCAATCCATAAAATTTGTCACAACACACTTGGAGTGCAAACTAGGCCAAACCCTAGGGCAAAAATAGCAAAAATGTGTAGTTTTTCACCAAATTTTTAATACAAGGGCCCGATAAAGTGGATTTGTAAATAATTTGAGGAGAGGAAGAAGATAATACCCCTGATATTATTCAATTAATGTAAAAATATTCTTTACAACATGCCTATAGTGCAATTTTAGGAAGTCGATAAGGCCAAATCTAGTGAAAATCGTTGTTTTTGAAGCCCTAGGTTTAAGATGTTGACACAAGATGCTATATCAATTATTTGAAGAATGATTTATGATGGAAATGAAATAATCTCAGATATGAAAATTAATTCCAAGACTTAATATGCAAAATGCCAGTGCAAATCTAATGAAAATGCATGAAAATTGCTAGTTTTTTGTTGAAATTTTCTATGCAAAAATGCAAATATTTTAAATATAAATGCAAATTTACACTAAAATGCATGACTACAGACAAATTATAATTTTAATTATCCTCTAAAATCAGTAGAAAAATCTGAAAGAAGATTTTGTCTACTAACCCTAGATTTTGAAATTACTAGGTTTAATGAAAATTGTTAAAATTTCTACAAAAGCCTAGCAAATTAATGATGAAAATGCAATGCAAATTATTGAATTTTTTTGTTTTTCTATATTTTATATCAGATATGATGCATAAATCATTAATTATGGAAATTTAGAAAGAATTGATGCAATTTAGTAATCTATATGAAAATGCAAGCTAGGGTTTTCAAATTTTTGCAAATATTTCAATTTTTTTGTAATTTTCTCAATCCAATAAAATGAATGACTATATGAATGAATGAAATCAATCCAAATATGAAGACACACACTCAAAAAGTTGTAATTTAAGTCCAAAAACATGGGTTCACCAAAATGTTTAAGGTGAAATTGAGATTTGTTTAGTTTAGTGTTGTTAGATGTTTGAATCCTCCTTTCACCCTTAACATTCAAGGATCTAGGGTCAAGTGGCAATGTACTATCATATCCTAGATTGATGTGAGATGTAGGGAATCTTGGATTAGGGTGTTTAATTATCAATTTTCCTTCTCTTATGCTTAATTGACCATTAAAACCCTAATTATGCAAATACGGCAATAAACTGATGAATAACAGAAAAAGCTCTTGCAGAGAGATGTAAAATATCAAATCACAGAGTACCTATTTTCAAGGCTCTGAGGTGAAAAAGTCAAGGACTAAGGAGCGGGTGCCCAAGTCCAAGGTACCAGTTTCTTTGCGAGATCCTGACCTTCTTCCGACACTGATCTGCACTGTAACTTCTATTTCCATAAATTCAACTACAGAGGACACAGGAGCAAGTGCCCAAGTCCCAAAAAGGCTCTGGTGTCCTGCTTCTCTTCAGATCCCAAATCCTTGATGTCAGCTAATCCTTCCTGCAACTCTACTTTTTCCAAATGCGACACCTATAACCTACAATCACAAAACTTTGGGAGGGGGTTGTGGTGTTTAGTGGCTTGCCTTAGTCAAGCCCCAGAGGACACTTAAGTCTACGAACACCATTGTTAGATAGAGAGTGTGTACCCTTGTGAGGTAGAGGCAAAAACTAAAGGAAATGATGATGAAAACACACTATAATATCACCTTGTAGTGAAGATCTCATGGGATGAAGATGCTCTTCATTCCATGATGAAATGGATGCTCAAATCTGTAAACACAAACACATAGACAACACAATTCTACTCTTGCAACATAATGAAAGCCTTGAATCACCTTGAGAACACAATAGCTTGCTAGTAATTATCTAATTGAAATCTAGTTTACAAATGAATGCCTAAACATTCTTTATATGCAACTACAAACACTCCCACCAAGATTTTCGTAATTCAAACTTACCGTGTTGGCATAGGACCCAAATAATGGTCACAAGATGACACCCAGAAATTGGGATTGCCCCAAAATAAAGTAGGACTAGGGCATGGGTGCCCAAGTCCTCCCCCCTATTTTGGGTAGGGTTAAGCTCAAGGGGTCCTCCTAGGTCCCATTTGTCATGTTACCTAGGGCTCATTCCATCGGGATGCCAAATTATGAAGTAAGATGTCCTAAATGCATGCAAAAGACCCAAGAGCTAAACCTTATGAGGAAAAATCCCCCAAGGGGACATTTTCTGATGTTACAGATACCTACTCCATTGGACATTTGAGTCACAACTTCTAAGGGAGATGAAAGAATATAAGTTTATAAAAATGGAATATAGCTTGCATATGCATACAAACCAAAAAATTAAGGAAACTTACAAGTAAACATACTTCAATAATCCATCTCAAATCAATAACATCCCACATGCAACAAGAAAAGACCATCACAAAAATGTTTTCCATGTATTAATATAGTGTCATACTTAAATCTACATCTTATTACATTAGGACAACAAATGTGGCAAGAGGGAACTAGTAGTTGGGCTCAAAGGATCCTTGAAACATTACAACACACCATAGAGATATTCATTTGCAAATAAACCTAGAGTTGAATAATCCTTCCTATGATTTACAACACACATGTTTCATCCCTTACAAATATTTGCATTCAACATGGTCCAACTATATTCTCCTTGAGCCCATCACTTCACCATGCAAGCATAAAAAATAGTCACAACATAATTCCTAGCATTTTAAAATACACAAGTAATAGTGCTAACATTGTCAAATTTGAATTCTATATGAGATTAATGATTATGATGATGATAGAGTGTTCTTGTTATGACCAATGGTGTAGGCATTACGATTTATGCAAGAGAAGCATAGGCTAAAATCCTTTAGATGTTATCCCAATGAGAATAAAATATATCGCATCAAGAATAGTCAATCCATCACCTTGAAATAGAGTCTTTGTCCATGTAGATGGAGGAGGGCCCCATCGAAGAAGAAATGTGGCACCCAATGATTAGGCCTAGGTTCATGGTTAGGATCTAATCCATCATTGCACCAATCACAGAACAAATAATTAGACATCACCAATGAGGGCATGACCCTCTAATTTGTCACACCAAGGGAACATGAAATTTGTTGATAAGCTACCACCATAAAATATATGCCACGATAATGAGAATCTAGGCTTTCCATTGCCAAAGGTTACACATTGAAATCCATGAATCCCCACTAAGTTTGAGTATTCTACCAACCCATGCAATGAATCCATGTGGAACTATGAACCAATAATAGTCTTCCAATAGTGGGAGAACGCCAAGTCAACAAGTTGCACTAAAATAGCATAAAATTTGAGCATCATAGAATTTGGACTGATTGTTGATAAGTAAGGAGGGCATATCTAATTATTGTGTATAATAGAGAAAAATAAGTTATGCACCCAAAGTTCATACAACATGCACTACCTATCATGCCCAATTTTTCACTCAAGCATAAAACACACACACACTAATAACTATGGAATTAACAACTATTTGGAGGAGAAAATATAATTTATTAAAAGAACTTCTAATTTGCATACATCTAATTTAAAAGTATTTAAACTCAATGCAGAACATTTTTATGAGATATACAATGTATATAATATAGTAAACAATTTGTGCTACAAAAATTATTTTTGTTAGAGCCATAAAATTCAATAAATTAAAGTTTAGATTTTTTCTTAAAAGAAATTTTTGATTTCCTATAATCTAGCACTTTCTAATCATTGAGATCCCACAAAGGGTAGGATAAGAGCATACGGTGCTAAAATTATAAGTACACAGTAATTAATATCCAAAATTTGTTGGTGGCAAGCTGCATAGCTAAAATAAATAAATTTATGCCAAAGTAAAAGAAGGTAATTTTATCCATATAGCAACATAGCCTTCTAGATTCATTTAAATGAAGATAGATAAAATAAGTAAACAAATTGATATTATTTATGTTATCATCTAAAATAATTTCTTAGTTTAGTCATATTTTAAAAGTACCTAAAGTACACCAAATAAAATATTGAATGGAAACCAAACAAGTTCAAACTAAATATTGTATTTTGCAAAGTTTACAAAATGGAATTTTAAAACTTTAATAATTTTACTATACTAATATTTATAGAATATAAGAAATCTCAATTATACCTTTTTATGATCTGAATATACATGTTTATATGCAAATATATATATATTTATACATATATATTTTGGTTGATAGATTTAAACTAAACAATAAGTGTTGGATAAAAGAATTAAGGCATTGCTTATAATGTAAGGGAGGTGTCTCCCTTTGGAGCTACAGCCTCCCATGGGAAGCCATAGCTTCCAAGGGGGTCACTCCCCATTGGGAAGGCTAGTCACCCTCCTAAGACTTATACCTTGTGTAGGGTCAACTCCCCAACAATAGAAATAAATTATATTTATAATTATTATTTTTATTTTGTAACTATAATAATATTTGTATACAAAGAATTACTATATACATTTCTACCAATAATTAAATTCAATTTAAGACCAAATTTATAAGCTATGTATAAATCATGTGATGACAAGTATGAAACAAAATAATAAATTTGATTATTGAATGAATTTCAACTAGATTTTATGATAGATACAACCTACTACACATAAACAAATAATTTATTTTTTGACAATAAAAAATATACGGTAATATTTTGGGAAAATGTAGAATTGAAATCTTAATACCAGTAATAATATTACACAATTTATTTGATTTTTATAATCAAATTATTTATCAATTCTATATAGATTGAAGCTAAATAACAAAACTTTGTATATAAAATTCCTATCTTCCCTTCCAAGGATGAACTTTTGTGGGCTAAAGATAAGGTGGGATCATTCTCAGTTAAGTCTGCTTACAACTTACTTGCAGATTTCACTAAGGATTCTAGCTTCTGGGGTAAGGTCTGGAACCACAATATTATCCCTAAGGTGAACCAATTTTGGTGGTTAGTGATGCATAATAGGATTCTAACTATGGAAAAGCTAAAGATTAGAGGCTTCCAAATTCCCAATATATGTGCTCTTTGTTTGAAAGAGGAGGAGTCTATGTCTCACCTGCTGCTACACTTTGAGTTCTCCTAGGAAGTTTGGGGTTTGGATTTGCAAAAACTTGGCATCTCCTAGAGTATGAATCAAGATCTTCCCTCCTTTATTAAGTGTCAGTTCACTCCCTTCTCTCACCCTATTTGTAAAGAACTATGGTTTTAGATTCCCCCTATTCTGGCATGGGGTCTATGGGAGGAACATAATAACAGGTTGTTCAAGGATACTGCTAAATCTTCCAAGGAAGTCTTTTGTATTTTCTCTAAACTTCTAGTGGAAAATGTCTCTAATAACACTTTGAAAGCTATGGAGTCCCACCCTAATAAGACTAAAACCAGTATCATTAATAAATAGAGTATCCCACTTCACATATGCAAGGTGGACAACTCCAAGAAGATGGCTCAAGGAAACACTAAGTGGATTCCTCCCACAGAAGGATGGATGAAGTTCAATTTTGATGGAGCTGCTAAAGGGAACCTAGGACTGGCCAGTGGTGGTGGGATCTTGAGATCGGCCAAGGGGGACCTTTTGGCTGCTTATGCTGAGGGACTGGGAGACAATTCCAACAATGTGATTGAGGCTATGGCACTCTTGTGGGGGTTGAAATTTTCCCTATTCATTGGAGTTAAAAATCTCTTAATTGAAGGAGACTCAAAGCTAATCCTTGATACAATGCAATAGAAAGCTAGATTTGGCTAGCTAATTGCTGATATCATCCAAGACATCAAACATCTCCTCCTGGGTTTTGATGCTATTGATTTTAGACATGTCTACAGAGAAGGTAATAATATAGCGGATGTTATTGATAATATGGGAATAAATATATTCCCTAAGAGATGTTAGAGGAACCCTAACAACCTCCCCAAAAACATCAGGGACCTCCTTTGTTTGGAGGATCAAACTTGATCTTTCAATGATTGTGTTTGGGAAGCTTCCTCAGTATAGAGAATATATTTTGATATATATTCTTATGGCATGTAGTATGATGAAAAGGGAATTTTTAGTGGTGCAGAGGGTGTTCAGTATCATGAGTGGCAAGATGACATTGGATTGCTTGATTAAGGGATAAGAATGCCACATCACCAGGGGCTAGATCAATAGGTTCACATGGCTTTTGCCAAGATGGACCACTGAGCTATTTCAAAATTTAGCGGTGCACACCCCCAATGACCTCCCGCACAATTCTCATAATTATAGTAATAATGATATGGAAGGGGGAGATGATGGTAAGGACAAGCCGAGTGTTATGAGTAGCCATCAGAGTATTTTTAATAAATGTAAGGACTCCTTTCACACTTGTGATGCTATAAATATCTCTAGTATCTTTACAGGTGTTTGGTTATTTTTGCTTTCACAGTGCATTCTTCTGCCAAGGGTTTCAAATGGAATAACCATGGGAGGTGACAAAGTGAGAACAAAGCCTACCTCATGTGCTGCATTTAGGGATGATACTATGCTCTGGAGCATTTTCTACGAAGGTGGTCTCACTCCGTTCTTAGAGTGTCTCAATAGCTACGACAAGAATCTCTCAGTGTAATTTTCCATGACTTGGGATGACTCGAGGACTGTTCAGGTGGGAGGGATCCAATTTGAGGTTAGTGAATACACTATTGCTCAAGCCACAAGTTTAACTTATGATGGGAAACATCTAAAGAAGCAAACCAAGGTGCAAGACCAAGAAAGTATGAACTGAATTTTCAAGGAGGGTGAGAAACCTATTCGGCTGCAAGGTGGTTTTGAATGTGACAACTTAATTCCTACTTGGGATAAGGTATGTTTCCTCCTTATGAAATATATGACCCTTAAGGGCCATTTCAAATGCTTTTATCACCACCATTTCACCCTTTTAAATAATTTCCAGCATAAAATCCTTATCAAGTTTCCTTTTTACCTGTTGACTTCTCTTGAGGCTTCCATTAAAGTGGTGAAAACCACCCATGCCAATAATCCTAGTGTAGTTGTTGTGCCCTTACATCAAGGTTTAATTTTTCACTTGTATTATTTTCACCTTACGTTGTGTCCTCCCAAACCTATTAGGACTCTCCTAGTCGAAGAGGTTCAGGATGACCAATTTGATGATAATGTCCCACTGATTATTAAGTTTGGGGTAGCCCTTCTAAGGAAAAAGATAGTAGACCCCCTTTTAAGTGTGATCTCGCCCCTCCTAGGTCCCCACCAAACCCTAAGGTTCTTGCTATCGAGACCCTGGCCCCCTAGCCTAATAAAAAGAAAACTGCTAAAGCTGCCTTAGGTGGTAAGAGAAAGGCTTCTTCCTCAATGGGTCATTTTGATTTACCCTCCCTGATGGTATTGTGTCTACTGGGTCCCTTGGTCAATCTTCCCAAAAGGTGGCAGATGAGGGCTTGTGCGGTCTCAAAATAGCCCCACACATTCCAGAGATTGAAAATGTGATAGGAACAAAGGTGGGCTATGTATGACAAAGAAACCTAGTAGGAACAAGAAATTCAAGAGCATGGCTTCTAGAGAGGAGGCTAAGGATCTCTCCCCTGATGATAGTCACAAGGGTAACTATCAGACAAAGGGTGAAGAGGAGGTTTTGAAGGGGAAGGATAAAGCTCTCAAGGAGAAGACCAATAGTTGTACTCCTGCTAGGAAACCCAACATCCTCCACTCCAATAGGCTAGCTGGTGCTAAAACCCTGATGGTGAAGATTGTGGACTACTCGTCAGCCTTGGACCCTAAAGAGGAGATTGAAATCAAGGAGGTTAAGCTTACTATGGAGCAAGATGATTTCCAAGAGGGAGCCAATCTTTTCGAGGAGCTAAAAAATTCTTTTTATGATACTGAGGAGGAGGATGCTAAAACCAATTCTAAACATAATGATATGGATTTTCTAGCTAAGGGTATTTCCATCCAAGACAAATGTGACAATTGTAGTTTGATTAAAGGGGAAGTGATAGAACTGAAGGAGAGAATGGCTACTCTCAAAGATAAGATGAGGGTTATGGCTACTATGTGTTCCAAAGTTACTCACCAGGTCGCTACTTGTTTGGCAGTCCTGTAGGACGTTCAAGGTGGAAAACATGACAGTGAGAAGACCTCTACTAGCAAAGATGAATTGCTTGGGTTCCTCATGGAGGACTAGAATAAGCTCCTCATGTAGTTTCTACTTTTGTCTTTCTGTTAGTTTTTTGTTATGGTATTGTATAAACTCTAGTATGTTAATTTTCTATTAGCATGCTTCTGTTCAACTATTGGTGACCTATTGGCCTATTTTGCTACTCATGTGGCATTTTGTTCTAGGGATCTGCACCATCGTTTGTAGCTTACCATAATAAAAACCAAAACTCTGTATATATATTTTTTATAGAATAGAAAACCAAAGTTCATAAATTCTCTTTCTCTTTCCAATTAAAATGTTTACACAAATATACATAAAATATAACAATGATAATTATACTATATCATTATTTGAATACTCTACTTTTATTTATGAATATGCATAGGAATCTCTCTAGAAATATTTAAACTTTTGAAACAAATCACTAAAACCATTCAATAACCTACAACAGACAATAAAATAAAATGTCAATGGAGATCAATCTCCACCCAATTGTAGGGTTTGAGACAAACCCACCCCTAAGCTGGAGGTTCTTAGGAAGATCCACACAACATAAAAAAATTTACCCATACATTTTCCTCACATACACTTGCCTAGATTTTACAAATACTCAAAACCCAACACAAATTAGTAAAAATGGATCACAGGTGGACCCATTGAAAGGGGGAGTAGAGGGTACACTCCAATGGGACTGAGGGGATACACTCTAATGGGTTTTTTAATACATTCTACAACACTCCATACAAAATCATACCACACACCCAAAATCAACCAATAACTCCCAACTCTTCACATTCACATATGCTTCAAAAATCATTTCTCCTCAACAATGTCCAATGCCATGATCCAAATTCCTCCACATGCAATAATAAACATGAAACCCCAAAGGAGGTAAATCATAGCTCTCAATAAATCTCTTGCAATCCACCATTTACAATACAACATGGAACTCATACCAATTTAAACAAATACATATATCCCATAGGAGGCAACTCCATCTCTCTCAACCCAATACATGGGCAACACTTACCCAAAAATTTGGAGGGCTACACTCAACACAACACTCCCAAATCCCAAGAAAACAACAATGATAAAAACAATTCATAATGTTTCAAACAAATACAGAAAACTGCAACCATACCATCAATTCATTTCCATTCTTTTCAAATAAAACAATAACCCATACCTTCAATTAGCTACCAGAAAATATCAAATCTTTTGAGTTCACTTCTTTGGAAATATTCAATTCATGCCCATCTTCAAGCTTCCACTTTATTTCCATTTTTTTAATCAACAAAAACCAAAATTTACCAGAACCAAAAAATATCAATTTTCACCCAAGAAGAAGATGAAGTCCAATAAAATCCCTAAAACATCTTTTTATTCAAAAACTACATGACTCTTAAGCTTCCATGTAGGGATGACTCTTCCGTTCCCTTCTATTCATGCCATTAATTTCCTAGAAAACTTTAGAAGGTTCAAAACTTAATTAAAACATTATTTTTATCCACAAATAGACCCCAAACCTATGATTTATACCTGAGGTACAAAATTACATAGAAATAACACAAAATAAGACCCCAAAATCCCTCAAAACAATTATAATATTTTTATAACTCAAAGATCATAATAGCTCAAAGACATAATAGTGATCTTTCCTAAGAACCTCCATTTAATCCATTTGTCTTGTTTAAACCTACACACTCAAGTAAATATCAGTACTAATATAAAATAAATCAAATATCCAACTTGAAATATTTAAATATTTCTCATAAATCATACCTATGCAATTCTATAAATTTATCAAGTTTCTATATTAGTTGCAATAATTAAAACTCAACTAATCAAATCATATTTTCAAATTAAATCTTAAAAACCAACTATTATTTATTAAGATAAAATACACATATCCAAACAAAAATCTACAAAATAAATCATGCTCATGATAAAGTCTAATTATAAGGAAAACCAAAAATAACATCATCCAAAAATTTAAATAAATTTTGTAGATACAAAACTAGTTGGACCTCACACTACCAATGATGGATGTACACATGTTAGTGGACATTAATGAGAAATATGATATAGGTGGGACTGAGGGCTATAGCTAGGGGGGAAGTGGCTAAAGTGAACACAAAAACTAATTTGAAATAACTAGTTAGGGTGGTTGCACATTGCACTCTAGGAGGTAGAGCTAGTAATGCATGTAGTAGGAATTTAAAGTACATGCATTAAGCGAGAAGACAACTTTCCAAACAAATCAATGTGAGTGTATAACTTAAAGTGTATAATTATTCTTGGGAGACAAATTACATGAGTTTAGGTGTGATGCAAAATATGAATAAGGCTGATTCCATATACATAGAATATCAAGGTTTGAATATCTATGTGCAATCCATCATGGATATGCCATCGAAAATAAAGATAGGAAAGACTATAGCATTGAGGCATCAGTATTGGCATTGAACTATGCATGACACAACTTAAAAAACATGTAACTTTAATCACAAGGGAAATAAAGTCAATCCAATGTAGCTTATTAGATTGAATAGCATTAGGGTACAAGAGACAAATGCACAAAGACTATTTGGAGACCATGACACATATAAGACCTCATGGACCATTTTGACCAATGCCAAATAAGAAACCTTAACTATATATATACATGACACCCTAACATAAATTATCTCTAATTAGTTTCCAAACAAGGGCTTGTTGATGTTTGTCATTGATGTCAAAAGTTGGAGTTGATGATGCTTCATGTCATGGTGTTCATGCTTCAGGAGATGGAGTTGTGTTTGGAGACCAAAGGTGCATTAGAAAGTTTATTCATGTTAGTAATGAAGTTTATAATTGATGAAAAGGAATGGCTTTCCTTGTGTTGACTTTTTCCCAGACTGGATGCTTATTCCCAGATTTCCCTACAAGGTAGCCATCAGTGATCAATAGGATCTCTGGGCCAGGGGGTCAACAGTGTAGGAGATAGACTCTATATTTTATCTCCTCTTCTTCTTCAGGCTCTGCAGGACCTAGGGGGGTATTCCCTACTCAACATCCATGAGGATATGCATGCAAGGCTGGGATGCTGACAGAAAGTAGATAGTCCTCCTGTAAGTAGACCAAAACTGAAAGATAAGAGCAAAGGGGCTAGCTTTGGGCCTATTTGCAGCTGTAGACAGAGGACTGAGGTTCCCAAACTAACTCTAATGTCCTAATGTTGGTTTTAGATTTTGCTTTGGAGTTTAAGTGTGGATGCAAAGCTGGATATGGTTATAACACAAAACAAAGCATGATTGGTGCCTATCCAGGGCCTGGAGTCAGTAGACATACACCTGTGGATGGTCAGCATGAACAGCTAAAACTGGATTTCAAGGGGACATATGTGATATCTGCCTTACAGACATCTCCCAATACAGAGTGTTAGGTTATCTCTACTTATGGTATCCCTACTGCAGTATATCCTTCCCAATGTTCAACCTGAAAACAGTTTAATCTACCCCTTGAGTAGAAGTTAAAAGATCAGACAGACAGCATAGGAATTCTATGCTCTAGAATCCAAACATTACCAAACATCCAGATTCAAAAGAATAATACATGCAATACTGGAGACAGAATTAACACAACACATGCCAAACAGCATTTCTCATATAAGTTTAATCATGAAATCAGTGGGTTCATGCCAAAAACAAACAACAAGAGATACATAAACTCACAGGTAAGCTGTACAGAGCAACCAGATCAGCTTGTTATGCATTACAGAGCCAAAATCATCAACTTTCAACAACCTTTCAAATGAGCAAGACCACCTGCTTATAACAGCCAGGTAGGTGCTCAGCAATTAATTACAATGTTGACCAAAATTTCGCCAGATACACAGTATCATGGAAATGGCGCTCAAACACAACCAGATTGGTGCCCAAACTTGAATGCAGCAGGTAGGGGAGGAGACAGGAAGATTTCTCGAGCCCTGCGCCCCTGTCCGCTGATTGACATCTCCAGTCGGGTACAAGATCGACCTACGCCATCGCCCATACCTCTGCAACAATCGCCATTAATGGCGCACCAACCCGTGGCCTTGGGAAGATCATCATACAGACTATCGCAAGCGATATTTTGAATATGCAGGATAACATTATCCCACATGCACCGCGCGATGACCTCAATAACACTTTATATACTAAGTCATGAGCATATATCATGTCGGTGCTTTTGCTCCTGACGACACTAGTATAGACTTCATCATCATCATCCTCCAGCAGCATGATATCCTGTTGTTCGAAATATCACCCTGACGTCATCATGATATTTGAAATATACCCTTCATGATAATCGGCACAACCTGATCCTTCGGAGGAACATCCTCCTGCTGAGCTTATAACAAAAGTCTGGCCGATGAACATCCTGATGACGTCATCATCATATCCTGCTGACGTCATCATCATATCTGCCTACTGCGCACCTTCTCACATCCGGATGACGTCATCATCATGTTTGCAAATATCAGGAGGTCTCTTCAAGATGATCACTTGTTAGAAATATGACCCCCGCGGACCTTGATGACGTCATCATCATATTAACATCATCATGATATTCGGAAGACAACCGGATATTTAGAAATATCCTCCTGACGTTCAAATATCAGGTTGCACTGTAGCTCCTCTGTAAGATCGGGGTGATAACTGAATATGATGATGATGCTTGAAAAGATCACCCCCCGGAGATAATGCGCGAAGCCAGCAGGCGGATATCTCCAAATATCAGCATCATCATGATGCTCGAGCAAACATATATTCGGGTGATATGAAAATATCACCCCCTCCTTCGGAAATATCATGATCCAGATAGGCAGATAAAAAGATATCACCCTGAAATACGGATGACGTCAGCATCATCAGGATGATATTGACTAAGATCATCCTGACGTCCAAAATATGATGACCCTAATGAATATCGGGTCGCACTTAGAACTCTTCAACAACATCATCAGGATGATCATAACCAAGATCACCCGATGATAAAATATCACCCCGGCGAAATATCATGAAGGCAGAAAAATATGATGACCTCCACAAGCAGCAGGATGATAACTGGAAATATCATGATGATGACGACCCTTAGGAAAAAACAAGTTAGGTCGAACACTTAGAGAATAACCCCTTCAAGATAACGGGGCAACTTCATCATCATGCTTGAGCAAGGTGATATTCAGAAGATCACCGGATACTTGAAAAATCACCCCCGCAAGCAACTGAGGGCGCACTGTAGCTCACCAGTATCATCAGGATAATAAGAAAATATCACCCGACAGTTGAAATATGATGATGACGATGAGAAAAACAAGCCGACGAAGAACATGCTGATGAAGATCATCATCGAAGACAAGATGATGATGACGACCTCCTCCTCAGAAAAATATGATGCTGTAGCTGAAAAACGCTGAGGAGGTCCAACACTTAGAAAAAATGGGCAAGAAGATAAAGGCTTCAAATGAAGAAACCTCCTGATCATGACAAATCAACCCCAGGTCAAAATAAGTGCTAACAGTGGCTCCGAATGGGGACGTGCAGGTGAAAACCTGCAGCGAGAACCAGATCTCCGGGCAGACCTGACAAAAAGCAAAAAACGCGAGCTGTACAAGGCATTTACACTACATACATATTTTACAAATGTGCACAGCAACCAGATATTCATGCAAAATAGAACTTAAGGAATTGGCCATGCACAGGCAACTCCAGAATTTCACCATCTAGGGCCTGGAGGAAATAAGAATCCTCCCCATGAGTATTGCAAACCTGATATGGGCCCATCCATAAGGGCTGAAATTTACCATGTTTACCCTTTTCCTGATCTTTAGCATTCCAAATAAGCACCAGATCATTAACTTGAAACTTCCTTTTTGTAGTTCTCCTGTCAAACTGATATTTCATATCTTGTTGTCTTTTGAGATTGATCTGGTGGGCTCTCCTTCTATCTTCATCCAATGCAACCAGCTGATTCACTCTTTCTGTCATGGGATCTTCACTGTCCTCATCATTTTCCTGAATGAACCTGTAAACTGGTAGGAGATTGTTTATGGGCAGTCTAGCTGATGTACCATACACTAGCTCAAAAGGTGACTTCCCAATAGCCCTTTTCACCGTCACTCTGTCAGCCCATACTGCTAAATTCAACTTTGAGTCCCAAGCTCTCTTGTTCGTGTCCAATATCCTCTTGACAATTTTCATGATGCTCTTATTGCTTGATTCTGCTTGACCATTTCCTTGTGGGTGATATGGTGATGTATATGACAGGTTTATCCCATACCTGTTGCAAAAATCAACAAACTCACCTGATCTGAAGCACATAGCATTATCAGTGATAATCTTAAATGGTACTCCAAACCTGATGATGATGTTCTCTAGTATGAAATCTGTCACCACCTTACTTGTAGCTCTTTTAGTTGGAATGGCCTCAATCCATTTGGTAAAGTAGTCAGTTGCCACCAAAATCCAACTGTGTCCCCCACTTGATTTATCTGCAATCTCCTCTATGAAGTCAATTCCCCATTGCTGGAATGGAGCATCCACAGGTACAGCCCTGAGGGGTAAAGCACCACTATATTTCAGCTTTCCTGAGAATCTCTGGCAAGGGTCACACTTCCTTACTAACTTCTGTGCATCTGAAAAGAGAGTGGGCCACCAATATCCTGCCCTGAGAATTTTATGAGCTGTTGTTTGGGCAGTATAATGGCCACCACACAATCCTTTATGCATGTCAATCAAAATATTGTTAGCCATGTTCTTATCCACACATCTCAGCAGCACACCATCAGGATTTTTCCAGTACAGCTCATCTTGAACAACAACATACCTGATTGCATGTAGCTTCAGAGTCCTCTTTTGATTGTCACTGAAATGGGAAGGACAATTCAGATTTTGCAAATAATAGACAATATCCTTGTACCATTCAGATCCTGATGCACTTACATTCTCATCTTGGACTGCATTAACTTGGCGTGCTTCCAAGTTTGATTGTGCCATCATCTTGGCTAATCCTTGTCCCCTTATCAACTTAGTAACTTGTATGTCTATGTTGAATTCCTGCAGTTTGTTTATCCATCTGCACCTTCTTCCAGTCACCTCCTGCTGAGTGAATATGTCTTTGACTGCAGCATGAGGCACATATGCAATGATATATGACCCTACCAGGTATGGTCTGAAACTTTTGATGGCTCTAACTAGTGCATATGCCTGCTTCTCCATAATATCATACTTCAACTCAGAGGCCTGCAGGGACATACTGAAGAAAGCGATAGGCTGTTCAAAACCCTCTTCATTTTTCTGTAACAAACATGCAGCAACAGTATGAAAGGAAGCAAAAGAAAACACTTGGAATGGCCTAGAAAAATCAGGAGATTTAAGAACAGGGGCCATCTTGATTGCCTCTTTGATATTCTGAAATGATTCTGCTGCTTCCCTTTCCCAGTTGACAGTTGCATCCTTCTTCATCATCTTGGAGATGTTCCTTGTGATCTCTGCAAAGTTGGGAACAAACCTTCTAACAAAGTTTATCTGTCCAAAGAAGGACTGAACTCCTTTCACAGTTTTTGGCATTTGAATCCTGTCAATAGCTGCCACTCTCTCTGGATCTATCCTGACTCCATCCTTGGAAACAATATGTCCCAGAAGTTTTCCTTCAACTACTCCAAAGGCACACTTCTTTGGGTTTAAAGAAATGCCATATTCCAGTGCTCTTATGAAGATCTGCTCCAGATGCATACAATGCTGCTCTTCTTTCTTTGAGTAGGCAGTCAGGTCATCCTGATATACTGCCAGGATTGAATCAATCAGCCCTGCAAAAGCAACATCCATTGCTCTCTGAAATGTAGCACCTGCGTTTGTTAGTCCAAATGGCATTCTAACATACACATATGTTCCCCATGGAGTGGTAAAGGCAGTCTTATACTGTTCTGATTCTTTTACCTTTACCTGATTATATCCTGAAAATCCATCCATCATGGATAGGAGTTCACAACCAGTCACTCTCTGCAACATAGCCTCCATATTAGGCAATGGATAATTATCCTTCAAAGAGGATACATTCAAGTTCCTGAAATCAACACACAGCCTAATATCACCATTCTTTTTCCTGACTGGGACAAGGTTAGACACCCAAGTTGAATGTCTGATGGGCACAATTATTCCAGCTTCCCTGAGCCTTTTGAGTTCTTCTTGCATCTTAGGAGCTAAGGTAGGATTTATAGGTCTTTGCCTCTGTCTAAATGGCTTAGCTTCAGGCTTCAGTGGGATCTCATGCTGGAATAAGTCTTCCCTATAAGCTTTTAGGTCCTCATATGACCAAGCAAAAACATGTTTATACTTTTTTAGCAATGCAATCAGCATACTTCTTATGTGTGGTTTGAGCTGTTTGCCAATATACACCTTCTGAGGGGCCTGAGATGTCCCCAAATTTATTTCTTCTAAATCCTCCTTATTTGTGGGGGATGTCTTTGTGACCATTTTGTCTCTACTGTCAAAGGCTCTTTCCAAAGCCACTAACCCTCTAGGGATCTTGTTAGTCTTCAATTGAATGATCTCTTTTCCCACAAGAGTCTCTTTTCCATCTACAGTCTCTACAAAAGCTTGGAAATCAATCTGTTGATTCTCATACTCATCTATGCAGTGCAAAAATTTCAGCAAATCCCTATCATCATTAAGAACTTGCCAACTGCATATATTTTCTGGTATGGCAGGCCTAATTTTAACTTCTACATCTGTGACATCTGACAGAGTGATGTCATCTGGCCTTATTGCAATATTGGCTAAGAAATCAGCCATAACATTTTTTGACCTTTCTACCCAGCCAATTGAAAATGCATCAAAAAGTTCAATAGTATCCCAAACAGCATGCTTGTATTGCTTCAGTCTTTTATTTTTTGTAGCATACTTATTTCTGATTTGGGATACAATCAGCTCAGAATCTCCAAATACTCTTAACATTTTAATCCCATGTTTGAGAGCAATATTTAGGCCTAAGAGTAAAGCCTCATATTCTGCAATATTATTTGTGCAATCAAACCTCAGCAAGAAGGAGGATTTGAGGAGCTTACCAGTTGGAGACAGGAAAACAACTCCAGCTCCAGAGCCTTCTTTTGCACAAGCTCCATCAAAAAACATGGTCCATAACCCCTGCTGATCCAGCTCATCAATACAGGCATTTTTCTTTTTGTCTTCTGCATCATCTGAGACAACCTTGAAGTTATCACAGTCAGTGTCTACAAAGCATATCTGTTCATTTGCTTCTTGGTCTTCCACTGTCTCTGATGATCTTTGCTCTCTGCTTAGCTTGACATCCCTGCCATTCATTGGAATCATGGCATATGACAGGTCCAGCTGCATACTTCCACCAATTAGTGCTGCCCATCTTCTTGACAGCAGCATACCATACTGTGGCTTGATGTCAACCACTGTTATATTCATTTTATATTTCTTTTCAGGAAATGCTGCCAGCTTGAAATCTACATCCTTCATGATTCCAATAACTGGTACCTCTCTGGCATCCATAGCATAACACTTTCCACATGCCTTGTCAATTTTTAATCCAGTTTGCTGCATGATAGCCAAAGGCATGACATTTGTGGATGCTCCAGAGTCAAGCATACAATTTCTAATTATTTTACCATTTATAACCAGGGAAACATAAAATGGTTCCACCTGTGAAGGACACTTTGTCATGGTCATTCCTAAATAGACTTCAGGAGTCTCATCCTCTTCATTACACATGACCTGTTTCTCACCCTGGGTCTGATCGTTTTGCTTAGCTTGAAAAGGTACCCCTGAGATTAGGGATATTGTCCTATTCTTGATCTCTTCCACTTTCATGAGTTCCATAAGTGGAACAGAGACCTTTACCTGAGAGAGGATCTGGGCTATATCAAATGGAGCATAGTTTTGTACAACAGTTGTAGCTTGCTCCACAATCTTGCTTTTATCCTGAGCTGACTTAGCTTTCATTTTCATAGTTCCCTGATCATCATTCTTGTCTTGGGAACCTCTACTTTGATCTTCAGCCTGAGGGGTTTTGTTTTCTGGTCCTTGAGATTCAGGACCTGCTCTGTATCTAAGGTTCTGTTTATTATTTACCCACTGCCTTTTTTGTGGTTCAGTTCCTTTATGACCATGCATCAGCTGACCTGCAGAAATATCCTCTGGCTGATGTGGGCTGCCAACCTGATTTCTACCTCTGAGATTGTAGTTGCTCTTGACTTGAGCAACTGCTGCAGCTGTGAAGGCTCTGATTTCCTCATCAGAAGGTCGGTGTAAGCTACTTAGAAAATTGTGTGAATTCTGAGCATACACATAATTATCCTCATGATCTTCATCATCTGGGGACTGTTGGTAGGCCTGAACCTGATGATCTGTCTTCTCATCAGCATCATACAGAGTATATCCATTGCCTATGGACATCATGTTAACATCATCATCCTGCACATGATGTGGCTCATTGCATTCATTACAGGATGTAGCATTATCATACAAAGATTGAGCAATCATGCACTGTGACTGTGAATGTGGCATCTGACAAATTATACACCACGGAGCATCATCAGCAATATTTATAGTTTTCTTCAGGGG
The DNA here is from genome assembly GCA_027924645.1 of Cunninghamia lanceolata. Lineage (NCBI taxonomy): Eukaryota > Viridiplantae > Streptophyta > Pinopsida > Cupressales > Cupressaceae > Cunninghamia > Cunninghamia lanceolata. The sequence continues at coordinate 729,804 of BSBN01000597.1, read as the reverse complement.
ATCAGGAGTTTCCTTGGCATGTTGAGCCCTCTGATTCGTGTTGTTACGTGGATATACAGGCTTACCATCATGCCAATTGGTGTTATATGGCATATCATGTAGTGATGGCCTCTTTTCATGCCTTTGATAGACTTGTCTATCAGGACCCATCCCTTTTTCACTTCTAGCTAATCTATAGCTCAGGTCCTTAACAACATTTGCCAGTTTGTCTATCTTATCCTCAGGAGCAGATGTACTACCTTGAGTGTTCTGAGGCTTATTTGGATTCTGCAGAATTTTTACATCATCCCTTCTATTTGTCTTGCCTGATGCTTTCCTATTGTTTTCAATATTTACTGCAATTCTGAAAGCATCCCTGAGAGTGGCAGGACCTTTATCTCTCAGTCCATATGCAGTCTTTGCATCAAAGGCATTGATGTACAAAATTATGCACATTGGTTCATTTGGCCTCATGTGATGTGGCAATTTGTTCAACACTTTAGTAAATCTTGCATTGAAGTCTGCAACCTGCTCATTTGACCCTTTGGTGATGCTGGTGAACTCATTTACAAAGAAGCTAGGGTCAGTTTTATCACCATATTGCTCCTTGAATATCCTTTTAAAATCATCCCATGATGATATGCTCCGGTCAGGCAGATTCCTGTACCATTCTCTTGCCTCATCTATTAAGGATTGCATGAATGACTTCATGAAAACATCCTCATGCTCAACCTCAAAATTATCCATGACATTTTGGAAGGCCTTTAGATGATCTTCTCCTGACACTATGTTGTTTCCTGAAAACTTAGGCACTTGCAGCCTCAGATGCTTGTCAATGGGGTTAGGATACCCAGGAATACCATCAAACACCAGCTGCCTGAATCTATCTAACTGCATGGGCTGTCTGTTTGGCTGATTAATATTAATATTTCTATTTGCATTCTGGTTTCCTGCATGGTTCAGTGGTATCCTAGCATCATTCACATTTTGTCTGTCATCATGATGCTGATGTTGCATTTCATATCTTTGCTGATGTCTTTGCATATTTGCATTCTCTAGGGTAGGAACTGAATTATTTTGGGCAGTTCTCAAGGCTTGCACTTTCTGCTGTATATCATCTCTGATTTTCATGGCTTGTAGGTATTCTAGTTCTGCTCTTAGACTTTTGATTTCTTCAGCCAACTGTTCATCCTTAGGTCTGGAGGTAGATGGTCTCATGCCATTTTGGTCATCATCTTCATCATCCCTCAGAGACTCTGCCTCTTCAAACCTTTCACTTGGGTCTAGAAAAGGGCGTTCTTGGAACACCTCTGACCTCATTCTCATACTACCACCCTGTTGCCTCTCATATGCACCTTGGATATCAGCTTCTGCACTTGAAAAATAAGGAGCATGCTGTCCTGATGGCCTAGGGTTATCTTGTATCTCATCACTTTTTCTGGGGGAGCTCTCATGACTAGCTGAGACAGTTCCCTTTCTTCTATACATCATTCTTTTTGTGAATGGTAACTCTTCAAATAGAGGATTTTGTTGGGATCTTCTCCCCTGCATATAATTTTACTGTGACCGGTTGGGAGATTACTTCGGAGTCGCCACCTATTTCTAGGAACTGTTTTCTTCTGAAAACCAGGGTTCTTTCACAAGGTTCCCCAGCGGAGTAGATTACTGTTGCTGACTCAGATGGGTCACATATATATCACTGGAGATGATTAGATAGTACTTTTACTTCTCAATCCCCAGTAGAGTCGCCAATTTCTGTTGACTTTTTCCCAGACTGGATGCTTATTCCCAGATTTCCCTACAAGGTAGCCATCAGTGATCAACAGGATCTCTGGGCCAGGGGGTCAACAGTGTAGGAGATAGACTCTATATTTTATCTCCTCTTCTTCTTCAGGCTCTGCAGGACCTAGGGGGGTATTCCCTACTCAACATCCATGAGGATATGCATGCAAGGCTGGGATGCTGACAGAAAGCAGATAGTCCTCCTGTAAGTAGACCAAAACTGAAAGATAAGAGCAAAGGGGCTAGCTTTGGGCCTATTTGCAGCTGTAGACAGAGGACTGAGGTTCCCAAACTAACTCTAATGTCCTAATGTTGGTTTTAGATTTTGCTTTGGAGTTTAAGTGTGGATGCAAAGCTGGATATGGTTATAACACAAAACAAAGCATGATTGGTGCCTATCCAGGGCCTGGAGTCAGTAGACATACACCTGTGGATGGTCAGCATGAACAGCTAAAACTGGATTTCAAGGGGATATATGTGATATCTGCCTTACAGACATCTCCCAATATAGAGTGTTAGGTTATCTCTACTTATGGTATCCCTACTGCAGTATATCCTTCCCAATGTTCAACCTGAAAACAGTTTAATCTACCCCTTGAGTAGAAGTTAAAAGATCAGACAGACAGCATAGGAATTCTATGCTCTAGAATCCAAACATTACCAAACATCCAGATTCAAAAGAATAATACATGCAATACTGGAGACAGAATTAACACAACACATGCCAAACAGCATTTCTCATATAAGTTTAATCATGAAATCAGTGGGTTCATGCCAAAAACAAACAACAAGAGATACATAAACTCACAGGTAAGCTGTACAGAGCAACCAGATCAGCTTGTTATGCATTACAGAGCCAAAATCATCAACTTTCAACAACCTTTCAAATGAGCAAGACCACCTGCTTATAACAGCCAGGTAGGTGCTCAGCAATTAATTACAATGTTGACCAAAATTTCGCCAGATACACAGTATCATGGAAATGGCGCTCAAACACAACCAGATTGGCGCCCAAACTTGAATGCAGCAGGTAGGGGAGGAGACAGGAAGATTTCTCGAGCCCTGCGCCCCTGTCCGCTGATTGACATCTCCAGTCGGGTACAAGATCGACCTACGCCATCGCCCATACCTCTGCAACAATCGCCATTAATGGCGCACCAACCCGCGGCCTTGGGAAGATCATCATACAGACTATCGCAAGCATTTCCCGCCGAGACTCCTCATCATGATATTTTGAATATGCAGGATAACATTATCCCACATGCACCGCGCGATGACCTCAATAACACTTTATATACTAAGTCATGAGCATATATCATGTCGGTGCTTTTGCTCCTGACGACACTAGTATAGACTTCATCATCATCATCCTCCAGCAGCATGATATCCTATTGTTCGAAATATCACCCTGACGTCATCATGATATTTGAAATATACCCTTCATGATAATCGGCACAACCTGATCCTTCGGAGGAACATCCTCCTGCTGAGCTTATAACAAAAGTCTGGCCGATGAACATCCTGATGACGTCATCATCATATCCTGCTGACGTCATCATCATATCTGCCTACTGTGCACCTTCTCACATCCGGATGACGTCATCATCATGTTTGCAAATATCAGGAGGTCTCTTCAAGATGATCACTTGTTAGAAATATGACCCCCGCGGACCTTGATGATGTCATCATCATATTAACATCATCATGATATTCGGAAGACAACCGGATATTTAGAAATATCCTCCTGACGTTCAAATATCAGGTTGCACTGTAGCTCCTCTGTAAGATCGGGGTGATAACTGAATATGATGATGATGCTTGAAAAGATCACCCCCCGGAGATAATGCGCGAAGCCAGCAGGCGGATATCTCCAAATATCAGCATCATCATGATGCTCGAGCAAACATATATTCGGGTGATATGAAAATATCACCCCCTCCTTCGGAAATATCATGATCCAGATAGGCAGATAAAAAGATATCACCCTGAAATACGGATGACGTCAGCATCATCAGGATGATATTGACTAAGATCATCCTGACGTCCAAAATATGATGACCCTAATGAATATCGGGTCGCACTTAGAACTCTTCAACAACATCATCAGGATGATCATAACCAAGATCACCCGATGATAAAATATCACCCCGGCGAAATATCATGAAGGCAGAAAAATATGATGACCTCCACAAGCAGCAGGATGATAACTGGAAATATCATGATGATGACGACCCTTAGGAAAAAACAAGTTAGGTCGAACACTTAGAGAATAACCCCTTCAAGATAACGGGGCAACTTCATCATCATGCTTGAGCAAGGTGATATTCGGAAGATCACCGGATACTTGAAAAATCACCCCCGCAAGCAACTGAGGGCGCACTGTAGCTCACCAGTATCATCAGGATAATAAGCAAATATCACCCGACAGTTGAAATATGATGATGACGATGAGAAAAACAAGCCGACGAAGAACATGCTGATGAAGATCATCATCGAAGACAAGATGATGATGACGACCTCCTCCTCAGAAAAATATGATGCTGCAGCTGAAAAACGCTGAGGAGGTCCAACACTTAGAAAAAATGGGCAAGAAGATAAAGGCTTCAAATGAAGAAACCTCCTGATCATGACAAATCAACCCCAGGTCAAAATAAGTGCTAACACCTTGCCATGATGTTTTGTTGATGTTATTGCAAAGGAAAGGTTGATGGCAAAGTGTAAGGTTGATGGATTTCTCATTGATGTCCACTGTGGTTCATGGTCCTCAAAGATACTTGTTCTTGTTCAGGATGTTGGTGCAAAGGAAAGGGTATCACATAGTGTTTGTGATGTCACAGGATATGTCATTAATATCATATCAGTGTTTATGAATCAATGTTTGTGAAATGTCAGTTGGATTACCTTGCCAGTAGTGTGAAGTATGAAGTTGTTTGTCATTCATGTAAATATGATGTTCATGATTCACAAGGAGATACTTATGGTTCATCTTGTGATGTCAAAGAATCTTACATGTTGCTTCATTTTGCTATTGCAGTGGTCTTGATGAAGTGCTCAGATTGCTGTTATTGTTGAAGTGTTTAGTTGGAGTTGTCTAGTTCCTAATCACCTCTAAACCCTAATTGATCTAAGATCAAGCTTCAAAATGTCCTTACCTTTTTGTCATCACTCTGCAATAGTGATGTGGAAATATCAAGGTCAGATTCTGCAGCCCTAATCCTAGGGTTTATCATTTTTGTTGAAGACTTATCTAAAAGATCTAATTTGCAAGTCCTTAAAATCATATGCTTCCAAAGAAAACCCTAATAAGTCAAACCATGGACTATATGTTATAAAGTCTTAAAAGTGATAGGTTATACACTTTTTCTTTTTTGATGGTGATCTATTGTAGCCAATCAAGGATCACTTAAGTGATCACTTGAGGGCATTGGTCTCATGGGTTCACTGACCCCATTTCCTAATAGGCACCGAAGTCCTCGGTGAAATTTTAATAGTTGAGTGCCAAAAGAACATCTAGGGCTTAGATTTAATTTTGCTTGAGCGAGAAGTGCAAAATCAAAGAATGGAATTTAAACTTTGTTTAAATATCAACAACCATACTCCTTAAAGATTCTTTGATAGGTAGGTGGATGTCTCCTGTGTAATGTAGTTATGATGACAGTTCTTCTAACTACCTCTTTCTCCCGTGGATTTGTAAGCTTCAAAAGAAGGTAGAAGAAGTTTTGTTCTAGATCTGATGAGGTATCAGTTAAGAAAGAAAATGTTAAAGATCAATGTATATATTTTTTTGATGATTAATTTTTAGATGCATCCAAAAACTTAGGATGGAGAGTGAGGGACATTTTGTTGTGATATCCTCATTTTGAAAAGATAAAAGTGTAGAGACTAGGAGTTTTTTTTAAAGGCTTATTTATTACAAGACATATGCAGTTTGAAAGAAGGGTTTCAAGCATGTTTTTGACTTAGAAGCTTTGCATGGAGATGAACAACAAAATATGATGATACTTGTTAGTCTTTCATGAAATGTAAGATTAAAAGAAGAGAGAGATGTTGATGTGTATTCAAGGGATTGATCCTGACAAGACAGTAAATGAAGGACAATGATGGCAGATTGTTATGATGATGATGGAATTTGATGTTTACAAAATGTGATGATTCTTTTTACAAAGGTAGAGTATAAAGATAGAAAGTGGTAGAAGTATTTGATGGGAGAGCATGATCATGGAAGACTATAAGAATAATTGCAAAGTAAAACATCTTTTTCAGAGTATGGTAAAGACCTCATTAACTTCTATCTTTAAATGTTTATTTTATGATTGTCTCTATATAGTTCTTCAATGCATTTATTTGTTGATAAAAGAATATATGTTAGTAAAATGGTGGAACATATGCTAGAAGGATTATAAGACAAGACAAAAATGTATGTGTTTAGTGGAAAATTGGATTTGTTAATGTTTTAGTGTTTTGATGTTTAAATCCTCCTCTCCACTAACATTCAAGGATCTAGGGTTGAGTGGTGAGCACTATCATACCCTAGATCGCTTGTGAAATGTAAGAAAACTTGGATTAGGGAATTTAATTATCTATTTTCCTTCTCCTGTGCTCAATTGACCATTAAAACCCTAATTATGCAAATACAGCAACAAATTGACAAATAATGGAAAAAGCTCTTGCAAATAGGAGTAAAACACCAAATCACAGAGTACCTATTTTTGGGGTTCCGAAGCAGAATAGTTGGGGACACTGGAGTGGACAACCAAGTCCTAGAAGTGCTCCTATGTCCTACTTTTCTTCAGATCTCGAATCCTTGATGCATGTCAATCCTTCCTACAACTCCACTTTTCTCAAATATGACACCTATAACCTGCAATCACAAGACTTGGTTTGGGGGTTATGGTGTTTAGAGGCTTGCCTCAGTCAAGCCCCAGAGGACACTTAAGTCTCCAAACACCGTTGTCAGATAGAGAGTGTGTGCCCTTGTGAGGCAGAGGCAAAAACCAAAGGAATCAATGATGAAAACATAATATAATGTCACCTTGTAGTGGAGCTCTCATGGGAGGAAGATGCTCTTCATTCCATGAGGAAATTGATGCTCAAATCTACAAATATCAACACACAAAACACACAAGTCTGCTCTTGCAACATGATGAAAGCCTTGAATCACCTTGAGAACACAATAGCTTCCTAGTAATCATCTAGTTTACAAATGAATGCCTAAACATGTTTATATATGCAACTACAAGCATTCTTGCCAAGATTTTAAAAATCAAAAACTTACCGTGTCAGAAAAAGGACCAAATAACGGTCATAAACTAACACTCAGAAATTAGGGCTACCCCAAAATAGGGCAGGACTAGGGCACGGGCACCTAAGTCCTCCCCCCTATTTTGGGTAGGGTATAGCTCAAGGGGTCCTCCTAGGTCTACTTTGCCATGAAACCTAGGCCTCATTCCATCAGGATGCCAAAATATGAACTAAGATGTCCTAAATGCATGCTAAAGACCCGGGAGCTAAACCTTATGAGGGAAAAGCGCCCAAGGGGACATTTTCTGACATTACATTTAGCCCCCACTTTAATGTATGTATAAATGCGAGGCTAATACATGCATTAAAGTAAGGTCACAAACACAGCAAACATGCCAATCACATAGGAGACAGTAATAGGCACGTAAAACATGGAGAAGACAGTTACAGTCACGCAGAACATGGAGAATACAGTCAATGCATAGAAGACACATTAATGCATGGAAGATAGAAATGATATCTTTTCTTTTCTTTTTCTCATATACATGAAATGCAAATGCAAGTACTAGAAAGTAAACAAACCTCCCAAAATATAGGATGCACTACCTTAGCGCGCAAGTCTCTATATATATGGGGGCAAGACACATAAAACCTCCCAAAATGCAGGAAGCACTACCTAAGGGCGCTGGTCTTTGCATATTGGGCAACAAACATGCCACACAAAACAAGCACGCCAAAACACACACACTTGAAAACATGGAGAAAACACGACAGACAAGCGATGGAGTGTACCTATTTCTAGGTCCAACACCATCTTAGGCACATTATAGGCACACACTGATGATTGGGCTTCGCCACAACAATCACCAAAAACATGCTTAAGGGTTGAGTTAGTCACATAACCGTTCCCTGCCTCCGTAGAGGACTTTTGAAAATGACAGGATGATGCAATCTACTCTGAGAAATACACCATCCCCACCTCTGTAGAGGGCTTAAGATAAAAAGGATATACGCAATATCCCACCTCCATAGAGGGCTTACATGATTGATTGATTGAATGCAAACAGACTCAAGATGCACGATACACTACTCTGGGGTGCAAGTCTTTACATCTGAGGTCAAACACATTGCTAACACCTATAACATATAGCTTACCTTATATATGCCCCCACCTTAAGGTGGTTGATATCAAGCATCGATATCAAGCATGTTAAGGTAGGAAGAAAACACACAAGGGAACACCAACTTGTGCAAAGCCCATGCCCCTCGAAGGTGACATGTACTTTATGATCGCCAAATGTTCCCACAAACACATTCTTGCAAGAAACATGTTAGTGTCTACAACATCATGATAAACAATAACATCAATGCATATGATTAACCACACAAAGAGCCAAATTTATACAACAAATTTAGAGTTCGAGGATAACCATGGGGCTATATCACAAAGCTCTCAGAATTGAGTACCACCAAGGCTAGATTCAAAGACAAACAAAGGTGCATAGAGCAGTAGTATTGTTAAGGTTTGTAAATGCGACAAAGACATCATCAAATTCACTACGTGGAAAGCACAAATACTTCCACTAGCCAAGTGTCAGATAAGATATACAACCTCATCATCATATTAGGAACTAAGTCCATTTTTTGATTTCTCTCGAAAGGGACACTAGGTCCACATCAGTATAAATGTTTGTCATCATCCACCTACTAGATGGGAACACTAGAGGAAGGGAAACAATAAATAAGAGAGAAGAAAAAAGTGTCTTAGGGACAGTCGTGTAGGAGGGTGCCCCCAGGTCACCAACCACGACGCTATGTCCGTAAGATAGAACGCACAACAATGAAATCAAAGAGAGGCAATTTAGAAGAATGATGATACAAATAGAAGAAGGTCACAATAGAGGTGGTCTCCTGGTATCTCAGACCTTACAAGAGAATCAATGGTCATCCCAGGAGGCCTAAACAACACAAAACACATCACGGGGGAAGCACATCATGAGAGAGATAAAGGGTTAGAGATACTTACCTATAGAGAGGCCCATGCTAGAAGTCATCAACAATTAAATCATCTTCTTTCCAATCACAAATGTTAGAGAGAAAAGGTGTGTAAGGTATCATTGCCAAGTTTTTGTCATTATTCTTTTGTTCACTCTTAAATGCTTCTTGGTTTGATTCAATGTTAGGTGGAATGTTTTCTTGTTGAAGTTCATTAGTGCACACATTCTCTATCCTTTTAGGTGGTGGGAGAAGCAAATTATTTTGAGTGATCTCAACATCCATCCTTGAAGGATTTAATGTGAGAGACTTCTCCTCATCCACTAGTGTTACATCCTTAGTGATGTCCAAATGACTTGAATGTTCAAACAAAGGAGGGACATTAAAGGTCTTCTCTTCCTTAGTGAAATCCAAAGTGTATGAACAATCAACTAAAGGAACAATGTTGCTAGGATGATCCATAGAGGTTTCATGCATTATGATAGAGTTTTTATTGTTGTTAGATGAAAGTTCATTGTCTATCCATGGAATGTTCTTTGTTGAAGGGATTTCTTCATTCATTAATGCTTCTTCTTGGCTAGGGAGAGCAATGGAATGGGAAGATGGTGGTATGAGAGATGTATCAATGAAATCATCCTCTTGCATCAAAGTGTCCTCATGAGGAGAAACAACTTTGGGAGAGGTATCATAAGGTAAACCAAAGTTATCATCACATGTTTTAGCAATAGGTGCCATAGTGGAATGTTCCATAAAGTCATCTAAGGCTTCATCTAACATCTTGAGGTCATCACTAGTATATATACTATTTATCATGAATTTAGTGAGATCATCCAATATCCAAGGTATATTCCCATGAAGTTTGTGAAGCTATCAAAATCAGATATATAACAAAGGATTTTGTATGTGGAGCACATAGAGAGATCAGCATCATGAATGTGTCCTATTTGTTCCAAAACTTGGGGATGTTTATCAGTGAATTTACAGAAATGATCAATGTCTATGATGTATGCAAACAATTCTTCCAAAGAAGTAGCCATGATATATTTATTCAAATGAATGCAAGATCAGAATTTAAAAACTTTTCAAAAGTTATGCCAAAGACAAGTGCAAAACTATATGCAACAATGGCCTAAAATGCTTGATTTTTTTTTGTACTTTTTCCAATGCAAATAAATGAAACAAAGGGTCTTGTAAAGATTTTAATGAAGGGAAGCAAATTAAATTCTGATATTAGTACAAGACAGCAATAATATCCTTCCCAACACACTCTTGATGCAAATCCAAGATAATGCCAAGTTAAACCATAGTGAAAATATGTCGAAATAGGCACTTTTTTCACCAAAATTCAATGCAAAAGGTCATAACAAAGGGTGTTGTGAGGAAAATGATGATGGAAAGAAAATTATATCAGAAATAACAGCCACTTAATGTCAAAATACCCAACACAACATGCTTTTAGTGCCACTTAAAGTAAAACCCTAGTGAAAATATAGCAAAAATAGGCTATTTTTCATGGTTTTTCAATTCCAAGACCTAGAAAAAGGGGTGTTGTAAGGAATTTTAGGAGGTAAAGCAAATAATATCACTAATATCAGTCACCTCAATCCATAAAATTGATCACAACATGCTTGGAGTGCAAACTAGGTCAAACCCTAGGGCCAAAATAGCCAAAATGTGTAGTTTTTCCCTGAATTTTCACTACAAGAGCCCGATAAAAGGGCGTTGTGAAGCTTTTCATGAGGGGAAGAAAATTATTACCCTAATAAAATAAAATTAATGCCAAAATAATTTTCGCAACATGCCTATGGTGCAAATTTATGAAGTCGATAAGGCTAATTTTAGTGAAAATCATTGTTTTTGAAGCCTTAGGTTTGAGATCTTGGAACCAAATGGTATGTGAATGTTTTGAAGTCTGATTTATGATGAATTTGACTTAATCTCAGATATGAAAATTATTTTCAAGCTTGAACATGCAAAATGCCAATGCAAATTTAATGAAAATGCATCAAAATTGCTAGTTTTTGTTAAAATTTTCTATGCAAAAATGCAAATATTTTAAATCTAAATGCAAATTTACACTAAAATGAAAGACTATAGAAAAATGTTAATTTTAATGAGCCTCTAAAACTAGTAGAAAAATATGAGAAAAGATTTTGCCTACTAACCCTATATTTTAGAATTACTAGGTTATATAAAATTGTCAAATTTTCCATAAAAACCTAGCAAATTAATGATAAAAATGTAATGCAAATTTTTGAATTTTTGTTTTTTTTTGTAGTTTATATCAGATCTGATGAAAAAATCATGAATTAGGAAAATTTAGAAAGAATTGATGCAATTTAGTAAGCCAAACAATGCAATTTTTTTGAATTTTTCTCAATGTAATAAAATGAATGACTATATGAATGAATGAAATCAATCCAAATCTGAAGACACACACTCAGAAAGTTGCAATTTAAGTCCAAAAACACAAGTTCAACAAAATGTTTAGTGGAAAATTGGATTTGTTAATGTTTTAGTGTTTTGATGTTTAAATCCTCCTCTCCACTATACATTCAAGGATCTAGGGTTGAGTGGTGAGAAATATCATACCCCAAATCACTTGTGAAATGTAGGGAAACTTGGAAAATCACAGAGTACCTATTTTTGGGGTTCCAAAGTGGAACAGTTGGGGACACTAGAGCAGATGCCCAAGTCCTGGAAGTGCTCCTATGTCCTTTTCTTCAGATCCTGAATCCTTGATGCCTTCCAATCATTCCTACAACTCCACTTTTCCCAAATACGACACCTGTAACTTGCAATCACAAGACTTGGTTTGGGGGTTGTGGTGTTTAGAGGCTTGCCTCAGTCAAGCCTCAGAGGACACTTAAGTATCCAAACACTATTGTTAGATAGAGAGTGAGTGCCCTTGTGACATAGAGGCAAAAACCAAGGAATCAATGATGAAAACACAATATAATGTCACCTTGTAGTGAAGCTCTCATGGGAGGAAGATGCTCTTCATTCCATGAGGAAATTGATGCTCAAATCTACAAATATCAACACACAAAACATACAAGTCTGCTCTTGCTACATGATGAAAGCCTTGAATCACCCTGAGAACACAATAGCTTCCTAGTAATCATTTAGTTTACAAATGAATGCCTAAACATGTTTATATATGCAACTACAAGCACTTTTGCCAAGATTTAAAAAATAAAAAACTTACTGTGTCAGCAAAAGGACCAAATAACTGTCATAAACTGACACCCAAAAATTAGGGGTGCCCCAAAATAGGGTAGGACTACGGTATGGGTGCCCAAGTCCTCCCCCACTATTTTGGGCAAGGTATAGCTCAAGGGGTCCTTGTAGGTCCACTTTTCCATGAAACCTAGGCCTCATTCCATCAGGATGCCAAAATATGAACTAAGATGTCCTAAATGCATGCTAAAGACCCGGGAGCTAAACCTTATGAGGGAAAATCCCCCAAGGGGACATTTTGTGATGTTACAGTATTATCTAGGTAAGAGTGTCTTCTAGATTTAGAACTTTTTGTAATGTTCTATGATGCCAAGTACTCTTGTGAAGAATCTTGTATGCATTGTCCTATTATGTCAATTAAATGTATGGAGTTCCTTAAGAGTTATACTTTTGTGTCAGTTTAGGAAAGATAAGGAGTCTGATTAAGAGAGTTAGAGAACTTATCTATAACCATTGATATCATTGTAAACAGAGTAGTACTCTGTGTTTATCTTCCTATTTTGAGATTGGAGTTGATGTGATCAGTGAGATCATGAGATCAGTAAGATCCTAGCCAGTGAGGCTTGTATGTAATCAGTGAGATTTCCAATGAGGCTTATATGTAATCAGTGAGATTTCTAGTGAGGCTTGTATGTAATCAGTGAGATTTTGGTTAGTGAGACCTAATAAAGCTTTGGTGAGGTTGGACAATGGTTTTTCCTTGGATAGGGTTTTCCACTTTAAACATTTGTGTTATGGTTGCATGATTGTGTTGCTCTCTATGTTTTGGTATGTTGATGTTAATTGCATTCATATTAGGATGATGAATAAGGGATGATGAAAAAATTAGTTTGATCAGATCACTAATTCAGCCCCCTCCCAGTGATCCATTTGTTAGGGTTAGATGGTAGATGATATCAATTAAATGCAAATAAAGATTAAAAAGAGGAATGAAAAATACACAGAAATAATAATCAGCGAGAGACAAGTTTTAACGTGGTTCACCCAAACTCAGGCTACATCCACCAATAGAGAGTCCAATATTATTATCTAGTAAATCAAACTGATTACAACCAGTGATCCTTGCAACTTAATACAACTACAAATGGTACAATACAATATCAACGGAAACCCTAACCCTTAGCTATTTTTATCACGACTTTTGTTGGTTACAAAATAGGGTTTTTTATGGCACTGCCCCCAAACCCCCACAAGGAGTGCTGCCCCTTGACCCCATAGGAATTTGGGGGGAAACCACGCCAATAAAAGTGGGGTAAATTTAACCTCTGAGTTTGATTAGGCTCCATATAACAACACCATTGTATTCCAACAGGGTTATACGGGCATGGAGGCACATTGATAGTTATAAATTTGATGTTTTGGGGTAGATTCCAACATTGGATTTAGTTGGACAAATAGAAGAAAATACATTCTCCTCATAATAGAAAGACTTGACAGGTTCCTTTTTTCTTTTGAATGGTTCTCTAACAAACTAATTTTTCAAACCTCTTTTGCTCCTTCTTCTGGTTCAGATCACTATCTAGTCTCTTTAGATTTCAAAGAAGCAGTCCCAAGATTGTTTTATTCTTCTTTTAAATTTGAGGCAATGTGGTTTAGAGACACCAACTTTATACATCTTCTAAAGTATTGATGGGAGAATGCTCCTTTTGTTGATGGATCAAGAATGTTCCAAGTTTGTAAGAAATTGCATTATGTAAAACAATAGATCAAGGTTTGGAATAAAGAGCTTTTTGGAAATATTTTTACCCAAAAAGAAGCTATTCAGGAGAAACCCCAACAAATTAATGGGCATATAATTCAGTTTGGTCTTAATAAGGACTCATTTCATAAACAAAAATTCCTGCAATCAAAGCTTGAGGAACTTCTTGCTAGGGAAGAAGTTTACCGGGGACAAAAATCCAAGGAAATCTGGTTATCAGAGGGTGATTGTAATACAAAGTTTTTTCACTCATCTGTAATGGTTAGAAGGCATCATAACTTTATCCACTCCATTTGTGACTTAGAGGGAAATAGTTTGCATGTAGCCAATGACATCCAAAAAGAAGCAGTTCATTTTTTCTTATCACTCTCAAATCAGAATGTTCAGATTAATAATTCAGCCTCTACTAACCTACTCCAAAACATTCCAAATCTTGTTTTAGATGAGGATAATGCTATCCTCTCTAAGGAATTTACTCTTGAAGAAGTAAAAGGAGTGGTTTTCTCCCTTGCACTGGATAAGGATCTAGGTCTTAATGGCTTTCTCCTCTCATTTTTCAAAAAAGTTGGGATTTTATTGGTAGAGATATTTGGTTTGCTCTAGATGAGTCCCGATGCAATAGATCTATGCTTATGGAGATTAATGCTACATTTATTGTGTTGATCCCAAATAATTCTTTGCCTACTTCTTTCTTTGACTTTCGTCCTATCTCTCTATGTAATACTTTGTATAAAATCTTTACAAAAGCTATTACCATGAGATTGGCTGCTATCATTCCAAAAATAATCTTAGATGAACAAGGTGAACAAGGAGGTTTTGTACCCAGTAAAGAAATAGTGAAAGGGGCCTTGATAGAACATAAGGTTCTTCATTCAATTTATCAACATAAATTCCCTTCCATGGTAATCAAGTTAGATATGATGATAGCTTATGATAAAGTCTCTTGGGCTTTCTTGGGTCAAGTCCTTGTCAAATTTTGTTTTACACATAAATGGTGTAAATGGATTTTGTCTTTCTTATCTAGAGTTTGCTTCTCAGTTTTGGTGAATGGATGCCCTACTACTTTCTTCAGGTCATCCCATGGTATAAGACAAGGTGACCCACTTTCTCCTTTTCTTTTTCATAATCATGGCTGAAGCTCTCGATAGAGCTATTCTATTTCAAAATTCACAATAGATTTGGAAAGGTATTTCAATCCTAGGCATTCCTTTCACTATATCCCATGCCTTGTTTGCAGATGACACCTTGTTGTTTGGGTATCCTTCAGTTAAAGAGGGAAAAACTATCAAAAGAAATCTTGATTTGTACTGCAGCATGTCTGGACAAAGAGTTAACCTCTCTAAATCTAAAATCTTTTTTTTGAATCACAATTGTCCATTCAAACTAGAATCATTGATATTCTTGGCTTCAATGATGTGCCTCTCCCTTGTCAATACCTTGGTATCCTTCTTTTTCCAGGGGCCATTAAAAATGAGTTCTAGGGTAAAATTGTATCCAATATTCAAAAGAGAACAACATCATGGAAGGGAAAATGGTTAATGCTTGTAGGAAGGATCACCCTAATCAAATCAATGCTCTCTGTTGTTCCAACATATATGATGTCAATGCTTAAAGTTCCAAAAGGGATAGTGCATGAGATTGAGAAAAGGATTAAAACTTTTCTCTGGAAAGGACCTTCGGAGAAAGAAAATAAAATTGCTTTAGTTGCATGGGATAATCTCAACATCTCTAAAGATAAGGGTGGGACTAGAATCCATAACTTAGAGGCTCAAAATTTGGCTTTGGGGGCCAAATTAACTTGGAATATGTATGCTCATCCACAAATCAAATGGTGTAAGATTATGCAGAATAAGTACTTGGATACCTAATAAGCACTAATGGTAGGTGATTAGATGGTTCAGAGTCCAGAAGCTTCAAATAAGCAGAATAAGAAGGTGTAAGACTAATGGTAGGTGTAAGACTAGCTAAAAGGTTCAGAGTCCAGAAGCTTCAAATAGAAGGTGATTAGATGGTAATTGTAAATTTGGTTCAAAAGAATATGATTCATGGTCAACCACCCTCAAACTGGAAAATTGATTATATTATTCAAGACTGTTGGAAGCTCCTTTTAGAGTTTGATTATTATACAATCAATCACACTTATAGGGAAGGAAATAGATTGGCAGATGCTTTGGCCTATTTGGTGTGTGATCAAATGGAAGACATTGGAGATTGGAATTCCAATTCCTTGAAAATAATTCAACATATATATCATATCTCCAACAGTGAGATGGTCAAAACTTGATTTTAAGTTCTAACGTTTTTGTTGATTATAGGTTTTGGTTTCTAGTGTTTTCTAGATAAGATGCTTTTGGATGATGTAGCAAGGGACTTTTGGTAGTGTCTTGATAGACTTCCAACCATCTTACTACAGTTTACATGGATGGTTCATTTATTTAGCAGTACAATTCATCAATACAGATCTTCTAGTGCCACCTTTCCCAAGAGATACTTAGCGTCATCCAGCGGCTGGAATATTGGTTTCGCATGTACTAACTTTCTTCTCATTTTAGTTTTCCTCCCTCCCATCAGCTGATTCAGGTGGAGCAAATGGATCCTCCTTGATTTCATCCCTATGCGACAATCAAATCGCCATTATTACCTAGCTAGCGATCCTCCTTGTTAAATACTCCTCCCCTGGTCTCGATGATATTCATTCTGGTTTGCTCTGTTTATCAAAATGGAGCAACAACTCAATAAGAATATGTTTCTGGGCATCCACAAATGGGAGTATCCCATCTCGGGGGGTTTTGATACAGATATGTTGACCAAAGATTTTAAATTCAGATCACAGGACGAAGAAGTCATTCATGTAATTATTAGGAGGCACGTTCTTGATGAGGTCCCACGTATGATCTACTATTCTTAGGTAACTTCATGCTTTTTATCAAACCTCATGGACCTCACACAGGATGCAAACATTGTAAAAAGGGTAGCCTTCACTTTCATTCAAGATTACCTAATATCAGAGGAGGCCTTTGATAATGTTGTTTCAAACTATGATCTGTTTAACTTTCGACATGCAAAGGTACGAGGGTTATTTAAATTGTTTGAGATTCAAAATGTCCCTGTTGTCCATTATGTCTATAGTTTTGTCAAGCATGGTATTTATAATTCATGACCTGTCACGGTTCATAACTCTTTACATGCACACCACCAGGAGATAGTAAAGGAAGTTGCCACTCAAGTGTAGGATGTCTTTGACGTGGTTATGCTACTCTTGTAGCCTCACAATCGACCATCGACTGATGAAGATAACAATGATAAAGATATTGCCGAGAATGATACTGATGGTCGACATGATATTGATATCAATGAACAACCAATAGAAATCGGGCCCTTGCCCTCTATTTTTAGTAGCCTTCATTTTGTTTTTTGCTAGTTCGATCATATAATGGTTATGGTTTTGTTTTTCTTCTTTGTAATGCTTTCATCAGGGGATTTATTAGCCCTTGTTTTTCTGGTAAATTTGGTCTTATCTGGGGATTTAGCAGCCCTATTTTGTATCTTGAATCAACTCTATATAGTTAAGAGTTGATTATATGTAATCTTCTCTATTTTCATAATATATATAGTTTAGGTGCTCTGCAACTTTGCTTTAAAAAAACATTGGCTTTAGTTGGGGATGAATGTCACATGTTTGACACTACAAGAAGCTAGAAAACTCTAGGATGATAACCTTAAAAAGTAAGAGGGAACCATTGGGACAACACCAACATACATAGATATATACAAATACATACAAGATCAATCTGTATAGACCACAATAATTAATGGAAACAATAACAATAGGAAACAAAACCTAAATACTAACAACTTGTAGTGAATAGGTATGAAGGCACTAGTGAGGATTGAATTGTATGACATGCAAGTAAACCAAGAAGCATATTGTAGGTCAAGCCTTGCAAAGAAAATCTATAGCTCAAGGTCATAGATAAGCTAAAACATATATCCTTCCTTTGTCAAAAACCATTTTCATGAAGGATTTTTCCATTTTTTTACTTGGTAAAACAATCTTTACTCAATTGCAATGTAAAACACATCTATTATCCAAGCATAAGCATACCCTTAATACTAAATGAATGATAAAAATACCCATGTTGAATATCATAGCCACCATATAACTCAAGGTAAAAATAGAATGATTCAAACTTTAACCCTGTATCATATGTGTCATGCATTGCAAGGATAACATATGGTGATTCACAAACATATAGGTCAATAATAATATCAAAACATTCTAGTAAATTAAGACCAACACCATTCATAACTACAAATTTATCCAACGTACTAATCTTCTTAGATGAATCAAGACTAGAAATAAAAGCCTTAAACTCACATGACAAGGAAAACACTTGAATATACTCCTAATTAACATACAATTTTTTTATGAATATCGAAATGAAAACAAATATTTAAATCCCATTTGAAACAAACTTGTTTAGTTTCAACATAACCCTTATTTGGATGAGAACCTAAGTCCATGCCATAGCAGTGAACCACATTTCACAAAGTTTTTATGCCTAATTCTATAGATGATGGAGACATGAGAGTGTCATATTCAAAAGTGTTGATATAAACAAAAATGTCTGAATCATCTAGTTGATCAGAACCTATGCTTAAACCATCAACAAGGGGAGAAAATAATTGAGGGACATCATATAAAAATTTCTCATCCTCCTAAACTTGAATTCCTACAACTATATTGTCATTAGCATGCTCATCAAACTACCAATCTATATTTAAATCCTCATCTTGGTCAGTATAATATCCATAGATGTAGAACCATCTATTTTATCTTCATGTGAACACACACTTGTAGAGTCAATATTGGCATCATCACTATCCTCAAAATAAATGAAGCATGGAAGGACATCAATGAAGAAATTATGCTCAATTTTAAGAGGTTGAACATCTACATGCACATTAATAACACCATCAACACCAAAAACTAATTTAATAAATTAAATATTTGTGAATGTATCCTCCTCTTAATCCACACAACTATCATAAGGTGTAGTTCCACAAATTTTTGCCTTCTTAGAACATTCCATTTCATCATGATCCTCAAGAGCATGTTCAATACTAAGGATACTCAAATTGATCATTTGCATGCGCATCATTAGCATCATCAACTCTAGAAACAAAGTTATTAGAGTTGAAATTCTTCCTCATGCGTGCATCTTCAAATACATAACCATCATGAGATGTAACATCATATACCTTAGTCCCTTCAACACAACATGCATTTTGTTTCTCTTCCTTATAAGCCTCACTAACACAAAAAGTATCTCCTACTTGATCATTTAAAATTACTAACTCACCATTATCAACTCTTGAAAGTGTGAGACTCGTAGCATATGATGTTTGAAAAATGTTTTCCCACTCAAAAGCTTGGTCTAGATCTATAGGTTTAAATTCATTAGAAGACAAATAAAAAGCATAACAAAATAAATCAATGTACATACTTTCCTTAGGCATATCTTTCTTAGGGATGAAATTAAGTGAAGCCACAAACCTTTGATAAAAATTAAAATTGACTCTCCTTTTTCCTTTTAATATTTTCTAACTCTTGGAAAAGAGGAGAAAGGTCAGTACCACATGTTTAGTCCTTACTAAAGGCTACAATAAGGCTTTCCCATGAAGAAAAGTGATAGCTTGGAAAACTACTCAACCACTTCAATTCATCCTCACATACAAACCTAACAAAGAACCTCATACATATGTCCTCATGTTAAAATTATTATTTTTCCATAAAGTCTACAAATGGTTAGACATATACATCCCATTGTGATGATCTTTCCCATCAAACCTAGGTAGTTGACTGTAGACTTCTCTTGGCATGGGGTTCATACTATAAGTTACTCAAGATGAGTCTAACTACTTGTACACACTAGCAAGTGGAATATACTGAGGTTTAACCTTTTTATTTATATGGCTACAAGTTTGGCCTTATACTATGGATTAAGCTCAATCCTCTTTATTTAGTTCCTAAGTTCACTCTAATGGCTTATAGTTTCACTAAGCTATAACCTAAGTGCATCAAGGCCTTGGTAATGATTTACAGTGGACATATAACTACTTGTAAAGCAATATGGGTGTCTGATGCAGGAGCATCCAAGGTGTAAGAGCAATCTTGCATCAGCCAAAAAAAAAAAAAAATGTGTTGTTTCTTTTCAATAAGGGTTAAATTTGACAGGGTTACTATTTTTAGTAAGTTTGCATTTGTGCACGGTTGGATACAAAATCTTACACAGATTTCCAAAATGGTGAATTGAAGCTAACAGTGAAGAAATCACTTCAATATCATTTGTCATTTGTGAGATATTAAAATTTCAAATTCCAAAATTCTTATTGAAATATTCAAAGTCAAATTTGAGGCACTTAGAGGCTTCGGATGGGCTCAAAATTTGGTGGGAAACCCAAGCAATCTACCTACTGGTATTGCTTATGCACCATCGTCTTTTTGAGAGCTTTCCGAAAAGGTATTATAATTGAAAATCCAACAGTCGGATCAAAAGTTATGGCCCTACGAAGTTGACCTATTTTTGGAGGGAGATGCAAATTTTGAAATTAAGTTGGTGGTCGCCAAAAAGGGCTATATATAACCATTTTTGGGAACCCTTAGGGTAGTAGAGTTAAGGGGGGAGGTATAGAGTTAGGAAAAGGCGGGAAAATTAGAAACCCTAGTTGATTTGGGAATTATAGAAGGCTGAAGATTCTAGATTCTTGAGAGAGGGAGCTATAATGTGTTACAGCCTCTAGGGGATTCATCCTTTGATTGTATTTGAGCTTTTGTAATGTAATATTTTGCCCATATTAATAAAATATCATTCTATTTTCTATGTACAATTTATGTTATTGTGTGTTTTATGATTTACCCCCTTCATCAAGTGGTATCAGAGCCAGGTTCCTGAGTGTGTAGATAGATCACTGACCGTGAAGCAGTTTGCACCAGGACCTGAGGTTGTGGATTTGTTGCGTAGATCAAGATGCCTCCACGAAGAAATCATATTAGGAGGAATGCTTTGACGAAGAGGGTTTTAGAGCCCTACAAAGACAAATTGATGCATTGCAAGAGGAGCTGCGAAGAAGGTTTGAGCCGAGAAGGAGAGAGAAAAGCGAAGATGAAGCTAAAGAAGAGCTATCTGAGGAAGAACAAGAAGCTGCGGGAGATCCTGCAGAAGTTAGGTTGTTGAGGGCCATTTCAAAGATCAGAAAGAGGCCTAGGATCGAAGTTTCTACCTATTCTGGAGATTTGAATCCAGAACAACTTATTGATTGGATCAATGATATGGAGGAGTATTTCAAGTATGAAGATGTGGAAGACCCTAAATGGGTCAAGTTTGTAAAGACAAAGTTGAAGGGCCATGCCAGTATTTGGTGGAAGGAGGTCCAGTTAGAGAGAAATAGAAGAGGAAAAGCAAAGATTACCAGATGGGATCGGATGGTGGAGAAATTGAAGAAGTAGTTCATTCCTGTGGACTATGAGATGGAGTTGCTGAAGAAGCTGCAAGGATTGAAGCAAGGTAACAAGTCTATTAAGGAGTATACAGAAGATTTTTATAAGATCACTATCAGGACAGGCCATGGAGAGGCCAACAAGGAGAAGGTAGCCTGTTACATTAATGGGTTGAGGCCAAGTATTCAAGAAGAGTTGAGCTTGGTCAGAATGACCACCATAGAATATGCATACCAGTTTTTCCTGAAGGTGGAAGAGAAGCTAAATAAGAGATTTGAAAGCAAGCAAAGGGGAAGAGGTCAAGGTGGAAGGACTAGTGGAAGACCCTATGGAGGCTGAAATGAAGAAGCTAGAACCAGTCAAAATTAGAGAGGAGATAATACCTACCACCCTCGTGACTAGAATAATGGTGAGAAAAGAGGAAGAGGTAGACCTGGGCAAGGACCTGGAAGA
Source organism: Cunninghamia lanceolata (assembly GCA_027924645.1). Lineage (NCBI taxonomy): Eukaryota > Viridiplantae > Streptophyta > Pinopsida > Cupressales > Cupressaceae > Cunninghamia > Cunninghamia lanceolata. Next base: position 707,914 of record BSBN01000597.1, on the reverse strand, counting down.
GGAGGTTTCAGAGGAACTTGTTTCCAATGTGGAGAAAAAGGGCATTGAGCATACAAGTGTCCACAACATCAAGGAAGGACAAATAGAAGACATGAAGGTAATGCACGAGTTGTACATGTAGATGAAGATGCGCAGTCTAAGCATTCTGAAGATGCTAAAAGGGGAGAAACCCTAGTTGTCAGAAGAACTTTATTGAATGAGGAGAAAGAACCCAATCAGAGGAAGAGTTTATTCCGCACAAGGTGCAAATGTGAAGGTAAGTGTTGTGATATTATTATTGATAGTGGAAGCACTGATAATCTTGTTTCAGATGAGATGGTTGACAAGTTGAAGTTGACAAGAAGAAAGCATCCACATCCATATCAAATTGCATGGTTGTAGAAGGACCATAGAGCTTTGGTCAATGAGCAGTGTTTAGTGAAGTTCAAGATTGGAGACTACCATGATGAGGTGCTATGTGATATCATACCAATGGACGCATGTTATATGCTGTTGGGGAGGCCGTGGCAATATGATAGGAGTGTTGTCCATGATGGCCGTGCAAACACATATTCCCTAACAAAGGATGGTGTTCATCATAAATTGAAGCTCTTGAAGGAGGTGGAAGAAACGGTATGTAGTACTGCCAGAATTTGCTTGGTAGATGGTAGAAAATTTTTGGAGGGTATGAAGCATGAGCATCATTGCTTTGCATTGATTCGTAAGATTGGTCAAGAGAAATGTGAAGATGTACTAGCAGAAGTCTTAGATATGTTGGAAGAATTTCAAGATATTATCTCTGATAATGTACTAACAGGTTTACCATCGATGAGGAAGATAAGTCACCAAATGGATTTGATACCAGGAGCTAGTTTGCTGAATAAGGCAGCCCACAGAATGACTCCTGTAGAGAGCGAAGAGTTGAATAGACAAGTTCAGGAGTTGTTGAAGAAGGGATTGATAAGAGAAAGCCTAAGTCCATGTGCAGTACCTGCAGTACTAGCACCAAAGAAAGATGGAGAGTGGAGGATGTGTACAGATTCTCGAGCCATCAACAAGATCACAATCAAGTATAGATTTCCATTGCCCAGAATGGATGACATAATGGATTGTTTGAGTGGAGCCAAGTACTTCACAAAGATTGATATGAAGAGTGGGTATCACCAAATTTGAATCAGAGAAGGAGATGAATGGAAGATAGCCTTCAAGACAAAGGAATGTTTGTATGAGTGGTTAGTCATGCCATTTGGGCTAACCAATGCACCGAGCACATTCATGCGGCTCATGAACGAGGTATTGAAAGAATTTTTGGGAAGTTTTGTTATTGTTTATTTAGATGACATTTTGATTTTCAGTAAGACTTGGGATGAGCATTTGATGCATATCAGAAGGGTTTTAGAGAAGCTGAGGGAGGAGAAGTTGTTGATCAATCTAAAGAAATGTAGTTTTGCAAAGGAGGAGTTGGTATACTTGTGATTTGTTGTCTTAGAGGAAGGTCTTAAGATGGACCTAGAGAAGGTGAGGGCTATCATTGAATGGCCTATGCCAAGGAGTGCTTTCAAGGTAAGATCTTTTCATGGTTTGGCAAGTTTTTACAGAAAGTTTATCAGGAATTTTAGTAGAATTTGTGCACCCCTATCTGAGGCAATGAGAGGGGATAGAAAAGAGTTTAGATGGACTAAAGGAGCATACAAGAGCTTTGATACATTGAAGTAGAAAGTCGTAGAACAACCTGTTTTGCACTTCTAGATTTTAATAAGGTATCTCAGGTAGATTGTGATGCTAGTGGTAGTGGTATAGGAGCTGTTCTGAGTCAAGAAGGTAAGCCCATTGCCTATTTTAGTGAGAAGCTTAATGATATCAAGAAAAAGTATTATGTTTATGATCAGGAGTTTTACGCAATAGTTCAGGCTTTGAAGAAATGGAGACATTATTTGTTGCCAAAAGAGTTTGTTTTATATACTGATCATCAGGCTTTGCAGTATCTTAATAATCAAGGAAAGTTAAATCAAAGGCACTTAAAATGGGTTGAGTTTTTGCAGAGTTATACTTTTGTTTTGAAGTACAAGAGTGGGAAGTCCAATAGAGTTGCAGATGCCTTGAGCAGAAGGCAAAATTTGTTGATAGAAATGAAGATAGAGGTTGTTGGGTTTGATGAGCTCAAAAGTTTGTATCCTGAAGATGCAGATTTTACAAAGGCCTGGAAAGCTTGTCTGGAACTTGTTGCTTTGGATAGGACAAAATGGTTGGATTTCATAATCCAAGATGGCATGTTGTTTAGAGAAAGCCAGTTGTGCATTTCGAGGAGTTCCATGAGAGAGAGTCTGATTAAGGAGAAGCATAGTGGAGGATTAGCTGGACACTTTGGTCGAGATAAGACCATTGCTATTGTTGGTGAACATTATTACTGGCCACAATTGCAGCAAGATGTGAGGAAATTTGTGCAGAGTTGCAGAGTGTGTCAGATGGAAAAAGGAACAAGTTAGAATACAAGGCTATATCAGCCATTACCTATACCAGAGAAGCCATGGGATGATATTAGTATGGATTTTGTTCTTGGTTTACCAAGGACATAGAGAGGACATGATTCCATTTTTGTAGTGGTGGACAGATTCTCAAAGACGACCCATTTTATTCTTTGCAAGAAGACTAATGATGCTATTCATATTGTAGAGTTATTTTTCAGGGAGGTGGTGAGACTACATGGTCTACCTAAGAGCATAGTTTTAGATCGAGATACCAAGTTTGTTGGTTATTTCTGGAGGACATTGTGGAAGAAGTTGAAGACAGATTTGAATTTCAGTTATGCACACCATCCACAAACTGATGGACAGACAGAAGTGGTGAATAGGAGTTTGGGTAACCTGCTATGATGCTTAGTAGGAGATAAGCCCAAGGGATGGGATTTGATTTTACCATAGGCAGAATTTTCTTACAACAATTCTATCAATAGGAGCACAGGTAAATCTCCATTCCAGGTTGTGTATGGGAGTAGCCCAAGAATTGCTTCCAAATTGAGGAGGATGGATAAGGGGGAGAAGAGTAGTGCCAAAGCTAAAAATTTTGCTGAGCACATGAAGAATTTGCATGAAGAGGTAATAAAGCATATCCATAAGATGAATTCTCAGTATAAGGCTAAGGTAGATCAGAAGAGGAGACATACGGAGTTTCAGGAGGGTGATGAAGTCATGGTTCACTTGAGAAAAGAAAGATTTCTAGTTGGTACATATAATAAGCTGAAGATGAGGAAATTTGGATCACGTAGAATCCTGAAGAAGCATGATTTAGGAAATGCATTTGAGGTAGAGTTGCTTGATGACATCAATATTGCACTAGTGTTCAACATTTCAGATTTGACAGAGTATCATGATGATGGACTTGATAAAGGAACACAATGGGACATTCCAGCATCTACTTCAGAGAAGGAGGAGATAGAGAGCATTCTGGATAGCCGTGTGGGTAAGAGTACAACAAATAGGTGGTATACAGAATACTTGGTGAAATGGAAAGGAAGGCCTGTTGAAGATTCATCATGGTTATCTGAGATTGAGGTTAACCGTTTTGGTTTCCCTCTAACTCATGAGAAGTGATAGGGTCACTTTTCAAATTACCCCGGGTGTCTGATGCAGGAGCATCCAGGGTGTAAGAGCAATCTTGCATCAGCCAAAAAATAAAAAATGTGTTGTTTCTTTTCAATAAGGGTTAAATTTGACAGGGTTACTATTTTTAGTAAGTTTACATTTGTGCACAGTTGGATACAAAATCTTTCATAGACTTCCAGAATAGTGAATTGAAGCTAATGGTGAAGAAATCACTTCAATATCATTTGTCATTTGTGAGATATTAAAATTTCAAATTCCAAAAATTCTATTGAAATATTCAAAGTCAAATTTGAGGCACTTAGAAGCTCTGGATGGGCCTGAAATTTGGTGGGAAACCCAAGCAATCTACCTATTGGTATTGCTTGCGCACCATCGTCTTTTTGAGAGATTTTCGAAAAGGTATTATAAGTGAAAATCCAACAGTCGGATCAAAAGTTATGGCCCCGCGAAGTTGACCTATTTTTGGAGGGAGATACAAATGTCAAAATTAAGCTGGTGGTCACCAAAAAGGGCTATAGATAACCATTTTTGGGAACCCTTAGGGTAGTAGAGTTAAGGGGAGAGGTATAGAGTCAGGAAAAGGTGGGAAAATTAGAAACCCTAGTTGATTTGGGAATTACAGAAGGCTGAAGACTCTAGATTCTTGAGAGAGGGAGCTGTAATGTGTTACAACCTATAGGGGATTCATCCTCTAATTGTATTTGAACTTCTATAATGTAATATTTTGCCCATATTAATAAAATATCATTCTATTTTCTATGTGCAATTTCTGTTATTGTGTGTTTTATGATTTACCCCCTTCATCAGGAACTTCTATAACAATCATGATATTCATATACTTCATGGTATCTATAATTTGAAACATAAGAGGCTACATATGAAGGAGTAGACCTAGGGTAGCCATCATGCTAAGGGCTCATGTTATACAACTTCACAACATTTAGGAATAACTTAAAACATAGAAGAATTTTTTCCTTTTATGAAATAAATTGTGTCTCATAAATAAGGGATAGGGGAATTTCATGTACCTTAAACCTCTTACTATACCAACTTGGATTATGGCATGAAAGTAAGGTAACCTTGCATATGTATAAAAAACAAAATATTAAGGAAAACTACAAGTAAATATGCTTCATTAATCCATCTCAAATTAATAAAATCCCACATACAAAAAGAAAAAAACCATAAGAAACAATTTTTTAATGCATTAGGATGCTACCACACATCAAACTATTTCTCATTACATCAAGCCAACAAATGTGGCATGAGGGAACTAGCAGCTAGGCTCAAAGGATCTCCTGAAACATTATAACTTTCCATGGAGATATTAATTTGTAGATAAACCCTTACTTGAATACTCCTTCCTATGATTTACAAGACATGTTTCATCCCTTATAAATCTTGACATTCATCATTTGATACCCTAGACTAACCTGAGACACACTAGATCAAAAAATTGGTTAAAGTACTAACCTCTACTACACCTTGCATTCAAGTATGTATAGGATTTTGGTTACAGTTTATTAAAATCAAGTCAAATAAACTTTCATGCCCATAAGGTAGCCTTTGCAGATACTTTTCTAGACCAAAACACCTTGGAAGAAATAGGAATACACTTGGGAGAGGGATATAATCCACCTTAGATTGCAAATAAACATTCCTGACAAGGGACAAGATCTTCCACCAAGCACACAAGTTGATTAAAATTAAAAATTAGGCCTAGGGGTACAAATTACGTATTCAATTATCCCCATTTAGCCCATTAATAGCCCTCAAAAACAATAATAGTAGTCATTCCTATCATCATAAATGAAGTGGATTGACCATGGAGAGAAGATCCATAAATGCAAACTTGATAAATATGCATTGTATAAAAAATAGGGAAACAATAGAAATAAGGGCTTGCAACAAAGAATAGGAAAACCTAAATGCCTCATTTCTTGCATTAGAGGCACCAAGGTTTGAAAACCAATGATCAAAAGTAACCATGGCATGTAGTATGCCCTTTGTGATAAAAAAGTACTCCTATAACATAGAACATGGCCCTAAGAGTTATAATATACCCACACACATGATCACCTTGATAATAAAGTCATGCTTATAAAGAGTAGACCACCAATAAAAAATACCATCAATCCTAAGGGTTGAATGCATAGATATAGTCAAGGCTATTTCATAGGCAACAAAAGAGAGAACCCTAAAAAATTAAATTAGGGAATAATAGTACGAAGATCTCACAATAAAAATCAATGGTCAAGCATGGAACCAATAGGAAATAGAGTCAGAAAGTAGCACCTTGAGTCAACATGGTCCAACTATATCCTCCATCAACACATCAATTTTATATGCAAGCATAAAATTAGTCATAATAGTATTCCTAAAATTTTAGAAAACATAGGCATTGACACTAACATTATTGTGTTTGAATTCTATGTGAGATCAATGATTATGGTGGTGATGGAGCATTCTTGTTATGATCAATGGTGTAGGTGTTTCTATTTAAGAAAGAGATGCATGATCTAAAATCCTTTTGATGCTAGCTCAATGAGAATAAAAAATTATTGCATGAAGAATAGTCAAACCATCACCTTGAAAGGGAGTCTTTACTTGCACAGATGGAGGAGGGCCCCACCAAAGAAGATGTGAGTCACCCAATGATCGGGCCACAAGTCATGGATAGGATCCAAGTTGTCATCACACCAATCATTAAATAGGACATTTCATGCCACTAAGGAGAATAGGCCCCACTAATTTTCCATGCTAAGGACACATGGCACTTATTGATAAGCTACCACCATAAAGCATACACCACAATGATGAGAATCTAGGCCTATCACCACCACCAAAGGAAACACATGGTGGACCATGACTCACTACTAAGTTTGAGTTGGCTATTGGCCCATGCAATAAAGCCATGTGGAACTATGAAATATTAATAGTCTGCCAATAGTTAGGGAAGACCAAGTCAACAATCTATTTATAACATACTATAAAAGTTAGGAATCATAGAATTTGGATCAATGGTCAATGAGTAAGGAGGGGGATATCCAATTGATAGATTATAGTGGATAAAAATGAACTATGCACCCAAAGTCTATACATTATGTGCTATTAATGATGTATGAATGTGTGGTGGGGGTGAGAAATTATTGGGAGGCTATAGGTAAGACTAGAGGACACAACCAAAGGGCTAGTATCCAAATCAAGTACAATGGACAATTTGAAATGAACAATTAAGGAAACTATTATTTGTATACTAGGAGGTAGAGTCATTAGTGTATGCACTAGGAATTTAAAGCACATGTGTTAAATGAAAAGACAATTGACCTCATACAAGTTTGTGTGAGTTTGTAATATAAAGTGAATAAGCATTCTTAGTAGAAAGACTATTTAATTTAGAAAAAATACAAAATATGAAGTAGACCAATTCTGTGGACATAGAATATTAGGGTTTGAAGATTTATGTGCAAGCCATCATGTATTTTACATTAGAAATAAAGATGGGAAAAACCAAGGTATTGAGGCATAAGTATTGACATGGAACTATGTATGACACCACTTCAAAGGCATGCAACTTTAATCATAATGGAAATAAGGTCAATCCAATGGAGCTTATTTAATTCACTAGTAGTAGGGTTCAAGAGATAAATACACCAAGACTATTTGGAGACCATGACAGACACAAGACATGATGCAGGAGCATCCCTGGTTCAAAGTAATCTTGCATCAACCAAAAAAAAGCATTTACATTTCAGTTTGTTTGCATTTCATTTTCTAGTTGAGTTCAGACAGTTTAGTTAGAAGCAGTTTCAGCTTGTGGTCCAGTTTTGGCAATTCACATCTTGTAGATCTAGACATAGTACCTACATTCATTCATCTACATCATATCAAGAAATTAGAGTATTTGGATCAGTTACCAAACAAAAATATATCGCTATCATAAGATCAACTATTTTCTCAGAACAGAGCATCCTGATAGTCTCAAACAACCAGCTAAAGGGGAAGGCTTGCAGGTCATTCCTTGACTTGCGGATCTCAATGACACATCATTCAACATCCTTTGGCTCATGGCCGACCTTCCCCAAGGGTTCACATGTTGTTCTATTCATTTGAGGAAGTGTTCTATGCATTTAGGTCTGACCTATCTGTGAACATGTTACAACTCTTCATTGGAGTTTGTGACCTTCCTTGGCCGACACGAAAGAATCTATTGGTCTGGAAATGATATATAAAGATGTAATAGATCCTTAGGAAATTAGGTATTAAAATAAGAAAGATCTGATAGTTTAGATTCATGCGAAGGCGCTTCAAATCTTTATCTTGCGCATGTATGTAATCAGGTCTGTGAGCCCTAATTCTAAGCTTGCATGTTGCTGGCCATATTGTATTTGAATTCTTTAATATACTAAATGACTAAATCTATGTTTGTTTCATTTCTTTGAGTTGTTTCCATTGTGTTTACTCTTGCTGCACGGTCCAGACAGTTCATTCTGTGAACCCTCCTACCGTGACTGCACCAAGTAGTATCAAAGTGAAATTTTGGTTCTTTGGAATGAAATTGGTGAAGGGGATTCTGTAAGATCTTGTTGTAAGCAGATCGCTGATCTGAGGTAGGTTACTTGTGTGTAACTGATCATTGATTGAGAGGCAATTGTCGCTTGTAGCCCGATCGCCGAACTTGAGGTAGTTTGCACTTGATCCTAGGAAGATGTTGTCGTAGAGAGTTCCTCCTATTGGTACAATGGCTAATAGAATGGCCGAGGTGATGGAATTGATGAGAATGATACGAATTTGATTGGATGCTATTGAAGAAGATAGGTGAAGAGGATTGACACTGAGACCTAATGTTAAAAGTGATGATTAAGAGGAATTTCAATTTGCTGAACAAACTAGCGAAACCCTAGAAGGTGATGAAGAAGAAGAATCAAATCAAACAAAGATGTTGTGAGCTATTTCAAAGATTAGAAAGAGACCTAGAGTTGATGTGCCAAATTATATTGGTAATTTGAATCCTGAAGAATTGATTGACTGGATAAATGATATGGAAGAATACTTTGAATATGAAGAAATTGAAGATCCGGAGAAGGTGAAATTTGCAAAGACAAAGTTGAAAGGACATGCTACTATATGGTGGAAAGAAGTTCAGTTGGAAAGAAACAAAAGAGGAAAAGAAAAGATTACAAAGTGGGACCAGATGGTGACAAAGTTGAAGAATCGGTTTATACATGTTGACTATGAGTTGGAGCTGTTGAAGAGATTGCAAAACCTAAAACAAAAGGAGAAATCTATGGAGTATACTGAATAATTTCATAAGATGATCATAAGAATAGGACATAGCGAAGTAAACAAAGAGAAAGTGGCTAGATACATTTAAGAAGAACTAAGTTTGGTAAGGATGACATCCTTGGAGGAAGCATATCAGTTTACCCTGAAAGTTGAAGAGAAGATGAATAAGAAGCATGATCAGAGATAGAGAGGTAGAAGAGGTAAATTTTAGAGAGGAAGAATGTTTTCCAGATGTGATAGATCATTTATAGAGTAGAACAAGTTTGACAGCCCATTTAAGAAGGATGACAGAGATAACAATGCTTCCCTAAGAGATGACAAAAAATTTTACTGAAGAGAAAACCCTAGTGCATATCGGAATGAAGGATACAAAAGAGAAGGAAGAGGATTTGATAAGAGGACATTCAGAGGTACTTGTTTCAAATGTGGAGGTGAAGGACATAGAACATTTGAATGTAATCAGGGTAGTACAAGTAAGAGGATAGAAAATAGTGGAAGAGAAGCCTATGTTGAAGAAGAACATGTTGAATCACCTAGTTCTATTGGTAAAGATGAGAAAGGAGAATCATTGGTGATGAGGAGAGCATTATTTCAAACATAAACAAATGAGGAACCATCACAGAGGAAAAGTCTACTCAGAACTAGATGTAAATCCAGAGCTAAGTGTTGTAAAGTTGTAATTGATAGTGGTAGTTTAGATAACCTAGTTTCAGAGGAGATGGTGACTAAGCTGAAGTTGGAAAAATTGAAACACCTTAAGCCCTATCAGATAGCATGGATTCAGGATGATCATAAGGTACTAGTGAGTGAACAATGTTTGATGAAATTTCATATTGGATCTTATCATGATGAAGTCTTGTGTGATATTATGCCTATGGATGTTTGTCATATCTTGTTGGGTAGACCTTGGCAATATGATAGAAAAGCTATACATGATGGGAGAAAGAACACATATACTATAACAACAAATGGGAAAAGAATTACTTTGATTCCTTTGGAGGATGATCTTAAAGATGTGGTATGTGGAAATGCTAGAATCTATTTGGTAGATGGATGGAAATTTTTGGATGGTTTGAAATAGGGAAGTATTGTTGCAAATATGTGCCTAAGTGGTGTTGTCATTGATGTCAACATATTCTTGTTGTCATTGGTGTCAACTGTGTCTTATTTTGTTGCTTGTTCAGGAGACTGGAATGTTGAGAATATTGAGAAAATTAATGAAGACTTAATGTTCACAGACCTTATGGCTATGTACAGGATTGTTAGAGGTTGTTCTAGTCAAGAATTGAGAAGTCCGCATGAAGATTTGAAGAATTTATGACCATCTGAATAGAACTGGATCTTACAGTATTCAGAAGAGACAGAGTGATAGTAAGTTGGTCCGGATTGTCCCATAGTGAAATATTATGATCTACAGATCTAAAGACATGTTTTGTAAGTCAGTGTTTACCATCAACTCTGGTGGTTCATGGTTTGGAGGTCCACAAGCCATCCTTCTATTTTGTAGTCATGGCAGACAGTGTTCTTGAGGTTCCAGAGGAAGATACAAATGATTCTGGTAATTTGGTTTAGAGTGGATGTTATTGGTGAATTCAATGTGCTTGTGGAGGTCTTTGGATCATGTGGCTGCTATGTTGGAGGTCTGCATTAGAGTCTAAGCTTGTTATTAAAGATTTCCTCTTTGAAGTTGATGTTCTTCCTAGTCTTGGCCGACCGGATGTTCCTAGAGTGTTGTAGATGATCTAAAGATCATTTTATGAAGCGTGACATGTTAGTAGAGGAAGATTCAAGTCTCATCTATGTTTGGCTGACAATGTAAAGATCCGCATTAAGTTTGGCTGACCTTGTTGATCATTCCAAGGTTGATGAAGCGTATAAATACTTGTTGAAGAGTTGTTAAAAATTATCCTTGAGCAAAACAGATTAAATCTGAATAAAGGATTAGAAGCGGAGAAGAGAAGAAAAGGAGCAAGAGCAGTGTAGAGTGAAAAGTTAGTAAAGAAGAATTTGGGGCAAAGGAGAAGTTTTATGAGCATTCATTGAAACTAAACCAGGCATGAAGTAGATGTTATTTCTTAGTTAATTCTTTATGTTCTAAATAAATTCTGTAGGCAGTGAGCCTCTCTTTTGAGTAGTGAGCTCTGGGCATTGCACCCGAAGGCACGTGTCTTCTATTTTTCTAAAGTACTTTTAATAGGGTACAAATCTTTGTGGGCTAACCCCCACCCTGGTTTTTCCCTTAACCGGGTTTCCATGTCAAAATCTTGGTGTCAAGTGTGTTGATTATGTTTCTGCTCATATGTTGTTGATCTATGCTTTAATGTTTATATCATTAATTTGATAGTAAGTTAATAAAGAAGGTTAAAAGTAGAAAAAGTTTACTTTGTGTGAAAATTGATTCACCCCCCCTCTCAGTTGTCCGGTCTAATTCCAACAAGTATGTGTTATGCCTTGATTCCTAAAATGCTTGAAGTAGTGAAGAAAGAAACTGAACCAGAGGAGATAAGAGAGTTGCTGACAGAGTATGAAGACATCATATCAGATAATGTACCTGAAGGATTACCACCTATAAGGAGTATCAGTCATCACATGGATCTTATACCAGGAGCAAGTTTGCATAACAAAGCAGCACACCGGATGACACCGGCCGAGAATGAAGAACTAAATAGATAGATACAAGAATTGTTGAGGAAAGGTTTGATTAGAGAAAGCTTGAGTCCTTGTACAGTACCTGTAGTACTTGCACTGAAGAAGGATGGAGAATGGAGAATGTGTATTGATTCCAGAGCAATAAATAAGATCATAGTTAAGTATAGATTTCATTTACCTAGGATGGATGATATTATAGATTGTTTGAGTGGAGCAAGATATTTCACAAAGATAGACTTGAAGAGTGGATACCATCAAATTAGAATCAGAGAAGGAGATGAATGGAAGACTACTTTTAAGACAAATGAAGAATTGTATGAGTGGTTAGTGATGCATTTTGGACTGACAAATGCACCGAGTACTTTCATGAGATTGATGAGTGAAGTCTTGAAGAAATTCTTGGGTAAGTTTGTGATTGTATACTTGGATGATATTTTGATTTTTAGTAAGACAAAAGAGGAACATTTGTGGCACATTAGACAAGTTTTGAAGAGATTGAGAGAAGAGAAATTGCTGATAAACATTAAGAAGTGTAGTTTCATGAAGGAAGAGTTGGTATATTTGGGATTTGTAATTCCTGCAGAAGGATTGAAGATGGACCCTGAGAAGGTAAGAGCAATTGTTGAATGGCCTACACTAGAGAGCATTGGAGAGGTTAGATCATTTCATGGATTGGCTAGTTTCTACTAGAAGTTTATCAGAAATTTCAGCTCAGTTTGTAACCCTGTGACAAAGACAATGAGAGGTGACATAAAGGATTTTAAGTGGACATCTAGAGAAGATAAAAGTTTTGAGTTGTTCAAGCAAAAAGTGATAGAGCAACTTGTTTTAGCATTACCAAATTTCAATAAGGTATTTCAAGTTGATTGTGATGCAAGTGGAAATGTAATTGGAGCAGTGTTAAGTCAAGAAGGTAGAACTATAGCATATTTCAATGAGAAGTTGAATGATGTAAGGAGAAGATATTCAGTTTATGATCAAGAGTTATATGCCATAATTCAAGCCTTGAAGAAGTGGAGACATTACTTGTTGCCTAAGGAGTTTGTGTTGTATACAGATCATCAAGCTTTGCAATATTTGAATAGTCAAGGTAAATTGAATCAGAGACATATGAGATGGGTAGAGTTCATATAGAGTTATACTTTTGTGTTGAACCATAGGAGTGGAAAATCAAACAAAGTTGTTGATGCTTTGAGTAGAAGAAGGAACTTGTTGACATAGATGAGAGTTGAAGTGTTGGGTTTTGATGAATTGAAGAACATGTATGAGGGAGACACTGATTTTGCAGAACCTTGGAGAGCATGTAAGGAACCTATTGTGACAGACAGGAGTAAGTGGTTGGACTATTTCATTCAGGAAGATATGTTATTCAAAGGAAGTCAGTTATGCATACCTAGAATTTCAATGAGGGATAATTTGATCAAGGAGAAGCATAGTGGTGGATTGGCAGGACACTTTGGCATTGACAAGACATTGGCTTTGGTAAGTGAAAATTACTTTTGGCATTAGATACATAAGGATGTTTGGAGATTTGTGTAGAGTTGTAGAGTTTGTCAAGTTGCAAAAGGGAGTAGTCAGAATACTGGATTGTATAAACCTTTGATAATACCAGAGAAACCTTGGGAAGACATAAGCATGGATTTTGTAATGGGATTACATAAGACACAGAGAGGACATGATTCAATATTTGTAGTGGTGGACAAATTTTCAAAAATGGCTCATTTCGTACCTTGTAAGAAGACAACTGATGCAGTGCATGTAGCTGACCTATTTTTCAAGGAGATTGTGAGATTGCATGGATTACCTAAGAGTATATTTTCAGATAGAGACACAAAATTTGTTGGATACTTTTGGAGGACACTTTGGAAGAAGATGAAGATAGATTTGAAGTTTAGTTCTACTTTTCATCCAAAGACTGATGGACAGACAGAGGTAGTGAATAGGAGTTTGGGAAACTTGTTGAGATGTTTGGTTGGAGAGAAAGCTGGAAGTTGGGATTTGACTCTTTCACAAGCAAAGTTTGCATACAATAATTCAGTAAATAGGAGTACTGGAAGAACACCTTTTGAGATTGTTACCAAAGTGAATCCTAGAGGAGTTGTAGAATTGAGAGATATCAGTATAGAGGAAAAGTGGAGTGCAAAAGTAGAGGAATTTGTAGACCATATGAAGACAGTGCATAATCAGGTGAAGAAACATTTGGAGGATATGAATAGTAAGTACAAAGAGAAGGATGATGAGAAGAGAAGGCATAAGGAATTTGCAGTGGGAGATGAAGTAATGGTGTACTTGAGAAAAGAAAGATTTCCCGTTGGGACTTATAACAAGTTGAAGATGAAAAAGTTTGGAACTTGTAGGATACTCGGAAAATTTGATTCAAGAAATGCATATGAAGTGGAGTTACCAGAGACATTGGGTATCTCACCTATTTTCAACATTGCAGACCTATATTAGTATCATGAAGTAGAGTTCAGTGACAACATGGTAGAAGACTTGAAGAAGTAGTTACCACAACAAGCACTGGAGAAAAATGAAGACATTTTGGACAACAGAGTTGGACGCAGCACCAGAGGAAGACAATACAAAGAACATCTTGTGAAATGGAAAGGCAGACCGGAAGAAGAATCATCATGGATTTCTTAGGTGGAGGTGGACCATCTTGGTTCTCCCCTAGCCATGGTAAGTGAGGGACTCACTTTTTCAATAACCCTAGATGTCTGATGTAGGAGCATCCCTGGTTTAGAGTAATCTTGCATCAACAAAAAAAAAAAAAACATTTACATTTTAGTTTGTTTGCATTTCATATTCTAGTTTAGTTCAGGTAGTTCAGTCAGAAGCAGTTTCAACTTGTGGTTTAGTTTTGGTAATTCACATCTTGTGGATTTGGACATAGCACCTACATTCATTCATCTACATCATATCAAGAATTTAGAGAATTTGGATCAGTTACTGAAAAGATATCTCTATCAAAAGATCAATTGTTTTCTTAGAATAGAGCATCCTGATAGTCTTAGACAACCAACTAAAGGAGAAGGCTTGCGGATCATTCCTTGACTTGTGGATCTCAATGACACATAATTCAACATCCTTTGTCTCGTGGCTGACCTTCCCCAAGGGTCCGCATGTTGTTCCATTCATTTGAGGAAGTGTTCTATGCATTTAGGTCTGACCTATCTGTGAACACGTTATAGCTCTTCATTAGAGTTTGTGACCTTCCTTGGCCGACGCGGAAGAATCTATTGGTCCAGAAATGATATATAAAGATGTAATAGATCCTTAGGAAAGTAGCTATTAAAATAAGAAAGATCTGATAGTTTAGATTCATGCAAAGGTGCTTCAAAGCTTTATCTTGCACATGTATGTAATCAGGCCTGTGAGCCCTAATTCTAAGACCGCATGTTGCTGGCCATATTGTATTTAAATTCTTTGATATACTGAATGACTGAATCTGTATTTGTTTCATTTCTTTGGGTTGTTTCCATTGCATTTACTCTTGCTGCACGGTCTAGACAGTTCATTCTGTGAACCCTCCTACCATGACTGCACCAAGACATTATAGACCATTTTGACTAATTTTAAATAAAAATAATTAAATATACATACATGAAACCCTAACATAAATTATCTATGATTGATAGTCAGCCTCAAGCCACAAGGGCATGGAGACACATAAGGGTTGTCAATTTTGCATTTTGGGGTAGGTGCTAACACAATGTTCCATAAATTGGATTCCATAGTTGAGCTTAGGAATATAAGCAAAATTTTGTATGCCCACTAGTTTGATAAGAAATTGGAATTTGGATGTTTCTATAATTGTAGAGAGATGTCTATATAAGAGAGGCCCATGCTCTTCTCTTGGATGCATGTCATCTAGGTCCAATAAAACAAAAAATAAAAAAGGCATTCTCTATAAGAGGACATGTCCTTAGAAATTGAGAGTCTTGTAGAAGAGACAACCCATGTACATAAAATATTATTGGAAAATTTGAGCTATAAAAGTGGGAAAGTACCACTATACAAGACTAATTTCTATTTGATTTGAGTGCCCCAATGACATCATAGATCTAAAAGAATGATAAAGAAATATCCCTTGCACTCTACCCCATGTGGAGATAATAGCTTGTTTAAAAAAAAACTAAGTTATCAAATGTATCAACTATTGTCCCAAGTTCACACAAGCCTACCTTCTTATGGTGGCATGTTTTATGCCTAAACTTTATCCTAAAGTTAGATTAAGGAGGTTGATAATCATAGTCTCTTCATTTCTCATTATGAAGAATAGCTATAGAAAACTTGCCATGGTAGCATTTACTTATAGGAAGATGGTAGGTGCAATCTTTAGGATAATAGGTACACTCTTCATTGATGAAGTTGAGTAGCCTAAATCATTTTCATGGCCTCGACTAAATTGTACAAGTGTGTAAATTATGGGATTATATAATGGAATTATGGTGTGGCAAAGTTGGTTAGTTTATAAATAGCATATAAAAGATAAATTATTGTTAAATGTAACAATTTGACTTTATAAACAATAAGATTAGGTATATTTTTTAAGAAGAAAATGTAAAATACATATACATCTGAATCCCTTTTGAATAAATTTGATTATGTGCCCATCTAACACTAAAGGATGATGAAATTCTTTATAAAAATGGTGATATGGATAGTTTATATACTCAAATAAGACTAGAGTTGTTAGAAGTAACGAAAAGGATAAGGTCATGAGTAATTTTCCAACAAAATTCATGAGATCATACTCTTATAATTTTATTTAAAATTTAAGGAAGGCAACCACAACCTCCATAAAATTGATATGTAATTGCAAACAACTTGTTGTGTAGGTTAGCCTCTGTCAATCTTACAAATATTTTATGTAGATTAATATTTGTTTATCCTAAGTTAGTACTTTGGTTTCTTGTAGCCTTCATGGTTTTTTTTTTTAAATTGTATAATTTTAGCATTGTTTAATACAAAAAAAATTTATACTAGGGTTCATTAAAACAAGCTCTTCTAATTGTAAATAAATATAATAAATTTTTGCTGATAATGGCATGGTTCAGTGGTCAAGTCACAACATTGTTGTGGTGGCCACCAAGGTTCAAACCTCTACTAGCCCAAAGAGATCACATGTGCCTTGCACCTTCACCGGGATGATGTGCTCGTAGGATATGTGCCTTCGCTGAGCAGTCATGCTTGTAGGTTGTGGTCCTTCATTGGGCCAATGAGCTCACATGTTTGAACTTGGTGATAATGCCTTAGGGACTAAGATCCCCCAGTCGTGGTATCGGTGATAAAGCCATGGGAAGAGATCCCCCATAAGGGTCTCTCTAGGCTCAGACAAGGCTAAAAACCTGAGTGACTCTAAACAAAAAGTATAATAAATTTCTTTAGTACAATTAGGTTTAATAAATACAATGAGTAATGTGATTTAATTAACTTAATTTAGAGCTAGGATAGATCATGTGACAAAATTTAGAAATTTAAAAATAAACATAAATGAAAATACTTAGCTAATTTTTGTGGTTGATATATAGATGTCCATTATTTTGATTATGAGTTTTGAATCTAATTTAGAATCATGCCTTCTTAGATGCATTGGAAGCAAAATGAAAAAGTTTGAACCAAGGTGTTCTTGGAATTTGGCGAGATTAGATCCACAAGTTTTGAAATAAATAAGATCACATCCAAAAATGTGAAAGTGAACCCTTACATGTAATTAAACTTATACTAATTAAAATTCACTCTTCTTGACCCTTTTTTTAATCTAAATTCAGTAAATAGATAGTAGTATTTACAAACACCTTTAGGGAATCTATTGAATCACAAGGGTCATGTTCTCCTTAATTAAACCCCCAGATAGACCAATTCAATAGAAATGAACCAAAATTAAGAATAGAAAGTATCGGTACCATCTTGAAAATGTAAAATCTAAGTCTTTTCCCATTTTTCACAATTTTTCTTTAGAGCTACATTTTGTCACCCCTCATGTCCCCTTTATGGGTTGAAGTTGCCAAAAATATAAGAAATTTCTAGGTCTAGAGGTTTTTGTGTCATTTTCTAGTGTTTTTTTGTGTTTTGTAGGTTTTTCCCTTAATATTGGATGCAAGGTTTGAGCCAGCTACTTCATGTTTCCCCCATCTGGCATCCTATTGCACTTCAAAATAATTTTCCCACAAATCATCTTATATGCCTTTGTTTTTTCCTTGGCATCCATTCCCTCCATTTTGTGGAATTTTGACCTAATCTTGTAGTCCCTTCCTTCTCTGCATCTGGTCCTAGACCTATCCCTTGCTATTTCCTATTCTCTTCATTTCTGCAATTTTCATCCTCTTCCACATTTTTAAGATTTCAATATGCTCCTATAGTTCCCTTTTTTTCCTACCAGTTCGCTTCCCCCTTCAAATTCCACATCTAGTTCTACATCACAGTTTTACATTCCCTTCTTAATCCCTTTTGTGGAGTTCTTCCTTACATTTGAATCCCCTCTATTTTCCTACAAAATTTCTTTTCCTTTCCTTTCTCTCAACTGATCATTTTTTTCCACATGGCACATGTCGATTACATCATGTTTTCCCTTCACATCACAATTCCTTTAGTGGGCCCTATGTTCAAAACTATGATGTGTGATATGCTACCACATGTCCCTTTAAACCTCTTGTTCCACCAAAGTCCCCTACCTTCATTTCTTTCTCTTCATCTCTTTTCAAGCAACGATGTGCTACCATGTGGTATATCCTGTTCCCCCTCCCAACCTGCAAAACTTCTTTTTATCATATTTCTAATGTGTTGTAGGATGTTATGACTTTCCCACATACTATCCTATTGCATCTACCCACATTTCTTCCAAATGGCTAAAATGCTTTGTCCTCCCTCTTTGTGCAAACCTAATGCCTTTGGAGTTCCAATTTCTCTTTTACGCATTTCATCCATTTCCAATTTGAAGTTTTACATCATTCCTCTATTGCAAGTATGTGCTAATCGGTGTTGTTATTGATGTAAACATGATTTTGTTGTCATTGGTGTCAACTATCTCTTCTGATGAAGTTGATGTTGTTTGATTAAGTCGTCTTGTTAAAGGTGGTTTGGTTGCTGTGTTGAAGTGTTGAAGATGTTAAGAATATACTTCTAATATTGAGTTTCCAGGTGCTTTTGGGAAAATTTGATTAATACTGGAAACAGTGTGTTGAAGAAGTCTTCTAACTTACAGAGTGTTGTTCGAGTTTTTTCTCCACATTTATTCTATGTTGGAGATCTAAGTGTATAGTTTAGATATGTTGTCAAGAAGTGTTTAAAGATGCTAAATCCAGAATTTGGTGCTCCGGATTGCTGTGTAACGAAAGTTATGTTCACCAGTTTGAGAACAGTATTTGACAGTGTTTCTGAGTTGTACAGAAGTGTCTGGGAGAAAGTATTTTACTCTGTATTCCTCCATAGAAAGGTTTCAGGTGCTGCAGTTCTGGATATGTGTTCATAAGGATCTTACCTATCTTCCTTCCAAAAGGCTTGTGATTTGGTACTTTGAAAAGCAATTTATTGTGTCGCAGAGTTCGACAGTGTTGTGTTCAGGTGAAAGTTGTTGTGGCTAAATTTTTTGGTTTCTAGGTGACTTCAAGATGTTCATGGATGTTTCTAGATTGTATTAAAGCCCTGTGTATGGTCTGCAAGTTATGGTTGTGATTGTGGAAGAATGTGATCAAGGATTCCTTATGTTTACATTATTTGGCCGACCTTGAATGTTTATGCTAATTAGGGAGTTGATTTGATGATTATGTGAGTGTTGTGTAGCGTACCTGGATATATTTGGGTCTGAGCTAAGGCATAGAGTGGTTTTCCTTCATTCCTTTGTGTTGTGGAAAGTTTAGGTCCATACCTAATTCAAATATTGTTTGTTTTCCAACTTTGGAGATTGTTTCAAGGATTGAAGATTGTGTTGCCGACCTTGAATATTGTTTCAAGGGTAATGATGGTATAAATAAGTGTCAAGGATTCATGGATGTGTTTGTGTGAATTAGGGATATGATGCAGTGATGCAAATTTGATTAGGGTAGCAAGGGATTTCATGTGTTAGGCTACCATATGAGTGAGCAGAAGGTGCCTACAATTTTTAGTGATGCTACAAAGGTGTTGTGTATGTTGTGGTGTATAATGAACTTCATTGGAACTAAACATCATCCATAGGTTAGATGCAACTATATCAGTTCAAAGTCTAGTAGTGAGCCATTTTTTTCTTCTTCTTCTCTCTTTCTTTCTCAATGGGCAGTGAGTCCACTTGGACAGTGAGTCCCTTATAGTGAGCATTCTCTCTATGGCAGTGAGCCTTTGTAATTCAATATTATTACTACATTATATTGTGAGCTAAGCCTCACCGTAGTTTTTCCCTTTTAGGGTTTTCCACAAAAATCTGGTGTTCTCTTATGCATGGTGTTGATGTACTTAAGTTTTTGTTATCTTCTTTTCATGTTTAAACTTCATAACAGATTAAGGGTTTAAGTGAACTGATGTGGATGTGATTATGTTTATGAGGGTTTGAAGTTTTTGATACAACTAATTCACCCCCCTCTTAGTTGTCTTGTGCCTTCAACATCCTCCACATAATTCCTCCATCATATAGGACGTTATCCATCCACATCTTGTTCTAATGTGTAATACCCCATCAAATTCCTACAAAAGTTTATAACTCCTCTAGGAAGCTTCAAAATGTACCAATAACTTCATGGGTCACCATTAATGGTCAATTTGATCTCTATAACTACCCATTTTGAGTGAGAACCACATTTAAATTATTCTTCTAGTTCATTACACATAGCTCTAGGTAGATCTTACATGGTTTCTCTTTGTTTGCGTTCAATTTGGTGGTTGGGTTTGAACCCCTTGAAGCATGTTGGATACCCATGGATGGATTATGGTATGATTTTTTAAATTCTATAAATGAAAAGTTTCTTTCCATTCAAAGGGTTGGTCATTTTCTTCTTCCACGTGCTTTAAGGTGTCAAGCTCTCTCTAGGGTCTAAAATCTTGCAAGTCTAGTTCTTTAGGAAAATAATGAGTCTATAACACAAGTGAAGATTGAAATATTGTAAAGAGTGTCAGTATATGGATGTCTCCATGATCGTATATATTCTTTCAAGGCAGGTTCTTAGTCAAATATAGGGTTTCCTCTTGCCACATTTGCTGGTATGAATGTAATACTAGCTTTGATGAATGTAACAACATTTTAATACATTACAAGCCTTTTAATGATCATTTATATGTCACATATGGACTTATGCAATATGATAATGTATTATTAAGCATGTCTAGTTACTTGATACTTCACATTTGATGCATTTATGTGCTTGGATCTACTCTCATATGTTTCACTTCATTGTATTCATTTCATAAAATGAAACTCTATTACCCATTGGATAGGTACTAGTCTTGGAAGTTGTGGTCAATCACATTCCTTGAAATGTACAAAATCTTTCACCAATAGTTTAGGGTCAGGTTAATAGTTTGTATGCACTTTCATGATTCAGTATTATAACTAGGGAAAATACCTTCAACAAGATTTATTAGTGATTTTTCCTAAATAATCACATTGTGTATGACTGCATCTTTCCTTCATATAATGATGTCTTCATCATCTTAACAAGATGTTTTTAGTGTAGTAGGTTAATCTTTGGTCTAGTGAAAATCTTTGGGATCAAGTATATGGCGGTTACTACTGCAACAATATTATTTGGTGTTCTTTCTACTGTAATCAAATATTATTAATGAATAAATCTAGGAACACCATCATGATTTCAACTGAGCTTAAAGTTAAGGGGAGATTATCCACTCCTAGTAATTGGCATCTAATCACTCATAGTTTGTTGATGAGTTGATTGATTTAACTTCAAAATGATCGTTCCTTGGGTTGAAGTAGATTGATCACTCTAGGAGTGTGACATGTATTTCAAGACCCAATAGAATTGTGTCATTGTTGGGGAGATACATTCTTGATTTCACCCTACAGACCCTAATAATTTATTGAAGAAGGTTTGTTGCCATCGAAGTATTGTATTCTTCTATGTGTGTTGTTGGGATGTTATTAACTTGCAATAATAGAATGGCATCATTGTTGGGGATAATTTTATTCTAATTATATTTTCACACATTTGCAATTCAATAAGGTTTAGTGGTTACAATAGTGTTTGTTTGAGAACTTGTAAATTTGTCTCTTCTAAGTGGAGTGTGGAAAACCTATTTTAATCAACCCAAAAATTAGTTCAAGATTCAAATAATTTACAAATAGAGAAAAGAAGATGGTACTAGGATTAGTTGGGACATGATGATTCCTTAGATAGCATGATAATTCAATGAAAATGATGGAGAGCTAACTAGTGAGTCTTCTAGACTAAATGCTTGGGATCAACTAGGAATATTTGGAGGAAACAACACATTTGTAGATTTAAGGAACCAATACTAATATACATCAGAAGACTTTGTTGATAACATACTAAAAAAAAATAGAATAATGAATAGAAATGTATATGAAATTCAAAGAAATAAACATCTTATTGGTAGGGGAAATAGGGATAGATCTTGATAGGAAAACATGAGAACATTTGGCATGTAGAACCAAAATGTGGGAACATATTTGGCTGACCAACACCCTACTTCGTCCACTAGATCACAAAGGAATAAACATGATGCCACTCTTCATGATGGTAATCAGCCAACACATTCAGATGTTGAAGAAAGGGAAAGAAGTCTTAATGAGGATTTAGACTTGCTAGATCATATTAGGCAAATGAGACAAGAGCTCCAAGTAGAAATTGAATTGTATCAAGCTCAACTTGCTTAGCAAGCACATGATCAGCCTCTAGTAGCCCAACAATATAATATAAATCATAATCATAATCAACCCCCTCCACAACAAAATATGAATCAAAACCATATACACCATGTCCATAATTGGATTCCACAACAATAATAGATAAATCAATAGTATGGTAATGTGCAAAATCAAAGACCTCCATTTAGAAGACAAGATCAGAGGTTCCCTCTAGTTAGGCATCCTTTAGGAGTAAAAAGATCTAAATAGTTGGATTTCTTTGGTATCCTAAACTTCTCTAATGCAATTCCAAATGAAATAAGGGAAAAGATACCAATATTTTAGGGTAACAATGCAGTTATTAGAGAAGAAAATTTGAGGTATTTCATCAATGTCACTAATGAGTATGAGATAGATCATGAAGATGTAATGATGAAACTATTTATGCATTCATTAAAAGAGAATGTTAGATAATGGTAAAAATCTCTCCCAGATAGCAATGTTGATTCTTGGGAGGAGTTCATGAGATTTTTTAGACTTCAGTATGGGAATAGAATAGATCCTAAATTTGCTATACATTAGCTCACAAGAATTAAAAGGGGAGTAAATGAAATGGTGGTGGACTTCAATAGTAGGTTCATTATGACTATGATGAAGGTACCACCAAAACTTAGACCAAATGAAACAATGTTCCTAGTCCTCTATTTACAATGCATTTGATTCCAAGATTGGATATTGTCTACAAGAAAAAATCCTCAAACTTTGAGGGAGGCTTATGCTATAGCCATAAATATTCAAATAGGAACATGAGAGCCTAAGTAAACATATTAAAAGGTTAGATGTAAATATCTCTCATTTAGATAGAGAAATCCCAAGTAAGCATTTAAATACTAAAGAAAAATTGGATAGATTAATTGGTGCGATGAAAGACCTTTCATAAAAGGTAGAAAGAAATGAGAAGGGGCTACCACCTTAGAATGTAGAAAAACATTTTAATGAAGACCAAAGATTGCATAACAGGCCTTATAATATAGATTGGTCCAAGAGATCACAAGAGAATTATAGGAAGGTGGTCTCTAAGTAGTAGGTAAACTTCAGGAAACAAGATAAAGACACCCCAAATCCACTAAGAAGAGACCATGTTTACTTCCAATAAGTTGCATCATGGTGTAAATTTTGTTATCTCCCTCATGATCCATTAAACTATGCACTTCCTCTTTCAATAAGAAAAGAGGAAGAGTTCCCCAATTAAGAGGGTAGTGTTGAATACTGTGAGCATGAAATTAACTTGTTTGATATAGAATAATATGAACAAATGAATGAAGATGATGATTATGATAGCTATGATGGGGATGATCATATCTATCAGTATGATTATAGTGTGGTTCCACTACAATATGATTTTCCTACTCATGACTTTAAACATTTGAGAGAACTCATATGTCAAAGATACCAAAGATCTAAACCATCAAATGAGGATATAAAGCCCTAGAGGCATGTGTAATTTGATTTGAAGTATAATATATGAAGAATGAGCTTTGAAGGCTAGGTTTTTCCCTGTTAGGGTTTTCCCAAGATACATCTTGTGTTATGTGTTCATAAATATCATTTATCTTTCTGTTGATTAGCTATTAGATTCCATTGCATATCTATTATGATCATGGTGTTGTTCAGATAAGGCTGCAAGGTTGGACAGTCCCTCACCAGGCCCTCCTACCTTGACTACATTAAGTGGTATCAGAGTTGGTTTCAAATATGTTGGGCTAATTGCAAATTTGTTAGAAGGTGGTGAATCTGTTCAAAGGAAGTGCGAAACCCTAAAGCATACAAAAATCATCATAGAAGAAAGATCAATGTGAGGAATATTTGGTAAGCTTTTCAAATTAAGTTATTTATTTAATTTGTTTTAGATGGAGAAGATTGGAAAGAGGATAAAGAAATAAAATGAAACCCTAATGTGTGAAAGGGATATTTTGGAAAGGGAATTATGTGAAATCAAGAAATGTAATGTAGAATTGTTGGAGAAGATGGAAGATCTAGGAGTAGACAAGTTTGATGCCCTTGAAGAAGAAATGAAAGATGTAAGAAGCAAAAATAAAGACCTAGAGGCAGAGCTAAAACTATTTGAAGATGTTGAAAAGAAATTTGCAGAATTGGAAGAAGGATTCAAGTTGTTTGTAAAGGTGGAAGAAAGGAGCAGAGATCTAAAAGAAAGTTTGGAAGAATTGAAGAAAGAAAATAGTTTGCAAAAGAATAAAATATTAGATTTGAAAGAACAAGTTAATCAGTTAGAGTAGTCACTTGTAGCATGTAGAAAAGAGAATGAAAATTTGAGATCTAAGCCTATATTGTGTGATGTTTCTTGTGATAGTAATGACTTGTGTGATGTAGCAGAAGTTTCTTTAGGAAGTGATGATAAAGATGATAGTGTGACTAAACCTACAGTTGTTGGTGATGGTATTGGTTTCAAAATCATGCAAAGAATGGGATATGAAGGACAAGGATTAGGAAAACAACAACAAGGAATTATAGAACCTATTGAACCAGTGATCAGATTAAGGAGTGAAGGGATTAGATATGATAGAGATAAGGAGGTTATGGCAAACTTTAAATCAAATCAAAACAGAAAAGGTATGTTTTGTTCACATTGTAATAGGCATGGACATGAAGAGGAAACTTGTTGGAATATACACCCTTGTAAGTTATGTGGATTGAGGAACCATTTTGAAAAGTTGTGTTGGAATAA